>JAUKVO010000005.1:0-1200000 GCA_031753515.1 Metarhizium rileyi | reverse complement strand
GGATGGCGTTGTTGAACAGGCTCGTCGACAGCTTGAGGATCTTGTCCCAGTCTGGGCTGTCCTGGATTACAGCAATGCTGCGCTTGTTCAGCGGGAGCTACTTCTAGCCAAGATCAACATTCTGGGTCCCGAGTACTTTGAGGACTTGCTCGCTCACCATCGTGAGGTTACGGCTGGCGATTACGATGGCGAACATACCCCCGAGGGTGCTGAGCAATCTCAGACATTGGAAGAGACGTCGGTCGACTTCCACCCTAGCAAGTTGGCAGCTAGTGAGGCTTTGCGTCACAAGCATGAACACTTGAAGACCATCACATACTTTACCCATCAGTTTGGTGGCAAAGTTTTGGATATTAGCACCATCAGCTGTATTGTGGAGCTGTAAGTCGCATCTTCAAAAAAGTTGCAATTGGACATGAGTACTAATTTGGTCACTGCAGCTCTGCCAAGCCTTCTCGAATCGACTCGTTCCTTAAGCTTGTTTCTCCCTTTGGTATCCTCGAGTCGGCCCGCACGGGTCTGATGGCCCTGCCCCGATCTCCTCTTCGTGGTCCTACTGAGGATCCTCTGATCAAGGAGGCCGAAGAGGTTGTCGATGCCAGCCAGTTGCCCCCTGGCTAAACATACTTTTTTTTCATGACAAGCATCCATGAGGTTGTTTGGTCAACCGGCGTCTGAAGGAAAAGAAGCTTGTGTGTGGTTGTGATATGTTGTTCTACATAATATTCAACGGCTACCTATGTTACTTGATTTTCGTGTGTCCTCCCCATCTGTGAGTGATAGTGCTATCAACCCATGGCGGCCTAGTTGCCAGGTTAGGCAACCAGCTTAGAGCTTGCCCTTATTGACCACAAAGCCTTCAAGCGCAGCTATTTGTCTGTTAGTTCTCGTTCTCATTTGACGCAACTTCGGAAAAAGACGTACCAACGGCACTCCACAGCCGATTCTCTGCCTCGGGAAAGACCAGAGACCTGGGGCTGTAGAAGACTTCATCTGCAACCTCGTCAGGATGTCGAGGCAAGCAGTGCATAAATTTCCAGCCCTCCTTTGCACCGCCTCTTTGGGCCAACTCATTCGTAATCTGATACCCTTCGAAAGCCTTGAGCCTCTTCTGCTGCTCGCTCTCCTGGCCCATTGAAATCCAAGTGTCCGTGACTAAGACATCCGCATCCTTGATGGCTTCCTCGGGAATTGTAGTCTCGGTAAGTTTGCCAGGTGAGCTGACACCCTCGGACGCAGAGGTGATGAGCTGCCTCATCTTATCTGGAATACCATAGCCCGTCGGCGATGCAACCGCGATGTCAACGCCCATCTTAACACAGCCGATAGCCAGGTCGAAAAGAACATTGTTCGAGTCTCCTACCCAGGCAACTTTCAGCCCATTCAGACCCAGGCCAGATGCAGAGGGTTTCAAAGAAGGAAATGCTTCGTGAATGGTGAGGAAGTCAGCAATGGTTTGAAGAGGGTGGAAATCTTCGGACAGGGCATTGATGACTGGCACGCTAGAGTGCTTGGCAAGATCAGCAACGTCGGAGTGAGGTCCGACACGGGCAACCATGCAGGATGTCATTGATGATATGACGACTGAAGTGTCGTACAGGCTCTCATTTACCTAGCAGACGGTCAGCAACCTGAAAACTCGTCAATTGATGAGAGGTGTGGGATCCGAGCTTACGCCAAGCTGAATGTCATCCTTGCCTAGAAACATAGGATTACCACCAAGCATTGTCACCGCCGCTTCAGTAGACACACGGGTCCTGGTACTCCTCTTACTAAACATCATGGCGATAGTCTGGCCCGACAACGAGGTGCTCAGCGAAGTCGGGGTCTGGCCGGCCTTGACAGCCTGCTTGCGCGCGGCAGCATTGCGGACGAGAGATGAAAACTCAGCGGGTGTCAAGTCGGCGATGGACATGAGATGCCTAGGTCCCGAGGATTGGGAATAAGCTCGTTTTTGTAGGCCGCTGAGGGCGAGACGAGCTGAGCGCAGAGTTGACGGCTTCATGGCGATATACGAAGATTGATAAAGTGACGATTGTGAAAATGTGATGAGGGGAAGAGAAGGTTGGCCTGATGTCGCAACAACTCCGTACAAACCGATATAACCAATTAATATGTCACCCAATATGCATCGCGACGTTTCTGGGATTTTTCGATCTGGCTGGGGGTGTTGTCATTGGCGGGTTGGAGTCATTGGCCAAATGTTTGTCGCCGTTGGCGGAGCTCGATGCTACAGTAGCGGCACTGTGTTCCGCTTTTTGCCGTTTGTCATCCTCTTGACCCGGAGCTGCTAAAATGAGAGGTGAATACTAGGTAGTTACTCCGTACAGAGTATCGGGAACGAGACGCAGCCTTGTGCAATGGTAGTCTAATCCGATCAACACTTTATTCAAAGCTTAGGGGTCGTCCCATTGTATTTATGGAGGATTAATTTACTATATGTATTTGTGACTCCATCTTGCGGGGTTGTAGTTTCGAACAATTCCATGGACAACATGAGGATCCGACTGATGACCCAGTGGTTATCACCGAGGTTATACGAGTACACACACTTTGTATTAGATTTTAGGAAGAAATGCAAAGTCCATTGATGTGACGGTGCTGCCTGCCTGCCTCAATTGGCGAACCTATCCAAGTGGAGATGATGCTGTCGCTCTAGGGTAGCCCTCGGGAAACGACTGGGTTTATCTGGTGCGGAGTACTCCATACGGAGTACTCCGTACTCCGTACAGTTGGTTTGAACCCGCGCGTGGGGTCCTTTGTATCTGAAAGCTTGCTAAGACGCCGCATACCGGTGCATAGCCAGCTGTGCGTACATGTACGGAGTACGGAAGTACGGCTACACTCAGCGCCCCCCAGCGAGACCCCCTAGTCCTAATGTGTGGTGCCTGACTTTCTCGTGGCCAATCACTAGCCTCTCCTTGCCATCAGTGCTGGTCAGCCCTGGTTCCTTGCTGGACCCAGACGACTTGCCCCAACCGATGCCGGGCATGACCCTTGACTGACGTCCTCGACCCATTGTTCTCATCCAAGTGGTTTCCGATCCTGCCATCAACACTACTATTCCTACCTCACCTTGTAACTATTTGCCTATCCTATCCATTCCCCTCGCCATCGTGTCGAACTTCGCCGATCCGCTGTGGATTACTGTAGTTGTCTCTCACTTTCCTAGCTCTACCCAATATACCTGCCGCTCTTTCTCACAGGGCTATGCCTCTACGAGACTAAGAAGCTCGAGCGTCGTCATCATGGCCGCCGATTCCGACGAGAGATCACCGCTGCTCGTGGCGGACAACGAGCACGAATCTGAGACCGATTCGAACGCACTGAATGAGTCGTCACCTCTGCTAACAAATCGAAGAGATTCCGGCGCAGAAGACAACGTCCCAGGCCACGGCATCTCACAGAATCCTCCACACAAAGGCGAGGCGCCGCGCCGGAAACTGAGATGGCCGTCTCTCGTTGCTATGGTCACTATGGCCACGCTAGTCATTGTGGTTATGGTCCTTGGCTTTGTTGTGCCGCCGGCCGTCCAGCAATATATCGAGAACGCACTAGTGCTAGAACCAACAGACTTAACAGTTGAATCGTTGACGGCAAATGGAGTGCGTGCTCGTATGAAGGCCACATTCCAGCTTGACGGGTCAAGGGTCAAAGACGAAAATGCACGCCGCGTTGGAAGACTTGCTACAGGCATTATGAGACAGCTTGGTACGGCGGAGACCCAACTACGCGTGCATTTGCCTCATTACGACGATGCTCTTGTCGGCACGGCAGCCCTGCCACCCATCACACTCAACCTTGTAGATGGTCAAGTTACACATCTGGATTTTGTGACCGAATTTGCTCCAGGCGACACTGAAACGATACGCAAGATAGCCAACGAGTGGCTCCACGGAAACCTCGACACACTGATGGTCACCGGAGCCAGCGCCGTCAGCTTGAAATCAGGCATCTTCCCGTTAGGAACTCATGACATTTCGGAATCTATGGTATTTGAAGGTCAATCTCTCTATCGCACCTTCGCTTCACTGTACTTTGGCCAAAAGACCATTAAATAATAACCAATATACTTACTAATTAATTCAATGGACTCTGGCTAACGCTTTCGCAGCCAATGAGCTCCCGTCCATCCCCGAGTATTCCGTACAAAGCCTCGTTTTTCATGACGTCCCTGTTGGTGACAACGGCCAGATGGGAGTTGGTGCAAACGTCTCCATCACCGCCTACAATGAATTTCCGATCGGGTTGACCGTCCCGTCTCTCGGGTTCGAAGTACTCGTTCCGAACTGTGACTCTTCTCAATCGAACATCAAGGTTGCATCAGCCGTTACAAGTGTACTCGAGATACACCCCAAGTCCAATGTGACTGTCGAGGCAGAAGGCATCATTCGTGAGTTGCCGGATACTCTCACCAAAGCCTGCCCCTCAAGTGACTTGTCACCGCTGGATAACTTCATGAAGCGCTATCTGCATGGGGAGGATGCGGAAGTGTTTGTACGTGGAAAGACGCCCGAGAGTGGTGATCTCCCTGGATGGATTGGAGAGTTCATTGAAAGCATCACTGTTCCCGTTCAATTTCCAGGACGCTCATTGGATAACTTCCTACGCAACTTCTCACTCGAAGACGTCGACTTCAAGTTGCCTAGTCCCTTTGCCGACCCAAGTGACCCGGACGCCAAAGCTCGGGTATCCGGCACTGTGCAGATTTTGGCCGCCATTCCTGCCGACTTGAACATTGACATTGAAGTAAACAACCTTCGTGCCAACGGCGACCTTCTCTACAAGGGCACAAAGTTTGGAGAGCTACATGTGGATGAGTGGCAGAACGCTACCTCAACAATCATTAATAATCCTGGTGACGAAGAAGATCTACTCAAGGTGACCTCGAGAATCGTCGACGTTCCCATCGATATCACCGACAGCGACACATTCTCAGACATCATACAAAAACTTTTGTTTGGCGATGAAGATATAATCCTCGACGTTAATACCACCGTGGATGCCAAGGTGGCGACGGTTCTCGGTGGTCTTGTCATTCGAAGTGTACCCGCTACGGGCAAAGTTCCCGTCAAACGTCCGTCTTCCATGTGGTAGTCTGCGAACCAGGCGAGAACATCAAATTTCTTTCCGTCAAGCTCCATATCAAGTACATGAAAAAGCGATCGACTGTTCCCCCTGGCTAATACGTTGCAGACGTGCCCGGGGACACGCTCGCAGCCCTGAAACCGCAGGTCGGCGAGGTGCATATTCTCAATACTTCTAGTACAGCCGTGCATATACAAGCATCAGTCAACATTACGAACCCCACACCATACACAGCAGCGATACCTTATGTCAACGTTCATATTCTTGAAGATGACCTCTTGATTGGTGAAGCTATTGCGAAGAACCTGCAATTGAAATCCGGATACAACACAAACATTTTAGTAGAGGCAACATGGGATCCTCCCACCTTTGGCGGAGAGAAAGCACACGAGGCAGCTCGTCGTCTGCTATCGGGATACCTGTCAGGAAAAAACACAACCATAACGCTGCGGGCACATGAGGGCACAATCCCGACAACCCCAATCATTGGCGAAGCCCTGTCCAAGATTAACCTGACATTATCAACGCCCCGGTTAGAACTACCAGGTGACGATGATAAGGAAGGTCAGGGTTTCATTCGCGACGCTACATTCCATATCCTCTCGTCCACCGCAACATTTACGCTGGCCTCACCACTGCATCACGACACAGTCCACATAGAATACATCAACGCCACAGCCTTTTACAACCACACTGAGCTGGTTGGCCAAATCATTCACGAGGAGCCATTTGACGTCCCGCCGGGTCTGTCGCAAACGCCACGACTGCCGGTTGAATGGTCAGCCGACCACGTGGGCTTTGATAAGCTCAAAAAGGCTCTTGGTGGAAGTTTGAAGCTGGATGCGGTGGCGGACGTTACGGTCAGGTTGGGTTACTGGATCGAGAAGGTTCATTATGTGGGTAAGGCGATTGGCGCGAAGGTTTCTTTGTGAATGATTTATTGGCGCTTAGTTGGATCAGAAGCTGCGAGATAAGCAACATTGTGGTTCAAAGTCTCTGGAAGCGTTGCCTTTTGTACACGGGATAGACGGGTATTGCATATTTTCTATGACCTGCAGACGTAACGTATGTTAGTACATTAGGCGCTACATATCGAATAAGAATGGTATTTATCTAAAGTGTTCTTATGTTTAAATGCTTTGCGGGCCTCAGGACTGTTGAAGTAAGTAGTCTGGGAAACACGAAGCCCCTCAAGCAATAGCTGGAATTTCCTCGATAAAAGGGAGATAGGTGGCTTTGAATTCTATACTGTGCCCAGCAAGCATAGCACCTACGAGGCTACGGGTATTCTACACAAGCACAAGCACACAAGCACACAAGCACACAAGCACACGAGCATCACGGGCGCCATCATACGTACCTCATCGTTCTACTCAGCACGTGTCAGCACGAAGGCAACTCAAAGAGACGAGAAGTGAAAAAGAGGGTATCAGCACCTTTTGGTATCTATTCTCCTCCGCCGCATCCTCGAAGGGACTGGGTTAAACGAGCCTGTTACACAAAGAAGTCAAGATGGACGGTCAACCGAGACGTACGCCAGCCTCGCGCCTCTTCTTCAGCTGTTGCGCCGTAGCGGCGCTCATGCCGCTGTCCCTCCCCGCATCAAACAGGCTCTGGGCCTCCCGCCTCTTCTCTTCGTCAATCTTCTTGAGCCGCTTCTCCGTCTTGCCCTTTCCGCTGCCCTTTCCGTGAAACTGGTGGCTCAGGTGCTTAAAGGCCTCCTTCTGGTCGAGCGAGCGGCCGTGCTCGTCCGTGTACTTGAGCTCGACGTTGGGCTTGTAGGTTTGGGAGAAGAGCTCTGCCACGCGCCGGGACTGCTGCTGGTCTCGCCACATGTTTTGCTGCCGGGCCCAGTCTTCGCGCTCGCGCGTCGTCATGCGGTCTAAGCGGCCTGAGGCACGGTCACGCTCGCGCTGTTGGCGGGTTTGCTCGTCGAGTTCTTCCTCGAGGAGGCGTTTGCGGGAGAGAAATTCCTCCCGGGCGCGGAAGGCGTCATAGTCGGCCGCGCGGGATGCTTCGATGAGTCCGCGTTCGCGGAGTAGAGAGAGGGCCGCGCCCATGCCGGCGCCGATGGCCTTTTCTTCTTCGACGCCGAATTCTTCTTCTTGTGCTTGGGGCGGAGGGGATTCCCTCTTGATGATGGTGGGTTGTCCTTCGTTGTCGAGGTTTCCCATGGGATGGTCTTCGGTCGGGCCTGGGCTTTGAGTTTGCGTTTTGTGACGTTTTGGTTTCTTCTCTTCCTCGTCGTCACGTTTGCTTAAACCGGATACAAATTCTGAAATCTCTCCGATGACTAGGCCGGTATCTTCGGCCGTCCCGTTTGTCTGCTGCTCTGTCTCGTCACCCTCCTCTTTGAGCTGCTTCGCAATGTCTTCAGGTCTAGCCTTCTTTCTCTTTTTCAGTGCGCTCTTCCTCTGTAAAGCTAATGATGCCTGAAGATCTTCGTCGTCCACAAAAGTATCCGACTCTGCTTTTCTCTTCTTGCCGCTGTTCTCTTTGCTGTCCAAATCCATGGCATTGCTGTCTAATTGGGGTTCAAGAGGGAAGATATCATCGTCGTCATGTTGTTTTTTTCTCGTGCCCTTGGACTTCTTCTTTTTGGGCTTCTTGACTTTGATTTCCGAAGGGGCGAGGTAGTCGGACGACACGGGCGCATCGCCTATAACGTCATCCAAGCTAACGGCAGCTTTACCAGCCTTTGAAGCCGGCTCACCAAGAATATCAGCGAGCTCTGCAATGGTGCCGCTTCCATCGAGTGTGAACTTCTTGCCCTTCTTTCCGTAAATCTCGTCGTCGTACTGTGCCAAGATACCGCCTTGGCCTTCCTCGTCATCATTGGGGTTGTATCCAGGCCGCCTCTTCTTGAGATCGAGTCTTTCACCTAGCCTTTCTTGCTCACGCATCCCCAGATTTTCGAGCTCGTCTCCCTCTTCCTCATTCGCGTTGATGGTAGTATCTTTCAGTGTGAGAACCTGATCTTCTCCATTGAGAAATTCAGATGTGTCATGTGCGACCTTGATACCAGCCAGATCTTTGGAAGTGTATTGAATGGCGGCAGCGGCTTCGGCTTCGGCTGCAGCCAACTCTGCTTCTAGTTTTCTCGCCTTGTCAATCTTCCTTTGCCGTTTCTTCTGGCCCATCAGCCATGACTTAGCATCGGCATCGCCTTTGCCGACCTCGTCGCCAAGGCCATGACCATCCAAAACTGCAAAGCGTTGGGCTTCATCGCGAGCCTTTCGAATGGCGGCAGCTCTATCTTCTCGCTTCTTTTTTGAAGCCTCCGCCTCTTGGTGCTTCTTGTAGTTATCATACGACTCTGCTTGTCGGCTCTCGAGCGTGCTTGCTGCCCCTTCAGCTTTAGAGAAGGCAGATTGATCGGATTGTGTGGTGGCGCCAGGGACAGGCAAAGGCTTCATGCCCAGCGACACCCTGATACGATTAGTTTCTTCAATCGTGGCAGCATCCATGGTGTCAGATCTTCCTTGGACCTGTGGGAAGATGCAATACGGACGAAGCCGAACGCGTTAATCAGCTTGTATCAGCGGCGCGAGGGAACACCTGAGCGTAAGGCTTGAAAGTTCGATATGCGACAGTGGTTGGATCTGGATCAAATCCCCAGACGCTGCCAACAGCTTCGCCCGGCTTCAATGTGGCGCCCCCATAATCCACGTGACCAGACCCACCAAAAAGTTCCAGGCCGCCTTTATCAAGAGCCCAAAATTTCTCTGCTTCTATTTTCTTCTTCTCTTTTCAATTACGGACCTGTGCCCAGCGATCCCTTGCTTCCACGGAAGTTCAAGGTCGATTACTGTGCAGCTCGATAACTCCATGGAGCCATCAACTTGCTATGGTGTCAATGTCCTATCGACAGGTCCAATAATGACTGGTATAGCTGCACGGTTCGTCGTCGAAAGACGGCTCGAGCCTCGTGGTTGCCAAAGGCTTTATATTCCGCCCCTCTTTTCCGAGACCGTCGGTCCTTGAGGTTGAGGTAAACCATAAATACGCCTATATTCTTTGCGTGTACGTTCTACTTTGTGAGATGACTGTTGAGCGGCTGAGAACTTCACTGGTCGTGCGATTGTTTTGTCCACTTTATTCTTGACTACTGAGAATGCAGCACCCGCCCTGTCACATTGGATTCCTAAATATCCGCTTTCGCCAGTTCCTCCATCCGGAATATATCATGCTCGTTTCATGGTACGTAACTGAGGTGCTTGGACAAGCATTAGTGAAGATTTTTTTTTCCTGTCTTCATCATAGTAGCCACGTAGGGAAACTGCATCACTCAAAGCCCCGCTATGGTCGCGACAGAAGCGATAGAGGTCTGTATAACTTCGAGACATCTCGGACTTCACTTTGGAACGCAACCTCAAACAGAAGAAGTGTGACTTCATGTGCACTGTTCTCGATCCACGTAATCAGCAGCCCGGCATCGTGATCAATCCCATCCTAAATTATATTCGCTGGCTTAGTATGTTGAGCCTAACCGAGGAACTGTTTGAGTTGATAACCAACGCAAGCAGTACATCTCCTATCACTTGGAAGCGAGGACGAAAGATCACTCCGACGATTTTGATGGCAGAAGGTCCTGCTGAAATTGTCGTATTGACAAAGGATAACTCGTTAAATAAGAATACTTTGCGAATTCATCACTTCATTCACCTGATAATGCCTTGTTTTGGACGATACTGTACGCACCCGCCATTCGCACTCCTCACACACATTCATGTCTGTTTTTCGCCTCCGTTATCTTCTGGTTCGACCTGTATAGCTCGGGATTCTGCTCGGATGGAATACTTGCCCATGGATCATGTACATGCTCCTGCTATATGGAGCGCATTGTATCAAATCCTATCAGAGTGATTCAGGGATGATATATGAGCCACACAAGATGATGATGTCTAATACTTGGAACATATCAGAGTTACCAAATGGTAAATAGTATTTTATCTAACCCTAGACTAACTAAGCCCACCTACCGCATTCGCCATGTTCAACGTAACTTTTCAAGCATGCCCTCCGATTGTCTTGGACGATCCACTCATATAGCTACAACGAAATTTCCTGCATTAAGGGGTAGCCTTACTCATGCTGATGAGACGCTTGATACCGACCTGTCCTTCGTTAGTACAAACTCGATTCTTTGTTGTTACAAGAGGCACATACCATCCAGTTGCCGCACTCTTCAGTCTTGTCTCGCTGAATTTCAACTTGCAGCTTTTGCGCCGCAGCATAGTCCTTTCCTTGGACGAAATCCGCCAACTGTGTAAGCTGATCAATAGTGGCTGGCTGGACGAGCTCTTCGTTGTTGAGATGATCAAATAGCAGATCCAGGCGCTTCTGCGTGTCCTTGACCTGTGGAGCAAAGGTGGCAGGCGCCTTGGCCGCAACACGTTGCATGTCCTGGTTCAGGATGTCAACCAAACGCTGGGCATGAGCTGGGATATGCGAACGGTCGCCAGCTGGGTGTTTGGCCTGACGTGGAGGGGCAGCGGCCTTGGAAGGTGGAGGTGTAGCTTGTGGAAAGCTGGACGGCGGTGGCCCAGATGAAGGGGGCCCTGCGAGAGGAGGGCCAGCTGGCTGACTTTGCTGAGGAGCGTATGGCGACGGAGCATATTGGCCTGGAGGAGGCGTTTGTTGGGGAGGTGCTCCGTAGGGGTTTGCAGGGGGTGGCGGTCGACTACCAAGGGTAGAAGGCGGTGCCATGGCCGACGTGGGCGGCTGGCTAGATCGCTGCTGGGCTGGACTGGGAGCATATCTATTGGAAGGGGGTGCACCAGCTGGAGCTGCATTATACGGAGATGCTGTTCGGGGAACGACCTGGGAAATTGGTGATGGCACGATACCAGGCTGTGGTATAGCCGGTACGTACTGGTTGGCAGTTGATGACGGCCTGGGAGGCGGAATACCATGTGTTTGTCCTGTCAACGGCGACTGCACTCGAGGAGGAGCCGAACCCTTTGGGGGAGGTGGTGCTGGTGATGCTACATGTCCGTAACCACCAGGCGGAGGTGGTCCAGTCGGGGGGGCAGTCGGGCCTCCAGTTGGACTTGCTGATCCAGGGAAAGGGGATGTGATAGGGGCAATGGGAGTAGATCTCCTAGGCACGGCCTTGGTCACCAGGGGAACATCGTTCCAGTTTTCCGCGTTCTTGGTTCTGTTCGAAGGGGGCCCAGATGGTGTGGACGAAGAGCTTCTCGGAGGGCCAACGGCCATAGGTGGAGGAGCCACCATACCTCCTCCATAAGCGGGTTGAGTAGTCGGATGGTATCCCAGAGAAGGTTGATAACCCTGAGTCTGATACTGGTTTTGTGGTGGATATTTCTGTGTCTGGATTACAGGAGCCTGTGGCTGGCCCAAGCCGCCATATGGGCTCGCAGATGAGACACCTGCTGCCGGCTGAGGAGTACCATAACCGAGCGTGGGTTGCGGCATCCTGCCTGTCGTGCTGGATGTGGCCTGTTTGGTGACCTGGCGATTCGCAGCTTGAGCAGCAGGCTTCTTGGTTGCGAACTTGACGCGGTTTCTGGCGATCTCAGCGGCCGGGTAACTGGATGGTAAGAGACCGAGATACATCTGCGCGACTTCCAGCTGGCCATGGCCAGCGAGAATGTCCGCGTACTCCGTGTACTTGTCGTACAAGTTTGCCAATTTCCAGTCAGACGTCTGGTTTTGTTCGCTATCCTGGAACTTGGTGACCTTGCGGAAAACGGTGACTTTTTCTATGAAGTTCTGTAGTGATTTTGCGTGAACGGAGAAAGTCGAGCCGCTGGTAGCGTCCTTCACACCAGCCTTTTCAGCTTCCTCAAGTTCAGCAACCCAAATGGACACAACCTTTTCCAGTTTTGAACCCACAAGGTAGCAGAATGATGCGTCCTTTCTGGAGCCACTCTCCTGGATTCGGTCACCTAGAGCTTCGCAAAGATCTGGGAACTCAGTCGGATCGGAAAAGGTGCAGAGAATAGCCATGGTCTCTTTCCAGTTATCGAGGTCGGCATTATAAACAACATCCCACAGGTTCTTGGCAATGACAGATCCCAACAGACGCAGGTAGCTGGGCATACCGCTCTTATTGGCGAGGTAAGCGGATTGCACCTTGTCCACGAGCTCCTGACCACCGCAGTTGGCAATTAAGAAGGCGTCTGCAATTCGCTGCTCCTTGAGACAGATGTCAGTGGCTTTGGCAAAGTTGCCCAACATTAAGGCCTTGGTAATATCCTTTTCAACAGAAGTGTCACCATCGGCGAATAAGTGAAACGGGTTGCCGGTCTTGGCTCCTTTGGTAGCCGCAACACTTGACATGAAGTCATCGCCCTCATCTCCGCCAAAGAAATCGGCAACGCCCTTGCTCTTTTCTTCGCTCTGTCCATCAACGGGCTTGTTCTTTCCCTCGTCAGCATCGGTGTCCGTTTTAGAGTCGCCGTTAGCAAGCTCATTCTCCTTGAAGCCGAGATATTCAACAATTTGCCCGCGGGGATTATCCCCAGCAAGTGTTTCAATAACTTTCCAGTCAGCCTTCTCTTCCTCAGTCAGAGCTTGTGTAGCACGCTCATCACAGATAGCAGCAACATCGTCAGTCTCGAGTGCGGTCTGAAAATTTGCACTCGCCTCTGAGACATCGGCATCGGCAGCGAACTTGGCAATAGCAATATTCGAGGAGCGCCTTTGTCCGGGTTGGGATGGGTTAACCTTGAAAATCACTATCTTTCCACCGAAGGCAAAGCTGGCACCAACAGGGCGCTCAAACCACATGGGTGCCTTATTAAGAGACCAGGATGCGCCCTGTGGCTGCGTTTGAGCGGCACTAAAGAATTCCTCTCCATCCAGATTCTTCTCAGTTGGGGCCTGAGCAGTGTCTGGGTTGGTGTTCTGTAAGGTCTGGATAGTGATCTTGCCGTCAAAGCTGGCCGTAGCAGATAGGTTGGGATTATGAGGGTTAAACCGAGTCTGGAAAGTCCAATTTGTCATTTCCGGCAGTTCGCCATACTTCTCGCCTGTTTGGGGATTCCAGACCAACGTGCGGTTATCTTTGCCACAAGACAGGACCAAGTCGCTGTCTTGGCTGCACCAGGAAAGGGACAAAATGCCTTGTTCATGACCTTGAAGGGTCTTTTCGGGAGCGTTGGAGTTACGCAAGTCCCACAACAGCAGAACTGGTGTGTTATCGTCGGGAGTAGCTGTTAGAAGCTTGGTGGAGTTATTCGGATCCCAAGCGATGGCGCTTACGGCCTTCCGGTTGTTATTGAGAGTGAGTGAAGCCTTCTTCGTCTTCAGATCCCATACAGTGACAAAGCCCCCGGCCCCGCCGGTGGCTAAAATGTGCGACACTTTTCGATTCCAAGCCAAACATTCGATATCATCAGAGCGAGCAGCGACGTTTCCCAGTCTAAAGGGATTCTCAATGTCGCCGACGTCATATATATACAGCTCGCCCTTGGCTCCGGCGGTGGCCAAGATTTGTGGTTTCAGAGGATTGAACTGCAAGGACTTGATAGAACCAGTGTGTTTGTTCGTCCGCGAGATGAGTGCATCAGAGGCACCGAGCTCGAGCTTCTCGGCGTCCCAAAGCTCCAGGGAACCATTTTCGAGTGCGCCAGCGATGATTCCTTTAGGGTGGTCCGAATCGGCAGGCCCCCAGGCAATATCATAAAATCTAGCCGTACGTTAGCCAATTCAATAATTCTGTCGTCCAAATCTATCGCCATACCGGGACTCGGTCGTAATGCTAGCTAATGGCTGAAGCTCCAGCCCTTGTAGCTGATCATCCAGGGAAAGATCCCATAGCTCCAGTTTGCTTTCGTCTGAGAAATCAGCGTCCACAGCACCGGCACGAGTACCAGTCACCAAGAGAGGCTTTCCTGCACCTGGGGACCAGGCAAAGGTGGCCGTCCGCGGCACTTCTCGAAGGCGCACCATGGTGTCGTGAGATAAGCACGACCCAGAAGACCCAAGAGGAGGTTGGGCGAATTGAGTCGAATCTTCAAGCTTCTACAGCCTAGATGCCAAGCCTATAACTTTGCATTAGACACGCGGGGCCAAAGAAACTGATGCATGGGATAATTACCGGAGTGCGGAGTTGGAAGTTTGGCGCAATGGCACATAAGTCACATGTATGATGCCAGATTGCAGGCTGGTTGATATATGGGACCCTCCCTCCTGAGCTATCAGCGAGGGTGTGATGCTGTACGCCCAGGTAACAGGGGTAAGGAGGGAAGAATCACGTGATGTCGACAATGTATCCTTGGTCCGTAGGACCGCCTCAGTTGATAGGACAATGAGATCATGAATGGGCAAAGCTAGTCCACCAGTCTACAAATCTTGAAAGACGAAGTAATTGTTTTCTTCATCTCCCTTCAATATGTCAGAGGCTGCTCGTTGGAAAGCCACAGTATTTGTGGGTGGACTGGCATCTGTTGTTACCACTACCCATCTGCTCGATGCCTTCATTCCATTCGGCGAGATTGTCGAGGTTCAACTACCGAAGCCCGACTCACGGAAGTCAACAGATACCCACCGTGGCTTTGCATACGTTGAATTCGAAGACCCCAAAGATGCCAAAGAAGCTATTGAAAATATGGACCAGTCAGAATTCTTTGGCAAAGTCCTAAAGGTATCCCAAGCAAAAGCACCGAAGAGCGCGGATGAGGGTTTAGGAAGCAGAAAAGCCGTCTGGGAACAGGTTCGCTATAGGAAATGCTTACTTATTCACAGAACGAACATCACGTTAACATAGCGCAATTAGGAAGGTTGGCTGGCAGAGCATACTGCAGATGAACACAATGGCACATTGGAAGGTCAACAACCGACTGCGAGCGGTTCAGCAATTGATCCTATGCAAGGCTTGGAAGGATTGGATGTAGCCGGGCCAAAGCCGGAATGAGAATCTCGGCTGTTCTCGTTGTCACAATATTAGGGTCGGAATATTTGCATAGCGATGGTGTTACGGCAAGGGTGGGTAGATATCAAGAACGTCGGTGCTCCATCTGAGCAATGGAGACACATAGTGAAATGAATAAGATGAAGAGTTCTAAAGCCACGTCTCGATAACCGACTTGTTTTCTAATGTTGACATATACAGTGTTTTGCCACCCGCGAACAAAGTGAAATCCCCCGACCCTATTTACTCGGCAGCGTTCAGTGGTGATCGTCACGGCTACCTTGTCCCTGCCTGGCGAGTCGGAGGTTCTTGTCGACCATGAACTTGCGGATGCTCGAGTAACCAGCTGCAAAGATGGCGAAGCCAACGACGGCGGCTACGCAATGTTTAGCTCGATCAGCCAAATATTTGTAGTGGTCACCGAGGCGCACCTACCCAGAGGAATCAACTCGGCAGGAATCTGCTTGAGCTTGCGCAACCGTTGCGAGACGGTGTGGCCTTAAACCGAGTTAGTATGCTGTAGGCGATTATGCTGAGTCTCATAAAGTTCCCTCGACCATGAAATCGTCGTTTGGCACATACCGGCTTGGTCTTCTTTCTGTTGAGTTGTCATGATTAGCTCGATCCCAAGCATTGCTCCAATAACGGTAGACTCACGGGGACCGGTCGCATCATGCGAGCCGTGGGGCGAAACATTCGGAGCGCGGCGGTGGTACGCATCTTGGAGAGAGGAGATGGGTCTGTACAGAAAGAAACGTGTTGTGAAGCAATTGATTAAGACGTCGCCTTTTCCTGGGCTGCTTAAGAGGTTGCCGAGAACGTCTCGCGCACATCGGCCCACTCACTGGTCGGGAGTGATTGCCTTACCCCATTGGTCAGCAGGCCTGAGGCACAAATTGAGCCGCCACCAATACCGGAACATCTGATTCCAAACTGGGAACACCAACCGCATCAACCTCACTATCCCAATTGTTCGAGCTCAATTGGCCACCAGCGCGTCAAATCTGTCCAGTCTCCCGATATCGACTGAATAAATTCATCATGGCCGACGAAGAAGGTCAGGAGCTTGTCACCAAGCCCTTCAAGTTCGTTACTGGTACGTCCCGGCAATCCCTCCTTAAAACATGGCCTGATCCTGACCCGAGGCTAACAATTTCTCAGCCGGTGAGCTCCAACCCTGCGAAATTTCTTATGCGAAACCTAGCGACAACCTCAGTTGCATCGAAAATCAGACACGAAACACTGACATCGCATTGTCCGGCAGGCACCGACGCTCGCTTTCCTAACGTGAACCAGACCAAGCACTGCTGGCAGAACTACGTCGACTACCACAAGTGCATTATTGCCAAGGGAGAGGACTTTGCTCCTTGCCGTCAGGTATGGCGAGAATTGAAGAGCTACAACGATTCTTGGGGTATCATTAAGAGTATTAACGATTCGATGTGGTAGTTCTGGCTGGCTTACCGATCACTGTGCCCTTCTGGATGGTATCAGCGCTGGGATGAGCAGAGAGGTAAGATGTGGCGTGATCTGGTTCGATGTTTTCAAGGCTAATACATTTATCGGCAGAGGCTGGAAATTTTCCTGTGAAGCTAGACGCATAAGTTTGATTTAGTGGCCGGTGTGGAACGTGATTGGTATCGATAGAGGATGAGGTAGCAGCTAAACTGCACGTGTATACTCGAGAAACTTGGTTAAGCAACCGCGAAAACGGTCGTTAAGTGAAACAAAAACCTGTTAGAACATCTGAGACTTGTCACACGAGCAATGGTTGTGACTTTCATGAATTTGTGTTAAGTCGAAACTGTAAATGCTGCGACGAATTACACAAATGCAACGCTAATCCTGACCCCGTAATGATGAATGCCGCAATCCCCCATATTGATTTAAAATGCATTGCCGAATATGCGTGATTCCATATCATAATTATCGTTTTCTTCGTCAGCTCTTGTTTTCAGTCTCCTCGTCCGATGAGCTCATAAACTCATCGTCCTCATCAAAACCAAAGAATGTTCGGGCTTGCGTCTTGGCATGCTCATCTGCTTCATCAGATGGAGACGACTCCTTGGTGCTTGAATTTGCGTCGTCTTCCGAAGTTGACTGATTTTGCTGTTGCTCACTTGAAGCTGAACCATGTGAGGTGCTAAGGAGGTTATCCCTGTAGCTACCACTTTTCATCGCGGCCGCAACTGCATCCCGCGTCCTCTCGCTGCTCTCCTCTTTGTCTTCTACCCATTTCCCATCCAATCGACCTTGGCCACCATTCCTGATTTGATGTTGCCTCTCTTCTGATGTTTGGACGATTTGTTCCCAGCGCTCTTTTCGCTTTTCTTTTTCCTTGCGATCCATATTGGGCTTGATGGCGAGATATTCTGCAAGAGCCTTTGCTTCATTTACAGTCCGTAGTCTGCGACCGTCAAGATTGCGACTAGACCCGTGGTCTTCTTGGCTCTTCTTCTTGCGAGATGACATGCGTCCGCCGGCAGCACGTAGCTGAGAGCCGAAACCACCCTTGCCACCGCATAGAGGAACACCCAGTCGCAAGGAAAGAAACTCATCCCGACTGCTGGATAGGTAGGTGGAGATAGGGGCCAGTGAAATTTCTGGTAGTTGTCTGTTTGAAACGGTTGTGATGATGAGTCTAGAATGGGTCGGTGGGAGGCGCTCATGGATTTCCTCGCGAAGATCTGTGATGGTTGTAGAGGGTGGAACTGGTATCACCAAAGTGGATGGAAGATCGAGACCCCCGAAGGTGGTTATAAGGACGTTAAGATGTGAAGAAGTCATCATAAATTGATGTGATTGATATTCCTTGCGTTGCGTTGATGTTTGCTGCCAGTGAAGATTTTGCGAAAGAAAGGAAAATGAAAGGCTTCGTCGTCCCCGGTGACAAACAGGTTCTTACATTAGTTGGAGTGGCAAGGCTGAAGCTCTCCAGCCACGGCCGGTCGAAGCATATCTTATCATCACGTGATAAGCCACAGCGCACAATTTGCTAAGCCACCCCACTCGCTAGGTTCGAATTTCTCGTAGGGTTTACGCCCACAAAAGTCATCCATTTTGAGCCCAGGCACCTTCAGTCCGAAAATCTGCCCTTCTTCAACATCGACCTCACCACTAAACCGCCACGATGTTGATTCCCAAGGCCGACCGTAAGAAGATCCACGAGGTAAATTGACGCCCCGACCACCACAAGACGAAGCGAAAACTACGCAGGCACGCACGAGAAGAAGAAGTGAACATGTGACTGACAAACGATGACAGTACCTCTTCCGCGAGGGTGTTCTCGTGGCCCAGAAGGACTTCAACCTTCCCAAGCACCCCGATATCGACACCAAGAACCTGTTCGTTATCAAGGCTTGCCAGTCCCTCAACTCCCGCGGCTATGTCAAGACTCAGTTTTCTTGGCAATATTACTACTACACCCTGACCCCCGAGGGTCTCGACTACCTCCGTGAATGGCTGCACCTGCCCGCCGAGATCGTTCCCGCTACCCACATCAAGCAGCAGCGATCGCACGCTCCTCCCCGTGGAATGCTCGGTGAGGATGAGCGCCAGCGACGACCGTTCGGCCGTGGCCGTGGCGGCGACCGTGGTGACCGTGAGGGTGGATACCGACGACGTGATGCCGGTGATGGCAAGGAGGGTGGTGCTCCTGGTGAATTCGCTCCTCAGTTGTGAGTTTCTTTCCCTGCACTTGGATACAAATCTGCCCCTCGTGGCAATCGTCTGACCTATGCATCGCTCTTCGTACTGATGCATGATACTAGCCGTGGTGGTGCCGGTCGTGGCCGAGCTGCCCCCCCCTCCTAGATGGACCGAGTTTATTGAAGATGAAGGTTTTTGCTGTTTCCAGATGCATGGCAATACACACAAAAGGGAATAAGGGTACCGAAGACTTGTAACTCTACGAAAAGGAGGTGACATGAATACTTCCTACCATGAGAGTTTCTACTTTCGGGAGACTACCGGGCTAAGTATGGGACACGGTGGGAGTTTTTGGAGGGGTTAGATCCTCGGAAATATTTTGCATCAGGGTCACTTATATGCAGCCAATGAGACAATTGCTTGCGCCATAGATCATGAATGTCTAACGTGATGTTGACACTGGTCTGGTAGGTTATAGCTTGCCTTGATATTCGTAATAATTCTGCGCGCGTGACGGAACTGCTATACCAATATGACCAGCGGAGTGGATGTGAAGTTGGAAGACAATACTCGTCTGTCTCAACCAGAAGGAACAAGTATTGTATGCGATGTGTACATCAACCTCCAAAACGCCATGGGAGGGCCTCGTTTCATGCAACAGCACGCTCAATTACTCCAACCAAGTGGAACGGAAGCAGATCTGCGCAAGCTACAAGGTTTCTCAAGCAGATTGGCCCAGAATAAAAGCATATGTCGAAAAGCTACAGCTTGCCATGGGTATTCCGCGCGATGCGTACTGCAAGCAGCTCTGGGCAGCGTGAGGTTCCTGACAATCCCAAAGCCGCGCGTTTTACAATTAACTTACACCGGCTGCAACATCAACGCCAAGGTCTTGCCGATATCTGCGACAAATTCATCTCTGGTGAAAATCACTCCGTACCCTTGTATCTTCCAGCTTTCGCGCAACACAGAACAAGCATCAACGCATCACATGACACCTCAAATGGCGGTGTCTCCTGCAGAGATGCAAGCCACACCGGGCAAGGATAAGCCATAGTTACCACAACGGGTCCCACAGCGGCGGCAGGCTTGTTGAGATGGCCCGAGGGCAAGTTTATCAACCTCCAGGGACTTCTGCCAACCTGTCTCTTCTCAATATTGGGCCAAGAGCCCCGGTGGCGGATGCGGCATGGTTCACCCGCGAGAGGAAACCAAGTGTTGCGGTTGTGTGGTAAGTGGATGCGGATTTTGAGAATGTGGGAGAACATTAAGCGCGGCAACGAGAGTTCGTGCTTGGCCCCGCCGTCGAATTTGCTTTGTAGACCGAGAAACTCAATTGCCTCCCCAGCAGTTCAAGTTGCAAGTGTGTTGCTGTAGGCCAATTGTAGATCCGGTCTGTGCCTTGGGTCGATGCCTTGGGTCGATGCCGGCGTCTCGGTGCGAGGTGCGAAATTAGCAGTAACTGGGGAACATTGAAACAGAGCTTCGACGGACTCCGCTTGCGTTGGATGCATGGTGGCCCGAAATCTGACAAATGCCAGCCAACAAGCAACTGGCTGAGACTTTGTTGTAGGATGTATTTTATTGTCTTTGCGCAAGAATTTTTCCAGTAACGGTATGCTGACAATGGCACCAGAAGTCAAGGTAGCCAACGGCTCTGCACACGAACTATAGCGTTGAGGTTGAGAGACGGTTGAAGAAACGCATGGATCTAGTAGGGGTGGCCAATTCATCCACATCTGGTATGCATCTCCAACTTTCAGACATGATGTAAAGGCTCCAGCAGACAGTGGAAGGAGCAGGAGACCAGCAACCCGGCGGGGTTGATTTCAAGCCGCCCGGCCAGGGGATAAGGCCATCCGGCCCAGCCGACACCGATAATTGAATGCCCTTCAGCGAACTGGCGTCTGGTTAACGAGCTCGGAGCAGGTTGTGGTGAGAGAAGAGAGGCGAGGGGAAGTATTGGGGGGGGGGAAAGGGTCAACGGTGGTGCGAGGTCCCGGCTAGCTTCTGATAGTCTCCCAGGCCGGTATGTTCTTGCTTGTTGCCGCGACGGAATAAAATGCGCCGACGGTCGCTGCGGCGTAGAGTTTCATGGTTCTCAATTCTCTCCCCCATTTACTTCCGAGTTTGACAATCGGCCTGTCATACACCTATCTGCGTATGTTAGCAATTGTATCTTGCCATGAAAAGCCGCCATCCTGGCCATTCTTCTGCTGTTTACCTTGGCTAATATCGTTCTTGAGCATAGCTGCCTGGACCCCGTCGACTTTGCTTCCCCGATTCCGCAGAGTATATATCACACACGTACATATACTAGAATATACTTGAAAATGTCGAACCTACCCAAGGAGATGAAAGCCCTCAGGTACGCCTTATATATCCAGGGCCGTGGGGTCTGCTCAAGCCATCAAGGTGCTCTGAGCTAGAGCCCCGATGAGCCGAACTACCTGGGCTGCTTAACGTATTATCTGTTTTCCGTGCTGATTGTTCGTTGCTCGAGTTAGATACGAGAAGCCTGAGGATTGGTCCATTGTCACTGTCCCGCTTCCGGAACTGCGCGATAACGACGTCCTTGTGCAGGTCAAGGCTTGTGGCGTTTGCGGAACAGGTGAGTCTGCCTGTCCTGCGTTTCTCCTTCCGACATTAACAATGCTTAGATCTGGTACTGATGTGCAATTCGTCTTGTCATGCCAAACGAATTAGGCTGATGGTATCATAGCACATTCACGAGGGCGAGTTCATTGCCAAGTTCCCGCTTATCCCTGGCCACGAAACCGTTGGTCTCATTGCTGCGGTTGGCAAGGTACGCTCCCATACGGGAAACTATACACCTTTGCAATAACCTCAGACACTAACACGCCCCAAGAACGTGAAGGGATTTCAGATCGGCGATCGCATTGCTGCTGACAACAGCGAGCTCTGTAATGAGTGCTTCTATTGCCGCCGTGGCCAGTTGTTGCTCTGCGAGAATGTAAGCTGCAATGGCTTCATCCCCCGTTTTGCGTCGGTGCTGACATGCACAGTTCAACGCCCACGGCGTCACCATGAACGGCGGCTTTGCCGAATATTGTGCCTACCCTGCTGCCAAGGTGTTCAAAATCCAGAACTTGAACTGGGTCGACGCCACCCTGCTTGAGCCTGCTTCTTGTGCCTGCCATGGTCTGGAGAAGATTCGTCCCAAGCTTGGTTCTCACGTTCTCATGTTTGGTGCTGGCCCTACTGGTCTTGTGAGTGCTTCTAGTGCATGACGGAGGCAATGTAGATGATGGACGTGCTAATTATGTGTCTCTAGATGCTGGCTCAACTTCTTAGACAAAATGGAGGTTGCCAGGTCACCATTGCTGCGCCAAAGGGCTTGAAGATGGATCTTGCGAAGAGCCTGGATGCTGCCGATACGTATATTGAGTTGTCGAGGGAGAGTCCACAGGCTCAGTTTGACCAGCTCAAGAAGGACAATCCTTATGGATTCGACATTGGTATGCATACCCATTCGTGGCTTGCATGTTTTTGATACTGACTGGATGCAGTTGTCGAGGCTACTGGTTCCGTCAAGATCCTGGAGGACGCCATTCATTACGTTCGTCGTGGTGGCACCCTCGTCGTCTACGGGTAAGTTGAGGTTATTAATCTAGTTATTGCAGACCGGCAAGTATCTGACGGTCTGTGACAGTGTCTACGCCAACAAGGACCGAGTTAGCTGGCCGCCTGCCAAGATCTTTGGTGATGAAATCACCATCATCGGGTCTTTCTCCGAGACGTACATGTTCCGTAAGTCACGTCCTGTCACTTTACTTTCCAACAGCTTTTCAAACTCGTCTAACATGGCCACTGCAGCTGCCACAATTGACTACCTCGACTCCGGAAAGGTCAAGACAAAGGGTATCGTCAATAAGACCTTCAAGCTCGAGGACTTCGACAAGGCTCTTCAGAGCATCAAGGATAAAACGGCTATCAAGGCCGCTATTGTATTTGAGTAGATTAGTCTCCTAGAGTGGCGAACAAGAAGACAAACAAGGATTTAGAGACACTAGACTTTTCGATAGAAATACAGTCCGTGCATGAGCCCTAAGGCGTCGCTCCCTGGCAACTTGGAACATCTTCTTGATATTACATTCCGCTGCTGACTGCGAGAAGAGTGTGGACATGTACGGAGTACTTCAGATGCACAACTGGACTTGAATGCAGTATCGTAAGTTTACAAGCAACTGGAGAGAGGTTTTGAACACCGTGGTCGAGAAATATCACATCGTGCATCGTGGCTGCGTTGCCGACGAGAATACTGCGCTATGCGAGATCATGCCATTTATGCCATTGACCTGGCGCCATCCGCGGCATTGACGTGTTTCGATCTGTGCGGCGAGGTTGGAGGTACCTATCAGCGACTAAGTGGACGAGTCACTTACTTGCCAACCGGAAGCTTTCTCCCAAGTGGGTTTTCGTATATTGGCGGACGTCAGGCATACAGGGCGCGAAATAGAGTACGTATGCCATTGTTTGTTGGGCCTGTCAAAGGGGCTGTGTTGCCTTGTCGGCGAGTAAGTGAAGCATGAAGCAGTAACCATATATTGGAGTCATGGTGATGGATAGTGGGGAGCACCGACCGGGTATTATATTAACTGCGGCCATGATTGCAACGGCGGGTACCGGACGCCTGGTGAATCGTGATGGAGCCATCCAAATCGGTAAAACGAGGGAGCCATTGCTTCGTACACATCGTCTTGTGCATTCCTGGGTAGTACGGAGTAATTCCGTAGATATTGACACTACGGAGTACTACCTGCCAGAGGCTCCATGTGCAAGATTAGTACCAAGTCCCGCCCCCTGGTGGATTGCCAACGTGGATCCAAGAGAGGGAAACCGTGGACGCAAGAGAGCGAGTTTGTTGACGAACTCGACATTTAATAGCTCACGTTAGGTGGTGCCTGGATCGGTGCGAATGGAAGGGCACCATTGACTGGAAAAGCTGTTGCCGCCGCTGTGGAACAAAGTCGAGTGTAAGGTGCTGTTGAGTGAGATTAGTGCGTCTGGGCGCCCTTGAAGTTGAGATGAAAGGGAACCTCCGCAGGTCAATTGCCTACCTCATGTTCATCTCTTCTCTCTATGACTGGCGGCATCAATGGCTGGCGAGTGCGCCAGGTGGCTTGTCCACTGAATATTGACTTTGCCGTGTCGTGCAAGGTTCAACAGCATGCACGCTCGAGTGGAGCCAAATGCGACCAGCAACCTCCCTCTTGCAGCGGCCCCCTCCAGTGATGGCCACGCACCGGAACTGCTGGGCTTGGCGCTACGGGCACGTCAATGCGGCCTGCAGTTCAATAAAATGTGTCGTCACTATTGGCCTCATTACATGTCAACTACCACATTGTTGCCTCTGCTCCGCCCACGGTACATGTATCATCCGCGTAGACGTCGCAAGCTAGGACCGACTTCGCCGAACGCATCGGAAATCGAGCGATTGGAGGCTCCGTTGATGCGCGCTTCCATGCTGCCCTTGCCCAATTTACCTTTTTTGATTTGGCAATTATACCAGAGTTGACCTCAAAGCACGACGACTGAGAAGGCGATTTACGTCACACGAACAATTACCAGCAAGGGATCAGTTCTACTGCCCAACCAGCTACTTAGCCAGCAGCCAGACCTGACTGGCCAGACTGGTGTTTCACAGCGCCAAGGCCAAGATGCCACAAACCGGCTTCATTTTCTCGCTGCGATAATAGTTGTACTTGCCTCGCCGTCGTTCGAACCCCCCCCTTTTCTTTGTTTGAATTACACAGTACACAGTACCCATCTCTTAAATGCAGACGTCGCTTTCCTTCTTGAGCGACGAGCCTTCCCGAAGCGCTTTCCAGTCCATGGTACTCCGTATCGGCGGAGGAGAAAAAAGAGCGAAAGGGCATCATGGCTTTTTCTCCTCGTCGCCCGCGACCGTCTCGACCTGACCTCGTTACTCGAATTCACGCTGCTTCATTTGAGACGCCTACCATCCGTCTCGGAGCCATTGATATCTCCAACAGTGCAGCACAGGAAGACTCGAGCTCTTCAGAATCCGATTTCCAGCGATCCAAATCAAGGACGTTCCCTTCCCGGCATGCACGCTCCTTGAGCAACCCTTTCCCATCTTTTCTGAGTACTCCCAAGAATAGACCAGGCTCAACGAGCCGACCCAGGGCTGGTACGGACAGGGGAGATGGTGACAGCGCCATGGCTGGACCAAGTGTTACTCATAGGCACAAGCGAGGAGGTCCATCAAGTAGCAAAGACTTTGCAACGGGAAACTGCATGACTTGCGCATCTCTGATGCGTTGGCCCAGGGACCTGAAAGTGTTCAAGTGTACCATTTGTACAACAATAAATGATTTGACGGTGCCCGGTAGTGAAGCTCAGAAGCATGGTATTCTTGGACGGCGGCGCGACGGGAGTGCTCATGCGGTGGATGATAATCTGACTTGTACGTGGTCCCTGCGCTTTCGTTCTACTTACTCTTTGCCATATTGCAGTTGAAAGAAGGTAGAAACGCTGATTCAATACAGGCCAGCCAATCTCGTTACAGCACTGTCAACGGCTCTCACGACAGTGTATTCACTCTTATATTTCGAGAAAACTCATCCCCAGGCCATCGCCAGATCCTACAAACGAGGACTTTCATACCACGTCTCGAAACCATATCCTGGCGCCGGATGCCCACGGTAACCGCCATGGTCATTTTCGAGGACCCTCGATGCACGCTCCGCATGAAGAGGAGCACGAAGATTATAGCCCCAGATTCGTCTTTGAAGAGCAGCCCACGTTACGGCAAAGTCCCCAACGATTGAATGTTGCCCCCAAGCCATATTCATCTCCACATTCCGACAGGCCGCCTCTCCCGGGACAGCTGTTACATCCGAATCAAACAGAACGCCAGAGGCCACCATCGACAAGTGGCCCCTGTGAGCCAAAGAGGATATTTAAACCCTTGGAGGAATACATTGCAAAAATCTTTGATTCTTTCGACTCTGTCAACTCGTCATTCTCAACCGAGAATAAAGGGCGAGGGCGCCAACAAACTGAGCAGATTCGGCGCAAACCACCACCGTCCCGTGGAAGATCTCCCTCTCAAACGACCGGACATTTTCACCGCGAAGACTCCCAACCAGGAATTATCATCAAAGAGATAGATGCCAAGATGCTTCTTCTTGGCGATGTTGCAGAGAATGGTCTGTGGTGGACAGGCAGCCAGCCCATATCCACGAAACAAACGTCGTCCCGTCGACCCGAAAGCCCCTCAAGGAAACACGTTACCATGAAAAGCCCGAATATGAATTGGGACGAACTGAATAGTTGGTATTCTTTGATGATCAACGCGGCCCAGGACTGGTTCTCCGTGTACGAAGAGGTTTGCAGGGAATCAACCGTAAGGCCTCAAACTCAACGAGAACTAGAAACTCTAGAACAAGAACTCCTGAAAGGGCAAGAGCACACCCAAAGAATGCTTCTGAAAGCTACGGAACTGCTATTGAAAAGGCCCGGCCGGCCGATGACCAAGATTGGTGATCTTCGCTTTCTACTCATCATCATGGAGAACCCTCTTCTGCATAACAGTCTGAAAGAATTCCGTGGCATTTTGCAACCGGAAACCGCGGCCTCAAGTCTAACCAAAACCATTCTACCAGGGCGAAACGTCCTTCCGAGCTCTGGCCTCCTATCGGGCCAACATTCAGGGTTAATCAAGCGGATCATTGGCCTTATATCCAACACTCCCCCCGAATGTCATAATCAGCTCATCACATGGTTCTCTAAATTTGAGTATGAACGCTTTGTTCGCACCAAGAATTTGGTATCGGGTTTTTTGAGCTACCGACTGCTCCGACAAATTGACAAGAAGCAAACCATAGAGAAAAAACAACCAACAGACGTTGACATCACTGCTGGTTTGATACCCGAAATGCGCGCTGGTCACTCGGGTGCCGGGTTCTATCTGCACGACGAAATTCGAACCGGAGGAGCCGCTAAAAAGAAGGAGCCAGAGCAGAAATTCGTGTATAGCGAAGACTGGCAGATTAGAGCCGCTTCCCGCGTGCTTGCACTTTTGTTCGCAGCCAACAATCTACCTGGGACCAGGCATGGACATTTGTCGACGACGTCAGCGGGCGCGAATATTGCGACCGGATCAACCCGCGAATACGGACACTCTGATGGACAACTGGTCCCAACTACAGACTTTTACAACTCGATGATAGACTATGCTGATCTGGTCAGCGATTTCGATTCCTGGGAGTCAAAACGCTCCAAGTTCTCCTTCTGCCAGTATCCATTCTTGATGAGCATTTGGGCCAAAACGCACATCCTTGAGCATGATGCCAAGCGGCAGATGCAGATGAAGGCACGAGATGCTTTTCTCGACAGTATAATGACCAACCGCAACGTGAAGCAATACCTTTGTCTCGACGTCCGCCGAGAATGTCTTGTGGAAGACAGCCTTGCTGCCGTTAGTGAAGTCATAGGAAGCGGAAGCGAGGACGTTAAGAAGGGTCTCAGAATCACATTCAGGGGTGAAGAGGGTATCGATGCTGGTGGACTGCGGAAGGAATGGTTTCTCCTTCTCGTCCGGGAGGTTTTCAACCCCGATCACGGTATGTTCAGCGAGGACGGTTACTTGGTGCCAAACTAACGCCAGTTTTAGGAATGTTTCTTTACGATGAAGACTCACAGTATTGTTACTTCAACCCCGCCACATTTGAAACCTCTGATCAATTCTTCTTGGTTGGTGTGGTCATGGGTTTGGCAATATACAATTCCACCATTTTGGACGTTGCCCTACCACCGTTTGCATTCCGTAAGCTGCTCGCAGCCGCACCAGCCCACGGACTGGGTATATCATCTCGCCCAAGGCCGTCTATGCAGTATACTCTAGAAGACTTGGCGGAGTATAGGCCAAGAGTAGCCCGTGGGTTGCGTCAACTTCTAGACTTTGAGGGAGACGTGGAAAACACTTTCGTTCTCGACTTTGTGATTGACACGGATAAATACGGCACGACTGTACAAGTACCTCTTTGTCCCGGAGGCGCGGGAAAAGCCGTTACAAATAGTAACCGACGAGAGTATGTCGATCTCTACATTCGGTATGTCCTAGACACGGCTGTGACACGTCAGTTTGAGCCCTTCAAAAGAGGCTTCTACACCGTTTGTGGAGGCAATGCTTTTTCTTTGTTCCGACCCGAAGAAATCGAGCTTCTGATTCGGGGCTCGGATGAAGCTCTCGATATTGCAACACTGCGCGCTGTGGCTGAATACGACAATTGGGATAGTCCTCGGCCTGATGGCAGTTGTCCCGTAGTCGGATGGTTTTGGGACACATTTCAAGAAGCAACACCAGCGAATCAACGAAAGCTTCTTCTCTTCATCACTGGAAGCGATCGAATCCCTGCAACAGGGGCTGCCATGCTGCCAATCAAGATCTCGTGTCTCGGCGAAGATATCGGCCGATATCCAATAGCGAGGACATGTTTCAATATGATCTCACTGTGGCAGTACGGGTCTAAGCAAAAGCTGGAAAGCATGGTATGGAGAGCCGTGTTTGAAAGTGAAGGATTTGGTCTAAAGTAGGTCCTACATATATATATATACACGACGGCAAAGGACTTGGTGTTTGGAGGATTTATACCGTCTTGATGCATAAAGCAAGCATATCATTTCAGCATAGCACAGGGCGTCAGGAAAATGTATGGAAGAACATTTTTAAGCACGAACTTGCAGGCTATTATATTAGGAGAATGATGAGAGAAGCATTGATACCCAACTGATGTAGTAGTCAAAAGATGTGTATAATTTCCCTTTTTACTGATACAAAGCCTTGTTTTGATATGGCAATATTATACATTCTCCTCGTTGCCTGATGAAATAGACCTAACTAAGCCTCTTCCTGCTCGGCCATTCCACCAGCTGCCCGTGCTCTCTTCAGCATATCCTCTTCCTTTTTCTTTTCAGCCCTCAGTGTCCTCACCCGTTCCCGATCGACACTCCCCTTCTTATTCATGGCCTCTAGGTTCTGAATCTCGGCGACATCCGCACTCGTCGGCGGCAATGGCTTTGCACGTGTCTCGGCGAGGAAGGACTCTAGGATATCAGAGCTGTGCCTGCTCTTCATGTTGATGGTGAGAATCTCTTCACCAGCGGCCGGCGGCTGCGCCTTGGAGAGGTTCGTTCGCGAAGAGGCCGGTTGGGCGGTCTCTGTCGTTGAAGAGCCGGGACCCGAGGATGCGCGCATGTAGATTGTCATCAGAGGCGGGATGGCGTTGTTGTCGTGACGGTTGAGGATCATGGGCACGGAGGGATTATGATATTTCAGTCGGGGCAGGTACTGGCGCCAGAATTTCCTGGTGCGTCGGTCGTCGGGTCAGTCTTTTTGCGCTGAGCAAGGTAGCAGGCATCGCTGTTTTGAGCGCGTGGACGGACCTGGCTCCCATGTGTCCGTCGGACATCCTCGTTGCGAAATCCATGTGTATCCTCGTCACTTCTGGCGGGAGGATTGCTGCGCCGGGCCCGCATCGCAGGTTGATCAACTAATCCTGTTAGACGGGTTGCTTGTTCGGAAAACAGGGGAGCATTTACCCTCTGTGTTGTTGGGTTAGCTTACTTTGTTTCGAGACTTGTTCGTTGGAAGTTGAAAGGGATGAGTTTGACATTACCTTTCTGAGGAGGTGGAGCCTCTCTCCTAATGAGCGCATCTCGAATCCGTTGCTTGACACGAAGCTTGTGAAGATGGATGGATGGGTTTGGTTTTCTGGAAATTCTGGCCCTGCTGTTTGTTGGGCGGACCGGCTTTCATCCGTGGGCGGGTCCAGTGACGACGAGGCGGGACCCTTGATTTTTGGGAGTTTTTTTGGGAGGAGCTCCTATGATGAGAACTTGGATATTCTTCGAGAGCTTCTCTTCGGGAGCTTTAGGTGTATTCCTCCCAACAGGATGCATCGCGTCTCGACGGCGCGTTTGCTCTGCAGGGCGTTGAGGATAGGTGAACACACCGCGAGTGTTCCTGTCTTTTTATGCCCGGCCATCAGTCAGAGGAGCTTGCCTGTGGCGACGGCGCGGATTCGTCTGCCGAGTCGTCGCTTCAACAGCACAGATGTTTCTACTACTACGACGACGACGACTGACGCTGCGCTGGGACCGGTTGACCAGCTTGTGAGGCAGCTTCCGGTTACGTGCAGTGGCTGCGGAGCTTTTGCGCAAACGGGCGATACGCAGCAGCTTGGGTATTTCGATCTGCAGAGCAAGAGGGTGCGCAATTGGCTGCATCCACGGAAGATCGAGGCACGAGGGGACGCCGCGGGGAACAAGATCGTGGACGATGTTCTGAAGGGGCTTGATAGGGAGCAATTGGAGGCTTTGGGGTTGCGTGCGGAGAGCATGATTGAGGATGAGAGCTCAAAGATTGTGCAGAGTAAGTGCAGCGCTGACATTGAGTGTGTCGATGCGATGGAGGATGGCAATGCTAACTGGGCTTGACGTCTTGGAGGACTTGCTACGGAAAAGCCACCTGTTTGCGACAGATGCCACGGCTTGATGCACCACAGTACGGCGGCCGAGACGGCAAAACTCACCATGCACCACCCCACGGTCGAGTCACTCCGAGAGACAATTGAGGAGTCACCGTACAAGTACAACCATATTTACCATGTCATCGACGCCGCTGACTTCCCCATGTCGCTCGTCCCGCGGCTCAGTGTCTTGCTGGGTGATATTCCCTTGCGGTCGAAGAACCGGCGCTCACGGTCGAGCAAGTTCCAACACGACCGGAAGACGGAGATGAGTTTCATCATCACGAGGGGAGATCTGCTCGGCCCCACCAAGGAGATTGTTGACTCCATGATGCCGTATCTTCGGGATGTTCTGAGAGACGCCCTTGGAAGACTGGGTGGCCGAGTGCGTCTGGGGAACTTGAAATGCGTCAGTGCTAGGAGGGCCTGGTGGACGAAGGATGTAAAGGAAGACATTTGGAACAGAGGCGGCGCCGGGTGGATGGTGGGCAAGGTCAACGTCGGCAAGAGCCAGTTGTTCGAAGCCGTGTATCCCAAGGGCAGGATGAACGAGGGCCAGAAAAGAGACCACAAGCAAGTGTCCGCCCATCACCCGAGCACCGACGCTGGCTACGATCAGCAGAGAAGCTGGGAGGACTTGGACGTCGGCGAGCTGCTCCCGCCTGCGCAGCCGACTCAAAACTACCCGGCCATGCCGGTCGTTTCCTCGCTCCCTGGCACCACCGCCTCCCCTATCCGCGTGCCATTTGGCAACGGCAAAGGCGAGCTGATTGATCTCCCTGGTCTGGCGCGGAGCGACCTCGAGTTGTTTGTCAAGGAAAAGCATCGACAGTGCCTCATTATGAAGAAGCGGATCGTCCCCGAACAAGTGTCCGTCAAACACGGCAAATCGCTGATCCTAGGTGGCGGGCTTATCCGCATCACGCCCCGCACGCCGGACATGATCTTTCTCATGTACAACTTCACCCCTATCAGCGAGCATCTTACCATGACCGAAAAGGCAGTCGGGTTCCAGAACCAGACGCGCGAATCTGTTGGTGTTGAGAACATCACTCTTCCCGGGGTTGGGGAGAGGATGAAGCACGCGGGGACGTTTGCGCTGTGTCATGATGTCACCAAGAAGCGTGCCGGGCCGCTGACGCGCAAGAACGCCGTTGGCCTGCAGGTCGACCGACTGCCGTTCAGGGTCGTGTCGGTGGATATCTTGCTCGAGGGCGTCGGGTACGTGGAGGTAGTCGCGCAGGTGAGGGCGAGGGAATTCGAGAAATGGGAGCGGATGCAAGGGGACATTGACAAGGCCGCGGCGGTCATGGAAGACGAGGAGGTCGAGCGCGTTGCTGCCGCAGTCGAGGAAGAGTCCCAGGATCCATTTGGGGAGATGCTGCGGAATAGGAGGGACACACTGGGCCACCATGACCCTGCCGTCACGACGCGGGAGAAACTGCCCGAGCCGGAGTGGCCTGCGGTAGATGTGTTCTCGCCCGAGGGCAGGTTCGTGGGTTCGCGGAAGCCGATCAACGGGTGGTTGAATAATAAGCCGAGGGTTCTGGCGGAGCATAAGAAGGCGAGGCCGAGGAGGAGTATGAGGGGCGCGAAGAAAAGGGCCAAGATGGAGGGGAGGACGAGTGAGTAGAGAGGATGGAGCTTTCGGTGTATATGTTGCTTGTATAATATTATTATGTGTAAATACCACTCTGTGATGCAAGTTGTCTTGTTTCATGGTTGTGACTGGGAGCTGAAGAGGAGGAAGTGGTGTTGTTGTTTCTCGACTTGATATCGTGGCTAGTTATAACCTCTCGATATTTGGATCGAGAGTATGCCAAAGACATCAATGCTCGGTTTTTCTGGCCTAAAGCTGCTCACTGGCATTTGTATTGAACCAGAAGCCGCCATGTTAGGTTGCCCATCGCGGCTGTTTGGTGTTGCAACGGGTAACTTGACTACCTACAGCTGTAGTTAGTGTTACATGGGGTGGCCACTGGCGCATGTTGAAAGTACCAAGGTACATATATGTACGTAAGTTACATGAAAATCTAGGTGGGGGTTTGGTCATCCCACCTTTCATTCCAAGTTCCTGGTCCGAGTGCCTTCATTGCATGATCGGTGACGTCTTTCCGTCCGACTTCTGGATTCGACATCCATTCCAACTAACTACCCCCCCCCCGGCAACAAATGCGCTGACACACGCCGAGCCCGAGATTTTCGCAGAGTAGTCCGCAACCTAGACTCGGACACGCACGCAAAAAAACGTCTTTCCCACCCGCAGCAACGTGCGAACGGCGACATCACTTCGCCGGCGACACAAATCATGTCAGACGGCCAACGCCAACGAGCCTCACCGGCACCGACCACGTCACAGACACAGACACAGACACAGACACAGACGGGGACGCGCACTGAAGCTCAAAGAATACTCCGTCTACGCGGAGGGCACAGCGCGAAGGGACGTTCGGTGAAGTGGGCAGAGGATGTAGTGGACAACGAGGGCCTCGGCAGGAAGAGCTCCAAGGGTACGCACGCGGCTTGCAACCCCGGGTCTCGTTTGCCCTAGATCTGCTTCTGTTCCCTCGTATACTGACAGCTTCAGTATGTTGCATATACCACAAGCCGAAAGGCGTAGACGAATCCAGCGACGAATCGTCCTCTTCGTCGTCGTCGGGTGCCGATACCGACTCGGAGCCGGAGGCGAGGCGTGGAGATGGCAAAAAGGTCCCTGCGTGTGGTCATTCGCATGGCAGGGGCAGACGGGAGAAGGGCGGGCGCAAGCAGAAGAGGCCGCCGAGCCCGAATGCATATGAAAAGGTGCCGAAACAAAAGCCTAGGGAGGAGTCGAAATGAGGGCGTTGTCATGATGGGAAGGGTGCTGTGCTGGGCATCTTTCTTACGAAGAGTTCCTGCGAAGGGTTTTTACGAAGGGTTCCTACGAAGGGCGCTTTTTGGGGGGAAGGGGGTGGTTTTGAGGTGCTTTGCCGCGAGTGCTTGTGGTACATGGCGTGTTATATTGGCGAGAATCACATTGGTATTTTTGGCGCGTATACATGGTCATTAGCATACAATAGCGTTCCATCGACTTGTAGTAAGATTTTGACACGTATGGAGGAACCCGAGTTGCCACCCAGAGTAGGCGACAGACTTTCATACATTGTTCGGTTGACTGTAACGCCTGAAATCGTAACCACGCTGTTGATTTCTTCGAACTGGACGTCGGGCTTATAGAGGAGTATGCGCAGCTAGGGAGCCTTCTCGCTGCTTATTTAGTCGTGGGAATGTTCGTGGTCTATCTCCAGAAGGATCTTCTACTCGCGAACGTGGTCAGCGGACCGCACTGATTGTTTTCATAAAATCTATTTTTGGTCAACGCTATGCTACTGGCAAGGGCTTGTGTGAGTTTCTTTTCTAGCCTCCAGAAACTAACTGTGCTTTCTCTGGTGTTGCGCCCTGTGTCAATTTACAAATGTTCAATTTCAATTCTCTCTCCCCCACCTTGTCTTTCGTAGCACTATTTCGAAGAGATACGTAGCCGAACTGGATTTTGGAGCCCAGAATTTGCCTTGTCGGTATTCTTTCCGAGGTCAAGCAAAGGAACCACATGAGCTGGGAGATGCCTACGAAGAACGTCCAACTGACGATATCTTAGACCTGGGCTACTGCGTCGACTGTCTGTGTGCGAATGGCTAGTCATCAATGCTGCAGATTGTGGGTGTTGCCCAGTATGTACAGCTCTTGAAAACTTCACCCTCTGGACCGAGTCGAAGGATGCGCGGTGAAAGACAAGTTACGGCCCGGGCATTGTGTTCTTACTAGACCCGGGTTTCGTGTTATTCACGGCTCTATCTATAAAACAGTCTAGCTTCTTTGGCAGAAATTTGTCGAACTTGACAGAGCTAGCAGCCCAAAGCAAGTCCAAGCCTGGCAGGAATTTCTCCTTGAATCTGCAAAAACTGGTTTCGAAACCCCCAAGTGCCTGTACTATCTGCGCCACAGCTTCTCCGGTACCAAGCAGTACCTCGTCGTCGTCGTCCTGTAGACACTTGAAGGTGGAAAAGAGGACGGAATCCTGTCGACGGCGCTTGTGACTTTGAACTTTGGGTTATGATGATGCTGAAGTAGAGCGATAGACCCCTAGACCCTTTCGCATATAACTCTCGCCTGTAAATTTCTGATATGCTATGCCATTCTCATCAAGGGATATCGACGATCTGAGCACCTCTGAAATGAATAACCTTTTTCTCCTGGAATGACCGTTGCTGCGTGGACCTTGGCTTTTTGTGTCGTCCTATATGACTGCCGGGCTCACAAGTGTGCTTGCTGTGTTGTATGGGACCAAAGAGGTGGTGTTGCTATAAATAAGTGTACCCAGAGAAAAGGCGTCACTGGCTGTTGATCTTCTGTTTTTGTCCCTTCTCTCCATGCATCCATGGTTGTGGAACCTCGGCAGAACAAAGAAGGAACAGCCATCGTTACGTATTGCCGAACTGATAATGTGACCGCTCGCCTCTCCCCTATTAGGCAACAAGCAGGGGGACTCGGTATCTTCCGATGCCGTTGATACCCTCCTTTGACTCCCAACCACGAGGTAATGGCACGAATTTCGGGATGATAGTGTTGGTAGTCGCGGTTGAGCTTTTGTTCCCCCAAACAACATCCTTGCGCTTTCCCATCGTCAGACAATGATCCCTTCGCACGAATTGGCTCACCGTCACTCCTTTTTACTCTCAACAACAAAATACTTGCCCGCCCTTCTGCACGCCGTCCCTACAACATCCCACTTCTCACCATTCTCATCATCAATCCTTGCCCGCACTCGTCTCGGACGTTGATAGTGCCCCACCTGCTCTTCTGCATCCAATAGCTCCTTCATATCTGATAGTGTGATGGTGTTCTCGCGCCTAGCCTCGTCCGTCTCGTCTTGTATTGCACGCAGGGGTTGGACGCCAGTCGTGTCAACGCTCTGGACGGCGCGGACGAAGTGTAGTTGGTCTTGGAGGGTGCATAGCATGGTGTCTTCTTCGGAAGGCGTCTGAGGAAGAGGTAGTGCGGCTAGTCGCAGTAGGTGGTGCAGCTGGGAGCTTGTTATCTTCTCCGGCGCTGCTGTCGTTGTGGAGGGCTGGCGTAGAGATCTCACGGACCAGGTCGGCCTAGAGAGCATCTCGGCAGGCGAGGGCTTGCTGGACGTTGACAGCTTCTGCTGCCGGGGTCGTAATGTGCGGCGCAGAAGGCAGCGGCAGTTTATGCAGAGCGACATAGTGAATCGTGTTGTTGCGAGCCATGGGTCGTGTCAAATTTGGTGGTTACGCCTTGCCTGGTGTGCGTTGAAGATGGCGAGCTCCGAGTGGCAAGAAGTCCATGGGCCCCACCTGGCCATATCGTGCGAGGGATACTTCGGCACACTGGTGTGACGCTACCGTAACACTTGTATCTGGATTCTGTGGCGCTTTCCCAATCTGCAGGTGAGGCGTCATGACCCCATCTTCTCGTGAACCACATCTGTTCAATCTGCGTACAGTAACTGAACACCAGCTCAACATCACATCACTCGCCGTCGTAACCACACGCCCATCGCATCAGAACCTATTGCAAACGCGCACTGAACAGACACCATTCGCAGCCATGTCGCAAGATCCTCGTGCTCTGCTTAAACAAGTGCGGTTACCCCACCCCCACCCCCTTTGCTGCATTGATTCCCAATTGACCCTTCTGGCTGGTGATGTAGGCAGAAGAGAAGCTTTCCCGCGGCGGCGGCTTCTGGGGCTTTATGAGTGACAAGTCAGACGCATATTTAACTGCAGTGCAATTGTTTACAAGCGCCGCCAATGCCTTCGAGAAGCAGGGATCGTGTACGTGCTGGTTCTATCCAAAGCAATCATTTGTGGATGCTGTCCGAATTGATCGATCACATATTTAACAAGCGACTAGATGTTGAAGCAGGGAAGGCTTATGAAAGAGCTGCTGAAGTTCACATTCAAAAACTTGAGGATGCGGTAGACGGAAAGATGTGTCTCGAAAATGCCTTCGATATATACCTGAAAGCCGTTGACCCTGTTGCCGCTGGTCGATGTATCAAGGCCATGGCAGAATCTTTTCGGAAAATTAACCCTGAGTCTAAAGATAGACAGGCGCACCGTCTAGCAAAACCTTATGAGAGGATGGCAGCCATGTATGAAGTCGAACTCCAAGATATGGGAGCGGCATCGGAGATGTATCAAGCTGCTGCCGATGCCATGAACCCAGAAACTTCGCCATTGTATGTATATCTTGGATCGGTCTCTTGCCTCGTTCCTCCATTACTAATGAAAATCATGTTAGGCGTGCAAGACCATTGCGGATCAAATCAGCTGATACGGCCGCGCTTCATTTCGTCAACTTGATCAACGTGGACACTAAAACTAGTACCTGGTACATGAAAAAAGCACTCGATATTTACGGCAAGGTCGCAGAAGAAATTCGCAAACAAACATATCCGAACGAGAAAGAGGTTCGAAGTTGTTTGCTCAAAAGCGGGATTTGCCTGCTCGCCACTCGTGACAGTGTATACTTCAAGAGGATCATAGAAAACGAAATTCCCTTCGTCGATCCCAGTTTTCCAGTCCAGGTAGAAGGCATACTACTTGTCAATCTCGCTACCGCTTTGAGAGATCAAGACTTGCAAAAGTTTGCAAAATTATTGGTAACGAATCGAATGACCAATATTTTGGTAGATTGGCATACGGCCATGTTGAGGGCTGCTGGAGCCTACATTGCCGAGATTGACGACTTGAACGAAGAGATGAAAAAATGTGAACGAATGTTGCTGCAACAGGAACAACAGAAGCAGCGGCAGAAGCAGCAAACGGAATGGGGTCAGGAAAAGCACCAATTTTCCCAATATCAATCGTCATCTCAGTATCAGCAGCCATCTCAGTACCAGCCGCCATCTCAGTACCAGCCGCCATCTCAGTACCAACCGCAGCCCGGGAATTATCTGCAAGAGAAGTCACTACCTCAACTTCATCATCCACCAGAGAAGCCGATGTCTCAAGCGCATCATGCTTCGGATGAGCAGGACGAAACAGTGGCTGATGCCATTCCATTTGTGTAAGCAGCTGAGAAAGGCATAGTATGTGGAGAAAATGAAAAAGGACTTGATCGCGAGTTGACCAGTAAGTCATGCACTAGTGTAGAATGGGAGGATGGAAGCAGCTGTAGCCGTGTATGCGTATAGCTTCCGTGTGGGTTGCAGTCAGTCGACCTTTTGAACTTAGATAGAATGTGAGACCTCGGTGTCGCTTCGAATATGGACGTAACTGCTTATGGACGGATATGGAGGCCATTGGTTGTAGTGTGGTGTATGAGCTCAGTCAAAGGACCCTTTTCCTCAGGTCGTCTTAGTCTGCCGCCACAGTAGTCCTCATCGTTCTATGATCTGCAAGCACCAAGGCAAAGTCGCTGTTTGCAGCTATAATGTCAACAATGGAGGGTTTCCATAGTACGGAGTACTGTTCGTTTCAATCTCTCTCTACAGAGTCTAGTGGAACCAGATCACAACTCGAAATAGGGGATCTAGAATTCACTCATTTTCAAAACTTTGACTCCGCGTTAGCTATCAGCTTGTTATATCTGCAACTTGTGTTACGCATATAATGAGGGTCAGCACCTGGTTTGAAGAATGACCAATGCGGTGTTGCTCTCAGGTAAAACAGCTGTGTATTTCTTGAGGTGCTATGCAGAATTTCGTATACTTGGTGAAGTGTAAAGGCGCCGCTCTAAATAATGCAGCATCGTAGCGCAAATTCCCGTTCCGTCCACCGTCTCCCACCTCCGTTTCCAAGTTACTGGCGGAGGAGCTGCCATTGTCCTTTGTGCTTCCTTGACTTTGCCTCTCCAGTGTCGGAACGGGACTCTTTTGAGACCAGCTGACGTATCAATGCATAATTCGCTGCCATCGACATACCAAACGACATGCTGCCTGAAGCTTGATCTTGCCAGAATGTTGAAGACTTGGTTGAATGATTTCTTGCCCAGCTTTCCTAGACATTCGGCAACTATTTCACCGTCTAGCCTTGGAAGTTGCTCAATTGCCTCTTCGACATTGGCGTTTTCCACATCTAGCAGGTATTCTATATTCCTCGCTATGACTTCAAGAACCGGGACGGGGAACTCTGATCGACAGCACAATAGAATGGCAGCGTCTCTGCGGATATCAGAATCCAGGCTCTGAAGCTGATTGCCCACAGTGACAAACACGGCTTGGGGCAATGCCCTATCCAGCTTTTCAGGGACCGCCTTGCTACCTTTCCTGGGATACACATGCCGTTTCGGGCTATATAAGGAGCTTCCGCGTAAAACTTTGATCGCTCTTCTTCGGGTCATTTTGTCAGACCCGGCTTCCTGTAGGATTTTGGACGTAACTTCGAGGACGGCGTCCGGTAGAGACTGGTTAGCTAATATTGAAGTGACCAACTTCTGAGTCCACGCGTTTGAGGCATCCGGTAAGTGCTCCTCAGCAATAGTCCTGAGAATAGGCTCTGAGAGGTTTTGTTCAGTTAATATATTGGAAGCTGCTTCCGAGACGCGTCCATCTGAGTGGTCTAGTAGCCCTATCAGAATTTGAAGCATCGGTTCAGGGAATGCATACGAAGGTTCGTAATACTTAGCAATATCGGTGTGTCGGAGCAATAAGTTGACGGCCAGAAGCAGACCAGTATTGTCAAGTTTTTCTAGTTGCATGATTACCATATGAAGGACCGACTCCGGCAAAGAATGGCTTTGACCCATTTCCTTTATAATTATTAACCTCGAATTCATGTCAGACAACTCTGAAGGTTGCAAGATAGATTTGATGATATTTTCGGGCTTATCCACGTTTTGTTGTAATATCGAAGAAGCCAGCTTTCGCACAGGCTCGTGCGGAAAGTCCAGCTGCTTGACTATGAGATGGAGAAGATCCTTAGGAATGGGAAATTGGTTAAGAGTGTGCTCATCCAGGTATCGGAGCACATTTTCCCTCACCTTCCCATTCGAGTTGTCTAGCTTCGTTGCTAGCACCTCGATGATTGACTGTGGTACAGGCAGGACCCATTGCAGATCGTCCATTTCGGGATCTCCTTCTGCTTCACTGGAGTCGAGCCGAGTTCCTACAACGTGAAGAATGGCCTCTGGTAAAGCTATGCCATCTCGAACAAGTTCAAACCACCAACCGAGTCGGCAAAACCTGGGGCCTCGTCTCGAACGGTGACTGATAACCTTAACCAGAACTTTGGAGACTGCTTTTTGAGCATCCCGTTTTATAGTTTCTGAAATATGTGAACCCGCATTCAACATTTTCTCTGCTATGAGTGCAACGAGGGATTCGGGAATTCCCGAGTGATGGGCCAAGATGTATAGAGCGGGTTCCCAAGCATTAGCATTCGATCGCTTCAGATACATCGCTACATCTCTGCATATGGAGTGTGGTAATGTTTGCTGAACAGCTAGAATGTGGGATGCCCGAGTTCTAATAGTTTTGTCTGAGTCTTCTAGCTGCTTTGATAGAGTTTGCAGAATGGAGAACGGCAAAGCCGATAAACGACCCAGCAATGCCAAGGGTAATTCCTGAATAAGAGCCGCCGAGTCCTCTACTTGTTTAGTTATATCATGTAAGACAGTATCTGGCAAGTCCTGTTGATGCCTGAGAGCTGTCACAATCGAACCTGTCAAGTCTTTATCTTGATCCTTTAAGTGCGTGACCAGGGCTGAGAGGATCCGTTCCGGGACGTGCTTGCATGTGCGCAAAATACTAGCGGCCAAGTTCTTTGTTTCTTTTCCGTGGCTCTCCAATTCCTTGAAAATAGCTTTGCAGACACCTGGTGAAAGTCCCTGTCCGCTGGATGCAACATTTCGCAAAATATCAGCTGCCGAGTCTCTGACATCCTTCTTTGAGTTGCTCAACTGCCCAACAAACAATTGGAGCTGACTCTCCTGAAGTGTGTCAGACTGACTGATCAAGATTTCAGCAGCCAAGCTTCTGGTTCCTTCATCTGAATTGTTGAAATGACTAACGATGACCTGCAAAACATCCCCTGACATCTCCTTTTGAAAGCGTAGAATTTCACACACTGAGGTGCTGATAACTTTTTCTGGACCCTCTAGCTTTGTTGTTAGAATTTGGAGAACAGGTTCAGGTAGATATCTGATCTTAGTCAAGGCTTCGATGACAAAGCTTTGGATGGTGGTATCCGCCTTCTGAAGTTGGCTTGCCATAGCGCCGAGCAAAGCCACTGAATACTTTCCAGTGAAATCTTGGTAGGCCGCGTCCTTGACATTGATGTTGAGGGCTGAAAACCTCTTCGCTAGCATTTCGGAAATCGTATCCGAAAATATGGGTTGATATTTCAGTATCCCAAGGGCCTCCTTTTGACTCCAATCTTGTGGACTATCTAGGCGATCAATCACGCTTTCGAGCGTATCGTCTGGCAATCGCACCCCATGAGCTCGTATTATATAGAAAGCGTGTATCCTCAATACCGCCTCGGCATCATCTAAAGGGTCCTTGGCACTAGGTTTTAGTATAGTTGCTATCAGTGCCGTAACTTCCAGCGGAACATGGGACCTGTTTTCTATCGATCTCAAGATTGCTGATTTGGCCTCCAGAGACGATTCTCGGAAACAAGCCAATAGGAGGGACAGCGGGAATTCCGCTTCCATTCCAAGTTGCCATCCCTTTGTAATTCTGTATTCATAGACCAGCCACTCTTTCAGTTGAGTTTCTAGTGAAGCTCGAACTTGTCCAAAGGACTGACCCAACTGTAGGGGCTTTAATTCACTTAGGCAATGCATGATGAGCCGCTGATGGCCCGGGCCAAAGACATCTCGCGGTTCTTTCTCAACCAAGCCGAAAAAGCGGCATAAGTGTTGCTCACAGGAAGTGTCCGTTTGAAGTAAGCCGGTGACAAAACGCCAGAAAATGTCATATCGTGGATTGTACTTTTCCCTTCGAACAAAGGCTTCAGGCGTGACGAAACCGGAGTTTCGATGGCCAGTCTTTTGACGTTCAGAACGAGGGGCCCTCAGGAGCTCATTCGACTTCCAGCACTTTGTGAAGTACTGTGCCGCAAAGTATTCCTGGAATGTAAGATGCAAAAAATGGTAGGTTCGGTCCGTGGCACTTCCACCTGAAGAGCGAAGAAAGGAAAGCTTTACTGCGTCACCACTCCATGCATTGTTTTGTTCATGGGTAAAGATGTCGCCCAGATACTCCTTGTCAAACTCGACCGTGCTTTCCCTGAGCCCACTGAAGGCCAGATCTTGCAGGGAGTCTATGTTGTTCTTGGCCAAGGCCAAGACGCTCCTCCGGCCTGCCTCTTGCGCCTCGATCTTGGTGACTGGCTGTAGTTTGTCTGGGTGGCGCATCTCTAGCTGCTCGACGTCTTTATTCCATAAGGCTCGCTCTACGGCCTGGTAGAGCTCGGTCATGGTTGATATCGTTTTGCCTAGACTGTTGTCTTGGGTGGCGATGTTTTGGGCAGTGAAACTGAAGCAAATCGCATCAAGTTGAATTGGAATGCGAGCCAATCCTTGGATTATTCGGTGGCCATCAGAAAAGTGCTGTATCTCGTCTACCTTGTCTTTACCAATAGCTGCAATGTACTCCTTCACTTGCTCGGGGAAAAATCCAACCGTCTCAACCTCCAGATTGATATTTCGGATCACCTCCTTATTTATGGCGTAAGGTCGGCTGGTGATGATGACCCGAGGCTGTCCCAGTAATTTCAAGAGCAGCGTGTTCTTGTTGTTTACCTCATGGGACACTTCGTCAAGGCCATCCAGGATGAACAGCGTTCTGTGACTGTCCTGATGGATTTCGTTGCATAAAGCATTGAACAGAATGTCCTGGCTTGCCCCAAAATACTCTTTACCAATCACGTCCTCGATACTGCCCTGCATCCCTTTCAATTTTCTTAGAGGCAGCCAAATAATGCGGTCAATGACTTCCGACCACATGCCGTGATGTATAAACTCATGGACCATCTTCTTGCACAGGGTGCTTTTGCCTACGCCAGCCTGACCGCGAATTAGGACACGCTTTATATCGGGTGGTTTTTTGTCTTTAATTTGTATCAGCAAACGGCTATTTCGGCGAAAGTACGAGGGTTCACGGAGAATTAGAAAAGAAGTGTAGCGGTAGTACGGACCTGGATCTGAAGCAGACGGGGGGTCAGTCTTCTTGAAGAGGTCTGGCAGAGAGATGGTGTTCAAAGTTTGTCGATCCCCAACTTTTAAGCGCTCCTCCAGAGTGAAGGGAGAAACTGTGTTGCCATGTTTGTGATGCTTGGTGCTGCCTCTGGTCTTGATGTTGTCGTTGGGACTCGCATCGCGATCGCTGTGGCCATCTTCGTCTCCGTTTTCATTGCTTCTATCGCTTTCAACAGAGTCTTTTTCCTTGCATTCACTTGTACCCTCACCGTAGACTTTGAGGATCGCCAGATTAATGTAGCATTGATCCATAGGCAAGCTACTTCCATCAAGGCGCTCAACTTTGAGTAACCCAAGCTCCGGGGAAGTGTACTCGTTCCGAATAAGTTGATCGGCATAAAATAATTTGGCTTCATGGCACCTTTTCCACGCCTTGATCAGAAGCTCGCTTTGGTAGCCCAGGTCCTCTAATGGCCGTGCAAGAAACTCAATATTGTTGTCATGTTTTCTAGAACCTGACCAAGGCAGCCAAACTCGGCGGACGGGCTTCTTCGGATATAAAGCCTCGTCTATGTCAGTCACCATGTGAACCCATTTCCTTACACGGCCGTAGTTCGAGACTTTTGCTTGTTTTGCCAAAAACTCCGTCAACATTTCGACCACCAGGCGCCTGTCCGGCCCAGCTGACCTGGCTTCCTCGAGCTGGGAACAAAGACCACACAGAAAATCTTTGTTCTTGAGGCAACCGAGATTAGGAGCCTCAAGCATCGCTTTGAGGATATCCTTGCAATTCCCCTGGATCAACACGCCTGTATAGCGCAGTGCGATATACCACCTGGCCGGCTTCCTCATTTCCCGTATGCCGCTGAATATCTCTTCCATGGCTCCAGTAGACTCCGACGCACTCTTCACGCCTTCAATAACTGAGTTGACGATACGAGGGAGGTCCAGACCCGATATACCATTGATGACCTTAGAAGGATCGCCTGTAGTCACACCACCAGCAATCTTGGAGGCACCGTCGATCAAGTTGGCGGTGGTTTTGGCAAGTTTGAGCCAGGGGCCAACATCACCCGGGATCCCGAGAAGAGCTTGGTATGCATACCGAGCGGCTTGAGAAAGACGTACGTCTGGATGCTTTCGGGCACTATCGAAGATTCCCAGCAAGGGCTGAATGATGTCAGCATCGCTTATACCGCGAACCTTGAGTTCATTCATTCTGTCCAAGACTTCGGATAGACTACGAATCAAGTGATACTGGTCTGTAAAGTTTGCTGTTTTGCATGCACCCTCTAGTCGCTTTTGCAATGTGCCAATGACACCGAGAACGGGAAGTCTCTCCTGGATGCACTCAGCCTGCGGAAGGCGAAGGACCGAAGTGAAGGCAGCCAGGATTTTGTTCTCAAGTAGCTTTTCGTCAGCTGTCCCCGAGGCTATGATCTTTGCCAAAGTTGTGCACAGGTCCTTGTAAGCCTCCAGGTCGATGAATGTTGAAACGACAAGAACCTCGGGCACATAGGAGCTTTGCTCTTCGTCTCTGAAGACTTTGATCATCGATTTCGACAGGGCTCGGAGAGCAGAAGCCTCCTGCTCAGCCCGGGGGAGTTTCCTTGCGGGCTCATCGAAGGAATTGATTCCCAGATCGGTCAGGCGGTCGACAAGATCCTTTGCTGTTTGAGGTCTCGATCCTCCCGCCGGCATCTTGTGTTATATGCAGAAGCTTATTCCTCCTCAAGAAATGGTCATGCTGCGTAACACACTTCGGGCATGTTTTTTCAGACTATAGGCCCTCCAGCGCATTAGGGGGCACCCAACGATTCGTCGCAAATATTGGGTTCTTCACTGTGAGTATGCTTGACCGCGAGCTAGGGATATTATTGCACTGGGGTCCAGACTGCGTGATACGTTAAACGTGTATAAAGAAGGGCTTTTTGCTGAACGGCGAGTAGCATATGCCTGAACTATCATTCTCCGGCGTGCTGACGAAGTCGGAAGGGAAGAGCATGTAGACTTATAATCTACAATCCTGGATCGAGCACTGCCACTCCAAACGTACTATGCCATCTTTCTTGCCTCATTTTCTTGCCTCACTTCAATAAGCAGTGTCCACTGGCAGACGGGGATACGATGAGGCCTCAAGCGTTAGGCGCAGCTGGACCGGTTACTGCGGGTGTATGTGTGTATGTTTGCTCGCGCTACCAATAACATCCTCTCAACAGACGCCGTGGCGTTTTTTCAATGGGCATGAAAACTCCTGCATTACCTCAGACAACAGACAAGGCATCGGTTGGTGGAGAAAGCGGGTTGCAATGCGAGCCTGAAGCCTGCATCTTGGTTCTTGAGGCCGCCCGTCCGGCCTTGAGAGGGTTAAAGAACGACATCTATCATGATGAATAGCTTTGAAGGATTTGTTGCCCCGTTCGCAACAGTGCATTTTGGCGTGGCAGTGGCTTAGATGGAAACACAAGACGCAAATAAAAGTCGGTGAGCTTTCAAAGAAGCCGTTGACGAAGAATGTGGCTTGGTATGACACCGGACTTGACCTTGGCGTAGACAGGTACAAGTTAGAAGCGGTTCGGGCCGCAGAAACGCTTCTAGTGTTGCACTAAGTATCTCCTTCATTGGATATGACGGATGCAACCAGTTGATGCTTGTCAAAATGTTCAACAAGTTTTGATGGGGCGTTTGACTGACGGACCCTGAATATCTTCTCGCCAGCGCTTACCTCGTATAGCGCCACAATTCGAAGCACGGGGCACCGAGAAGAGGAAAGAACCTGACGTGTCACCAGTGCAGGATGCTGAAAGTGGCGCAAGTTCTGCGAAAAGTTGCTTTGTAACCTGTCTGGTGCTTGAGCAGCAATGTGGAGGTAGTGTCGCGATGGCAGCGAACGGGAATGACTCTGGTACCCTCTTATTTTGCCCTGACCAACTGGAGTAGTTTGGTTTGATTTCGATGTGATGAAGCTATATCAGCCATGAATTAAGAACGAGGTAGTGCTGCAGTTGCAGCATGGTTGTTGGTTGATTGGTTACACAAGTTGAATCACAGGCCTGTCGAGGGCCCAAGGAACCACTTTGACGGACAGAGCGTTAGTCAACAATGCAGGGGAGGCGGCTGGAGAAGAATGGTCGAGTTGAAGAATTCGAAGATGTCGAACCTCGTCTGCTTTGAAACAAGAGTGTTGGTCGTCTAGCATGGCTTGTAAGAACTGCAGTCCATGGCAGCACCAACACTGGTTAGCATTTGCCCAAGTCAACGTCAATTAATAGGCTCGATACTTGTACCGGTCGCGCTGGTGCGGAAAGGGACGCATTGATGGAAACGACGCCTCCCAAGGGTACTTTTGCCCAACAGCAGTTTCACTGTCAAAACATGAGATTCATTTTGGGGCAAAATAAGAAACGTTGAAGACTTACTCCGTACACGATGCGACACGTGCAATTTTTATGAAATCACACGTGATGCAAATCCAATCTTGTCTTGCCATTCGCGCGACGAGGCACCGACGCGCATCACGTGCTGAGGATCGATTCACATCACGGAGTGCATGCATTGCCTCTATCGCTCTGGCTCATGTTCGGCTCCTTCTTGCGTCCCCTTCTTCACCCAGCTAGCTCTCTGGTACCTACTCTGCTTGCCACATCACGAGCTTTTAAGACGTTGTCGTATATCACCGTCTCTTTCGAAGCCCATTGAAACCAACATCACAAGCAACAAGAAAAACAATCTGGCGTCGTGACCGTTATTAGACGGCTGGCTCCGAGCTCGATGTGTCCTGAATGACCGTCAGCCGGAATATTCTTGAAGGACGACGCACATTCATTTCTCGACTATCTTACATACAAATTTGACATGGCAGGTCTCAAGCTTTTCGATGCGGCATGGCTGTTCATCCTTTATATTGACTCGGTATATCTATCGAATTACGGCACTCTCTCCGCGAGCAGCCCCAGGGCCTTGTCCGACATTGGCGGAGTAGAGAAGAAAAAGGCCCTGGCATCCCAAGTCAGATTCTCTATTCTCTACCACTGGAGCTGCACCTGTCACACATATCCACCTTGGTGCCCAAAGGCGTTGTACCACGAGCCAGCGACCAGGACTTGCACGCTGGACGACCGTGGTCCAAGAGCTGCAACGATGAAGTCTTCGCCATGCAATTGTTCCATGTGATTCAGGTATCCGAGTTTCCCTGGCCCAATCTTGCCCAATCCGTTGCGGTCATCTAGGAATATACATGCCCCGGCAAGCTCTGTGGTTGATAAACGTGCAATTGCCCGCAACGTGGCCAACAGCGCAAGGGAGGTGCCTGTGCGCGAATCTACGGCTTCAAAATAGATTGTGAGATAGGTGGAATGTTTACTTCTCTTGTATTTCTGAGCTAGGAGCTTTGGAACCTCCTGGATCGTATCAAAATGCATCTCATGCCGGCTTGACGATTCTCTAGCCATGTCTACAGCCTTGTGCACAAAATATGGCACCGAGGAAGCTAGCAAGACTAAATTCTGGACATGTTTGGTTCTGGGAGTGATAGCACGGGCGGCGAAAGAAGATCCGATAGTCCCCTCGGCATCACCACAGACCATGGCTGTGTCGGATAGGTTAGCATGAGTGGAAGAGACGAGACCGGCATCAGGTGGCGGAAAGCCTAGACCTACCTCGACATCTGCCCGAGTGTCGGACTAGGGATGGATACAGATCAGCCAAGCGTTGCTCAAGCCTGACAAAGTATCGAATGAACAATAGTACCAGCGGGCAGAACATGGGCCGATGCCGTACCTCTTCAATGCCGATGATCCAGCGGCTAGAACCTGCGGGTGAAATCCAACAGCAGACAGTCGCGAGCAGACTCTTCCGCCATGAGCCAAATCTTTAACACGCTCATAGAGCTCTCCGTCGACAGTCTTGCTAGTTGTTTATTAGAGGATTTCCTTTGGCAGCGCATATGGATCAATGGAAATCTTCTTGATACCAGGAACTTGAACTTTAACACGGACGATGACGGCTGTGGACAACTTCTCACTCCCATGCAGAGCGATTTTGCGACCTTCAACCGCCAACTGGCTGGCGAAGGGCCCGTTAGCTACAACCATGCCCTCCAGTGCACCCGACTGACTTGGAGAACATGCAGGCCATCATATCCGCCTCTTTGAGCGAGCAGTGGTATCCCAAATCTTGCCAGTAGTTGAATGACCCACGACCAGTAGAGCCAAGAGACAAAAAGGGGTGGGCCTCGTCGACCAAGAGCTTGAAGCCGTACACCTTCTTCAAGACCAAGATGGCGGGTATGGAGCCTGTTGTACCGTCCATGCTGTACAGGCCCTCAACTGCAACACACACGTATGCTTCAGGATCTTTTTGCTTCAGTACTCGTAGTTTGTGCTCCCAAGTATGTTATGTCGTTGTGATCAAACCTGTGTGAGATGGTGTTTTTGTTCGAACTCGTCTTGTTTGATCTTGATAGTTGTGAGCGGTGTGATTCCGCAAGTGACCGTGTCTGAATGGACAGTGGACAGTGGAAGTCTTGTAACCAGAAGCAACGTCCTTGCGAGTACAAATGCAGCTGTTGATGTCTTTTAGTATGGCTGATGCTAAAGAGCCTATTTATAATGAATCTACTAGGTAAAGATAGTAGCTCATTAGAAGTTTAACACAAAATTACAGAGACACCGCTTTGCAAGTGGCATAATGGTACTACTACTTGAGCTTGGATGGAAATTTCTGTTATACTATATGACTGACTATATGTAGATTCAACTGTTTACTAGTCCGCATCACCCCCTTAAAGAATCTAGTATACGCTTCAAAAGATATGACTCGGTCCACGTCCAGATGAGAGCACTATCGTTGTCCACCCACGCGGCGCCTGTCCAGAAAGTGCTTCTCTCCCCCTGCAGCGCCTGAGTCTTCCTGTAGAATCCCTCGCGGACATCGTCGGCCGAAACGTGAAGATGGTGCGGCGTGTGGTTCTCGAAGAAGGTGAATTCCGGCTCTCCATCCCCAATGTTTCCGTCCCTGGCCAAATTGTCCAGCTCGCCCCTGATCATCTCCTTGACCTCGGCTTCTGTCATGCTCGGGTCCAGACCGCCGAAGTAGGCTGATATCTTGTTGGTCGTCGTGTTCCCGCTGGCCAGAGAACTCATGAGGTAGGACCCGGGTATCTTTGGAAGGTTGTAGGGGGTGTTGGCTCCGATGTTGTTAAGGAAGGTGGTGGCGTTGATGCCCGGGTGCGTGAAGACGGTTGAGCCGTAGAGGAATCCGTTGATTTTCCTGAACAGCTGCTCTTCGCCTGGCGTCGTATCCAGCCCGATGCGTTGGAGGTTCGTCAGGGTTGGAGGGATGGCGAGGACCAGCTTCTTGGCCTTGATGAGGACGTTGCCCTGGTGCGTGTCGGCCCAGACGTAGACGCTGTCGGCTGACCTTTTGACCTTTCTGATATTGGACTGCAAGATGACGCTGTGGTTCTGCGCCAGGCGGCTCTGGGCGGCGCGGTAGAGGTCCTGGTTGTCCCCTGATGCCGCGTTGACGAGTCCGGCCTCGATGGCTTGCACGAGCAGTGGACCGAATCCTTTGATACCGTACAGAGCCGGTCGCGTCGAGAGGTTGCCGTTGCAGCTCGAGTAGAAACTTACCTGCTGTACTATGTCTTTCAGGTCGTTGGCCTCGATAAAGTCCGAGTAAGGCGCCAGCAGCTCCTCGGGCACCGGATCCGGCATGTCGTATCCCAACTTCAGATAAGGATACTTCTCCTCTGTGATCTTGAGGTACTTTTGCATCGCGGCCCCGAGAGCGCCCCGAGAGACTGGTTCGTAGCCATCTACGGTGCCGCCAGTGGAAAAGTCGTAGAAGGCCTGCTGGACATTTTCTCCGGGTGTCTGCTTCCGGAGGGCCACGCCTAGTTTCCCGAAATAGTCGCGTACAATGGGCGAGTCGTGATAGACGAAGACGCCTAGGTTAAAGGGCAGACTGGTGTCGGGATCCGTGTAAGTCACCGTGTGGCCGCCGAGACGGTCCTGCTTTTCCAAGACCACCACGGACTGGCCCTCCTCCTGAAGACGAATCGCGGCGTATGTTCCCGATGAGCCTCCGCCAACAATGACGACATCTCGCTGGATGAAATGCCCTCCGTTTAATGACGGAGGGTTACCGGCGGATGAAACTGCTGCCGCCACGATCAAAGGCAAAACCACGCGAGCCGGGTGCATTATGGAGGGAGTTGATTCAAGAAACAAGTTGAGATTTAGAAGCGATGAGGACCATTTCCTGTTTTCCTATGTTTGGTTGTATGGAAAAGGTTTGGACTGAGTTGACGTGTTAACAACTATGCATGTCAATATTGGCTGACTGTCAGCGAAAACCCGGAGACATGGGTTTTTCTTATGACCAACAGTCTCGGAACACTCTCTATTTGGGATCAACGGCACGTATCCGGCGGCTCCCGCATCTAAGCTGGATGGCACCCAAGACTCAGGATTCATGAGTGGGCTGGCCTGATTCCTGAATAGGTAGGGATTGCGAAAAGCTTCCGCTCGCATGCGGACGAAGGCCACGCCATCGCGGCCCACGGCGGCGGCGCATGTCTCAAGCGTACGGAGTACTGTGGTAGCCTCTTCTCCCGCTGAATTCTTTGGCAGAGCGCCGTCCCTTGAGGCCGTGGCCAGGTAATTGCAGAGTTTGGAGTTAGTTGCTCAGCTGACGTCTATCCTGAGGACTTGTCATCTTCCCTGCAACCGCGGATACTATCGCGATCGACATCATTGATGTCACAGCGGTTAATAGACCTCAAATATACGGAGTACTCCGTACTGTGAGGCGGAATTGAAGCTCCATGGCTACCAGAGACTGAAAAGCAATGCTGACGTTGCTACACACTTTGTAGCGAGTTCAACTCGTTGTCTCGCGCAGACAAGGCTCTGTCACACAATTCACTCCACGGAGTGTGTTGCTGCGCGGCTTACAGCCGGGAGAGACCTGCATATGTGCTGGTTGGTTGCCCATCAGTTGATGGTGCAGACCGTGAGGATTTGCAGCTGCGTTTTCCCGGCCGAATGAGTCGGTCTTGACGTGGCGGCTTCTGAGACAAGGGCTCACAGAGGGCTTGTAGTCCTCAGACAATAGCTCAATGTGATCGATGAGACGTTCTTGATGCCAGAAGGTGCTTGATATTACTTCTACTTCGGCCAAGATGATCAAAGGTCTGTCTTTGTCTTCTTTTCTATTAATACGGAAAGTCGGTAGGATTCATAGTCTCAGGTCTGAGTCCTAGACTCGTGAGTCGTGACAAGAGCCCTTGTGTGACCATTATTCGTATGACAGCCTCGTCACCCCCGTTTAGGCATCAAGATGGAGGTTTTATGTCATGTATGTTGCCGGTTATTTTAGTTGAACAGTCTCTGCTGCGTCGAAATGGCGAATAACTAACATATGGGTATGGTGAAGCGGACGTGCTAGTGATTCACGACTAGTAATTCATAAAGCGGGATTGTATCTTACTATACCCTGACCCTCTAGCTGCAGCATGATAAGCTTGATGAGCGGTTCTAATAGATGGACTATGGACTGAAGGACTGGTGTTTGGGCACTCGACTGGATCCTGACGGTTAAAACGCAACTAAATGAAGGAAGCGAGGAAATTACATCCACAGCCCACCAGATGATTTAGGTACATGGGTTAATGTACATATACTTCATCAATTCCCACCGCTGCGCAAGTCATGTTTGCGCTTAGAAACAAGTCACCACTTCACTGACCACGAGACACTTATGCGGGCCGTTTACCTCGAAGTATACCGCCGAGTTTGGAGAGGGAATAACGTTAGAGCCTCTTTCTGATAAAATCCTGGCCTGCATTGAGTTTGATTCAATGTTAAATCACTTCAAGGTACAGACTTGTTTGGCTTTCAAAGCGACTAGATTGTCAAACAACTACCCCGTTTTACGAATAACACTAATCTTATCGACTGGCATGAATGATCGGTCTCTTGCGTAGTTCAACATTGTTGAAGCGTTACAACAAACAAAAGAGGATGAAATAACCCTGAAAACTGTAGAAATGTACAATAAATTATATTGCTGGAGAGTGTGTTATTATAGATAGATGAACAGGATTCTCTTTATATCTCTCGGAGAGTATACGCGTCGAGCTGTCAGGTCAAGCCACGTGTCTCAAGGGCCTGCTTTAAAGGGTTGGACCGGATATCTATAATTTTTCAAATGCATAGATGGGCTCGAATCTTCTATCTATTCAAAAAAATCGGCCAGAGCCTTCTTCCTCGGTCTGCTAACGATTCTCGTGATACTACCCTCTGTGGGGCACCAGGCGTGAGAACAAAGCGACAAATCGCAGTTTCCAGATGATGATACATGTACTTAGTTTCAGGGTGCTTCCTAGGCATCTGCATCTAAGACAATAACAAGCACCGAGTGTTCACACCTTTTTCTAATACTCGTTCTAGTATATTCTACTACTATGAAGTTTAATCGCCTCGTCGTTTTGTTTCTTCTTAGCGGTCGCGCCTACTCTATGCTGACTAGTGTATCATATCCATGAGACGAACATAGTTTCGTCCTAAGATTTATAGCTGGCTCTGATCATTCCTTGGTTGAACGCATAGAGGATGTTAGGGGTTAAAGCTCAGGATAGACCTAAAGTAAATCGATGCTTACTTTCAATTTATATGTATCATCTAATAGAAAGCTAGTATAAGAATCCAAATCATCCCTGATAGTCCCCAGGCCACATGGTACGTCGTTGAGCCATGCCACGACTATGATATAACAAGACGATCCAATCATCATTCCGCCCAATGTAACTACCCGAGTAGTTTGATGTAATCTCAGGACATACCAAAGCGGTCTCTTGGCATGTTTGCGTATGATTAGAGCAAAATAAGCTAAATCACAATAGTCACCGGCAAACAGTTCCTCGTCAAAATGAACTTACGCTAACGAGGTTGTGCAGGACGCGGGTTGCCCCACATAGAACCTCCACCAAAAGGTGCCACATCCCATCCATTTCAACGTCACCTCTTCAACCCCAGCCAAGGTCTTCTTCCTTCGCACGCAACCAGCCAACAGCAGCCTGGCATCATGACGGAAAACGCAGAGGCAGCGTCCGCCTCCAATGATGCTGCCGCCGCCGCCGCCGCCCAGCGCGCCTCGGAGCAGGCCCGTCTGCGTCGCGAGCGTCGCGAGGCCAAAATCAAGGCCGGCGGCGCCGCGAGGCTCAACAAGATCAACGGCCTGGGAGGCCGCGTTGCAGGAGGTACGAGACTCGGGATTCCGCTCTTGGCGGAAATCATTACAATGCGCCCCTTCTTGTCCCCCAGCTGACAACGACAGTAGACAACGACGACGAAGCTACACCCGTCGCTGCAGACACAACTTCCACCCGCGAAGCAGCCACCTCTCGCTCGAAACCCCAAAACCACGCCGACCCCGACGAAGTCGACATCTCGCAACACTTCTACACTCCCCAAACCACGAGCCGTCCCACCCCCTCGCCTCCGGAACCATCCATTTCCGAAGCCCAGCTCCGCCAAATGATGCTCGGCTTCGACCGGCCGTCCAACCCCAACACCCCCGGGTCGTCCACGCCCAGCGGCATGCCCAGCATGGACGACGACCCCCTTATGAAAATGATGACGCAAATGATGGGCCAGGCCGGCGCCGGCTCTCCTCCCTTCCCCGGAATGCCCCCCATGCCGGGACAAGCACAACAGCCCGCCGCACCCTCCGCCTACCACACCACCTGGCGCCTCATCCACGCTCTCGTCGCCCTCAGTCTCGGCCTCTACCTCACCCTATTCACCACCTTCTCCGGCACAAAGATGGAGCGCGAGGCCGCCGCCCTAGCCCACGTGCAGCACACGCCCGCCGACGACGACAACGAGCGCCACAAACGCATCTTCTTCTGGATCTTCGCCACCTCCGAGGCCGTCCTGCTCACGACGAGGGTGCTCCTGGACAAGGGCAGGCCGCCGCCGCCCGGCATCCTATGGACCATTGTGGGCTTCGTGCCCGAGCCGATCAGGGGCTACCTAAGCGTGGGTTTAAAATACAGCCAGATCTTCACCACTGTGAGGACCGATATCTTGACCTGCATGTTTGTTCTGGGGGCCTGCTCATGGCTGAGGGCGTGACCTGGACACAGGCATGTAAATGTGCAACAAGGGGCAGATTGATGCCGCGTTTATTCCTAGTGATATCTTACACAATGTATTTATGACCCTTGTGCATTCATGGAAGTTGCGTCTCCACGGCCATGCCCACAGTGGCAATGGAGATGCTGATTCGATTCTGTGCCTTTCTTCAACCAATTGATTGTTATAAGCATCAGAAAATTGCGAATGTCCCATTCGTGACGTCAAGCAACCAAGGCCCTCAGTCAATTGGCAGAAGCTACAGTAGGAAGGACTTCGGAAATGTGACACAAGTGACACAAGTGACCCAAGCAGCTAGTTATCCTTGCTGATACCAGCTCCCCCGGGAAATTGCCCTCAAAAACGCCCTCGACAACGGCAGCCCAAATATTCTCGAATCAACAACGCTCCACAGCGCTCACTTGCTCACCCCCCTCGGAAAAACCCTACAGACAAAAGGGACTGGTTCAAGCATCAGGAAGCATACATGGAATGAGACGCTTTGTCCTAGCAGCCTTTGCCGTATCAAGCAATCAAGTCACTTCGCACTCAATGGCTGGCTTCAGGTGATTCATGTGTATGTATAATATATGTATGCATTCTTATCCTACAGTCCGTCCCAGTCAACGACTTTGGCAACCCTCAACAACTGCCAAAAAAAAAGAGATTTTTCTCATCAATCGCTTGGTGCACATTAGAAGACAGTACTTTGTGCTTCCTGTCTGAGTAAATTCATTCGACCCGCCCGCGCCCGTGGTACGAGCTCATCAGTCATTCAACGCCGTGGTATCATTCCGGGAGCTGTAAACGGCATCCCTGCAAATTTTTCCGCTCCATAGGCCGCAGCAAACATACTTGTGTTGAGAAACAACAAACAGCCAACCCAGAAAGTGGGTGTTATCGCCGCTCGAGCGCAGAGACTTGCATGGCCAGAGCCTTGTTGCCTCGGAGCAGTTCATCTAAATATTCGGCAGCCATGCTTAGAGTTGCACTCTTGCTAAAGCCACCCCCTTTGAGGCCGGGTACCAGTTCGCCCAGATCGTCGAAACCTTCTTTTATTAGGGTTCTTCGCTTCTGTTCACTGCGGATATGGTTCTCGCGCTTCTGTTCCTCTGAGAGATTCTCACGAGGGGGCTTCGGTCCATTGGCCCCCGACTTGCGCCGTCTGCTGCTGGCAGTGGTGTCCGAGGGGGGTTCTGATCCGCTGGCTGATCGTTCAGACTTTGTTTTTCGCTTTCGACCAGATTTTGAAGAGGTAGCGTCGTCATCGTCATCGTCATCGTCATCAACAGCCGTGCTCCGAACGTTCTTGCTCTTCCGCCTCTTCCTTGGTGGTGCATTGGGATCTTCCTCCCTCTTGATGTAGAAAGGTCTATCACTGTTGCTGCTTGTGGGTTGTCCATTAGCGGGACTGCTGGGGCGGGTGTTAGCCGCGCTCTTATTGACCTCCAAGCAGTCTAGGCATTTCATGTGATTTTGGTGCATAGACTCCACGGACTCATTCCCTGGCTCTGGTACGTACCCCTGGACATCGGAGAAGCTTGCGTCTGAACCCCATTGGAAATCGCCCAGGACAGATTTCGAGACCGGCGATTTTGGCTTTGACCCCCACATCCAGCGAGTGAACGTGTGATCTACTTCCGCCCCCTGGCTACTTCTCCGGTTGTCTTCCCTGAACTCCTCCATCAGCTGGTGTCTGAGATGACCAACTGGCGGGTATGCCACGGGGCGGTTGGCGTTGTTGCTAGAATTGTGACTATTGCTCGGGCCACTACCACTCTTTGGTGTGCCGGCTCGGTTGCCATTCTGAAGTAAGGTGGCGGCGGCGTTCAGAACATCGTCGGAATGCTGTTGCGAGAAGGGCTGGGTGTGTGCGGTAGGGGGTAGGGGAGGGGGTGGCATCATGCTCGACCCGGCGGACAACATCCGCGACATTTCGCTCTGATGGTCATGAGAGAAACCAAAATCGGCTGAGGTCTCCTGTGGCCCAAGTGAGGTAGAGGAGCCCATGAATTGGGGGGGGAGGTCCAGCCAAGCATCACTAAAGTTGAGGCCCTCGCCAAAAGAAGGCATGTTGTATTGGTTTGACGTCATATCCTCGAAGAAGGAGCTTAAAAACTTGCTGTCTGTCTCCGTCAAGAGCGGCGCTCCGGGCGCTGGGTCTGGGGCGGCATCGAAAACATCTGGCTGAGTTGAGTCTACCGAATCTATTGCGTTACGCAGATAAGTTAGCGTTTGTTGGCTTTCACCTTGGCGAGAAGTTGGTAAGACGGCCAAAGACGAATAGAGGACGGGCAGGGTAACAAAGGCACAGAAAGGGGGGCAAGGCAGGAACGAGAATCGTTCTACTTACACCCAAACAGAAGCAAGGGGTCGGATTCAGGCTGCGTCGAACCCATCCTGGGAGTGTGCTGGACGGCGAGCATGAGGAGCGTATGTTCTTGCGATCGGGGCGCGGTTTGCTAGAAGCTCGAGAAAAGGCGTGAAGACTGACAATGGGCGTCGTTGTGCCGGCAATGGTGGTGATGATGAGAGTTCAACGGGACGATCGAATAGCTGGCGGCGACGACAGGTCCAAGAAGAACACGACGGTTGAGTAAGAGAAGCATGAAAGAGGAGGAGCAGACAGAAAAGCATGTGCAAGCTGGCAGTTGTGGGTGCTAGCACATGATGAGACCGGGGAAATCTGGGGTAATGGGCAGGTTGAAGACGGAAAGGTCGTGGGACGATGGTGGGAAATAAAACAGATGTTCGGTGGGCGAGATGGTCGATGGCCGATGGCCGATAGTGCGATGATGCGATGGACGACAAAACGACACAACGATGGACGATGAACGATGAACGATGGCAAGGATGGTGGAGGCTAACGGAGGCGTGGGCGCAAGGGCAGCCAGCCAAGTCAGTTGAGTCAAGTCGAGTTTGTGAAGAGGGCAACTGCTCCGGTCGTTAAGAGCAAGCAAGTGGGCTGTTGGAGTCTTGGATCTTGGGTCCTTGGTCTTGGTCTTGGCCTTGGTCTTGGACTCGGCGTCTTAGACTTCCAGTCAACTTGGAGTCCAAGTGTCGCGCTACTACGGAGTGCTTACTGACCCTCTTGTACTCTGTACTCTGTACTCCGTACTCCATGCACTTATCCATTTAGAGGTGGAGCCGAGCCTTCTCTCCTCGACCTCTTTTTTTTCCCCTCAACTCTCCCTTCCCTTCCGTGTCTCCAGTGCCTCCGCTCTTCTCCCCCCCTCCTCCTCTCCTGTGCTCTAGGCGGTGGTCCCCTGACAACTAGACAACCTTGAGCAGACTCTTGTGCCTCGCGAGTGGTTGAATGGTGGTGCGGTTTCGGCCACCATCTGTTTTGTCCAACACCAACTCCTTACTCCCTGTCCTGCTCGACTACTCGACAAGTTCCGTGTTGCAAGTCCTTGCTCGGACCAGCTCCTTGACCATAACAAACGACCATGATGCTCTCCACACCATGCCGCCGACGCCGACGCCACCGCCGCCTTGACGGCTGTTGGAGGTGCTGGATCCTGCAGCCCTGGGGGAAATAGCTCATGTATAACCTGTGGTTGTCGAGTCCTACCGTGCCCTCCTTGGCCGGCAAGGCGGAAACATCCCCAGCCCAGCCCGTACCAAACATCGACAAACTTAGCTCGTCCTCACCATTCCGTCTTCGACAGCGGCCAGCAGGCCGGCCACACACGGAAGTGTGGGAAGTGAGAGGGATAAGGACAGTCATCAACAACTCGGATTAATCGAATACGGAGTACATAGCTTGCCCAAAGGCGGATCAAGCGGGGCGTTTGCTAGGTGTGGTCGGTCCCTGTCTTAGTTACTGTTGATGCATGTTGGAAGCTTGTCGGTGTTACTGGACCTGCATCACTGTGTGTACGACCTTGGGCAGACAACCTATCCATCGCGCATGTCACCGGACGGATGGAAGTTGGCACTTGGTACTGCCAAATAAACAATCCAACTTCTCCGCTCTGCTGCAGTCTGGTATTGTCGGGTTAATTCGGTAATTGGGAGAATACAAATCGGAAACACTCTCCGGAAGGATCTTCTTCAATCACGCTTGGACAAGCGATGGAAAGACAGTAATCTAGACTGCTGCAAGACACAAAGTTGTGGACGATGAACCATGACGAAGCGCTATATCTTGGGAACAATATTGCAATGCTTAGCCTCCCTGCTGCTAGTATGGTCTCATCATCCTAATTAGATGGACGCGGCCAATCCTTAAAACGTGCGAAGTTCGATTTGAAGCCATGCTTTCATATTAGTTTCCGTCGTTGGATCTACGTACGTACAACTGTCATGAGTGGACCGATCTTGTTGAAGGGGTTACGATGTGCATACTTTGTGTGTCATGCTAGAGCTGATAACGTCTGTAGTGAAAAGGAACATACTACTCATTACATGCCATCCCGTCCGAGCAAGACATAGCTCCGTGATAACTCGTTTCGATAGCATGCAAGCTACAGTCTAATTTTGCATGTTCCCCCAAACACTTGCACCTACCTGATGGCAATGATTTGTTTACTGCCATAGCCAATGGCCAAGACGCAAGGCCCGTCAAATCTTCATCCTATGGGTACCTTATAGCGCTGATAGATCTGCTTCTAGCTTCCTACGAGTATTCTCAACCATGACCGACGTCAACCAAGGCTGCGGGACTACTCATAATGGAGCGTCGACAAGCAATGCCCGCTTAGTATTTACCAGATACTCCTTGACAGGTGCCGCTCGTCCGAAGCGTCTCCGCCGAGGGCAAGTACCAGCCAACTGATATTAATATCCTCACAAGTCATTGTTCATTAAGGCCAGTCATCAGCTTTCAGACCGATGTGATTCGTGATAAAACTTCGATTCCCCCACGCGGAAAACAGCACTCGACGTGTTGATGCAGCCAGTAGTTAGTTACTCTCCGTAGTTAACTTACCTACGGAGTAGTTAGTACGGTGTACGTACTTCTTGCTCCACACACGATCACATGTCAATCTTCGGGTCTCGCTCTGCGCTACTTAGATGGAGCTGGTCCAAATCTACATGCTGCACTGCACGTCTCGTGCTACAACTAATTGTTATACGGCGATGCTGCTGGCTCCGATCAGTTCCGGATTCATTACGCCTCATAAGATGGGATTGGCGCAGAGACTGCAGTAGCCAATTCCTTGTTTCACAAACGTTCGTATTGCCTCGCCACAGCACCTGCCTTGTGGCATTATCGGCTTCCCTAGGTTATTCTGGCATAAACTAAGCCAGCCCACGCCATTGCCTCGCCAGATAATCATGTCCCAGTTCGGTGGCTTGCAGTCTTGTTTCTCGTCTTCGCGAGCTTGAAGTTTGCCAAGGCTGGTTTGCACGACACGATCATTGAACGCATCCCGTGTTCTCGTACCTCTATAATGGCGAGTGAGTTATTAATACGTCCCCGGACGCAGCTGTGTAGATGCGTATCTGCCAATGTCTTGTATTATATTCGGTCAAATCCCGCACACCCCATGGCAAAGCCCCAGTTCAAACGGCACGAACCGGCTCACATGACCTGAAATCTACCTGGATACGAAGTACTTACTCCGTACTCCGTACTCCGTACATAGTGATGCATTCTTGGACATGTCAGGTTCAATCTCGGCTGGACATGGGGCAGAGGCAGTCCTGAGTTCAATCAGCATTGCACCGAGAAGTATGGAGTAACAGAGGCGTCAGTCAATGTGTGCTCCAAATGTGCTTCGGAGAAGGCGCTGGCGAAGATTCGATGTGCTTCCCATCATCGATCGACGGCTTGTAACACTGTGGCTTTTGCCCCTTTATTTTGGGTTGTTTGACAAATGACTCAACTTTTCGATTGATTGATGCGAGAAACAATGGCACTTGGCCCGGCAGCTCCTCGATGAAGTTGATGGCGTCACATATTAATCTGAACTCAGCTACGAGGACGGAGTAGTCTCCGTAGAACCTTTGCACGATTGTAAATGCGGCTGCATCTGATGCTACGGACGAGGGCACCCCTTGTCCCTGGTGACAGTTGCCGGCAGAGGTGTGATGGTTCGGACGGCTTGCCGGATTGGATTGAATGACGGTCGTGGTTTCGGGGGAGTTGCCTGGGTGGTAAATGGCGTCTTGCTGGTGGACCGGTACGCAAGCTGGGTGGACAAAATTAAAAGTTGTCTTTTGACTGATCGAAGCCACCGAGGCGCGAGGCATCCGAGGGGCTTGTCTTGAGAAAATTTTCGAGAATCGAGTGCTTCCGTGGGATTTTTTTTGGGTGCCCTGACCGCTTCTTCCAGGCTGATATCCGAACACCAATCTGTCTGTGCCTGGGCAGAATATAGTTATGACCTTGTCCATGCCCAGCTCGCGGCGAAATTCTCCGGACGAAGTCACGTCACGCACTTGCAATGGATGGATGGCCAAGGCCAAGTGATGCTTGCCCCGAAAGGGGAGAGGCGCGGACATACGACGGCTGACATGGACTCCACCATTTACGGTTGAAGAAGTAGCCTAGCCGGCCGAGCTGGAGCACTCCATATTTTTGGTACATGTAGCTTGGACTGCAGGGGAGCTCAAGACACACGAGACGGTTTGTCTGCGCTGGGATTGATGGCGGACCGAGAAGTTGGGACAGAGTCTGAATGGTCGATCTTGGCAGGCCACAGATCCTTCATTAAACAGCAGGGCAACATCAAATGGAAAACCGCCCAACATCAATGGACACGGACCGCTGTCGCTGTCAAGCCTGATGGGATGACTGGGGCGTTGTCGGAGCGGAATGCTGGAACATTGAGCGGAATTAGTGTCTTCATCAAGAGTTCCTCCTCCCAAATGTCACTCTTGTCACTTTTATCTTGCAGCGAGTACATGCCAAGTGACCCCACGTTTCCCATGACCCGTTGACAAGGAAGGAGCAACGACGAAGCCAACGAGTTGGACAATCCCATGCCAGCCGAAACTCTTGACAGCAGCCCCTGGGCAAGCGAGTGCCACACACAAAAAGAACGACATTGAATTGACCGGCTCGACAAGGCAGGCTTCTTTGCGCTGGAGAAGGAGGGAGGCTTCGAGTCTGGCTCACTCGCGGTTCACGAGTCACGACTGATGGCAGGAGACCGGACAGACTGCTACAGATCTGAGGCTTCGATATAACGACAGTCCCCAGAAGTTGCCAACATTCGTGTCGGAGCTGTCTGGTCACATTGTACTCCGTACTCTTGCACATCTTGAATGATGTCCGGTGCAACTTCGCAAGCTTCCGCATCCCTCCGCTGCAACCACGGCCGCCGTTGTTTCGGGCTCAGACGCCGACTTGCAGGCGCACGGGAAGCCATACGTGGCGAGACCCTCATCTCGCTCGTTGCTTGATCGATCCTCTTTGTTCCTGAGACACGCGACACCAGATTGCCGACACGTACGAAGTACAAGGAATCTCACCTGGTACCCAACGCTTAAACAAGGCCGCAGTTGGCACCGCGACTCCTTCGCGCATAGAGATTAGGTGTGCCGCAGGGAAGAGAGCCGTCTTCGGTTCAGTTGCAACCACATCAAACCACATCAAGGAAGTTCAACCGCCACAGGACCAACCCGATTTCCACTGAAGACCCTTCCAGTGTGAACGAATACCTCCTTGTCGGCTTCTTGCTGTCATTTGTTTGCACCAGCCGGTTGGTCAGCCCCGGACTGCCAACTACTCCAATTCCCTCGCGGGTATTTCCCAACATGGCACCACGAGGGGCTGGCTCCAAAAGACGCCTAGATACTCGAACTATACTCACCTCAACAATGACCAGAATCAGTACTGGGACTAGTCCATCCGGCGGGACGTCCTTCTGGCAGCTGCAGTCGATTCCACCAACCCTGCGGCCGCTAGTGCGCGCATATTTGCTGGGCTATGCATCTGCCGTACTGCCACGACTCTTGACGCTTGTCTTGCAGCATCTGTCCAACAGAAAACGGAAGGCTCCCAACTACGCATTGCCTGAAAGAGATGAGAATACCTTTTTGGAATCTGCAAAGCACGTTCTCAAGACGGGTTTGGATCCTTGCCGGTTTCCCACCTTCTGCGCAGCCTTGGTTGGAGGTTCAACCATCTTACAGGTTCGTCATGATATCCCACTGCTTCCGCTGATCCATCTCGATTTTGCAAACAATCCCGATATCTCACACGCACCACGTTTTCCCCCGCATCTGTACCCCAAATATATTCGGCCCCGGTAATTTAACTCCCACGCTACGCCTCACTTTTCCAAACTCAGCTTGTTTCATTTCCTAGAGACCTTCACTACCACGTATTTACACTCTAAACCATTGGCTTTTCTGTCCTAATTTGCCTTCTTCTGCGACCTCTTGTTATTTTTAGCGGCAACTCAAGTATCTCTGACACCATCTCCATACTCTTGCTAACCTGCGTTGGAACAAGATACCCTTGGCCAGGCTTATAGCTCGCGCCACCACGAACCTTGGTGGTGTCGCCAAGCTAAGGTACGTAGGATCGGCTCTCCGGCCAAACCTTCAGGCTCCGTGCCAAAGCTAGACTAACCTCTACACCGATACGGCCTTTGGCTTTTGCTGTAGACTTGCCAGATTCCTTGCCACATTTACCGCCGCTTGGTTTAGTTTGAAGCTTTTGCAGGCTAAAAAACCTACATTGCGTAAACGCGCCGGCTCATCTACCGTTCGTTATGTCGATCCTGAGACAGGCAAAAAGCTTGCGGGAAGAACGGTGGACTTGACGCTATTCGCCGCTACGCAGGCTATAGACGTCATTGTTGGTGAACTATGGGCACGACACAAGGCTCGGCGCCTGGCTGCACAAAAATGGACCAGGGTACGTTCGTACAGACTTGCTTGTATGACCCAGTTTATACTAGGGTAAAGTATCCAATTTGCTCATGTTTTGCTAATTGGTAAACACCCAGCTTGAGACTTTCATCTCCCGGATGACAGATCCAGTCTCATTCGTAGCCTCCTGTGCACTCATAATGTGGGCCTGGTTCTACGCTCCTGAGAACCTCCCGCGAGCTTACAACAAGTGGATTACGTCTGCTGCCCACGTAGATATTCGTCTCATTGAAGCACTGCGGCGTTGCAGGACTCGCGAGTTAAGTTATGGGAAAGAAGCCGGCCAAGCTTCTCTCCTGGGTTCCATGTGTACAGATCATAACCTGCCTCGCGAATGGGGCGATCCATGTAAGACTATTCCGTTCCCCTGCGATATAGTCCACATGGGCCGCGGTCCGTCATGCGAATATCACGCCTGGCGAAGATTCTGGCTCTCCTGGAAGTGGTCAATGTACACATACCTTCCTCTCGCCTTGGCTTTACAGTTGCGTCGGCCGAATCGCTACTCTGCCTGGACCGCTCTCTTCTCGGCGGCCAGATCATCCGCTTTTCTAGGCACGTATATCACGCTCTTTTACTACGGCGTCTGTCTCGGTCGAACTCGTCTTGGTCCCCATCTACTCGGAAAGGACGTGGCTTGTCGACAGAATATAGATGGCGGATATTGCGTAGGCGTAGGCTGCTTCCTCTGCGGATGGAGCGTGTTGATAGAGACAGCGAACCGAAGAAAAGACATGGCACTGTTTGTTGCGCCTCGTGCCATGGCCACATTGCTGCCAAGACAGTATACCATGGATGTACAGTGGAGAGAAACGCTAGCATTTGCGTTCAGCACGGCAGTCGTCTTCACTTGTGCGAGAGAAAACCCCAGGAGGGTTAGGGGAATGCTGGGCGGGATATTGGGCCTTACCATGAAAGAGTGAGTAATGTGAGAGTCGTGTAATTTAACTCGTGAGCTGTCGGACGGATGTGCAGTACGATTGTAGTACGTGTCTTTGATACATTTTGGCAAAAGCTCTGACGTTTGTACCATTGGGACTGTGTGTGAAGTCGACTTTGGATAACTGTGTGACTGGTATGTGAGTTGCTTCTATGCCACTTGAGTTCGATGAACTGTGTTGACTTATGTACAGTCGTTGCTCATCTTCAAGATTACATAGTTCATGGCTCGATGGCTTTGCGGAATTATCCCAGTTCTTGCGTGTTGTCGTTGTCGTTGTCGTTGTCTCAGCCTCAGTTTCTGCTGTCTGTTGCCGGAGTGTGGAACCTAGCATTGACGACGGGTGTGTGTAAGTGAAAATGGTATAAGAGGGTATATTGCTGCTTATATTAGAGGGTGCCATTTGTGACAAGAAAGCAAGTCAGTGGAAATGCTCACTGTTCCCTAACTACCTGGAAAGACATCCTATGCATCTGCTCCTGCATGGTTCACTGGCTTACCTAGCTTTTGCCTGCAACAGCTCTTGCGAATCCAAGTGGGACGCTTGACTCTTTCTGTGGTTATATTGCAGCGACGTTCCCATATCTGGCATCATCAACTATGAAGTGTTGCAAACCTGTTCTATACTGGACTGTGACCGACGTGTAAGAGGGTTCAAGTGCACCGTGGGACATGGTGAAGCAACACTGGACTTGAACACGACGTGTTCTTGTCACAAGGCGACGGTCACACAGGGGCTGTTATCACGAGATCTAGGGCCTCCAAGAATATGCAATGAACTGTGAAGACGACGTGGCACGCACAATGTTCGTAGATTACATCCATCTTTACATCTATCCGGTTGAGTTGGCAGTGGAGGTTGCGTCTTGGCGGGTAAATGGGAGGGCAGCAAATATGCCGAGTGCTCGAGAGAGTTTACAGGTTGTTTGACGCTTTTTCATGCAGTTTGTGCCCCTTGGGGAGGCAACCAGGCATCTGAGATCACTCGGATCACGCAATTAGACGACGTGACGAACCATATATTGTTGAACAGAGGAGGAGGAAGAGCCATACCTACCTACACTCTGTCAACTCCAAGATGAATGGAAAGGAATAGCGACACAGTTCCTTTGTCTGCTCACATATATTATAACAGGCTCGAGGTTCCCCAACGCATCTCCCAGTTGCTTTTCCGCCAGACCTTCAGTTTCTACTCTACCGCTTTCTCGACGACATCTCGACATCTTCACGTTTTCCCAGACGACGTAACGGTTCATAATTTGAAGAGTCCTGCCTGAAGGGATATTCTTTTGACACACAAGACAGAGCACGTTTGCGTTGACGTCTGACAGTTTGTTTCCGTGTGACGGGTGCCCTTGAGCAAAGTCCTTTCTTTTCATCATGCCCGGTTCGGTATTTGGGGGTTCGTTGTCCGAGGGTGAGATATACGAGCCCGCAGCTGTACAGTAAGTCGCTGTCATTTCTACACTTTTGGTGATGCTCATCTCATACTTTATCGTGTAGGCCGCCGCGTGGTATGGTTAGAGCCGTGGTTGAAGATTTGACAGTTGAAATCGCTATGGAGCATCTTTTTATCCTCAAAGATAACACGTGGCAACTATTTTGGGATCCAGAACAACAGGTCTTCGAGGGTTTTGAAGTCAGCATGCCAACATTCCTCATTTATCGGACTTTCATGGGACGGCAGAATGTAGACGCGATGGTGGCTGAGATGCGAACTCTATTGCACCCAGCTACGGTCGATGACGAGATTGATCAGCTGGTGAAGCTGCAAAATTTCTGTGACACGGTGGACAACCCTGTTTTGTCCAGCGTGATCACAAGGGAAGTTTTCAAGCGCGTCATCACCACGGACCCCGTTGGCAACGTCTTCGTTCGGATTCCGCCCTGTCACATACTACAGATGATTGCTGAGCTGGGCAGCGCAGTTTGGAGCCAAGGGCTTCGATTATTTATCCTGCTTTGGATCCTCGCAGACCGAGGCCAGTCGCATCGCATAACCGCATATATTCTCCATAGACTCTTCATAGATGTATATACTGAGGAGCACGGCGAGATGGAAAATTGTCCAAATGAATGGATCTGGATAGCTAGTGAAGGAGAGATAAAAGAATCCATGGCATACAAGCCGCTAGGCCATTTCCGGTTTGAGAAATTGCATCTTTTCTTTCCTGAAAAGATTCTTACACTTGACCCGGGAATTGAGGAAATCAAGAAGGAAATGTTAGATGTCTCAAACTTTGTCCTACCGGACAGTATGATCCAGGAGTGTCTTCCAGAAGGACTGAGAATACATGAGGGAAGACTTTATTGGGGGAGCCAGTGGGAGACTTTCGTAAGGGCGAGCCAGTGGGAGACTTTCGTAAGGGCGAGTGGAAGGGCAGAATAAAGAGCAAGTGATGGAGCATAAGGAAGGAAAAGTGTACGAGTGTCAGATGGATGAAACAAAGAGGAGAGGTTTTCTGCGACTACCCGGGACAAAAAGCCCTTGTTGTCATCATCGTTCATCCGCGCGGTAGATAGCTTGACGACAAAGACCAATCGTTTCGATATTTCCATCCACGATTGTCACGGATTCAAACATTGCCAGTGTAGTGAATGAAAACCAACAGCATTCACATATTAGTTAGTTAATATAGAACTCTGTTTATAGTTTGTTCCATGTCGATTCATCAAGTCTACTGCATCAACTTCGGCTTGTTTCCATGTTTGTGTGTGTGTGTATGTAGTCTTGACCAAAATCCTAGTATATAACTTAATGAAATAAGCACAATGTTCTCAGCCGTGAGAGGTGGCTACTGGGCTCTCCAAGTGCCATATCCACAGATGGCCCTAGAGCTCTCTTCAAGCAAAGGGGCAAAATGACGGGGCTCTACTGTGATTAGTTTTCCTTCTAGGAGCGTCAAATGGGCCTTTATTCTAAGGCAAAAAGGAGGCTGGCTTTCCCGGGAAGAAGCTTTCACTGTAACCCTGCGCAAGTCAAGAATCGCGCATGGTTGCAAAACAACTTGTGCAAGACGAAGCCGGCGATGACAACTTTGATTGTCCCAAGTCATCATCAGAAAAGAAAATAAGTCTCGGAACTTTTTTATGTCAGCGGAAAATAGGAGTTTCCTCCTTCCAAGGCGGGAATTTGAAGTGAGGTGTTGCACGGAGAACAAGTTACACACAAGGGCTTTAGTCACGAGGGGCTTGGGCAGAAGGATCTCAACCGACATCTTATGTAGATAGAAACGTCTTTTGGTTCACCTAGGTCTTTGGTGAAAGACTTTTGTTGACATCACGGTCTTCTTTCTTATTAAGGTGAATAGAGAGAGCCCTTGACTTCAAGCCCTGCACAGCGGCCCCTTTCACATGAGAGCAGCCGAGGTCACACGTTTGATGTCTACGTTTTCCCAACTATCGAGATTATTCAACAAGACGGCCAAGACGGCTTCGATGTTCAGGGCCCCTTGAGTTTCAGGGGGCCGGATGACGCCAAGGTCACAGTCAGATCCTCTATTCATGCAGCAATCCGAAGGTCTCATCCCGTGAGGGAACTCGTGGGTGGCCGTTATCCGTGTGATGGTTGACAGCGGGCCTAGTGGATGGGTTGAATATCAAGTAGTGTATACCGGTCACGACTTATCACAAGACAATGCGTGGTAATTGGCCTATTCAGCTCCGGGACCCTTTGAGAATCTTTGGGTTGCAGAAAGTCCATGGACTGTATTCATGTACAACTTTACATTCTAAGAAAGCTTTGAACCATATGGCTAAATCTAAATCATCACTTGGTATAAAGAACCCCCTCCTTCTCAACTTGGGGTTATCCCCTCCCGTTGTGTAGCTGAACAACGCCTACTCTTCTTAAGAGAGACGATGATTTCATCTCCAGACAGGCAAGAAGATGAATAGTAGCACGCCAAAGCTCGCAAACACGGCACCGCCCACCAGGCTCTGGACGACGATCTTGTGCTGTAGGCGGCGCAGGTGAATGTCCTTGACACGAACCTTGTTATCAAAGATCATGAGGCGGGAGAGGAAGCCTAGGCGGGCCGTCCTCCGCAGGCGGCCGGACTCGGCGTCGGCGAAACGCTCCCACGGCAGCGGCTGGCGACGCGAGAAGAGCAGGAGGAAGAAGCAGCTGCCGCGCAGGCCGGACAGGACGAGGCTCATGCCGAGCCATAGCATGGGCCAGATGGCGAAGACGGTCCACAGGGAGTGGGAGCGGCGCTCGGGGGTGAAGGCGAGCAGGAGCACCGTCAGGAAGCCCGCGGCGATGAGAACCGTCCCGAGGCCGGTGGCGACGCAGACGGTCTCAAAGGTGCCATTTGCGATGCCGAGACGGACAAAGTTCCGGTGCGAGCAGTGCTGGAGCAGCTGGTAGGCGTGGTCGGCGACGTCGTGAAGATGGCACGGGTCGGAAGACGTCTGGATGGCGGCGAGGACCTGGGACCGCATGTGGAAGGGGATGTTGAGCTCCTTGGGCGCTCCGGGGACGAGGAACATCTGGGCGATGGCGAGGACTTGGTCCCGGCATGAGTCGACCGACTCGCTGTGCTCGGGAAGCTTGCAGTCGCTGGCTTCGCACGACTCGAGGTCATCGACGCAGGCGAGCTTGCACTTGGTGCCGCTTGTGCAGGTTGCGCCGGCACCGAGAAGGCGCGCTATCTGGGAGAGAACACGTCCGGCCGCATCGGGGTTCGCATCGAGGCTGATGTCGGCAGCTTGTGTCGGGAGAGGAGGAGGAGGAGGAGGAGGAGGAGGAGGAGGGGGGGAAGGTATCTGAACTGTGCTGCTGGCACTGGATGATGATGCCTTTTCAGAGATTTCGAGAGAGTCCCTGCTCTCCTCCACACTGGCAGCCTTGGAGGAACGCTGATAGTTCCTATACCTGCGTGTGTAACCCGGTAAGCTGGAGAACTCGAGAGTCTCCTCGTCAAGTTTGGATGGGGCAGGACATACCAGATGTAGAACTCGAGATTCTCTTCGGAGAACTCTATGTGCTTCAGGTACATGTAAAAGTCGAAGAGGGACATGGGGCTACCTGGAGGATGAGGTCTTGCGTGTTAGAGGCGCGTGTTTCCATATGTATGTATGCCTGAGCTGGTTGGTTCCTATACATACATGTCTTGTTGTCCAGGACTCTGTCGAGTCTGAGCTGGCTCGGTATCACGCTGCTGTTTCTGGTCGGGCTGTAGGGCCGTTTTCCCGAGCTGACGGCATTGGCATACTCTTTGATGTTGCGGTATTCCGGCTTCTTGTACCACGTCAACCAGAGGGGCCAATACATTGCCGATGCCCGGTTCCTGGCTGGCCCAGGTTGCAGATGACGGAGAACGAGAGAGAGTTGGTGGCGAGGTTATTAGAACTTGAAGCGAAAGGGAGACCGGGAGAGGAAAACTAGACGCGAGTTCGCTCTACGCCGTTGCTAAGAGACCGATTGATTCACTCTCTCGGAGACTCGTGGATGAGAGATTCCATAAAGGAGACGACTGACTTACTTGGTTGAGGCAGAACGTTTCCTCGTGGTTCTTCTACGTGTGACTTATATTATATGGGTTCCAGAAATAGTCTCTGTATCTTCTTCCTTCCTGAGCTAATTTAAACAAGACGAGTAAGACACCAGCGGGGCTACAATTACCCAGAGTGCCTAAAGAGGTAAAGGCTACGATCAGAGCTATTAGACAGAGTACGCGAGCTCTTATTACACGGTTGTTGGGACCTTGAAGGTCAAGACTCAAGGTGGAGCGCAATATTAACTAACTAAACGGGCAGCAACTTAAAGGTTCACGATAAGAACTTGGCCAACAGAGCAAGAGGCGCCGCCGCCCTCGACGCGTGTAAGACATCTATCAAGTTTCAAGCCATGTCGTCTTGTCTGTCTACCAACTCGCCTCGTTAGTCTCAAGCTGCTGCTCCCTCCCCCTCCCCCATTACTCTACGACAATCGACAAAAGCAATTTGTCAAGTTAGGATCTTTGTTTTCGCCACACGTGCGCCAAGTCCACGTGGGAGGAGCGCGGCGGGGGTTAGGGTTGGAGCGGCGCGGGACCACTTGCACGAGTCGCCAGAGGACATGGTCATGAATAAGTCCGGCTTGGCTTGGCTTGGTTTGGCCACTTCCATCCATCCCTGCTGATATGCTCTCGCTGAGAAGGCTGGAGATTGGGTCCGGCCTTGTCAACGGGCATCCGCCGACGGACGGGTTCACGTTCACTCATCTCATTCACCTCAAGTCATCTATTTCCATCTTTGCAGCATGAAGAGAGCTTATTTATTTTTTTTATTTTTTTAGCACAAATACCCAAGGGAGGTAGTAGGTAGGTAGCTAAGCCCATAGCTCACAAGTACGGATAAAAATTCTGTGTGTTGGCAAGTTTTTTCCCCCCAATGCAATGCAATGCAATGCAATGCCATCGTTAACGATAAGGCAAGTAAGGCATAACATGACGTACAAGAGTTCTTATGAATCCATCGATAGATTACAAAAAACTTGCCGAGCACGGGCTCTTTCTATGTATAGAAGATAAGAGACAAATAAGACTCAAGTTTTGGAGAGGTACGGAGTACGGAGTACGGATGCGCCCATCTCTTGAATAGCCAAAGTCAAGAGTCAATCCTTATCGAGGGGGTGACTTGCTTGACACATGTGCATCGAAAAAAAATTAATAAAAAAATGGCCTGATTATGTCGACTTCAGGGAGAAGAATGAAAAGTGGTGTCCGCTTTGCCCACGCGAGCGACCTGACTCGAGTCACCACCAGACGTTTTGCAGCAACACACGCCAGGTAACACGCCAGCGTTGACTCGACAAACCCCCCCCCCCCCCCCCCCCCCCCAAAAAAAAAAACAAATCATACAGATATTACTTTAGATTGTACAGAGTAACTACTTCTTGTCGGTCGGTAGAAACTGCTATACTTGGAAGCTTGGGTGTTTTTTTTAAAAAACAGAACCATCCAGAAAACGATCCAAGAATACAACAGTCGAATATCTCAAGGAATAACTAGTCAGTCAGTCTCTCGCTTAGTGAAGTCTGCGATTAACCACGCGGGTACGGAGTACTCCGTACAATAACTAAGTTACATGCTTGGGATGGGCTGGACCAGCTGAGTACCAGGTAGGCAGCAGCAGCAGCAGTACGATTGGCCGGGGTAGCGGCACATGTGCTCCTCCAAGGCTGACTTATATATATCAACCCTCATCAATGGATCGTCACCCTTCTCATCTATGTGATACCCATTCCTCTGGTACGGAGGGCCTGTCGTCTATTCGGAACTGGAGCTGGCCCTTGCTTGCTCCGGTGCCTCCACAAGCCCGTGAGCACCCATGTGCTATCGTGTTTTACGTCAAGTTGCCCATTGAGAAGATACTAATCGCGGCCAGAGTTACGCGGCAAAGTCCGTTCAATGTTATCATCATGGCTGCATGGCTTGGCGTAATCTATCACTTGACATCACCAGCTGCAACTGGGTTGTTGATTGTGGGGCATCGTGAACCCAATTTCTTGCCTTGCTTGTTCATTGTTGGGCTTCGCACAACCGAGGGCACCGAGCCAACCCAACAGGGCCTTCACAAGTGATCGGTCGTGTTTGACCGTGATGCCCACGCAATTCAAACAAGGTTCAAGTTGCAAATCGTCTCCGACAAGAGAGATTGAGCCCATCCATCAACCCATCCATCACAGGCTGTGACACCGTCTGTTCGTTCGTTCGTCCGTCCGGACAGTCCGGAAAACGCCGGCAAAAAAAGAAAAAAAAAGAAAAAGAGATAGAAAAAGAGATAGAAAAAGAAAAAGAAAAAAAAACCTTCTTCACAAGGATGATGAGACTAGAGAAAACTCGGTGATTTGGTCGGATCTATCGGGACCATCTGCGCCAAATCTTACAGCATACACAACAACACATACACAAAGAAAAAAAAAACAGTAAAAGCATGAGCCAGCTTTCCTCAACATCAAGCCTTTGCCCCCAGAAACGCCAGCCATCCAGCTCTCACTTGCAAACCCAAACTCAATGCGCTCGCTCTCCTCTCCCAACACTCTAGCTGAGATCCATCTTCTCCGTGGCGGCCGCTGAGCCATTCGTCACCGACAAATCAACGGCACCGTCATTGCCAATCAGCCGCTTCTCCGACTCGGCAACAAACTTGACGCTACGTGAGGGATCGTAGAAGAGCTGGAAGCTGCGCTGCACGTCTTCCACGCCCACTTGCTTGGCCCGCCGCTTGGCCGAAACCAGCTGTGATGTGCTGATGAGGTTGCTGGCGTATCGGAGCCCTGCTTCTTGGCCCATCTTGGTGAGAAGGGCCAGGGCGTCGGGCGAGACGTCGATTTCCTCCTCCTGTGCGCGGATGGACAGAATCTGCTTGATCTCCTCCGAGGCATACGCATGCGTGTTGATGATGACGACTCGGTCAAGGAAGTCGATGGGCAGACCATGGGGGCTGCGGTAATTGGTACCACGGATGCGAGAGTAACCTCGGTTGCTGGCCATGATGACAATGGGCGCCAGGTCGTCTTCGAGAGCGCGGTTAATGTACGAGAAGCACTCAATGTCGAGCATGTGCACCTCGTCAATGAACAGGACACCGGGCACAATTTCAGCCTTGCCCTCCTCCTTCCACTCGCCCACCTTTGTGTTGATCTGGTCTCGGATCTCGCTTCGAATCTCACCCGTGTCGCCAGAGAAGAGGGCGAGGAAGCCTTGCGTCCTCGAGTTGATGACATCAATTTCGTGTAGCGTGACCGTGTGCACCACCTCCTTGCGTTTTTGCAGTTCGCCGTCGGGGCATTGCAGGAACTTGGTGTCCACGCCCATGGCATCGTAGTCGCGGGAGCGCGCGTAAGAGCGACCTAGTTTCGTAATCTTACCCGAAGACTTGTCGATGGATACTATGTCACCGGCCATGACACGCTCCTTGGTCATGGCGTCAATCATCTTGCTGCCCATGTCGTACACAGCTTCCATGTCCGTAGTCTTGATGGTGAGCTTGCCCTGCTTCGTGCTGCCCGTGACACTGCGGTCAATCTGGATCTCGACCACTTCGCCCTCCATGATCTCGCTCTCTTCCTTGATGCGAACGCCGATGGACTTTCTGAAGGCCTGGGTGAGTGCTTCGGTCTTGGACATTTCGAGAGAGAATATTTCGGACGAAGCGAGCGACGTGAATGGAACATCCGGCCCGAGAGATTGCGACATTCCCATGGCTATGGCCGTCTTTCCGGTACTTGAAGTGGAACAGTGTCAGCATACCCTTTTTCTTTTTCTTTTTTTTCCGTGACCATCCTTCCTGATTGCCTTGACTACATCTTCATCTCGTATCTTACCTGGGAGGGCCAGCAATCAGAACGGCGCGACCAGCGATCTTGCCATCCTTGATCATTTGCAGCATGACGGCGGCGGCTTTTCGCGCTTTTTCTTGCCCTACGAGTCCTTGGGACGTGGCCCTGGGTTCGAGACTGGTGGCATCGACGCCCAGACCGCGAATGTGCGAGTGTGCAGCAATGAGGTTGAGGCCCCGAAGGTCCTTAGATTCGGAGACGGTCACTAATGCCTGCGGACGGATAGTTAGCTCAGGCCGTTGCCTTTTCGGCCGGAGACTTTCAGCGTGACTTACGGCAGCCATGGTTGCGGTCGTTCCTTCAAATTGGCTGATGTTGGCAGATGGAGATGCGAGAGCACGAGAAGTCAAAGACACGCACCCTCAAGCTTCACCGTCGAAAAATTGCTTGCTGCGACAGCCTGCAGCTGGTGGTTGCGCTTGTACGGAGTAGCTTCGGACCAGTCACGTAAGCGCGGCCCACAAAAGTTTCGCGACTTGGTTTCCGCCCAATTGGGCTCAATACCCAGAATTTCTCGCATTTGATTCGCTCAGCCAACCTGAAGAACTCACATCTGGCAGCTGAACAGCTGAACGGCGTTGCCATTTACTCTTTTTTCAAGGTTGCAGGTAACGCCATTCAAAGAGAGATGCATTCATGAGCGCCCCTTGAGAAGCTGATTGGACTTCTTATCTGTTCACGTGCAAACTGTTACATCTGGGGCCAGATAGATGCACGGGTCGTCGTCGGTAATGCATCGCTAATAGGAATACCTCGATATACGCCCAGATCCAGGCCAGATTCAGCGTTTGTACAAGTTCACTTTCATGCCATATGAGACCCACATGTGTTTCATGAGTTCTATATTACTATTTCGTACCATGTTCTTGCCTGATTTAACCCCAGGCCGTAACACCAACTCGTGCTGCCGGCCATCTTGCCACACCTCGACTACATGTCTCCCTTCGTACACAAGCGCCTGCTACCTTCCCTACGCGCAAAGGAAGCCTTTATGAGTCATCAATAAACTCAATCACAGTACTCAGACTCTGAAGTCTATTCACAAACAGGATCTACTTTTACCCTCCTACAACTGGCAGCTGCGAGAGCCACGTGACGGCTTGGCAGCTATTAGAGCAGGAGCAAAATGGCAAGCAGGTACCGACCTCGCATCAACCATCGTCACTCCAGGGACGAGACATTCAGAAGTCAACATTCCCAGTGGTCACGAGGGTATGACTCCTACGAGCCTGGCAGACAATCACACGACTTTCGTGACAGACCACGATACCAGAGCTTGACCCCTGCAAGAGACGAGCACGAGGCTATGCCTTTGACGCGAAACAACGGAACAGCTACTGAAATCGGTACATTACTTCTCACTTCAATCCTTCCATCATGATTCCAATAGCTAACACCTAAATTTGCTCTCATGATGAAGGCTCATCTTCCAACATGCCAAACAACCCACTCCCGCTCTCCTCAACCCCCCTCTGTCGCAGAGAAGGAGACATCAAGCACTTAGTTGAGCTGCTCTGCGTCCGGATGTACTGGTACATCCAGCGTGATAATCAAGATAAGAAGCTGAAAAGAACTCGAACCGAGCTCGAAAGCTGTCAGCCGGGATATCCCGAAACTTCGCCGCACTCCGAGGTCTTGAAGCTTCAGATCGACAAATGGTCCAAGGAAGAAAAGAAGATTTGCGAGCGACTTGGCGGTACCGACGGTAAGCTAATCAACTATTTGAATGCCTTCATAGATAAAGAGGAAGAACATTTGCGCTCGACGCTCGGTAATGCCGTCAGAGGCGACGACGTGGATGCTCGCTTAAAGGCCCTTCATGACACCTTGGACGAGAAATTCCGTATCCGTATCAACGAAGAGTCTGCCCAAATAATCAACATAAACCAAGCACAGCTTCTAAAAGAGACAGAAGGCCTCAAAATTGGTCTTCAACAAGAACGAGAGAAGAATGCCAAGCTTCAGAAGCGAATGAAGCAGATGGAAGAGAGGCTCGACAGTCTGAGCAAGAAGCAGCAAGAAGAGAGTCCTAGATGCAACAATGTGAGGCAGCATCCAGACCTCGAAAGCCAACTGAATACACTTTCCGGGAAGATTGATGCGATGGCCCAACCCGCAGTAACTTTGACCACGTTGTCCAAGAAATTGCGACGGTTTGATACCATCGTCTCAGCCTCTGAAGATGCAGCACTTGCTGAAGATGGTGATTCTCAAAACAATGAGCCAGGCAGGGAAACCAGACAATGTCTTCAAACTATCGCAGATGAGTTGAAAAGCATCAATCTAGGTCTACAGTGCATTGTCGGTCCGCATGAACAGGCAGGCTCTTGTGCTGACATAGTCGGCGTGAATTCGAAAGAGCAAATCTCGATGGCAGCAGAAGTCAACTCCATTCAGGCGTCCCGGAGTCTGACGCCATTGAAACAAGCAAAGGCAAACGACGGGGAACAATGCACGTCATGCTATTCTTCAAAGCAGGATAAGGCACAGAGTGAGGAAATGTCTGACCAGAAAGCGCAGCCCCTATGTGCTTCCCTCAAAGAGGCCCTGAATGACATGATGAAGGAGAAGCTAACCGGGTTGGCATCTGATCTGGGGGCTTTCATTGATAAAGAAAGGGTCGCCAGAGAAATCGCAGGCAACAGAGCTGACAAGGCGCTTGCTGCGGTGTCTTCTCTACGCCAAGATGTGAACATGCTAAAGGATGAAGTCACCGCGTCCATGAACAAGCTGGACCATAAAGTTGACCAACAACGCAAACAAGTCGCTTCATGCGATGACAGTCTCGCATCTCTCGACAGCTACCTGCAACGAGTCTCAAAAGAAGTCAAGGCAAATGCAGAGAAATTTGAGTTGCAGTTACGAGTTGTCAATGACTGGCAGGCAAGCTTCACGACGAAAGGGTTACATGAAGAATTCACCAGGCAGATCACCAACAACCTGCCTGGAAGTATATGGCAAAAGATCTCGACGCTTACATCTCGTTTGGAAACAATTGAAGGACGCTTTCCATCGATTGGCGATGGAACACCCTGGAAACGCAAGAAAACGCACTAACAAGTAGCTTAGGAGAGTAATGCAAACGAATGCAGCAGCGGAATGGGATTATAGCTATTGAGCAATGGGTTTCTTTTTCTCTCTTTTTGTGTAGGGTGCTGTATTTGCTATACCAGAATGATGAAGACAATGATCATCATGATATACGAGAAGGAGGATCCATCCGGGTATGCCGCCTATTACATTTCTGCAAAGTGTCGACGCTCGGTGTGAGACCGACGTTGGTTGATTGTCGACAAGAGACTCCATTCAACGCTGGCTCAACAAACTTGGTACATGGGATGGGAGCATGAGCATGGTAGAAGTCCGGAGGAACACCCATTTCAAAAAGTATAGAAATGCCAGGTTATTGATGTACTTGAGGATGTCACATGTAACTTAAGGGGTGACAAGGGGGCTTTTGTCACGAGGCCTAGGATAAAAGGCCCTAGGCCATTGAAATTGAAAGTCTTTCGACACCAGAGTCGGAATAGTAGATGAAGTGAGCGATTGTCTCGAGGTCCTTGGCGCAGTCGACAATCAGCGTGGGTATAAAAATGTATGTGGCTAAGGTTGATTTTGTTTCAGGGAACTGCACGGGTGTCTAGGCGATATACTGGTACAACTTGTAACTTATTCAGAGAGCTGGGAAGGGGAGGGGGTGGGGGGTTGTCAAATGATGAAGGATGGAGCTACTGCGGCTCTCTAGTTAATGAGGAGAAGGTGTGAGTGTGGTTGTCACTCTCCTTGTTCAATGCTGTATACAGAATGGTGAGGTTCGATGGAATAATCATAACTAGAGAGAAACATGACGTGTTTCTTTGACTGGAAGGGAGACGCATTGCCTGGTTAACGGCCAAAGAAAACATGGGAGCTGCTACGTGTTAGTGGTGGTGATTGGAATTCGGCGAGTAGTTGGGGTGAATGGCTGCTTGACTTGTTTGTTTCCCAAGAATTGTAGAGGTGCTCCCTGACTGGGTTACATTAATAAATGGCTGCCTATGCCACCACTTGGGGACTACACTCTTAGAAATTACTCCCAAACAATGAATGGTGGTGTTTATGTTCTCTTTATTAATGCCTTGACCCCTTTCCTAATGACCTGGGTCCTGGCCGTCACTATTCTAACAGGATGGAAGGGGGAAAAACTGGTACTCAATCTGGGCGCGTTCTTCTTCTGACAAACCACCTGCGTTTATTTGCCAATAAGTCCTTCAATAAACATGCGTGGCAAAGCACAATTCTCCGGCCCGTAGCTTCTGTCAGCTGTGAAAATTGTGTTGGATTGTGCGAGGTAGCTTTCCACAAAACTGTCCCAAGCCCGTTTCTCAATCTCCGAACCTTGTCGCGGCTTTGGAATGTACGGATCGTTCATCTTGGCTGCTTTAACTGCCATCATCACCCCTGCTTCGTCTAAAGTAATATCCTGGACTTGATTGAAATCAAGAACCCAGAAGTCCGGGGTGCGAATCAAGAGTTCGTCTTGATCTGATGCATTTCGCTTTCCAAGAGTCTTTCTTGAAGAAGATCCCAGAACAAATTCCACATCTTTGGCGTCCGTTTTTGCAGCCCAATGCAATATCGCCATCGCGGTGCCCATTCTTCGGGCTAAGGTGACGACGTCGAGGCCAAGATTTTCAATCTGGTTCAAGTGTAGGGGGAAATTCCTCAAAGTGAACCAGCGGAGAGGTCTGCCACCTGCGCCTGGCTCAGAACGATCAAGGCGACCCTTCATAGACCCAAGATATACTCGTACCAGACAATCTTGATTCCCTGGGCTATCAAGAGCCGATTGCCGAATATGTTCCGGACAGTATTTCTCGATCAGCGCCAGTCGTGTAGGTTGTGAAAGTGGCAAGATGTGCTCGGTAACTAGAGTACTAGTTGGAATCTCACAAATTTTTCCAACCGCGGACTCGAGTGCTGGGTGTCTGTCGAAAAAGGTAGGACTATCCACATTAGACTCGAATGAGATCCAATTCGGGATTTTCACATCATTGACACTGTAGAAGTCAAACTGCTCTTGAATCTTCTGGTGCATGGTGCTGTCGTTCAACAGATCTTCGCCATAGCCTCGTTTGGCTAATTTCACCACTGTAGACGATCCCAGGCGAGCATAGACAATGCCGCAGGTACCAAAACCGATGCCCCGAAAAGACTCTTCTTGGCCTTGAGTATACTGCTGTATATGCGACGACGATGTTGTCGAAATGGAACTCTCGAGCGAGAGTAGACGTCGTAATTGAGCTTCCTCGCTAGAAGCGTTGGACGTTGAGACGCGAGCAGAATCACTCATTGTGACGTGACGATGAGGAGTGAAGAATGATAGATTCAGAGACGAAAGAAACGAAAAAAAAGGGTAGACGGGGCTTAAGTACCTGACCTACCTACTACTAAGGTAGGTACTCAGGTACATTAGTAGGTAGAGTGTGGTGAAATACACAGAATGAGAAGGAGCGTGGGAATCCGTCTAAGCTTTGGGAAGAATTATCAGAGTTCATAGCCCATGTATACCTTGGTACACACACACACACGTCTAGTATATACACGTATGCACAGTATATACACGTATGCATAGTATACACACGTATGCATAGTATACACACGTATACATATTCTACGCACGTATACATGTTATACACAACTACTAGATACTAGGACATACTATCTGCTAGTTAGGTACGTAACTAATGGCAACTACAAGGTTACTGCATTTTCTTGGTCTAGCTTTCTTAGCATAATAGCCTACCAAAGCTATTGGAAGACTCGACAATAACAGCACCAAAGAGTAACCCAACCTAGTACCTAGAGGCGAGTGGTCAAAAGAAGCGACGCCGCTTTGTCATCTGCACCTCTACCTCTCCGCCACACAAGTACCTAGGTACCTACAGCAGCCCCTTGGCTTCGATCAAGTTCACCAGGCGAAGATCTAGTGGATAAGTAGGTACCCAGTTCCTGGGCCTGCTTTGCAAGCCCCCCGGTCACCACGACCAGGCCCGTCCCGATCTTGCACGTATCCATACTATGCCGCGCTGAATATACGTGCGATGGCGCCTGGTGAAGACTGTCTTGTCTGAGTGGGATTGAAACATTGAGACGTCTCACTGTTTGCCTGGTAAAGAGCACCAGACTGAGTACATGTGTATCGACGAGGTACCTACTACTCAGGTAGGTACTAAGTAGATCTAGTGGCAGGAAGTACCAGGACTTTCGCCTCAGCCCCCTGTACCTTCCCGCAATATTGCACGACTGACCGCAGTAGACTACTGCGCATGTCTAGAAGCATTTAATGTTAGTGATATTTATTTGTTTTTAGTACAAGGTGAACATTTATCTGTCAAGAACAAAAAGTTTTTTTATGTCTAAAGTCGTCAATTTAGGGTTACTACTTACATGCTAGCGAAGTCTTTCTTCTATGTTCTTCAAATAGAAACTGCTCTGAAAAGCTACTTGGTGCGGCTAGAAAGCTACTCGAGCGAATCAAAGAGTCAAAAGGCCCTCCCGAGAAAGAAAGCTTCAGGGTCCGCCGCATTTTGGCTCGACCTCGATCCCTTTCGTTTCTTTTCGTTTCTTTCCTTTTATCCGTCCTTTCTTGTGTGGCGCCGTCGTCTGCCTCGAGCATTCGCCGTACATAGATATGTATACGGCCGTATACTAGATATGTTTGATGGTTATTATTAGTAGTGGCTTGCGTTGGCCATAAGTCGCGGCCCGTCCTGGATCCGAGTCTGGGTCCGCGTCTGCGTCTGCGTCTGCGTCTGCGTCTGAATCGCCGCCAATCGCGCCCGCCCGCACCCGCAACCGCAGCCGCAGCCGCAGCCGCAGCCGCAAAACGCAGGCGGCCCTTGTCCCAATTGTCGGTGTTGTAACTAGTCGTTGCTGCTGCTGCTGCTGCTGCGTGAAGCCTTCCCACCCACCTCGCGTTCGTCTGGTCTGCAAGCAAGTCGCTGGCCAAGCAAACAAACGTACACTCGCTTCTTTCGTTTGTTCCTCTTCCTGCCCGGCAAAGACTGGGGGTCAAAGACCAGCACCGTTGATGAACCCTGCACAATCACCCACCCAACTGGATCGCGTCCTCGGCACGCACTCAATCAATCATTTTGTTCTTTGCCCTTTGCTATTTGCACTTTGCACTTGCATTTGGCACTTGCATTTGCATCTGCACTTTTGCATTTGTACTTGCACGCCCACGACCTCGCCCACGCCCACGCTCGCGCTCGCGCGCACTTGCTCTTGTTCGGGGACGGCCGCCGTGGGACCAAGTCGACGTTAATCAATCAATCCAACGTCGGCTCAGACACCAACCTGCCCCATCCTTTTTCCAGTCTGGGGTCACAAGTCCAACATCCAACTACACACCAACATCGCGGCTACAATCCTACACCATCGTCTGCGCACGGCACTTGGCGCCATCCATCCATCAAACCATCTCTCCAACTGAACGACCGGCCTCATCACGTGCGACGACATAGCCGCGTGTTCTGCTGCTATTGTCGTCGCTTCCGCCGCCTCTTGCCCCCCGGCATGGTCACGCCCCGCGAACAATGGAAGCTGCGGCGAAGACGGTTGACGTGCTCTCTCGGCGCATTTTACCAGAGAAGCCGCATCATCTAGCCGCTTCTCCCACTTGGCGCTATCGTCCTCCGCCCGACGACGACACGGCCTCCGATTCGCGTCGCCCCAAAAGGCGCTTCGAGGAATGGCATAACAATCGCCTGCAATACCTCACGTTGCTTTCCGAGGCCGACCGTGGCACTTTGTTCACCCGACCCTACTACGACATGCGAGAAGAGCCTGTGAAGCCTGTACCGCGCGACGTGAGCACCCTCGCAAAGGGACCCGGTACTGGCGAGAAGAAGAAGCTGTCATTGAGCGACTACAAGAACAAAAAGACTGGCCTCGTCGCCTCCGCTTCGCCCCCCGAACCCGCCATTACGAAGAGAAAAGAGAGTGAACGCGCCGCCGCCGGCCCTCTCCCTACCATTGCCGACGGCCCTAGGCCAGCACACCAAGAACCACTCAGGCGAGTAGATGGCCCAAAGTTGCGGGAGCCAGAATCCACCAGCGCCACTGCTCCAAAGCCAAGACCGAATCGCGACCACGTTATTACTGACACAAGGTTGGAGACTATTTACTACACCGTGGCCAAAGTCGCAAGCTAATCAGTGGATGACCTAGGCTTCCCCCCAAACCTCCCTCTTTACCACCCCGTCCACCATCACCTGCGGGCAAGCGGCGTATGCCAGACGCCGATGACGATCGCCCGCAGAAGCGGCCGAGGCCCGACGACCGATCACAGCCCAACCGCGAGGAGGCGCAACGGCGGAAAGAAAAGCCTCCCTCGACATTGCGAGACCGCGAGAGAGACCGAGAGAAAGATAGAGATAGAGACAAAGCTAGAGACCGAGGATCATCTGCTCCCAACCTCCGGGACGACCGTGCTCGCCCGTCCTCTTCGCTACTCAACGGGAAACCTCTTCTGAAAAGTACGGTCAACTCTGGTCAGAGCGTGTCTCCGGCTAGTCGGCCTCGCGGCGATTCTCTAAACGGAGCGCGTGGAAGCAATACAAATCGAACATCGCCAACGAAGCCAGACACCGCAACAAAGGCCTACGTGCCGCCACTGCTGTCACCTTTACACCTTGGTTTCGAGGGGAAACAGGAGAAGCGCCAGCGCGGCGGCGGCGGCGGCGGCGGCGGCGACGACGACGACCCGAGTCCTAAAAAAGAGAGGAAGAGACATGATATCCCCAGCGAGGCAGCCGCACCTTCGAAGCCAAAAAAGACAGACATCAGGAAGCCCAAGCCTGCCATTGCAATACCTCCATTATTATCACCCACCTTACCCCCAGCCGTTGAGGCAGAGCTGAAGCGACAAAAGAAGGTTTCATCAGACTCATCAGACGAGAGATCCCGCGACAACAGGGACGCCTTCGGCCTTGTCAAACGAGGCGACGGTGATGGACGAAAACCGACCAAAAAGCTGGGCCATCGTAGAAGATTGATTGTGGTCCTCAGCGTGCCCGAGTCACTACGAGCTAGCTTTATTGACATCGTCGGCCGAGCGCCGTCGCAAGGTAAAAACTCCCAGAGTCACTCGGAACGAGAGAATGAGCGGGCTCGCGATAAAACAGACCAGCAAACTCCAGCAAGAAAGAGACCTGTCGGCGCCGGCGCCGGCGCCGGTTCCTCGGATGGGGTGGCCATGAAGCGGCCTCGGTCGTCGGATGTGCCGCCACACTCGAAGCTCGCGACGCCAGCAACGCCGTCCAAGAAGCCCACGGCCATGTCGCGGGTCAGCTCGACCAACTCGGTAGCGCAAACGCCGACAGAAGCAGTCAACTCAACCCCGTTGGCCTCGGCATCCGCAGACCGTCGTCCCAACGGCAGCGACGTGCCTCTCAAGGCAACAAGTGCAGAGGCCAAGGCGATAAATGAAAAGGCGGAGCGGCTCAGAGAAACCGCCAAGAAGCTGAAGCACGAAGCGGACCAAAGGATGAAGAAGTATCGCGGCGACACGGGTAGTATGAGAGGCAAGCCCGGAGAATTCGACGTCAAGTCGGGCTTCGTGCTGAGCCTGGAGAGCATCATCATGTTCATGATGGCCTTCTACGGCGCAGACCTCTGGCGCGGCATGGACCACAAGGTCGGTGATCACCGCGCGTGGCAGAGCCTGCTTCCCCTGATTGAGTTTCTCAAGAACGAAATGCGCCGCTGCGACGTCACCAACAGCCAGCCGCTCTACGCCATGGTCCTCATGCTCCACGCCGTGTCTCTGGAGGAGCTGCTGCGGTGCTACGCCCGCTTCGACCACGTCACCGAGCTGTTCGGCAAGGAGATTGTCGGCAGGCTACGCGAGAAGAACAAGATCTGGCCGCGCTTCCACGATGTAGCCTCCACCATCCAGAATCCCCGCCTCCGCGTCGACGTGCACCCATGGTCCACCCTCGATCACATCGTCGACGCGTCCCTCCGCATCCTGCGGATATGGTGCGCCGAGGAAAAAGTCGAATGGGCGCCGACCCAGTCCCTCAAGGACATATGGCCCCTCCCATCTAACACCAGCCGCAGATAAGACCCGACCAGGCGGCCCTTCCCACACAGAGACGATCAAACCCCTCCGATGGCTAGCGCATCATCAAACCGCCGGCCCATCCATGTATTATGAGAACCCAAGATGGACCTCGTGCTATGTAAATTAGAGTGTCCTACTTATTCATATTCTAGTAGAGGACTTTGACTATCTACTAGATTACTAGAGAGAGAATAGTCTGCTAGATCTCTACTATAGTAGGCTTACTTTACAGCTAGCTAGTGGAGATGAATACGATTAGTCTAGCTACTATATTTAGTTATATAATTGCAGCTTTCTAGTAGCCTCTCTGTCTGTTTTTTATTCGAGATCTTTTGCAGAGCACTTGACCAAACAATGTCCACTCAGATGCAGCACACTCCAGACCTGATTAACACCACAAGGGGCGTACGGCGCGCAAAGGCCTGCTGGCCAGGAGCCATTCATCACCCGACCCGCGCCGGAAAAATTGCGTTCCTGCTCACCTCATCATTGGGGAAACTTCCCGCAGGCTGTTACGAGCTCGCTACTTCTACCGCCCCTGCCTCCACAAGCAACTCTTTTACCTTGGACTTCATGTCTGGAATGGGGATTTTCATTCATCGCCATTCAATGATGCGTTCCTTATGCCCCTCATTGCTCTGCCCCGCGGCGACACATCTGACAATAATCTAGCCTCCTCCACAAGCTTGTATCTCTTTAAAAGGACGCAACGTCCCTTGACGGCGAAGAAGGCTCTTGGCCTCTGCGGGATTGCCCTCATGAGCTCGCCGCTCCAGACAACTCCACTTGACCTGCAGGTCCGGCTGCAGTTGACACAGCTGTTAACTAGTTAGACTATGTCAAGCAAAATCCAGATCAGTGTGTACCTATCAATGGCCAGATGTATGAATATCATCCGCCAGCTATAAACGAACGCCTTGTTCCTATCATGAAGCCTATAGTCTAGTCTAGTTGGTATGTCTGGGATATTTCTATATTACGATAGCCCGAGTACTGAGAAGAAGTAGAGCCGAAATAGGAAGTTATCATGGTGCGAATTTCCGGGGATGCAAAAGGCTACAAATACAACTTCAATGCGGGCGACTCAATACTGATCGAGGGCCAAGGGGTATAGCATACGCCATGACGGCATAAGTGTTGCATCTCCCACTACAAGATATGGGATATATTTTAGAGCAGGTTACCATCCAAGTCGATGATAAATGTACATTGTACTTGCTGTAGATAGTCAAATCGACTTAGACTCTACAAATAGTAGTCAGACGTATCCAAACAAGCATATCTAGCGCAAACTGTTATTTGAAGTATACGGAGTAGTGAAGCATGTCTTGATCGCCGGATGAATTTGCGATTGAACTATACTAAGGCTGCTGCACTACTTGCATCTGCCGGGATAGGAGATCTACCGACATCAAAATTAGCATTGTGTTGCTAGCTTCGCAGTCAATCCGGCCGGCTAGCTGCAGGAAGCAAGGTACGTGACAAGCAGGTGATTTTCACGTGACCTTCACGTGACCTAGTCTAATAGCAAAGGGCTGTATAAAGAGCTCGCAGCAGCAACCTGTCTAGTTACATTCAATCCAAGCCTTTACGTCTATCAAATTGAGCATGTGCCTTTGAAGTGTTTCGAAGCTTCCGTAGCTACCTGCGGCATAATACTTGTTAGTTACTAGACCGCAGATAGCTATAATCTGTTCTTTTTATACTAGTATTGTGGGGGAAAAACATCCCACAAAGCAGAGGTCAAAAAAGAGGTCTAAGATATCTGCGGCCTAGTAACTGACTAGTACCATGCCGCAAGTGGCTGCGGAAGCTTCGATACATGTCAAAGGCACATGCTCGATTGAAGTAAGGTATGTAAATGTTGTAGTCTAGGCTTATAAGCCCGACTTTTGTGCGCGGTCGCGTAGCGGAAGGTTACCTATATACTCCGTAGTGCCCAATTGAACAGAGAAGAGCGATCTGTTCAATTCGTACGTCTTTTGCCTTGGTTGGTTCTTATTGCACAAGAGGCCGGGCGACCGGGATAACTGCAGCTGGCACCTGCGATGGCTCAAAAGGGCTAGTCCTTCACATCAGCGATGTCAACGATAAATCGACAATAAGTTAAAGGAGTTTAATTTAATAATAGTATAATTATCCTCAATGTAATGATGATATTGTGGGTCGGCACGTTATCATGTGGAAACGCGGAGCTCATTTGCACCGTCTTACACTCGCAACCTCACGGTCGCATGAGATGAAGTGTTGAGAAGGTCGTACGGCGGCTGTAACGGCGGCTATGATATGTCCAATCGACGCTCGAGATTGAAGGCTTCCGGCGATTCATGCTACCTTCTCCAGTTTTGCCTGCGTTCTTGAAACAAGCACCAATACGGCGACGGTGCCCGGCGGTAAGCCCACTTAGTTGCCAACAGGTAACGTTAGTATTATTGCATGCTGTAAGTTTACCTACCTGGATAAGGTAGCCAGCGCTTACCGTGCCAGCAGTCCACCTGGACCAATAGTTTTCGGAAGCGCTGGGAGAATTCGGTCGGCCACATAAAGTTCCACCACGATGTGCTGCCATTTTCGTCGGCGCGTATGGTGCAAGTCTACCATGGCCAGTTATTCAGACGACAAGAGTAATCTGATCTGGCCACTTCATGACTGTAGCACCAACGAGCGTTAGATGGCGGTCGTTGGTGAACCAACATGAACGTTTTGGTTCAAGGGAGACGGGACGTAATTGTTGTGACAGGATCCTGGAAAATATAAGACGTGAGAAATCCAACGTATGAAAACTATAGTCTGTCACAACATTAAATATCACGTCCTTGAGCTTTAGGAATTTCTTCCTCCATTGGTAATTCGTCATGTGTACTGACTTTGCCCCGTGAACTGTGGTAGCCTCTTGGATATTTCATCCCATATTTCAACTCCAGTAGTGAGGCTTCTAATAGCCTCTATGACCTCATCTTGAGACGCGCGAACTTGAGTTGTGGAGTCCCTTTCTCGTAATGTAATAGATCCATCTTTCAGAGTATCAAAATCCACGGTTATTCCAAGTGGGGTACCGAGTTCATCATTTCTGGCGTATCGCCTGCCGATAGAAACGCTAGACGAATCTACATTATTGGCGATTCCCATTGCTCTTAGTCGGCTAGCAAGGATTTTGATTATTGGTTTGAAGTCAAGATTGTTGGAAAGTGGTACAAGTAGGACTTTCACAGGTGCGACAAGTATAGGTAACGAGAGCACCTACGAAATCTAGTTAGCAGAGAAAACATCCACAGGTTGAAAATGCGTACCTCTCGAGCGACATCCTGCGGTCTGTTCCAGTAGACGTGTTCAAGAACACTATAGAGTATCCGACCAATGCCAAACGAAGGCTCAATGACATTCGGTGTGTATTCACGTGTCGTCTCTACGCGAGTAGTTTGTTTGATAGAGCAAATATCGGATGTCAGGTCGACCGAGTTTGCACCATTTGCAAGCTCGTCTGTAGAAATCGTGATTGTGCCCTTTTCAGCTAGCTCTGCGGCTAATTGTCTGAGGTCATCTTGATCCAATTGTCCAATTGCCTGTTCAACCTTCTTGGCATCCTTTTTAAAGAGAGGCCCCACGAGCCTCTTTTCCAGAGTTGCTTTCCATTCTTTGATCTCAAGAGGTATAGCGCGAGCTTCTTTAACGGTCAATGGGGTTCCAGTCTCTTGAGAATGAACAGTTAGGTCATAGGCACTGCGGTCAGCACAGCCAACGCATTCAATCCAGCCATAGCTGGTCAGAAGTTCTGCATCCCAACAGTCGCATGCATAATGCGCCATCTCATTATCAAGATGTTGTCGAAATCGTATCTTTTGTGGATCAGCGCCAATCTTAAGTAAGAATAGGTATACTCTCGCAAGGAAGTAGCCAAGAGTTTCGTTATCCACAAGCTTCTTCTCAACCGCCTTACCAACGGGTAAGGGTGAGATGGATGTCTTCCCAAAAAGTTGTGTCTTCTTATCTAAGAAGGGCAGTTCGATTTTAGCTACTTCGCTAAATCGATCATGGCTTTTACTGCTCTCTGGATCGACAAAATGTTCGATTTCCGCCATTAAAAATTCTCGAACTCGAAGCAAGCCTGACCGTGGAGAAATTTCATTGCGATATGACTTCCCAATGCAAGCAGATGCAAAAGGCATAGACCCTTGGCAGTAGTCTAATAGCTTTCGGAAGTTTAGAAATTGACCTTGAGCAGTCTCAGGCCTAAAGTATACAGGAGAGGCTGAACTAGGACCAATAGTAGACCTAAACATGAGATTAAAGGCAGTCGGTTCCTCAACCCTTCCATTGCCATTAGGGTTCCTGATATCAAGCTCCCTTATCAATTGTCCAAGTTCAGGGCCATCGTAGTTGTCGATCTGTTCACCTGTTAATTACGCAAATCTTCTGACATTCGGTGGCAAAGGATGTCTTACTTTAGCAAGAATTTCCTGATATTGTTTTACTCTCGCATTGTCAAGCCTTTCCAACTTGTTATTGCCGTCAGCGGGAGTTTGAAGGCCATTTGCCAACCTAGTTTCCAGCACAGTTTCAACGAGGTGATCAGCACGCAGATACTCGCCCTTGACAGGATCTTTGCACATCCAATCAGCAAATCTATCAATGTGGCCACTGGTCTTCAACACTGCTTCAGGTGTAATAGCTGTGCAATCGATCTCCAGCATGTTCTCTTCGATAACGAAGTGCTTACGCCATTCGTTGACGATATTCGCTAGCAAAGCACAACCAGGTGGTCCATAGTCATAGAGGCCACGGTTGTCTCCCTTATAGTTAGGTGCAGTTCGGTAAACTTCGAAGGCTTCGGTGAAAAAGAATCGCCTTTTCAGCAATGCCTCGAACTGCAGACGACTAAATCCGTCTCTGGAGGAGGGTTTGAGATTCGCCATGTTCTTGGACAACTAGAGCGAGAGTTGTTGAGAGGGCTGAGTTTGTGGAATCGAAGAGCAAACACGGCCTGCCCCTCCTTTGCCCCTCTTTCTCACTTCGAGGAGTAGTTAGTTATGACTCATACTGTGTGCTACGCCCCACTTTCAATTACCCTTGTGATACCTCGACTGCGAGAGTATTACTACAATAGTACATCGCTCTATAATGTCGCTAGTCTCTCTTTATGAACACATTTGACAAACGACATAAAAGGCGACTTGACATCACCACCTGGGGTTTCTTTACTAAGGCCTTCCAAAACAAAATGGATGGAAACAGGTGCTCTATTCTCGGACAGTTATATACTCCTTACCTCCACACCATGTTCAGAGGATATTTTGCTTCATTTTCATTACAGACAACTTTAAATCCCCTCTTTTGAGTGCAAGCTCCAATTGATTTGATTGGGGGGTTTTTTCTCCTTTTTTTCTTTCGTTTGCGGGCTATTCTCATTACTGGAACTAAAAGTGTTGCATGATTACCAAACTACACCTTTGACCCAGCGTGGTTCCCCATTGGTTCCATTTGTAATCATCATGGGAAATTTTATTTGCCAGCGTCAACCTTGGCAATGTAGGCAAGGAGGTCGAGAACACGGCGGGAGTAACCCCACTCGTTGTCGTACCAGGAAACCAGCTTGACAAAGTTCTTGTTGAGCGAGATACCAGCCTTGGCATCGAAGATGGACGAGTTGGTATTGCCGTTCATGTCGGAGGAGACAACATCATCCTCAGTGTAGGCGAGAATGCCCTTGAGGGGACCGTCGGCAGCCTCCTTGATGGCCTGCTTGATCTCGTCGTAAGAAGCACCCTTCTCAATGCGAGCAGTCAAATCAACAACGGAGACGTTGGCGGTAGGCACACGCATGGACATGCCAGTGAGCTTGTCGTTGAGGTCGGGGATGACCTTACCGACGGCCTTGGCGGCACCAGTGCTGCTGGGGATGATGTTCTGGGCAGCACCACGGCCACCACGCCAGTCCTTGCCGGAAGGACCATCGACGGTCTTCTGGGTGGCGGTGTAGGAGTGGATAGTGGTCATGAGACCCTCGACAATGGTGAATTTGTCGTGGATGACCTTGGCCAGGGGAGCCAAGCAGTTGGTGGTGCAAGAGGCGTTGGAGATGACATCGGCCTTGCCGTCATAGGTCTTTTCGTTGACACCCATCACGTACATGGGGGCATCGGCGGAGGGAGCAGAGATGACGACCTTCTTGGCGCCTCCGGAAAGATGGGCCTTGGCCTTGTCGGTGGTGGTGAAGACGCCCGTAGACTCGACGATGTACTCGGCGCCAGCGGACTTCCAAGGAATGGCAGAGGGATCGCGCTCGGTGAAGAACTTGACCTTCTTGCCGTTGATGACGAGGCCATCGGCCTCCTTCTGGATGTCACCCTTGAAGATGCCGTGAGAGGAGTCATACTTGAGCATGTAGGCCTTGAAATTTGAACAAGTTCCAAGTCAGCAAGCTGCACACACAAAGATGTGGACGGAATAGAGGCAAAGACAAAAAGCAATTGATCCCAGCCGGGCAACTGCGGTGTTCCCTCAAGAAACGCCACCGATGACAACAAGAACAGAAGAGAGCAATGCTCCTCAACAGCCAGCAACACTACAATTGACCGGAGCCATGGCATTCATCATGTTCGAGCTCATTGCGTCTCATCAAGAAGATGCAGGTCGTGCAATGAAGCCGTCGCTACAGGCGTCGAGCTCATCTGCATTGTGTCATGAGGGGCAACGCGACAGGAGATGATGCCACCGCAGCTGCCAAAAGCAGGCCACAAAACAAAGCTGGCGTGGGGCAACAAGCTTGTGTAGCTGGTGGCGTGCGCAGGTGTTGAGACATGATGGACATGGATGTAGAGGCGGGCGGCTGTGAAGGAGGGGCAATATGTGGCCATGGGCAAAGGTCAATGTTGAGGAAGGAGGGGGAGGGGCAAAGTCAACAGCCAAGCCAGCCAGCCCATCCAAGCCAAGTTGAGTGAGAGTCGGAAACAGCGGGAGACCATCACGGATGGGAGAGCAAAAATCATCATGGTATGGGCCAGACTCACAGCGTATTCAGTGTCGATGAAAGGATCGTTGACGGCCACGACCTCGATCTCGGGGTGCTCGGCGGCGTTGCGGAAGACGATGCGACCGATACGACCGAAGCCGTTGATGCCAACCTTGACGGGAGCCATTTTGCGTATGGGTTGTTGTATACGGAGAGAGCTGGAGCCTCGACGTCAGTAAGAGCGGAAGGAGAGAGAGGAAGCTTGAGGCTTTTGGAAGCTAGCTGGTGACAGACGGCGAACGGAAGAGGGAGTGAGTGGTTGGAGGTAATGCTCAAGCTGTGTCCGACTGTGCTCAGTCAATGCATCGCGGGAGTACATACCGAAGTAAATGTCTGATGGGAAGAATGGTGAAGGGCTTGGAGGAGCAAGAGAAGAAAAAGAGGAAGAAGGAAAGAGGAGGAGGGATGGTGGAGGGGAAGAAGGGCAGGAAGGTGGCAGAAAAGTCCAGTGCTATTCATCAGTCCAGCAACGAATTGTTGTCGCAGTCCCCGCCAGGTTACTCACTCAGTGCTCCATGTAGGTACTCGATAGCGGTGCCGGCGCCGGTGCCACTGGTGCTAGTGCTTGCCAACGGCGGGCTGGCGTCCATGCTGGGGCACTATGGCCATTGAATTCACAATATTCAGTGTTACAGGCGGACGTCAACAACCGCATCTGTAGGTACCAGACATGTTCATTTGATCAATTCGCACTAGCAAAGCCTCGCATCGTCAGCGACCGACCAATACATGCCACACGTTTCTGATGCGCCAGCTTTCATAATACCGCTGTCACTCACTCATGCTGCCTTCATCAAGACCCTGCCACTCGTCCGTGAGCCTCAGCTGCCTCCTAAGTCCGAGACATGGCCTGCCCTTGCTTCAATCTCGTGTCCAATCGAGTCCGGTCTGCCTTAACGGTTCTCGCCTCAAGTCATCCTCCATCCATCCATCCGTTCATCACCATCGGCTTGTATAAGTGGCCACCCTCCAATATCAGGCCAGCCGCCACCTGCGTGCACCACAAAGGCAGAACCCAACGCCTGGCGAAGTGGTCCGGCTCTTCCCCCCTTCGGAAGCCAGGCAGTGTGCCGCCAAGTTTTTTTTTTTGTTTGAGGATTTCGAACGAGCGTCGCCCCATTTGACGACGCCTTGACGGCTGTGTCCTGCTCCACCCACCGATGCGCCTTTTTACGGATCCGGCGGGGACGTCATAACAAGAGCTCTCCCGCCTGCTGGCCCACGTTGAGGTATAAAATTATTAATATTAGATGTACCCATGTACCCGTCTTTGCAGCACGTTGTCGCCCGGCGTCCAAAGTATCGCCGCAGTAGGAGAGATATCCGATACAACGGCAAGTCAAGGCTATGATAAATCACTCAAATGTGCCTCCGACTGTGGTCACGAGTCGCTGCTGAGTCACTCCAGGACCAGGGACCACCTACAGGAAGGAGTAGAGAGAAAAAGGAGAGGCGTGGACATCCAGACATATCCGGATCGTGTCGACATCAACTTTGTCACTCCTTTAGCAGTCGAGTGGCTTTACGATAGCCTCAAGTTTACCAACTTCGGGGCGCCCCTCTGGGCAGCTCGGGTGTGTAGCCGGAAATCGTTCGTCTGCATTGGCCATCATTCGCCCGTTTTCCGGAGCTCAGAGCACTCCCACAACCGCCTCCGCAGGTGGTCGTCATCGGGAACACTGGGAACGGTTCTCCTTGTCCCGAGTTTCGCCCACACAGTAGTTCAAGAAGCTCCTCAGATGCTCCCATCCACCTGGACAGGGGCACATGCTGGTGTCAATTGTCAAAAAGAGAAGCTATTGTCAAACCGGCATGGGCCTAGCTTGGCCCGTTATCTTTGCGTCTTGTCATCAATTGAATCGATGTCTCCAACAATTTGTGTAGTCATCACAGGTCCTTCAAACCCGTCAGACAATGTGCGAACAAGACCGGCGGTGCAGTCCCTTTGTTTTTGGTTTTTGGCAGTTTAGGCCTCTCAACCATAGTCCCCAGCCTCATCCAATACCGACAGACCTGCATTTTCCGACGTCAATAGCTAGCGGGATGACGCACTTTCGGTCCGCATGTAAAATTCATGCCGCAAAGGTGGCCGTCGTTGTCCAGCCGTCATCACCATTGCCAGCGACCCGGAACTCAATGCCCTTCGCAAAATATCCAGCGTCCTGCCATGCCCTCATGGTCACCTTATCAAACGGGCCTTGCTGAGCTCCGCCATCACGGCCGTCTGTCCATCGGAATTCCCATTGTTGGTCTGGCTCGACCGTTGCTTCCTGCTCGACATCTTGATGCTGCGACACCGGCTCGATCCAATTTTCTCCGGTCTCTCGTCGGTATGCTCGTATTAGTAACTCGCGATCTTGGTCGTAAATATCTTCGTAGTCACGGCTGAGCAGTTTATCAGCCGCATCCGTAATGGCATTGATAGACTCCTTTATTCGAATCTGCTGCTCCGGGTCTTGGGTCGTGTTCTTATTATCCATCTTCATGTCCTCTGCGCTCTTGTTCATCTTCTTTAGTTTCCACTGAGGTATCTTCTTAGCCTTTGTCTGACCTTTACCTAGACGAGCCAATGCTTCGAGCGGCGACTCTGACGGCTCTAATCGTAGGATCAGCATCCTTAGCAGGTCAGAAACAAGCACGTCGGCTTCTTCAAGACGCTGCTGTCGCGCTTCGGCTACACGTTTCTCGTGCGCAGCGGCAGCCTTCTTCATATCTTTCTTGCTCAGGCCATCCAGCCAGTTATCGTGGACGGCGTCTGGGTCGCCTGCTTTGCGAACATAGTTGCCAGACTGGTCGAATTGACCCTCTTCCATCTCAGCTTTCAAATTGAAGGCTTCCACCTTTGGCGCATTACGCTTTAGTCCGCCTGCTCCAACTTCTTCGTCCAGGCCTTCTTCTTGGGCCACCAGCAGTGCTTCAATCTCGTCATCATCACTCTCTTCGTCATCCAGCCTTATGTGGCCACCGCTTTTGCTGCTCTGTTCCTGGCCCATAATCTGCGTGGCATCAAGAAATCGAACATCCTTTTTCTTCCTTCCAGATTTATCAAAATCGGCGTTTTCGTCTTCATCTTTAGGTACGTCTGTCTCGCCGCCCAAGGCAAACATGTCTTCGTCGTCGTCATCATCTGCGCCATTGATATCACCTCGCAAGTCTGCTGCAGATCCTGCGGCGTTGTAGTTGTCCAGCTGCGCATTAATGTCGACCTTGCCCTTTTTACGGCCCGCTGCTTTGGCGTTGAATGTTTCATTGTCTGAGTCGCTGTCGTAGCCATCCAAGTTCACAGCGCCGCGCTTCGTAGAGTTTCTGCCGCCTATGACATCGGCATCTAGAATTGCGTCCTCTTCCCTCAAGTCCGGAGCTAAAATTGACGGATTTCGGACGTCGAAATTGGCCTTTCCACTGTCGTCGCCGGCTTCGCCATGGTGAGTGCGGGCAAAGTCCTCGCCGGCTCGATTTGGCCGCGCAGCCGAATGTCTCGAGGACATGGTGAAGGGATTAAAATATGGGTTTGGCAGTGTACTGCAGATATGGGCTGGTGAAGACTCGACGGCTGCACGTCCAAAAAGTAGTCGGTGTTCGAAGAAGGAGTGACAAAGGTGGAGAGAAGGTAAGCCCTATCTTGACATCAGCAGGTTGTGGACTGGACTGGAGGTGCAAATGTCCAAAAGTTGTGACTTTGGTTGATTGACTACGGAGTAACTATATTGTACGGACTTGACACTTTGCCAGCCACAGTGCATCAAATCCGCTGCTGGCAAGCTCGAGCCACAGCTCCCCTGTCATGCGCCACAGGTGACCACATGCAGTTAACGTGCGTCATGTTCTTCGCAGAGTTGCTGCTGCCTTCTGCCTTCTGCCTTCTGCCTTCAATGTTCGTATTGAACATCCCACGGTCCAGGTTCCAAGTTCCAAGTTCCATTTCGCCACCCCACACCATCAGAGTACTGACGAACTCACTTCGATATCAACTTCACATTCGGGCAGTAAGCCATCACCTGCCTCAACTGGTACTGCATACGTATATCCTCCCAAAGACGGGGGTAGTCACTGAACCCACTCGGTCGGGAACGATTTGAGACCAACTTAACGTCGCACCCGAGCTCCTCAGAAACGACTTTCACAGCAAATCCGCCGATTGATAGATAGCCCGACGCCATGGTAAGCTCCGGGATACATTGCCATATATTATCATATTTCACTGCCACTAACCGAACCACAGTTTCAACCCGGGTTCGGCAGCGCGTTCGATCCGAGCAATCCAGAACACATGTATCACATGGCTCGTGGCCGAAGACCGATAATTCAGCGATTCGATGAATACTACAGATGCTATCCCCTCGCAATGGCCCCCGGATCTGAGCGGCCGGAGTTGAATTACGGATCAAAAGTCATCTTGCCGCCATCAGCGCTAGACAAAGTCTCGAAGCTCCACGTGCAGTGGCCGTTACTGATGGAAATGATCAACGGAGAGAAGGAAAGGCATTCTCACGCTGGTGTCTTGGAGTTCATTGCGGAGGAGGGACGCGCATATATTCCTCAATGGGTCAGTGATCTCGTGAGGGGTGCCGCATGTGAACAGCTTTTGGACTAACGAACCATAGATGATGGAGACGCTCGGTATGGACGTGGGTGATATGATTCAAATCCGAACAACATCACTGGAATTGGCAAAAATGGTCAAGCTACAGCCCCAATCAGTCAACTTCTTGGAGATTAGTGATCCGAAAGCTGTTCTCGAAAGGGCGTTCCGAAACTTTGCCACTTTAACAAAGGGCGACGTGTTCAACTTTGAGTACAACGACGAAATATACGACGTAGCCGTACTGGACGTGAAGCCTGAAACAGACAAGATGGGCGTCAGCATGATCGAAACCGATGTATCCGTCGAGTTCGCTCCCCCCGTCGGCTATGTCGAGCCGGAGAAGAGAAGTGGCACCAACACTCCCGGCAGCACTCGAGGCGGCGTTCCTACAGGCGGCGTTGTCCAAAGCCAAGGCACCATGGCACAAGCAATCGGCTACAGTTCCATCGCACCATCAGTCACCAGCAACCCCACTAACTTTGTCGGCGAGGGCCAGCGCCTCACAAAAAAGGGCAGCAAGACTTCGACGCCGAAACCAGCGACCCCCGTACAGGCTGAACCAACTGCGCCCAAAAGCCGAACTGGAGCACCGGCACCACTACGCTTAGCGCCAAATAAGCTGTTCTTTGGTTACGAATATAAGCCAGTGAAAACTACAGAAGAGAAGGAACAGGAAAAGGAGGACGCCAAGCGACCACACTTTGCGGGCCAGGGGCAAAGCCTCCGAGGAACAATCAAGAAGAAGGGGGAGGCAGATGACAAGAGCAAAGCGACCGAAAAGAAGGCTCCGAGTGAAGGTCATAGGCTGGACGGGCGGCAGCCAAAGTGATGACTGGGTTCGGCGTTTAGGTTTCGAATAGTGGGATGGTGCAAAAGGGATATTGAGTCGTTAGATTCCACCAAGGTTATGAACGGGTTTTAATGAGTAGCTCCCTTGATTTGCTAAAGAGTTGTCGCCATTTATCCTTATTAATACCATCTGAGTTGTCTGTCACCACCAGTCATGCAGCCGTATCTCGCCACTCCTTGTCCAGTCCATTGGTTGTCCTTCCACCATGTCGTCCAGCCAACCCAGTCTCGTCACACGTGTGTCATTGTCTACTTGGCCCTCTTCTGGGGCAAGCAGGCTCTAGCGTGCTCGTCGGTCTTTCTCTTCCCCTTGGGAGAGGCAAGCGGCTCCATGTCCAGCTTCCCGGGCGGAAGGCCATGCCGGGCCTTGAAGTCCCTGAGTATGACCTTTGTGAAGTGTTGGCTGGGGAAGAGTGAGTTTTAGCCAACTGTCGGATGTCGCAGGGGCTTTTTGCCCGGTTTGAAGAGACTTACGAAACGGCATCCTTGGTGAAGTCGTGTCCTAGCTGGCGCATGATTTCGTGGATGGCGGGCCATTTGTACGAGCTGGTTGAGCCGCCGGTTTGGATGACGGCCATGCAGAGGTCGAGCTCGGCGCGGATATCCCACTTCTTGGAGACGGGCATCTTTTCGCGGTGCTGAAGATGTTTGGGTTCTTCTTTATGGATGGAGAGGTGAAGATGGTGCAGGTGCAGGTGCAGGTGTATATGAGACGGGGGCCCTGTGGCTCTCTGGGAAACTTGTATCGTGGGCTGTTGGCGGCGTGAGTAGATGTAGATGTGGTGAGTGAGGGATCACTAGTTAGGTTGTAAGTGAAGCAGGTGAGAGGAATGTGACTGGTGCGGATTCGGTTGCGAGGTACGGATATATCTTGATTGCGGAGCAGACTGGCGCAGCTGGCTGGCTTTTTGGTCGTGTAGGTGCACTTTGTGATGGAGTTGTCTTCGTGTTGGGCTGTGAAGGCGGTTGTTGTGCGTGGAGTTTGGCTGACGTTGCGTAGATTAGCTGGGATGCTTTTCTGGGGAGAGTGATCGTCTGAATGGGAGGTTTGGAAGATGTCGTCTTGGGGATGAGCGCAGAAGCGATGTACGGCGTCACAATAGCGGTGCAGTCACGGAGAGAGTTTGAGTAAAGCCATTTTATTCGCGTATCGTCTCTTCAGCCCGTCTCCTGGCAGTCATGTTCATCCCCCAGATCCAGACCGGATAAACGAAGTCAAGCTATAGAGTATTCCAGCCTGAAAGTATATGACACGAGCCTCAAGTCTCGCCGTCTCCCATGGCCACCAGTCCTGAACAGTCAGCTACGGCGGGGATGAGTCTCCCGGGAAAACGTACCCTACTCAGCTTCATTCTTCAAGCGCTTGGAGTCATGTTCATCCTCTTCGTAAGACTCCAGCTTGAAATTGATCTCGTCGTCTTCGTAGCTCTCAGCCGCGGCGGCGGATTTCGCGGGCGTCCCCTTGGGGGTGCGTGCCTTGCGCTTCGGCGTCGACTTGGTGGGAGTGGACGCGACCGCTCCGTTTTTGGCGGACTTCTCGGGGGAGTCCTGGTTGCGACGGAGCTTCTGTATGTGCTGGCTGGACGGCGTCAGTGGCAGTTCTGGCAAAGAGACGTGATAGCAAAGAGTGGGAGACGAGGAGGGCGTACTTGACGCCATGGTAGGTGGTCTGGAACCCCTGAGTCTTCATATGCTCAGCCGCCTGTGTGAGCACGTCCTTGCTCGGCTTGGCAATCTCAAGCAGGGCAAGTAGGAGAGCGAAGTGGGATTTCTCGTCCCATTTATGGGTAGTTGCTCGAGACATGATGGATTGATGAGAATGTTTCGCGTTGGCAGAACAGAGCGGTACAGCGGCAGAGTGTGTGGCCAAGGCAGAAATGCAACTGGAATACTAAGGATGGAGGGATGTGTGACAAGTAGAAACAATAAATGAAGAAAAGAATCGAGCGAGCCAGTTTCGGGAGAATGTCAACGAAAAGTGAGCCCGGAGCACACCCATACGACCATGCCAACACAAGGAGATGAGCAACCAGACAACCAAAGGAGAAGCGGGAAGATTTACCGAAGGGCATTCTCCGTAAATGTGTATTCCCGAGCCCGCAGCTCGTCCATTATCTTAGCCATCTGGTCGTTCGTGAAGCTGACGTGGTTGAACACGGCCAACAGGATATCTTCATGGACGCGCTCGTCCCACCTCATCACCTGACGGGGCATCTTGAAGCAAAAGTAGACGGAGTGCGTTGGATCTATGCCGAGAACAGGTGTGTGAAGAGGAAGGTTTTTCGTTGAGCAGGCATGGGAGCGAGATGAACGTGTGAGAGAGGGAAGCAAGTGATGAGTGCGGAGTGAGAGCTGAGCCGGCTGTGCCTTTTTATGTTTCCCATCTAGACGGGAAGGGGAAATTAGAGCAGGTGAGTGAGAGGTGCGAGCGTGAGATGAGAGGGATACGGAAATTGTAGGTCTCACCGAATTCCTTCCCAGGTGACTTCGTGCTGCTTTGTCTTCATACGAGAGGCAATATCCTTGCGCATATCCGCGGTGAGGACATTGGCTTCGGTGCCGACTTCGTAAAAGGTCACTACGAGATCGTGCAGGAATGCGGCGTCGTTCCAGTTGCTGCTGGTTTTGGGGGCCATGGTGTCTCTGAATGAGCCCGTGGAGTGATTTTGCGAGGCAAGTTGTGCGTTACGAGGTTGTTGCTGTCGAAGAGACGCGAGCAGGCGGCAAGTGGTTTCTCACCTGATCGTAAAATGACAAGAAAGGGAGTCCAAGTCGGCGGTCGTCGGGAGAAGATGGTGTTGCAGGTGACGGCAAACAACAACCAGTCCTGCCAGCTGCCGTGTGCATGTACTCTTACATTATCCATTACCTATCTTCGACCTCTTGCCCGGCGCATCCCAACCCGCTATATAAAATGGTATTTAATGTACATCTCTGCCAAGTTCAGCCGGTCCTCTGCCAACCCCATGCGTCGTCTTTCTACCAAACGGCTCGAATATCAAGTGTCAAAATGTACATGATCATGCGTGTCATGCCTCGCCATAGCTAAGACTTGAATGCCTCGTCAGCGCAAATCAGGACTTCTCATCTGACGAGACGACTTACTCTTCTGCATAATCAGTGCCGGCGGCGCCATTGTGTGCTGCCAACGCTAATACCGCTTCATCATCGAGGGGCTGCTCAGGCTCAGGCTCAGGCTCCGGCCCAGGCTCCGGCTCCAGTGTGTCTAACCTTTGACGCTTGGCAGGGTGCTTCTCAGTGCCATCGTCATCGGCCTCCGCGTCACCGTCCTCCCGTGGTGACCCGTGTGCAGCAGCGTCTGTGGTTGCCGCCACCGCCGCCGCCGCCGCTGTCAAGACGTCCGTCGGCAAGGACGCAGCTTCCGGCACGGTTGCAGAGACGGCATCCGGCTTGCCCGGCGGCGGCGGTTGCCGTTGGGCTTCCTGCTGATCTGGAGTTTCCGACTGCTGAGTCGTTCCAGGAGTAGGCATTGCGCTGGGGACATGTGCAGCAACAGGGCTGATTGCTCCATCTACGGGCGACTCGCCCTCTGAGCCTGCAGGCAGCTTCCTCGGCCGTCCTCTGCCCGGTCCTGGTCGTCGAGTGATGGGATTCAAGGTCGGGTCACGACAAACGACGTCTGTAGCAGCGGCCTTGGCATCGGCTTTGTTCTGAGACCGGCGGAGACCTTGGAAGTGTTGGCTGCGGATCGCGTCAGTAAACTATGATGGATGCATGTCTCTACATTGTACGTATCAGAATGCCCAGGTACAGAACGGCGGGCACTCACGACGGTTTGAGATGGCCTCACTCGAAGCCCATCCGTGACGCATCAGCCGCACTGGCAACCAATTGCGGCCGCATAGAGGCCAACTCGAATCAAGAAAGAGGCGGGCCATCCACACATAAAGCAGTTCACGGCAACGACGCATCGCCGGGCACCGCGTCGGGCATCGCGTCGGGCATCGCGTCAGGCACCTCATGGGACATACCGACATCCCTCATTGGTGAAGCCATAGCCCATGCTTCGCATATGGTTGCCAATGGTGGTCCATTCCCCTCCGCTAATGATACCAATATTTTTTACGGATAGAATAGTGAAGAACAAGTCCTTGTCTGCACGGTCATTCCAATTCTTGGGATTCATGACGCCTCGCAACAGACTAATGGCGCGGGCCAGGGTGGTGACAAGAGTCCTGTGGCTCCTGTCGCTTGGAGTTGTCAATCTAAGTCGAGTGAAGTGTGTGGTGGTCCTGCGCCGAGTCGGTAGATAGACGGCGTTAGGAGATGGGCTAGTGCAATGCGAGAAATTGGTAGTGTGATAATCGTCAAGGGAGTCTGGAGGAGACGATGCATGAGCTGGGACGGGATGGACCAAAGATGTTCCGGCCATCAGGAAGCGCAGTGATTGGGCGTCGGATGCTTGGTGCACATTGTTACTTGCTCCGGCAAGCTCAAGGGCGGTAAAGCAAGGCTCAATTGACAGTGGCACCAATGTACGGAGTGGTAGTTAGTTAAATGGCTTCGGCACCTCTCCGACTTGTTTTGCCCCCAGCGTAATCTGTGGGCAGCGGCGCATGTAGCCCTCTAGCGATGCTGATGCTTGGGCTTAGCCGGGATTGAAACGGCGTTTAACCGTGCTAAATCTCAGCACTGCCAGCTATGTTTGGAAGGATAACTCGACAAGATATCGTCATGCTTTCCACGCTTCTGGGTTCATCGTCATTGTTAATTCAATATATTTGTCCCATGAGAATACCAACAGAGGCAACTGCCAACTCTTGTTCAACACAACCCGCACACCCTATAACTTCAATGGTTCTGTCCACCTTGGCAAGTAGGGGCGGATGACAAATGCAGCGCTTCATCACCGACGTCAAGTGGCTTCAGGTGGCGGTATGAATACGATGCTGTAATGGTAGCGATTAGTCAGTCAGCTGGGGGTGGAGTGTGTGGCCTTGGCCCAGCAAATTGCAGCGGCGGAGCAGGTACGTTCCTTGCACGTGAGTTCGCTCCTTGGACGTGGATAGTGGCCTAGAGTTCCCGCAAAAGTTCGCGCCCCGTCGCGTCTCCCGACCACATCACACCATCCCCTCCAACACGTCGATTGAGAATGTAGTCGCCGCATGACCATAGAGACCATCTCCATAGACTCCAATGGTTTTAAAATGTATCTCTTGTCCAGGCACAAACTTCACCCGGTTTTCAAGCGTTTCTGGAAGTGAAGATGCAAAAAGTCGCATGTCTACCACCATCGTGATGATTTGCTGCGTATGCCCCTCTTTGGCATGACGCCGTCGCTGGCTCGACCGACCAAACGCAAACATCGGTGTGACGGGCGTGTGCCGACGCATCCCTTGAGCAAATGAGGCCATCATTCTGGCGAGTGACGGGGAAAAAAGTTTCACAGGCCGTCTCCATTGCATTGCGACACTGTGAGGCATGCTTGAACTTTGATAGCAATGAAACCACCCGCTAGACGGTACAGCGGCTGATTCTTTCAAGCCAACATCTGGAAAACTGACAAACAGTACTCTGTATGCTTCGAATCAGATAGAGAGCATCCCATCCCATCGCATGGGAAACCAGCTTGTCTATCAAGGCGGCTCTCGCGGAGAAGGACGTCGCGTCGTGGTGGCTTTGGGGTGCGCAGGTTTTATCGTAGCGCATCATGAGGAGGGATCTGCCGGGGCTGGCGGCACGGAATGAACGGCCTTGGTTGCTTTTGGACACAAGAGATGAGTCACACGGGTTTCAGTCCATGCCATGCCAGAGGGGGGCATCCCTGTCGATGAGGATTTGTGGCGATTACGATGGCAAGTTGGATTGAGACGTCGACTGGCTGGCCTGCGACAATGACGAAGCTGGACTGTGAGACGACGCATCAACACGGGGCATGGCATGCTGCCTGTTGCTGCAGGGACCCGTGCCTGAGTACCTACTATGCATACAATTAAACTCGAACATGTTGTGTTGTATACAGTAGACGGAGCTGTCAGGCTGTTTTCGCAACTAAGTCGGGGCTGGAGAGTGCTGACCTGAACGGTGCTGAAATGTCAAGATGGTTTTGTCCTTTGATTCGGGGTCGACTTGCAGCAATGTTCAGTGTTTAATGTTCAAGGCGCAGTGTTAACTGGAAGTGGAGCCCCCTTCCCCCCGCTCCCTTGAGCATTATGTCTGGCTGGGTTTAGCGGACATGGAGCGGGGCGCCAGACATGGGGCGCTGTGCCGGACCAACTGCTCAAGTGTTGGTCTGCTGCAGGCACTTTACGCGCTGTGCGGCCCCTGACTCTGCTCAAGCTTGGAATCCACCAGACTGCATGTGTGCTAGTTACCAGGCGCTGGAATATAGCGCCCAGGGCCTGCAGCACAAGACAGCATCCAAGTCGGCACTGTGCTTGAATCATTTATTGAATTGACTGGAGCCAGTCATCGATGTTTGCTGTCCGTTTCGGGCCTGGTTATTTCACCCATGTCTTTCTCTCCACTTCCCACTTGGACACTGAACTTTCTTACCATCAATTGATCGTCATCCTTGTCCTCCATGTCGCCTCACAACGTCGCCTCGTCTCGCCTCGCCTCGACTTCGATTGATCCAAATGGCGGCCATCCTGCAAGTTGTCCAGTGTTATCCCCATCATCCATCCACCAGAATGGCTCAAGACTGCGCTGCAGCTTGCAGCACCAGGCAGCCAACATCCCGGAAGCACATCTCAGATACTTGATACCGCTTTGAGCCTCTGGGCACGGCGTCGGTTCCTGGATTCCTGCATCTACATATCTAGACATGTTCATCCCACCCCCCCCCCCCCCCCGTCAATGCTATTTCCCTGATATAGTACTTCTTTATTCATCACACGCCTCTCTTCTTGCCTGGTGTTGATGCCTTTTAAAATGCAAAGTCCCCCCCCTCCCACAGGGCCAAAATCGGACCTTTTCCTTTGACTGCATCATCAGCACTCGTCACAACATTCGTCGCTTGACTGCAGGCTCTCGTCATCTTTACTTCGTCTTCTGTAAGGCTTGTCAGAGTTCCTAGTGAAGCAAAAGCCTTTTCTCTCTTTCAACACAACATCATCAAGCCAAGACTCTGGCTCCAGCTCGTTGCCTTAGCCGGTTCATTCACATCGACACATCTCATCCGTACATGTCTCGTAGCGACACCGACACATATTCACATTGACTCTCACCAAGGACGCCTCAGCTCATGACATGCTATTTTCGGAAGTCTTTACTGCCAGGAACTAGAGTTAAACTCTGCAAGCTGTCTGGTGCCATTTTTCGAGCGCTCTTCCTACTTCTAGCTTGCTCTCCCCCCAGTTTCGGCTCTGCTCCCTCTTTTCTTCATCCCATCAGCTTATCGGCTTTTCATCAGCCGCTTTGATATAATCAACCGCCTCACATTGTCGTTGACTGTTTCAAATTGGGCAGCATGTCCCCCAACAGTGATAACGCTATGGCTCGCTTCCTTTTTGCCATCTTGAAGCAAAAGAATCTAAAAGATGTTAGTTCTTGGTCCAAGAACCCCTTTCTTCCGTGGTGCCATAGACTAATAGTCACTCAAGATTGACTGGAATCAAGTCGCCCAGGATCCTGTTCTCTTGCAATCCATCACAAACGGCCATGCAGCTAGAATGAGATATTCTCGCTTTCGAGCTACCGTAACTGGCCATGAACCCCAGAAGCGTGGACGTCACGGCGGAAAGAAACGAGTGTCCAAGTCCTCTAAAACGGATCACTCGTCCAAGAAGAACACTGCAATCAAGTCAGAATCTGACGTGAGCCTAGCCTCTCTCGCCCAAGTATGCTGGACACACCTTCTTTGCAACCACAACCAGCCTTACTAAATAGTTATAGTACTCACCCGCTTCGCTTCCATCTCCCTACCTTAGAGACAATGAGGACTTTAGCGCTCGATTCCTCACGCCGTGTAGCGACGACATGATGTCAATTCACCCTGCCGTTGTCGAGAAGCAACCTCGAGACGCGAATGCCCTTCCATCCATCTTGGACTGCAACTCAGATCTGTTCACAGATTACGGCAGTCTTACAAGTTCACCCGAATTCTCAGCCTTTGATGCTGCTTACGATCTGAGCAGCTACGGTGCAGGGTCTACCGACTTTCAAAGTCAAGACCCATCTGATCTCCTTGGTCCTCCATCAGCGTTGGACTGCGGCCAGGAGTGGAACGGATGTTTCCATGACCCCCAGCTGTTTTGATACCCAATGGAAGCACCTTTTCCGGGACTGGTTATGTGCATCCATATATAAAAGTATAATGGCGTATGGTAGATGATAGTTGTCATTATTTTGATGACTTACGACGATATTTGTTTGAGAGTAATGTAACGGCAATTAATTTTTTTTTTTCGAGTTGGTCGACTTGGTATGGAGTTGAGGGCTTGAGAAATTGTCAATTGTATACTAGTAGCTCGCTCTAATAGTGTGCACTGAGCTATTTTCTCTATGAGAACTGCGATACCATGACAGGCTGATACGACGTTCCAAGCTCAAAGTGGGAGTTGATGTTGTACCAGAAATTGAGTATGGCTCCTTCGCAAACCGTCTTGACCTCGCAGCTTCTTCTTCCTCTTCTTCTTCTTCCTCTTCTTCTTCTTCTTCTTCCTCTTCTTCTTCTTCCTCTTCTTCTTCTTCCTCTTCTTCTTCTTCCTCTTCTTCTTCTTCCTCTTCTTCTTCTTCCTCTTCTTCTTCTTCCTCTTCTTCTTCTTCCTCTTCTTCTTCTTCTTCTACTCTGTCCTCGATTCGGCTGCATGAAGTCTTGCATCTTGAGTTTCTGCTACTAAGGGAATACTAAGGGAACATCACGAAACTGCAACCGAGCACAACAGGAATCAATATGAAAGCCACACCTGCCACCGAGCCGTCTTCCACGTTCAACTTCTCCGGAGATGACAATATAGTTATCTTCCAACAAAAAGTGGAACTACTGGTTGACCCTGCTCATCACACTGACGTGAATGCGTTTGTTTGCCTCAATGCACAGCTCACCTTCAATTCACTTTCCAATGACCTCCCTCCGCTTACAGCCCTGCAATAACCATCCGCCCTCACTCACCCATGACACATGTTCAGATCCCATTTTCGTCTCTCCCACAACGGCCTGTGAAACTAGTGCCACGGCAGAACAACACTTGAAGCCGGCGTATTCGCCTGTAAGCTGACCATTTTCTTGCACTGGATCATCTGCCTGCGCCTTACCTCCATACAGCCGCAAATCAGGTACGTGATCGAGCCAATCATGATGAATTATGAATTGTGCTGATAGTGTCTAGTTACTATGTCCGATACACCCAAGAAGAAGGAACCTACTGCCTCCGAGGCAATGTTCTTTTTTGCCATCGTCAAGCATACTCGCAACAAGGCGGACATTGATTGGAACGCCGTGGCTATCGAGCAGGGCTTCAAGAACGCTGATGTCGCCAAGGTATATACATCCCTTTCTCATTTCTCACCTATGTGTACTATGACTTGGTGGTTTGCTAATGGGAAACAGGTCCGTTTCGGCCAAGTCAAACGCAAGCTGGGTATATCCACCAACACTGACACTCCTGCTTCTACTCGCACGCCGACCAAGAGAGCTGCCCCTGCCGCTGGCACTCCTAACAGGATCACAAAGAGCGGTGGCCGTGCGGGGACCAAGGGAAGGGCTAGGGGGAAGATGATTAAGGAAGAGGATGGAAATACCGAGGATGCTGAGGATGACGATGAGACGATGATCGGGCTGAAGGAGGAGAATTCGCGTGCGGATTTGGACGTTGAGATTGGGTCATTCATGGGTGAGGATGACCCTGAAGATCCCTTCTAGTCTGTGAGTCTACGATGAGAGAGGCGGTTAGATTTGTCGATCTGTATCCAAGATATGCAGGACTAGTCAGATCGAAGCTTGGATGAGAGGCAGCCCGAGTCAGGGACAAAGATGCTGCCTCATTTGCTCTAAGAGAGTCGCTGGACGATAGAAACTGGCAGATGATTTTGACCTCGATATGACATGGTGCGTTTGGATTCAGGCGTGCTGTGACACTAGTCTCATAAGTCAATGTTGCAAGTAGGACTGAACTCGGTGCATACACGATACATAACGTCGAACGGCAGGATTTATTCGAGTGTTTGAGACGTTTGTAGCTTTTAACAAGGTGCTATTACTCGCAAACTCACTTTAATCCTCTAAGCAACTCGCGCTCACAGTTCTACACATCTCACACCCCTTCTCAGGCCAACCACCCAGCAACTCCTCAGATTCAGTATTTAAACCATCGTCCTCTCACTTCAGCTTTCTTCCGTCCTTCAAACACTTCTCAAACCCGTTCCTCAATACTTGTGACGCCACCCGCGTATCAACCTTTACAACCACAAATATCCTTCCAACATCAACAGCCAGACTCACAATCTCTCTCCAGCAAGCGTATGTTATCAAAAAGAGCCGAAAAATGGTAATAAGAACAATAATAATAATAAATAAACCCATGAAGAAGCTGACAAACGTCTAGAAAATGCCCCGCAAGTCCAAGGCCACCACCGCTGGCGGCGAAGCAGAGTCCCCAACGGGCCTCACAGACGGCGAGTTGCGCTTCATCAAGGCCGTCTTTGACAACATGACGCAGAAGCCCGACGCAGACTGGGACAATGTGGCCCGCGATCTCAGCCTCAAAGACGCCAAGTGTGCCAAGGAGCGCTTCCGCCAGATGTCTGTCCGCCACGGCTGGCGCGATCAACCGCCCTCGGCGAACCCAAGTCCCCGGAAACCAGGCAAGAATGGTGCCACGGGCGCTTCGGGCGATGGGAAAGTCACAAAGCGTGCACCGAGAACTCCTAGCAAGGTGAAGAAGGAGGAGGCTGCTGAGGAGGAGGCCGAGGAGGACAAGGTTGATACCATCAGGGTTGATGGGTCGGGCGAGATGAAGGCTGAGGCTGAACTGGACGTCGAGATGTGATCTAGTTACTGGGTATCTTGGATCCTGATTGTGGTTCCGCTTGGTCCTTTGAGATGGAGATTTGGTCCTTTGAGATAACATGCTTGGTGGGATGTGGGATGGGGGATGGAGATGAGGATGACGTCTGCGGTGATAAGGTACTACGAGTTGATCTGGAGAGACACGAGAGAATGCTTCCCATGGTGGCTTGAAACGAATGGTATTGATGCTCTGCTATTGCGGTCGACGGAACACGATGAGTGAGGGTGATTTCGGCGATATACACATAGTTCCAAGTTCTCCATCCATGTATTGCTAAAGTGAACAATAGCACCATCCTTTCCATGTTCATACAAGAGGACGTAGACTTGTCATTGAAATAATAGGCCCCTTTGCTTGGGCTCTCTCGAGCCTCGACCTGCGTTGAATCCATACGGCATGGACTTGTCTGCTCACTTTCCGCTCACTTCATCCAGTCTCCCAGCCTGCCTGGCTCACAAAACGCAAGCACCCGACGCTTTTCTCTGACAAGCAAAGCTCTACGACCTGTATCTCTCAAGCACCTTTCATCATCATCATCCTGCGCAGTGAATCTCTTCGCCTTTGCGCCGACCTCCAGACAGCCGTGTGCACTCCTGTCAGCAAAATTGATACCTTCACTCAACTAATTCTCATCTTCAAAGACGTCGACAATGCCCGCAACACAAGATCCCACGGAGCAGGTCAGGTTCCTCGTTACCTGCATCGGCAACACCAGCAATGGTCGTGTAAGTCTGCTCACGCTGCACTTTCTCCCATCTAGCCCGCCAACTGACACGAGCAGCCCGACTTTGCTGCCGTCGCCGAAGAACTCGGCATCGTATCCAAAGCCGCTGCGTAAGTTTCCTCTATTGTTCCTCGTGACGCACTCTGACCTCCCGGCAGCCAGAAGCGGTACGAGCGCATGCTCAAGGCCAACGGGGTCAGCGCCGTGAGGCCCCCAGCCAAGGGTGGCGAGGAGGGAGCCATCCCTACTCCTCAGACTACTCCTGTCAAGCGCAAGGCTGCTGCTCCTCGTACGCCGGCCAAGAAGACCAAGGGTAACTCTGGCAAGGATGTGAAGAAGGAGGAGTTCAACGACGAGGAGGGTGGCAAGGGGCGCTTCAAGAAGGAAGAGGACTCGGATTCTGATCTTTCCGGTATGAGGTGTCTGAGGAGATGTGTTATGTGTTGGAAAGAACGTTTCTTGCTGACTGGTGCTTAGATCCTCCTGTCGATGAAGACGACGAGATATAAGTTCTAGGCTGGTCTTTTTTACATGGGAACTTGGGCAGAGAGGACTGATGGGTATGGGATCCGGACTGTGGGGGGGAGGGAGACAGGGCGTATGGTATGAAGCTAGAGATTGCCTCAGATAGGAATAAAATGGGACCGAATGAACATGAGAGACGTTTTTTTTGTTCTTGTCGTTGTCGTTGTCGTCGTCGTCTTCTTGGACGTGACAAGTTGAGAGTCATGGAGCAATGCTTCATTTTTGGCTTCTGCCATCATACATACCTACTATGTTGATTTCACGAAGGGAGGCAGAAAGAGGATGTATGAAAGGAGAAAAAACTCAGGAAATGGAGCCCTAGTTTAATATATATACATAAGTACAACGAATCCGGTTGCAAGAGAGCTGGCAGCAAGGTCACGCGTGGAGAACCTCGGCGTTGCTTAACACGCATGACAACACGGGACTAGTGATTATATTTACATTCGACGTGGCTGGAGATCCAATGAACCAAGTGATAAACCCCCGTCCAGTCTATACAATAGTAGTCTGCCGGCCACAGCAGCTGTCAAGTCCTGGCTCGCAGCCGGAGACGGGTTGAAAGATGCTAGGACCACCTGACTTCTCTCACAAAACTTCCATTCCTTTTCTTTCACCACTCATCACTCTCGTCTGATGAGCGAGCCAGAGATTCTGAAGACCCCGGGGTTCATCTGAAGTCACCTTCACCGGTTCTCGCTTACACCCTGCTCGCCGTCCTCTTGCAAGCACGCACACACACGCACACACACACTCAAACCGCATATTCACTGATCACTTCCTCCAGACACTGCCGTATTTGTTCTTGCCAGCAACAGCTCTGCTAAAAAAAAGTTTTCCTGTTTTCACTTTACCGTAAGTCCGGCCTCACTTGCCTCGAACGTTGTTCACTCGTCCGCCTCTACCAATCTCAACCTGGCATGACTGAGCAAACGCTTGGCTAAACAAACAAGCATTCTTAGTATCCCCTTTGTTTTTCATCACCATGGTTGCAGCATCGTCCACCAGAAAGTCGACTACGCGAAAGAGTCGATCCCCAGCCAAGGACCGTAGATCGGCCACCAGAACCCAGAATGCAGAGGCGTCGCTCATGTCGTCGAGCGCGGCCAGCTCGCCCTCTAAAACTGAGACGCCTCGAACGGCGAGATATTCGCACCACCTTCCGACCGACCAACAGCGAAAGGGCAACGGACGCGTTGCCGGGAGGAACCTAATCATGTGGAATCGTACGTCTACGTTCGTCTTTTTAAAAAAAAAAAGAAAAAAAAGAAGAAAAGAAAAAAGAAGAAGCGCATTGTTCTAACTGACTGGCAGGCCCACGCATGGCAGAAAAATTGCTCCTGCATATCCACTATGAATGCAGCAGACATAAACTGCAGCTGCCTTGGGATGCCATTGCTCATCGTTTTCACCCTGGCTCGTCTGGCGCTGCCATCATACAGCATATCAACCGGCTTCGTCGCGAGGTCTTGGCCGAGGGCCATCTTGTCCCGCCTCTAACCCAGAGGACATCTACTACGCCATCGGACCCAAACGTTCGTGGATACGTTCGCCAGGACACCCAGGGTGATGATTTCGAATCGACTCGCCCTGTATACTTTAGCGAGAGACTTGACGACCCCAAATTTAGCATCCCCGGCGATTTCTCTTTCCCGGAGGAAGAGTTGATGGACCAGGTCTTTCCTGGCACGCCCACGGTTGCTTCAGAGGAGGGAGACTATCGCCAGGACTCGCCCACTCCCATGGGACGAACTTCCTCCAAGTCGTCTGATGGCTCGGCGGATTCTTACGAGGCCTTTGCGCCGCAGTTCGTGACTCCCACCGAAGTCCTTAGGAAGACGAGATTCCCCAGCCCTTTCTATTCCGAGCACATCGACTATAAGATTGTAAGAACAAAAGCCTACACAATGGAATTCCTCAAACTTACTCTCTGAACCAGGAAACGGAGCCTAGCAACGGCCACTACCCCTCGCATGGACTAGAGTCCGGCGCCAGCTCATTCGAAGGAACTGCTTCGCCCAACGAACCGGTCGAGACCAATACTCCGGCAACCGCTCTGGGACACTTCGCATTGCCCAGCGTTCCCGAGCACATGCATTACGGTCATAGATTTGCTGCCGTCCAGGGCTTCCCTCACCCGTTCATGTATCCCATGGCCACACCCCCCAAGATGCATTCCCCGGCGTATAGCTTCGATCATCCGGACTGCTTTACCACTAGTTTCCATATGGGAATGCCGCTGGCCATGGTCGGCTCTTATAACCCTAATATTACCTTGGACCCAAGCTTCATGAAACATGGCACTGGGCAGCCTGCACCCGTTGCTGATAACACCAAAGAGGGCGTACTGCAGGCCGAGCCAGCTATAGCTCATGGTGCACGAATCAGAGATCCATTCGCCGGTCTGGCGAATGCAGACATGACCGAGACCGCTGATGTTTCGACCTCACTTGCTGCCCTCCCAGGTCCTGCTACGAACCAGGCAAACGTTTGAGCTGCGGGCTTGGCTGCGAGCTTGTAATGTATTATGAATCATGATCTACCGATTTAATCTCGACGCTCGGTACCCTGGCTGCTATAAATATATATATTGTTGGGGAGGGCAGGAGGACGACTTTGGTCATTGGGTAAGGCTGCACGACGTCACAAGTTGCTTTGCCATCGTTTTTACAGGAATATGATTGGAGGGGAGATATGAGAATCTGGATGAAAAAACGTACACCCGAGTGAAGGAGCCGGAGAAGAGGCTGAGATGCTTAGACTACTCAATTGATGTATACTCGATGGCTTAAGCCTTTGGCTGGGGTGACTGTGACTGCAAGCATTAAGCCCGCGGGACCGCGGTACAATTTCTTGTATCGTGTTGTGTTGAGCTACGTTGGGTTGTGTTGCGTTGTGGAGTTGTCGATGTTGACGAATCAATAGTCGAGCATTTGGGCAACCAGCCAGAACCTTCTCTGGGTCTCTCCTTCCTCAGACCGGGGCGGGCGTTGCCGTGCAGATTGGCTGCCAACCCTTCGCGCGCAGGTTGACCTGCGTCCGTCGTGGCAACAGGTTTTTCCGGTCCCTGCCCGTGACAATTTTTTTGCGGGTGCAAGCAACCTTCATTGGCAGCCAATCCGCAATCCTTCCTTTTCTCTCCCCTTTGCTCTCCAGACCTCTCTGTCCAAAGCTGCATTTCGCCAGCAACATCTTGCATCGCTTCTGCCCTTCCTCCGTGTACTTTATACCCCTTTGTCTTTTCATACACACAATATGCAGCGTGCATTGAGCTCACGGGCGCGGGCTACGGCTCTGTCCTCAGCTGCTTCCCGTTATCGCGCCGGTGCCGGTCTTGGCCAGCAGCTCCGATTTGCTCACAAGGTGGGAAGGCCCAGCCTCGCAATGTCCACATGATAATGCTTCAATGTGTCTAACTGATGATGTAGGAGCTCAAGTTCGGGGTTGACGGCCGCGCCGCTCTCTTGGTCGGCGTTGACACCTTGGCCAAGGCTGTAGCTACTACTCTTGGTCCCAAGGGCCGAAATGTCCTCATTGAGTCCAGCTTCGGCTCCCCCAAGATCACAAAGGGTGCGTCAACGAACACATTCTACGAGCCGCGCTTGCAATTCAGCTAACAAGGATGCTTTGCAGATGGTGTAACCGTCGCCAAGGCCGTTTCCCTCAAGGACAAGTTCGAGAACCTCGGTGCCCGCCTGTTGCAGGACGTGGCCTCCAAGACCAACGATGTTGCTGGTGATGGTACTACCACTGCTACCGTTCTCGCCCGGGCTATCTTCTCCGAGACCGTCAAGAACGTTGCTGCTGGCTGCAACCCCATGGATCTCCGCCGTGGTATCCAGGCCGCCGTTGACTCTGTTGTTGAGTACCTCCACAAGCATAAGCGCGACATCACCACCAGCTCTGAGATTGCTCAGGTCGCTACCATATCTGCCAACGGTGACCACCACGTCGGTCAGATGATTGCCAATGCTATGGAGAAGGTTGGCAAGGAGGGTGTCATCACTGTCAGGGAGGGCAAGACCATGCAGGATGAGCTCGAGGTTACTGAGGGTATGCGCTTCGACCGTGGCTTCGTCTCGCCTTACTTCATCACCGACGCCAAGGCCCAAAAGGTCGAGTTCGAGAACCCCTTGATCCTGCTCTCTGAGAAGAAGATCTCTGCTGTTCAGGACATCATACCCGCTCTGGAGATCTCTACCCAGTCCCGTCGTCCTCTCGTCATCATTGCTGAGGATATTGAGGGCGAGGCTCTTGCTGTCTGCATCCTCAACAAGCTCCGTGGTCAGCTCCAGGTCGCTGCTGTCAAGGCTCCTGGCTTCGGCGACAACCGAAAGTCCATCCTCGGTGACATTGGTGTCTTGACCAAGGGCACTGTCTTCACTGATGAGCTCGACATCAAGCTTGAAAAGGCCACCATTGACATGCTCGGCTCTACTGGTTCCATCACTATCACGAAAGAGGACACCATCATCCTCAATGGTGAGGGTACCAAAGATGCCATCTCTCAGCGATGCGAGCAGATTCGTGGTGTCGCCGCTGACCCTACCACCTCCGAGTACGAGAAAGAGAAGCTGCAGGAGCGTCTTGCTAAGCTGTCTGGTGGCGTTGCTGTCATCAAGGTTGGTGGCTCTTCTGAGGTCGAGGTTGGCGAGAAGAAGGATCGATTCGTTGATGCTCTCAATGCCACTCGCGCTGCCGTGGAGGAGGGTATCCTGCCGGGTGGTGGTACCGCCCTGATCAAGGCATCTGCCCAGGCCCTGACTGACGTCAAGGCTGACAACTTTGATCAGCAACTTGGTGTCAACATTGTGAAGAATGCCATCACCCGCCCTGCCCGTACCATCATCGAAAACGCTGGCATGGAGGGTTCCGTTGTCATTGGCAAGCTCACTGACGAGCACGCCGCTGATTTCAACCGTGGCTTCGACAGTGCCAAGGGCGAATACGTCGACATGATCGAAGCCGGTATTCTTGACCCCCTGAAGGTTGTCCGTACCGGCCTCATTGATGCTAGCGGTGTTGCTTCCCTGTTGGGAACCACCGAGGTTGCCATTGTCGAGGCACCTGAGGAAAAGGGCCCCGGCGGCCCGCCTATGGGAGGCATGGGAGGCATGGGCGGTATGGGCGGCATGGGAATGATGTAAGATGGACGTAATCAAAAGGATGAGATTGCCATTTCAGGCGTTGTACAAAACCCATTGGGCATGGACTTGGTGTTGTAGAAAGACCCCCCCCCCCCCGAAAAACAGGATGGATCAATGGTTTTGCACTATCTCCTCTCTACATGTCGGCATGTTTTTTCATACCCCCGCAGATTCTCAAGCAGCTTGGACTCTATGTATAATAGCAAGTACGGTAGCACTTGACCATGTAAAACAGTTCATAAGTCGTGAGGGCGAACCATGCAACGTGGTGTGTGACAAGGTGTGCATTATGTTGGCTTGGGGGCTGTGAGGTCTAATCACTTTGTTATCTCTACTGTCGGGGCAGATGTGGAAGCCCTGATGGGATTCGTCATGTTGGTGAGGAGAAAAACTACCCCAGCCGACCTAAGATGTAGGTTACCCGGGTAGGAGTAGTTCTAGGCATCTTCTTGTGTCTAGGCACCTACTTACGGAGTAGAACTGGTAGTTATAAAGCTGACCACGGAGTACCTACCTAGGTATCTCGTCAGGGGTATTGGTGTGTTTGCGTTACCACAGCAAAACTGGGCAGGCATCAGAGTCGGTCATGCCAATCTCCCAGGACAACCAACACCATTTATCGATAAAATAAATGCCCTACCTACCTAGGCATAAAAAGGAAAGTTGGCCGAGTCACGTGGAGTCCTCCAGTCTCGATTAACCCCACCAAGGTTCCAGAGTTGTCGGGTGCCTGGTTATCGGGGGGTTACTAAGTACACATGTACCAGACCAGACCAGACTCATTATTATGAGTACGAAGTCCGAAGGGCCTTTGACGTTTCCGCCCATCCCCATCATCCTCCAACAAACAAAGAGGCACTATCCCCCCCCCTTCCTCTTGCTTTTGCATCGCGACACCGCATATCTGCCTGGTCGCTCTTCTTCAAATGTAAGCTCAAGTCTGCCCTCACAGCTTTTCATACTTCGAGTCGTCACCTGCAACCCAGTTGCCCTTGTTCTTTTTTTCTTTTTTCTGGTCTGTTGTTCAGCAACCCAGAGCTGACGAGCTACTCATCAACTCAGCCTTCCTCTCCCCACCCCTCTTTCGCACAACGTCTCCTGACCTTGATCGCAACCATGGTGAGTTCCGTCCAACAGCCCTGCACGACTGTGTTTTCCCTCTAACTGCTTGTCTTCAGTCTCAATCCGGGTTCGTTCCTATCCTCGATGCAATTCCATTAATGTTGGGAGCTTGCTGCTCCCGCAGTCCACGCCACCCCCCCTCCTTATGACGATGGTGTACCCCGCTGATCTTGGAGGGGTTTGCGCACAAAAAGGACGAGCGACGACTGGCCATACATTTGTTTTCCCGCTCCTGGACAGAGTCGACTGCTAACAATCTTTGCGCGGGTCTAGAGCGACCGTCTCGCAGGACTGCATAACTGCCTACAATGACTTGAAGCTGTCCAAGAAGTACAAGTACATCATTTTCAAGCTCTCGGACGACTTCAAGGAGATTGTCATTGAGGAGGCTTCCGATGACAAGGACTGGGAGACATTTCGAGAGAAGCTCATCAAGGCCACCACCAAGAACAAGTCTGTCAGTACACACCGAGGTCCCGTGTCCATCGCAGTTGGATGTTGTGCTAACCTTGGCCAGGGCGCCGTTGGCAAGGGCTGCCGATACGCCGTCTACGACTTCGAGTACAGCCTGGCCACTGGCGACGGTGTCCGGTATGTCCTGCCTGAGGCTTCATACATTCGTAGGCATTGCGCTGACTGTTCGCAGAAACAAGATCACATTCATTGCCTGGTCCCCCGATGATGCCAGCGTTCAGGTAATCATCTCACTGCAAGATCCAGCACCAACTCCGGACACTCGCTGACCACAAATAACCACGTAGCCCAAGATGATCTACGCTTCCTCCAAGGAGGCCCTCAAACGATCCCTCACCGGCATTGCCACTGAGCTGCAGGCTAATGACGCCGATGATATCGAGTACGACACCATTGTCAAGACCGTCAGCAAGGGTCTTGCCGGTTAAGCCTCGTGTTTTTCCCTTGTATCATTCCTCTGTTTGAGTTATGGCAAATAGGGGATACAAGGAGAAGATCCCTGGGCACGTCGCCTTTTTATGAGCGCATGCATTGAAATTATTACTACCCGAATGGCTTCTATGTTTACACGCCACCTCTGTCCCCTCCCTCTCATCTACTTGAAAAAAAAAGGCCAACCCGAGTTGTGACGCGAAAAAAAGGAGACGACGGCGATGGTGGAGGATTCAACATGATGGATGCAAAGTATACAATGGTGACCCACGCATTGGGATTTTTCATGTCGGCGGGGAGTAGCAACTGCTACATGTGCGAGTCTCGGTGGTATCTACACCATGAGAAGACAGAAGAAATAAATCACGCTGGATGTGGAACGTATATCTCGTTCTTGCTCCCTCAACGGCTTTATTAGGCTCTTTGTGCATCGTCATTGCCCACCTCATGAGTGAGATTGACTTGTCTTTCGTCGTCACAACTTGTAAACCGATCAGTCACATGCCACAATCACATCAAGGCCTGGATCGACTAGACTCCCAACTCGTCTTGAACAACCTCACCAGCTCTCCCGCAGCACCTTGATCCTTCAAGCGCTGCCCCAAGAAGCCGCTCAAATCGTCCCAGAACACATCCGTCGTCAATGCATCCCACCCACTGGCCCTAGTCACGACATCCTCCTCCTGGCTCTCGGGTTGAATCGCCGCCGCCGCGCCCCCCATGACCATGACTGAAAACTCGACACGCAGCTCCGAATCGCTCACCACGTCTTTGAGGACCTTGCTATCCACGAGCGGTCGCTTGTTGTGCAGGATCTTCATCTTTTCGACTGGTATCCTGGTCTGTTCGGCGACCTTGGTCTTGATGTCGAGCACGGAGGTGTTGAGCGGCTGAGAGGTGAGCTTCAGGTCCAGCGGCGGGTTGCGTAGCGACTTGAGAGTTACGGTGAGGCTGCGCTCCTGGCCGGGTAGGACGGTCCGGGGCTTGCTCATGGGGTTGGGCATCCGGGGGAGGATGTACTGGGATTTGTTAGACTTTGGTTGCGTGGCAGAGCGTGGCAGAGCGTGGCAGAGCGTAGCGGGGAGGAGAAACATACGGGGGCACGGGAGGGAAAGGATTTGGCATCTTCGAGGTGGTCTGCTGAGAGCTTGATGGGGCGGGAGTCGAGGGTTGAGAGGAATGTTTTGGCGAATGCTGCTTCCGCCATGGTGGTGATTACGACGACGACGGAGTGTGTTTTAAGGACGGGGCGAGCGGAAGAGCTGTGTCGTCACTGGCGATGTGCCTGCGTTGAGTATTGCGTCGGAGCCTCTTGGAGCAGACGTGAGGTGATCGCGACAGGTCAATATGAGGAAACGGCGTGGATGTGTTGCTACTTGATGGACGTATATTTCTTGGTGGCAAGTTGGTAATATCTATCCGGGTCTCTAGATATTGATTTGGCGATGTCCGAAACAACAGGACCCTAAGGTCGAGCGGATGTGGCTGGTACTCTTTGTGGCTGGTAAGTTCACTTTGGAGCGGACCAGTCCTGATACGAAGTTTTGCCGAGCCAAGACCCCTGTTATCGGACTTGCTTCGAGGAAAAAAAAAGTTCGGCGGGGCGTGTACATTCTGGCCGTCGTTGATCTAAGCACGCCGTACCGTCACCATTCTTCTTCACATGGTAGATTTTCTGCACTTTTTCTTTTCTTTCCAAAGTGCAATTTCTACACAATGGGTGCGGGAAGACGAATGAAGAGAAAGCAGGGTGCACCCGAGCCCCTGTCAGAAGATCACTACGCAAAACTCAAGCGCAAGGCCGGCCTGCCCGTCGATGCTCCCACAGAAACCCCCGACAACAAGAGAAGACGAACAGGGAAGAGTGCACAGGTTAAAGCAAATGGAAAGTCTGGAAAAAAGGCGGCTGCGCCCAAGAAGTCCAATGGCGATACGTCAGCAAAGCCAAAGCCCAATGGTCCCAATGGCAGGTCAAAAGCCAAGCCCGTCATGCCTGGCTTGGACGACAGCGACGACGAGGTCGAAGACGATGAGTTCGACGCACATGACTTGGATATTGAGAAGTTGTCAGATGTCGAAGACTGCGAGGGCGGCGCGACGCTAGGCGATGACTTTTTGGGCTCGGACTCGGGCTCGTCCGTGTTCGACTCAGACGAGGATAACGACATCGGGAAACCTACGTTCTCGGAAGACGAGGACGAGTCCGACGCCGAGGAGAAGCTCACGGCCGCCAATATTGAGGGCCTCTCTCGGAGACTGGACCGCCGCTTGGCCGAGGAGGCGGCCGCCAACGCAGCCGAAATGGCCGAGAGTGCCCTGCAGACCAACATTGACGGTGACAAGCCGCACGTTGTGGACGACGAAAATGACGAGCTGTCAGGCAAGACAGACGCCCTCCTCGCCCCGGACCTGCAGCTGCTCCGGACGAGAATCACGGAGAACATCCGCGTGCTCGACGACTTCGCCAACCTCGCCGAGGACGGACGCTCGCGCTCCGAGTACACGGCGCAGTTGATCAAGGACGTGTGTTCATACTACGGCTACTCCGAGTATCTGGCGGAGAAGCTGTACAACCTGTTCACGCCGCGCGAGGCCTTTGCCTTCTTCGAGGCCAACGAGACGGCGCGGCCCGTCGTCATCCGCACAAACACGCTGCGCACCCACCGCCGCGACCTCGCGCAGGCCCTCATCAACCGCGGCGTCACCCTCGAGCCAGTCGGCAAGTGGTCCAAGGTCGGGCTGCAAGTCTTTGAGAGCAGCGTGCCCCTCGGAGCGACGCCCGAGTACCTCGCCGGCCACTACATCCTCCAGGCCGCCTCCTCCTTCCTGCCCTGCATGGCTCTCGATCCGCAGGAAAACGAGCGGGTGCTCGACATGGCGGCCGCGCCCGGCGGCAAAACAACCTACATGGCGGCCATGATGAAGAACACGGGCGTCATCATCGCCAACGACCCCAACAAGGCCCGTGCAAAGGGCCTGATAGGCAACATCCACCGCCTCGGCGCGCGCAACGTCATCGTGTCCAACTACGACGCCCGGGAGTTCCCCAGGCCCATGGGCGGCTTCGACCGCGTGCTGCTCGACGCGCCCTGTTCCGGAACCGGCGTCATCGCCAAGGACCCCAGCGTCAAGACCAACAAGACGGAGCTCGACTTCATGCAGTTGCCGCACACCCAGAAGCAGCTGCTCCTGGCGGCCATCGACTCCGTCAACCACGCCAGCAAGTCAGGCGGCTACATCGTCTACTCGACCTGCTCGGTGACGATTGAGGAGAACGAGCAGGTGGTGCAGTACGCGCTCAAGCGCCGGCCCAACGTCCGGCTCGTCGAGACGGGGCTCGCGTTCGGGAAGGAAGGCTTCACGAGCTTCATGGGCAAGAAGTTCGACCCCAGCCTCCGCCTGACGAGGAGGTACTACCCGCACGCGTACAACGTGGACGGCTTCTACGTGGCCAAGTTCAAGAAGATCGGCCCCACGCCCGCCCAGGCGGCCCGGGACAAGAGCGGCGTCGTGGACGATGCCCCTGCCGCCGTTGACAGGACGCCTGTTCCCGCGGACGAGAACGAGGCCGGCAGGAAAGATGACGACTTTGGCGGCTGGGACGAGGACGAGGACAACGAGTACATGGAGAAGGGGCGGAGGAATGCCATGCGCAGACGGGGTCTGGACCCGAGGAGCGACGTCAAGGCGAAGAAGGCATCCAAGTGATGCACTCGTCGTATAGTAATAAATGGGCGGTTCTAGAATTTTCACATGTAACGGCATCCGAGTCAAAAAAAAAGCCATATCTTCACTTTGATCGTGCAGCGGATTGTAACTACATACTGGGGTTCCCCGCGACTAAGACATGTAACCATGTAGGCAGATATTCACATATTCACATCACATCTCACAAGCGGTCGTGCCATGCGGCCCCAATCTGCACCCGACAAGTCTTTTCATCTACTTGTAGAAGCCACGGATCGCGTCTAATTAACAGTGCGTGGTAAAACCCCAGCGTGTGAGCGCGGGCCGCGCGAATGGAAACAAGGAAGGGAGGGGACTTATTGAATCGGCTGTCAGAGTGCGAAGATGCCGTGGACGGCCAAGCAACGTAAAAAAAACGAGCACAGATTGCTTTCACTTTCCACGATGACGTTGAGTCCTGCTCACCAATAACATGCAAGATGAAAAACAGCCAGGGAACTCAAGTTAGCTGTTGCTGTATCTCGCAAGCGCGAGCGTCAAACGCCCTCCGGCAACAAACCCAAGACGAACGTTCAAGGAACAGAATCAACACACAGCGTCAGACTAGAGAGCCCTCATTCGCAAAAGATATCAAGTTACACACTCCCGGTACGTTACAACATCAAACCAATAATAGTATTAATCCACGCAGCATGCTACCAAGGCACAAGTTCATCAAGCATCATAATCCGTCATCTCAGTCGTGAAATAAAAATGCCCGCAGCGCAGCGACTCACACCGCAACAATCGCTCTGATCCTCCCATGCAGTATCACCAGATCCGGTTTTTGTCTATTGCCCAGAAAATACAGTATTTCCTCTCTCTCAGACCACCCACCCCCCTTCCCGTGGCAACGAGATAAACAAGTAAACACTCAACACAACCAAAGCAAAAAAAAAAAAAAAAACAGGATGCCTCTGTACAAAAAGCCCTCTCCACCGTGGACAGATACAACGCTGTCAGACCAGACAGACAAACAAACAAACAAACAAACGTACAAGAACTCGCTTGGCACTACTTGAAAATGGGCCCCAACTTGAGACGCCGTCTTCCTGTTTTGTAATCCTGGGTATTGTCGTGCTCCAAGCAGCGAACAAACTCTGAAAATTTCAACATTGCTGTTACATGCGCCACGTCTACATGGGCAGCTCGTCGAACTGAGAGACGAGGTCCCGGATCGTCCAGCGCCACATCTCTTGATCTCGGGGGCCGCGACCAACCCACTTCTCGCACTTTTTTCGCCATCTTTCTTCCTCCTCACGTTGTCTTCTGACAAACTCGGGGCCAACATCAAACTCTTCGCCCACGAGCCAATCGTCCTTGACATCGCTAACGCGGCCGCCTTCTCCGCGTTCTTCCTCTGCGGCGTTGTCGTCGAGATCAGGAATGTCCTTGAATACATCCTCCTCCTCGTCGAGGGCGTCGAATCCATCCAGGGTATCGCCTGCATCAGACTTGGTCCTGTCCTGTTGCCCAATTTTGAGCCAGCACATGTTATCCGGATCAAAGACCATGCCGCTGACAACCTGAACGCCTTTGGTTGCACTGAAGTTGGTAATCAGCGCGGGTCGAGGAGTCGAAGCTTCCTTTTCACGCGTAACGTGCGTGGATGCGGTCGTGGTTGACGGGGTAGCCACTGTGGCATCAAACGCATTCAAGACATTCTCATTGCCTTCCCAGCGAAATGTCTCGGCGTTGTAAAACATGCCATTTACAACTTTAGAATCTTTGCCGGCGTTGAGGTTGGCAATAAGATGCGGCTTCAGCTGCTGCGGCCGCTTTGACTTCTTCTTGGAGCGAACCGTAGACTGAGGAAGGTGAGGCTGCTGATTCAAGTTCGTCTTTGCAGCGAGCACGCCTCCCTCTCGCTGAGCAGTAATAGCAGACAATGGACCATGGCTCGGTGCGCGGTGAGCTAGAGACGTCTCTCGGGCTATTCGACTTGCAGCAGTGTCGCGCGCAAATCGCGGAGTCGTGGCTGCCGTTTTCGCCGGGAAAAACGGACTCGGGGGTGCCGGCGTCGCAGTCCTGTCTGGTAGGATGTTTTGGTAGTGCCTGTTCCGAACGGTAGTTTTTGTGCCGCTGGCAACGGGCTGCTTCATAAATCGCGTCTCTGTCTCTCGTGATGTTGGTAAATCATCGAACCCGTCGAGTTCGTGGCCGTCACCAAAATTTTTCTTATTCCTCGGCTTGCTTAGGCGCTCCCAGGTATCGGCGGCGACCTTGTATCGATGCGGACTAGGCGATCGGCCCCCAGATCTAGAAAAGGCCCTTGATATTGGTCGTAAGTCGATTGCATTCTCCGAGTCGTGGCGTCGGAACTGGCGGAGGGTCTTCGAAGCGACGTTGTGTGACTGAGACTGCGATGCACCAGCTGGCACAAAGGGTTGAGACTTCCGCGACAACGATGCCGGTGTTTCGGCGAGGCCGGGGCGTTGCCGCTCCACTGGTGTCTTGGGTCTCAAAACAGACTGAGGGCGCCCCGTCTCGGTCCTCGACGGCGGCCGGTCTGTTGTTGATCTTTGAGACATGGGTTTCGGTATCGTAGTCAGGCCTCGAACCGCTGGCAGAGATCGCTTCTGTCTCAGGAGCTGAGAGCTGGTAGTCGGCGCTTCACCTCTGAGAGAGGAAAATGACGACCTTGAGCCGACTTCTCGCCCTCGAGGGGTGGAGAGGGGAAACTGTCGTCCGGGAGAGATCGTCGTAGGGGTGGGAAGACTGACGACAGAAGATTGGTGCGAGTGTCCGAGGCGAGATCGAGAACGACGGCTGCGTGAGTGGGACGTTGAACTGCCAGATTCATATACTGGCTCCAAGGACGTGGAGTGAGCCCGTTCATGGCTCAAACGAGGAATTCTGGTCTGTGTTGCCGGTTTGTTCGTGAACGTCAATGACACAGCAGTCTTGGGCCGTGCGGGAGACGCAGATTGTGTCTCTTTGACCTTTATGTTGCGATGTAGCGTGAGCTTTCCGGGACCAAAGACGTTTCCGTCTCCGATGTCAAGATCATCAAAGAAGTCCTCACGATCTGCCTCAGCTTGAGTGGGCCTCTTTGGGGCCCCCACCGGCGACGGTGACTCTTCTGGGATACGCTCCGGTGAGAAACTCTTCTTACGCTGCTGGAGACGCTCCTTGAAATCAAAGGGCCCGGATGGCAGAACAAGACCGTCAAACGTCTCATCCTCACTCTCGGCAGTGATGGAGCTCGAAATACTGGGACTGAGTGCAGAGGCTGAAGAACTTCTGTGGGAACGACCATCGCGTTTGGTACCGCCATAGCGAGTGCCCAGACTGCCTTCGCCCCAATCCAGGTCGTCGACGCTTGATGACGGGGTCTTCGGAATGTCCCTCCTGGTAGACAGTTTCAACTTTCCATCAGAGGGCAGTTCCAAGTCGTGTTCGAAATCGTCTTCGGGTTCTCTGGCCGTTGCGGATTTTTGTGGCGTGGGGGGGGTAATCAAAGAGACGGGCTGAGGCGCAACTCTCCCCTTTGTCACTCTGATGGTGGCAGCACCGTCTCCGAAGAAATCATCATCGTCTTCCGTATCCTTAAACTTGTCCAAATTAAGCGCAGATGAGAGAGCGCTTGTATTTGATTGCGCTGACAGCCTACGCCGTGGCTCAGTCGATGCTGGCAGCTTCATCGACCGTATCGGACTGATCTGCACTGAACCCCCACTAACTTGGCGCAGCGTTTCAGGAAAGTCAACTTCAGACTTGGTTTTTATGCTGAAGCTCTGAGAGGGTTCCGGAAGCTCGAGATCGTTTTCCCAATCATCTTGGATAATTTTGCGAATTTTGCGTCCTCCCAGTCGCTTAATTGTGCCTCCCATAAGGGCAGAAGAAGGTACGTTTTTGGGCAAAGGAATGCCGGCATGTTCCGCGGCAGCGATGGCATCCATAGTAGAGGTTTCATCATCGCCAGGCAAATGCAGATGCCTCTCTTCGCCGTGCCAGGATTCGATTTCGGAGCGAAAAGAAAGGTGCGAGGATGTGGAGTCACGCCGCCTAGACGGAGGCCGTGATGAAGCGCGGCAGTTGGCAGGACCGGCCGTATTTGTGAAGGAGCTGCGAAATGATAGCTCATCGCACTCGAGTACCAAGTCATCGTCGTCATCCCAGTTCTCAACCTCATGCTCCACGGGTTGCCGCGGTTTCAATCGTAATGTGTCCATGCCCGGCAGTGTTGCGGTGCGCGGCAGAAGGGTGTCGTTTTCTACTTCTGTTTTTGAAAGAGATCTGCTGGATTTTTCCTGATGTGCGACGTCGCCCAGAGCTTGTTGTCAACGAGGTGAACTCATAGTCGTCAACAACGCTACGTGATGGCGGCGGAGTGGCCGTCTCTCCGCGGAAGTTGGCGAGAGACAAAAGTCAGCGCGAGTAGCTCGACGGGAGTGTTGACAGACTGCAGGGCTTGTCGTGAATTTTGTTGCCGCAGTGTGTCTGAACCGTCGCGGCTGGGCTATGTGCGATGGGATGCGGAAAGTGGAGTAGCCGTCGTGCGGACGCAACCAGACCAGGGCTTTTGCCGTCAAAGGATGTTGTCGTCTCTCGTCTGGTGTACGATGGAAGTCGAAGGAATGCCGATGGCTTGAGATGCCGGTCGATACAGGGTCGACGGTGGATGCGGGTCGGAAGCAGCAGCTGTCGACAAAGCTGTGCGAAGAAGAGGTTTTGGTGTTGAGACTGGTGTGTGTTGGTTGTGCGGGCAGATGGCGAGAAGCGAGTACTTGAGTGGTGGTGATGGGCAGCGTTGGCGATTCGGTTAGCCAATGTGTGAGAGGCTGACATAGGGAGGACAGACAGAGGGGCAAGGGGCCAGCGAGCAACATGTGCAGTCAAGGCAGGAAGGAAACATTGAACACGGAAGGAATGGGGGGCCATGGACAGTGAAAGAAAAGGCTGGGGCGGGGAAGGAGAGACTGGCCCAGTTGTATTCCAGCAGGAAGGACCCCCGTGCCTACACGTCAATAGGTGCGTCGTACCCCGTACCTCAGGTACCAAGGTTCCCATCTCACCAACGACAAACTTCCGCGTGCACGTTCTGCGTACGGAGTACTCCGTACTACTCCACGAGTTCCACGAGTTCCACTGCTGACCCTTGGTTGTCTAGTCCCTGAGCTAGTAGCTTGGAGTACCTGAGATCCACGTACCGCCACGGCACAACATTCAGCGCCGAGACCTTGGAACGTGGTACCCCTTCCGTACCCTTGGCAAAAGGTGGCTGGCGGAAAGACCACAAACATACGGAGCACAAGGGGAATGAACAGGCCAAGGATTCTTCAGTTGGAGGGTTTTGCCTGGGTCAGCGCAGTCTTCAGCGCAGCTTTGATCTGGTGCCAAATGTGAAATGTGCCTGCGTGCCCGCGGCCCTTCAAATGTTGAACTCATCAGTCCTGCTCGCTCCTTCCTGCAAAGCAAAAAGGAATCAAGCAATCCCGGGTCCAGTCCCGCTGGAGGATGGTTGGGCAAGTTTGACCGTTCAGACTTGTCTTGTCCCCATACGGACTAGCGTCACCGCTGCTCCAGCTCGTCCACACCCATTCTGCGTCTCTTCAGTCTCCAATCATGCAAGAAAAAGTTCTTGCTTGTTACAGAGTACGGAGTGCTTGTTCGTGATGACGGGGAAGAAAGAATGGACAATCTGAGACACGGCCGGTTCTCTCAGTTGCTCAATAAACGGCACTAGTCATATCACAACCGTAATTATCGCAACTATGGCGTCTAATAATAGCCCGATTAATCTTGTCAGAGCTTGGTATTTGACCCTTGACCCCGGACGAGCTATGAGTTATACGGCTCGAGTTCTGTATCCCGAACGTTGGAGAGCTCGGCGCCGGAGTACGCTTGAGCGTGATCTTGGCTAGCAGGGCCAAGTCGCTTGGGCAGGTGTGAGGTGTGAGGTGTGAGGATGAATATCTTTGTCTTCTCTTGACTTCGTCATGCGCCGCAGAAAATTCTCTCACAACGGGCAATGCTGCCTGCGGCACCACCAGACCAGTGAACGTGCCAATTACCGAGTGACATATGATATTCGATAATGCCTCGAACCCCAAGGGAGAAACTAATGTCCCGAACACGAACAGCCAACAACTCTTTGCATGAAGTCGTCTGACACCATCTCCACCGAATCACGGTTCTCGTACGGAGTACGCCGTACGGAGTGTATAAACTCGTCCAATTCACGCACATGCACACGTCGCAGCCTGATTCTTTGACACATGCCCTCTTGAAGCGACCATCAAAGGACCCGTTGGCCGCCATATGCACATCATTCATGCAGCTTGCACGTTTTCCTCGAGTTTCTTCCCTGGTCCGTTGCCTTGTCGCCGTTGCCCCTGGCGAAGTTGTTCGTGCTGTCTTAAAGCGGCGCCGTCTGATTCACGGATTTCGGCACCACCACCCCTCCAACGGAAGCCACAAGCTGGATGCCGATTGGATGTTGGCGTCGCGTCTTGGCCCTGGCGCGTCAAGTTCGTGATTCCGAAACAATAAACACAAACACGATGTGGTGGTCGGTTGAGGCCGCATTGGAGACTTGCCATGCGCGGAGTACTCCGTGGAGAAACCAAGTCCCAAATCCGATGCTACTACAAGTCCAGGCGCTTTTTTAGGATACAAGGAGCATTCGGAGCTTAAAGCCATGAAAAACGTGGTGTCTGGCCAGCCAAGCGGTCGAAATGCACGTGGCTGGTTGCCCGTAGCCTCTTAGCCTCGTTTTTCAACTCACCATCCCAGTCATGACATTAGTTACATGTTGTTGTCTGCGCATGTGCTGCAGCTGCGTGGCAAATTTGCCGCACAAACGGGTCTGCAGTCACTCCGTGTTCAATGATTGCTCAGAAATGCGGCACCGAGTACTCCGTACAGAGTACCTGCAAAGTGGGTTCAAAGTACAGAGTACGGAGTAATTACAGCGTAGTTGAAGTGAGGACAAACTAAAGTGCAGCAACGCCATGGCAGAGGATAACTTGAATAATAGCAATCTGCAACGTAAAGAAAAAATCCCTTGGTAGAACCATCGTCGCATGAAGTCGGTAAAGGGACACAAGCAACTATCCACCCCAGCGGCGGTCATGGCAAGCTCAACCTACCGCTTCTAGGGTAGTCCTGAATTTGATGGCCATTCGCATCGACCCACAGCTTGGTGACTACTAGTACTAACTAACTAACTACTCTAGGTAGGTCAAGTTACTCCGTTAACTACCCGCTCGAGTTCCGATCATGACGCCCGGTGGACCCACTTCCCTATTTAGGAAACAATCGAACGCTCTGCCCGATGACCATTGATGACACGATGACACTGACGGGTCAGCTGCGTTCAGTATTGCCTTGGAGGACTGTAAGTTGGACGCTGGGTGAGTTATAACTTACAAAAGAACGCGTAAGCTCGCATGTTGTCGTGATGCCGCTTCTCCTGGCCTCCTGATGGTGTATATAACCCGCGGCCCAGCCATGACAACCCGAGCACATCTGCTGCTGTTCCCCCATCATCCATACACGACCACTTGAAACCAATCCGTTCAAGAAGAAGAATGACATATAAAAATACCCTCATAATGCGTACATACAGCATCATCATGTTTCTCTCGGCCACTGCCGCAGCCGCCGACTGCCCAGCCTTCCCACCATCCGTAGTGGAATACTCATCTGGATTCAAGCAGCCCGAGCCGCCGGCAATCAAGCCCGAATTCCAGACACACTTTGTGCAGCACAAATGGTAACTATTTTTTCTTGCCACTAGCACATGGCCATGAGTCTTCACCTCGGACGGAGACCATCTCTGCCACCGCACCGCCAGAGCCCAACATGTCCCCCCCGTTCTAACGTTCGAACCCTCCAGGAACAAGAACCTCTCCCACATCCAAATAGGCTACATGTACAACGCCCCCTCCAAGAACATGGTGCGTGCCGACGAGGTCTTTGAAGACGGCCTCGCCACGTCCGTCTTCAACTTTGCCAACGTCACCAGTGACGGCCTCGTCGACAACACCCTCACCTCTGTGTTCAGAGATTTCGCCCACCCCGACGTGTGGAGGGGCTACGTGAGGACAAACTACCCCCTGATTCGTGCCGATTTCCTCATCAGCTCAGAGGCTGTATTTTCCGGCCTCGTCGAGCGCGCCTTGATCCCGGGAAAAGTCGCTTCGGTAAAACGGTTTTCTCTCCCCACCGCCGCCCCCGGCTGTTCATGGCTGACTTTTTCTTTCTTCTTCTTTTTGACAAGTGGAGTGTCATGTACCTGGGCGTCATTCCGGTAACCGTTTACGTGGACGCATGCAATACAGTGCAGGGCTATGACTACTTCTTTCCCAATGAGAGGACGAGAGTGACCACTTCGTTCTTCAACACGCGCGTCGGAAAGGTGGAAATTTGAACCTTGCTGCTGCTCGGGTTTAAGCTGGGGTTTAAGCTGGGAACTCTCGAGTCGGTAACGTCCGGACTGGCTTGGGACTTTTTTTGCCTTGTTGTCGTCGAGTGCGTTTGCTTTGCCTTTTTTTTTTCGCATTCACAGACCGAATCCTGGATTGGCGAGTAGTTATAGACAAGCTTTAACTACTTGGATATCTCTCAGCTTTGACGAGGGATTCACTATTGCTCTGACTGTTTTCCCACAAATGACTTGTCGCTTGGTTGGTAGTTACCTGAATATATATATACTGTTTCCCTGGTACTTTCTGTAGCGAAGCTTGCTGCAAGAGTATAAGTTAGAGTCGAGATACATATGACCAAGAAGAGCCCGTGGATACACTTGCTTGCAAAAAGCCCCCTTCACTCAACAAACAGGGTGTGTGTTGTTCAATGCCCAGAGTTCGTTCAAATCTACCTTGACTCGTTCTGCTACGACGTAGCCCTTCCAATATATTGTGTCGAGTTGCGTCAAGAGTCTTGACCTCAGGTCTGTTTCATCAGCAAGCGAACCGACTACCCGCAGGCTGAATAGCAGCATCACTCCGGGCACATAGGAAGACCGCAGCAACGCGTCAATCAGAGCGGATATGCTTTTGGTGTGGCGAACAATGGCTGAAGGGTCAAGAGAGGGCGTGGCCTTGGCTGACCAGCAGGGGTAGTATGTGTAATTCCTCGATAGAAACAGCAGAAGCGTGTGGTAGTAGAGCAAGGCTAGTTGGGATTCATTCGATGCATGTCTGGCGTTGATGGTCGTGTCATGCTGGGAATACCATCTTTCCAGCATGTGTTGGACTCCAATGCCTTCCAAGCCAAGGCGCTTGATGCTTGGGTGTGTGTGTCGTTCTGACTCTGGAATCTGATCTATCTGGTCGAAGAATCTGCAAAAGTCAGCCACTGAACAAGAAAACCTCAACGGTCCCATCGGTTGTGAGTACCGTTTACTGAATGATGCGGTGTATATCATCAGACTTGTCATCTCGTCCATCGGCAGGTCGCCACCCTGTCTGGTGCTCAGGAACAATGTCCTTCTCATCACTTCCCACCTATGCTCGGACAGAAAGGTGTCCACACCATACATGATTGCCCTGTTGGCCTCCAGTACTTGAAACGCATCGAAGAGCATTTGTTTTAGAGGAGAGGGTTTGCAACTCATATCTGCAAATTGTAGCAACTTCCCTGTGCCGTATAGCATATGTCTCGCCCACCGGTCACCGCTCGGCTCCGACATGAGCTATTACGGAGGCGTCAGAGGGGTTCTTTTCCAGTCTTTGGGATAGATTCTGTAACCTACCTCGAACAGGCCGAGGAGGAACGTCGTCCAGAGAACATCGTCCCGTAGAGGTGCCTGACTCGAGTCGAGCTCCCCTTGTAAACGAGCCAGTGCGCGCTGGTAGTTTGTGAATACCACGACACGGGCTGACGGGTGTAGAGGATGATGTGTGCCGACTTGGGCTCTCCGACTGGCATCCAAAGCACCTATTGCAACTGCGATGCTTCGAAGGTGCTCGTTTGCGTCTAGAATGGGAAGCAAGGCCGTAGCCACAAGCGGAAACTGAGCTGTAAACTGACAGTTGACAAGGACATGGACAAAATGGTCCATGTATATGCTTGCTCTGTCATTGTTCACGGCTATGCAGACTGCCTGGTTCTGTCTGTCTCTGGTTGGCTCATGCATGACAAACCGAAACGGGTTCTGCGATTTCCGTGGAATCTGTGGCCAGCATGTCTTGCTCGTTCGAGTGCAATACTCACATGGGAAGCCGCCCTGGCACTTTTTTTGTCAAATACTTGTCAGTGTCGGCCATGGAAATAGATTGATGAATCGTCGGCATTGGTCTCGGCAGCATCGGCAAACTCACCCGTATCTTCCGCCTTGCGCATGACTGGCACCGTGTGAGCACTTTTCGCTTGTCAAAGGGCCCAAGGATTTGTCTTGAACCAGCCATCATTTACTTGACGCAAGACCAAGCGTAGACTGCTTGGGGGCCTGTTCATTCGTACATGTCCTGAACGATGGGCTTTGCAATCGGCAACTTACACGCGTCCATGTACGGAAGCAGGGCTGAGCCGATTTCACGACTTGAGGGACGAAATAAATGGATCCAGAAATGGCACCATGCCAGAATAGGAGTTCATCGGAATTCGGGACGTATCCGAAGATTCCTTTCCCGGCGCCGAGAGGCCGAGTAACCTCCGTACAGCAACCAACCATGGACATTGCGGCTGTTGTAGCATCAATCACATCACAGATAGGCCATGACAGAGCCCTGAAATATATTGGCCTTCAGCTCAGAAAGATGGCATTCCCTTGTCCATGGCTTTCTGCTCCTAGTCTGTTGTCGCTTGCCCCCGCGATTGCTTGATGTAACGAAGAGGATTACTCCGCACAATCCTGTTCATCCCTCGCGCGCACAAGGATTCGCATTTCGTTCCAGACAATGTGCGCAACTGGCCGATGCGCGGTGAATAGGGTGTTGCTTCCATGCGCTCGTTGGAGCGCCTCCCATCTCTGACCAGCGCACCAGGTAGGCTCAGACCAAACCTGTTCCAGTGTTCCGAGTGTCACTGGAACAGGAGATTGTTCAGTTCAGGCCTGGATGGTTCGTGTCAATTGCAACACCCCCTTCTCAAGTTGGAAACGGTAGCAGAGGCTTCATCCACGGCTCTCTATAATTGTACCAAATGTCGGACTGATGAGCTGTAACAAGGGCTGCTTCTGCAGGGCTTGGAGTGAAAGTAACTCAATTGTATATAATAATTCACTAGGGTCCAAAGGTCATGATGGTCCAAAGGAAGAGGTTAGTAGGATGGTTAACTATAAATACACGAAATAGGTCCTCTGGGCCCTTTGAGGCCTTAGGCAGCTAGGCTGACCGAGGTTTCAATATCGTGTTACCTTCCTGTAACCTTCCTGTAACCTTTGTCCGCTTGCATCACCAGTCAAAGGTTGTGATACCTTATCCCTGATTCCTTTGTTAACCGTTGTTTCCGTGTAACACTAGTCCCCCTCTTCTTTAAGCGCGTCCTCAAGCTTATTAAAGCTATTTACACCCTATTATCGTGGGGTTTGTCTGGTTGGTCTTATTTGAATTGTCGAAGGAGGAGCTTTGCGCCTTCTCCTTTAAAATGCTCATATGGTTCCTAAGTCTAGTGTTTCTTTGCTAGCCACCCTTCCCATTTAACTAGGTATTTGATATTATCGCCAGATTTCTGGGAGTCCTTAATCGATTCCACTTGGTAATCTTTAGCTTTAATTGACAGTGCCTCTTTCAATATCTACTCAACATCAGGTTCCTAAATGCTAGCACAAAAGGGCTCAATTAATAAAACATAGAACAAATTATGGATTCTCCAAGTCTTTGGCAGCGTCAACCTAATAGCGGTAGGGGAGATTACCTTAGATACTTTGAACAGTCTAAGCATTTTTTTGTCGAGCTTCTTTATAGGTCGCTTGGTTTTGGTATTACAGGCATTTAATATGACTAACTGTCCCTCTTTATACGTAGGTGTGCTTTTTCGTTTTTAGTCAGCCTATTCCTTTATTCTTTGTCGACTTTGTTCAAGCTGCTTTCTTGCGGTTTCATGGACTTGGTTTATCTAATATGAGTATAATCGGCTTGTAGGGTTATATAGTGATCTATCCGTAGGGTTATGTGCCATAGGGTGATAACTATAGTTAGCGTAAAACGGTAATAATCCTATAGATAATAATGCAGCGTTATTATATGCAAATTCCACGGTAGGCAGCAAGTCTTCCTAATTTATCATTTTAAAATTAATAAAAGCTCGAAGGTAGATTTCTAGGGTCTAATTCGTTCTTTCTGTCTGACTATTAGTCTATGGGTAGAAGGCTGTACTCATCCTGCTTTTAATTCCAACGAGTTTAAGAAAGTCCTTCTAGAGTTTCGACGTGAATCGCGAATCTCAGTCAGATATTATATCTCTTGGTACTCCGTGCAATCGCTAGTAAGCTTGTGCAAAGATTTAGATTAGGTCCTTAGCCTTTTTTCCTTCTACAAGTAGCAGAACGAAATGCGCCATTTTCGTAAAGGGGTTAACTATTACCCAGATGGAGTCACACCCATTGGATAATAGTAAGTCTGTAATGAAGTCCATTGCCACTAACTACTAGGGTTTATAATGCAGCTCTATAGGTTATAAGAGCTCGTATAGTGCGTGCCTTAGGTTCTTATTGCGTTAACATTTAAGGCATCCTCCCACGAATTCTTAGACTAATCTTTTAATACTAGGCTACTAGAAGTTGCGTGTGATAATCTCTAAGGTCTTATCCATACCCATGTGGCCTGCTACCTTAGTATTATATTTAGATATTATGACTTCTTGTTCTAGTCCTACAGGTATCCACAAGCGTCCTTTTTAGTGCAACAGGTCGTCCTCGATTGTGACATGTTTAAAGGGCTTTCTTAGTTCCTCGACGTAAGCAGGGTCCTCTTTTCCTAGGGCTTAGACTCATTGGATAAAATCGGGGTTCCAAGCTGCAGTTGTAATACTACAAAGCCGGTCCAACGTCAGCAAGGTTGCTGGTGCTTCCGTTGTTGACGTTTCCTTTGTGTAGGCGAAGTGTTTCTCTTGTAAGACTGTTGTAATTAGTTAATCATTGGTCCCTCCTTTCTTAGGTTAATGCTGTGATAATCGGGAGAGGATGTCGGCTTTCTTGTTTGCTTTCCCTAGCCTATAGTTTATTATAAACCAGTAGCCTGCGAGTTCTTAGGCCTATTGTGCCTGTCGTTGGTTTAGCACTCTAACTATAGTAAAATGACTTAGGTTTTAATGATTAGAGAGAACTTCGATCTAGAAAGCGGCTCCCTCTAGGTACTAACGCTAGCGTTTGAAACTATCTACAATAGCCAAAAGTTCCTTGTCATGAATTTCATAATTCATTTCTGCTAGGGATAGTTTTCTTAAGTGGAAGGCCATAGGGTGCCATTAGTTGTTGGGATTTCTTTGTAATAGAACGGCTCCTAATGTGAAGTCTAATACATCGGCTTTGACTTGTGTTTCCTAAGTTGGGTCAAAGTGTAATAATACAAGCGCTATGCAAAATGTAGTTTTAAGTTGTTTAAAGGCTTTCTGCATTTCTTTAGTCTATTTCTAGTCCTTCCCTTATAGGTAGGTTAATAGTTTGGATATCTTTAAGAAATCTCTAATAAATCATTAATAGAAATTAGCAAAGCCTATGAATTTCTAGACGTCCTTAGCATTTCTAGGTACTTCCTAGTTTTATATGTAGCTAACCTTGCTCTTAGACATCAAAATGCCCTTTATTAAGATATTAAACCTAAGAAACTCCACCTTTATAACTTTCTAGTAGCATTTCTAAGGTGCTACAGCAAGATTATACTTAGAAAGGCGTAATAATACGTCTTTAACTATAGCATTATATTCCTTAGCAGTTGTTACATAAATAAGGATGTCGTTAAGGTAGATTAAGACGCCTATATCAATTAAGTCCTAGAATATTCCATTTATTATAGCCTAGAATGTGGCTAGCGCATTTATCAATCTAAAGGGCATTACTAGATATTTAAATAGGCTATATTTATAGTAGAAGGCGGTTTTCTATTCGTCGCCTTTAGCTATTTGTACTAGATTAAACCCAATTTTTAGGTCTATCTTTAAGAACCAATTTGCTTCTTGTAGACAGTCCTAAAGTTCTTAAATTAATAGTATTAGATATTATACTAGGATTATAACCTTATTAAGGCCTCTATAATCCACTATAGGTCTTAAGAGATCTTTAGGGTCCTTCTTTTAGACGAATATTAAGGAAGCGCTATATAGTGCTTTTAATCTACGGATTCTTCCTATTTCAAGCATCTTGTTAATCTAGGGTCAAAGAACACCAAGTTCGTGGGCGCTCATTGGGAATAATAGTCCCCAGGGTAGCATTTTTCCTTCCTAGAGCTTAATACAGTGATCCTAGGGCTAGTAGTCTAGCATTCGCAATGCTACTTCCTCTAACATAATAGGGATGAATTCCTGGAATTCTTCTAGCACTATCTCTAGTGCTAGGGCCGTAGTTTCTCTTGTAGCAGCAACGCGTGCCAGCATAACATATTGTAGGGTTTCCAGACTACTACAGTGCCTTCTGCAGTAGTTCGACGTAAATCGTATCATATTGATATCTGGTTCCCATAGATTTGCGGGCTAGTGTTGCATTATCCACCAATATAGTAAGATAGCGTCACAATCTAACCCCATAGTCCCTAATTTAAACCTTATGCTAGAAAAATGATCTTCCTTATGTCATAGGATGATATCTTTGGAATGATAGCAACCACTTAAGCTATTGGCTTCATCATTAAAGGCGTAGAGTGTTTTCTTGTACGTCCTTTTATGGATTAGCAGGCCTAGTTATTTTACTAATCCAATTGACATAATTAGTAAGGAACTTCCTCTATCTAATAGTACTCTTATCGTAGTTTCCGTTCTATTAGGTAATATTATTATCATAGGTACGATTAGTTAGGTTCCTAATCTTGGTTCTTCTTTCCGTTGTCTTTTAATACTAGCGATTTCGTCCGTTGCAGGCCTTTTTCTAAGGGACGAGTTATAGAGGCCATTCAAAAATCTAAGTCTAACTTATTGGGTACCACATAACTGCATTTAGCGGGGTCCCTAGTAATAGCACTAATCTTTGTTTATTTCGCTAGGGGTTATTATAACTAGGTCCCTTCACTTCTTCTTTTCTTATTTCCTTCTTTATCGGTTATAGCCGCGAGCTTCTCTAGTAGTGCTAGAAGAGCATTACCTTCTTTGTCCTTCTTAGTAAAGCAGGCAATTAGTCTATAGTTATCCTATCCACAGCGCTAATAGTTAGTCCCTGCTACTTTCCTTTTCTTTATTAGGTCTTTGTTAATTCTAAAGAGAGCGTCGCAGGTTGAATTCCATTTCTTCTTCTATTCTAATTCACTAAGCTTACCATCCTTTAATGATTCCTTTGATAGGCCTAGGGTTTGCTTGGGGCGGCTTTAGGCGTAATAGCCCGACTTTAAGCGCTTCGAAGTCAAAGTGGGCACGTCTTTTCCCAATGATTTAGAAAGGCCTAGGTTAGACAACATATTCTCATAAATTTGCCCTGCTTCTAAAATGGCATTAAGGAAGTCTTTGTCTATATTGGGAAGGCCTCCTTGCTAGGAATACACTAATCAAGTGATTTCGTTGGGCAAGGTTTTAGTGATATAAGTCCGTAGGGCTATTCTAGACTATTATACAGCGTCGTTAAGGTCTATTAGTTTGGTAAGATACTAGGCGGTATCTCCAGCGTATTTAAGCTTAGTTATCTTTCTATAGTTCTTTAAGGCCTTAGCAGTGTCCTTGAACCTTTCCTATAGGGCTACTACAAAGGCTTCCCATCTATTAGATATCTTCAAGCTTCTTAATTGCTTAGTTCTTTGCTAATGCTAGATTTATACCTTATCTGCAAGCAGTAAGCCTACCTAGTTAATGCAGACTAGGTCGGTTAGGAAGCTTTCAGTGTATAAATCCATATAGGCAAGAACTCTTAACTACTACGGTTGAAATCTACTAAGGTCCTTCCCATTGTATGTAGATAGTTTATTTAGTTAAACTAGGTTAACCTGCGCAATTGACCGATTTTACGATAGCATCTAGGCTAATAATGTGAGCCATTTGGGTTCTTGAGGATAATACGAGGGTCCTAGTGGGTTGGGAGGCCTCAGGGGTCCCGTGGGGGGTAGGCCTAATCGCCTATTCCACCAGGGGTTATCATTGTCACTGCTAGACGAGTCTCTAGGGAACCCTAGGTCGATTCTAGTATAACAGGTCGAAGGTCTTAATAGGTGAGATCTACGGTAGTCGTCCCTCGTGCTTCAGATGTAAGCTATCCTTAGGTTATCCTCTGTTAGGGGTATCTGTGGCGTTGCAAAGGTTCTAGCCTAAGGTGATTGGGTTAGGCGTTGCAATGCAGCTCGTCTTCCTAGTTTATCTAGGGTACGTTCGACATCAATTGGTTTGCCCGCTCTCATTTTTCTCACAGTATCTTTAGCTACTAATTCTGCGACAGCTTGTAGCTCCTAAAGCTAGGTTTAGGCGTGGACATTAAGGTCCTATGGACTAATGTATTAACAGGCTAGTAATCCAGTGATTCGCTGTTCCCCTTGCTAGAAGAGGTCATTTATAATTGCCTAGGTCCTTATAATTTCTTATTATAAGGCGTTAATAGCAATAGAATTTTAGACCTAGACCTCCCTAAGCTAGTCAATTGCAGCTCGCCGATTAGAATCGTTTTGTGCATGCTAAGCGATTTATCTATAGACATCGCTTGCAAACTATCAAGTAGCTGATTCCATAGCGGACTAGAACCTATTAAATTCTTCTCGACTAGTTATAACTCCTTGATAAGCTAGTCCTACGACTTCCTGATATTTGCCGCAGACCTCTTGGTAGTGTCTTTAGATACCCTTAAGGTTGCAGCGGTCAGAGGCTTTTACATGCTTGGCCTAGGAGCAAATCGCGTTATAGGCTTGTCGAAGTTGTATGTTCAGGCTTAGGATGTCATTATATACAGCCATCGAACGGTCAGCAGGTTCTGCATTAATAGAGAGGTCTAGTACGTCCCTCATTGCAATTTCAAAAGAAGGTAGGTGGAAAATGACCATCTGGGAGTCATTAGCAGAGGAGCTCGCACGAGCAGGGGTTTTACCAGTAGAAGCCATCGTGATAGATTGATCAATTAGTCTCTATTATTCTTCAAAGTAATCCACGCTATTAGTAGATAAGGTGATCTCGCTATCTGATTGAAAGTCGTTACAAGGTAAGGGAATAAGGTAGGTTATATCATTATCTTGGTATTCAAGTGATAATTCCGCGAAAAATGAGGAATAGTCAGATAACAAAAGGTCGTCTTTCTCAGCCTAATAGTTGCACAGTAAGGCGGCTAATCGCTTTCTTGAGTAGAAGAGAGAAGATGATTCTAACGATGTAGATGATGAATCAGAGGAAGGTTCTGATTCTGATTCTGACTCCTCCGAAGGCAAGCCTTCAATTAGGGGGTTTTCAAAGGTGTGAGGAAGTGAGGTTTCCAGAGGGTCTGGGTTTAAAGTTGGGCTGCGGGTCATGTGACCTCTATAGGTAGTGAATTATTTGTAACAAGGGCTGCTTCTGCAGGGCTTGGAGTGAAAGTAACTCAATTGTATATAATAATTCACTAGGGTCTAAAGGTCATGATGGTCCAAAGGAAGAGGTTAGTAGGATGGTTAACTATAAATACACGAAATAGGTCCTCTGGGCCCTTTGAGGCCTTAGGCAGCTAGGCTGACCGAGGTTTCAATATCGTGTTACCTTCCTGTAACCTTCCTGTAACCTTTGTCCGCTTGCATCACCGGTCAAAGGTTGTGATACCTTATCCCTGATTCCTTTGTTGACCGTTGTTTCCGTGTAACATGAGCAACCCCGTCAAACATGGACCACGTACAATCGGATTACCCCATATCGAAGTTCGAACCTTTTCGCGAATACCGAAGAGAATTCCCTTCTTATAGCAGCCTCTGAATTGGTTTCTCATGCAAGGAGCTTTATTCAGTGGCAGCGTAAAGCGTTCATGATGGCGGCCGATGAGCCCGTCCAGAAGATGCAGAAGGTGCAAAGTACAACCAGTTTTACGAGATTCGAAGGCCATGAACCGTTGTGGGTAAAGGTAGAAAGAGGATACTGACTGCCAACTGAGCAGCCGGAGAGAATACTTTTTGAATGGTAATTTGGCCGCAGGCTAGCAAAGTTGGCAGAAAACAACACCAGCCGACTGTTCAAGCACACCCCAAGGGGCATTTCCTAGCTATAGTTGGCTGCTGTCAGACGACTGAAGAGCGAGCTGTCAGGGAGTGTCGTGTCAATAACACGGAAAGAATCTAAATTGTACGTGCCCCATCATGTAACACGGAAACATCAGTCAACAAAGGGTATCAGGGATGAGGTATTACAGCCTTTGACCGATGATGCAAGCAGACAAAGCTTACACGATATTTTTTTACGCCTCAGTCATCCTAGCTTGGTGGTAATTCGTGTATACAATATATATAGCTAGCTTTTCCTCTTCCTTCCGCCTTGGATAACCAAGAACCTTTGGAACCTAGTTGACTATTTTTTTAATAAATCGAGTCATTTGCTCCAAGCCCTGAATCTCAGCCCATGTTACACATCACGTGGAGGATGTTTTGGATCGAACGTGATAAGATGGGGTAGTACAAGTTTGTGTAGGGCAGGGTCACAATTCGTTGCCATGTCGATGAGACTAACGCATTAATCATGGTCCTTTTGCTGGCGCTGGAAAAAAGAGCCATACAATCCTTCACGATTTGATAATAGCGTCATCATACATGTGTTGTACGAACAGAATGAGGCGCGCTATCGAGACAGTGTTTTTTTTGATTCGGATTAGCCGGCAAGGACTAAAGCGCGGATTTGGGTAAAAATGCTAGGCGTGAGAAGGGATTGTTTGGTTCTAGAGGCAAATATGGGCTGTACACTAAGGATGCTGCAAGGTTTTGCCTAGTATTGGTCTAAAGAGAAAACAATGACTTGTTGTCGCCGCCGTGTCGAAACCTAATTTAGCATCTCCTTTTCTGCCCGAGTATAGAATGGGCTCGGCAACCCTTGAATGATGCGATGAACACCGACTGGTTCCCCAAGACCAACGAGCTGCTCTTTGATTCGAAGCCGAGACACCGCAATGAAGACACCCTACTTACTTAGGGACTCGTATACCTATGGCTACTTCACCAATTGCATTGTCTGGAACTCGGAGCGCTTCACCCGCCATGGAAGCAGTGCCCCCGCGGTGCCTTTACTGACTGTCGACCGGCCGGTTGACCCCGGAGGCGTTTCTGCTACAGATCGCCTCATGGTATTACAGGAAAGGGCAATGGTACTTTTTCACCTGATACTCGGGATGATATATGGGCGCCAAAACGCCTGTGTAGGCCAGACAAAGGTCAAGGTTGGCGCATGCCTGACGGCATTGCCCAGGGAACTCGTGCTGCAAATCATGTCCGAGTTACCTGCATCTTCCTTGTACTGCCTCCGACAGACGTCGAAGAGTTTTAGATTGTGGTTCGAACTGAGCGATTTTCAACGGTTCCATCATGTTCACACGTCACCCAGCAGCTATATTGGGTTCACCATGGACATCAGCGTCGTAGAGAAGAACGACATTGCAAACTCTTTACACCACGACGAATACTGTGTCTCCTGCCTTGCGGCCGAGGAAATGGGCATCCTGGACAACGGGCTTACGAGACTACGCCAGTTACGGTACTGCGAGGGTTGCGATCGACTACACGCCAGCGCACTCTTCTTTCCCGGCAAATCCCCTGCGCGATGTATCGGCCTGCTCGGACATGTCAAAGTCTGCCATCATCGTTCGGCCCGGGTCACCACGTGGATTGATATCTGTGACACTTTTGCAAAGTATCGATACATTGACCGCCGCTCAGCATATGGAGTTGTCTGCACGAGCCGGTCACACCAGCCTGCATGGGAAGAGAACGACAAATGGACGTCCCATGGATGCTCGTTCCCGCGGCTCGTGGTAAAGGACACTGGCACCGGCCCCTCGGTTGTCCAACTAGCCTACGGGTGGGATCTTCCTCTGCTTCGGATAACGGCTCTGCAAAGACCTACCCTAGCCGTGGTTCGACAAGTCCTCTCCGAGGTGGTTCTAGACGCCTTCAGTGCTCACAGCATGTGCCCACACGTCACTGCCGAGAGGGACATACAGGATTACATCCAGTCCGGCATTTGCGAGTGTTTCACAAGGATCGGCTATATCCCCATTGACAGGAAATTCGAACCCTGCAAGTGCCAGCGGCAAGTCAACCTGGAATGCCGAGTTTGCGGTGCCGTATACACCTGGCTCAACTACGGCGGCAGCGTGACTCTCTCATACCAGTACGTGTGGCGGGTTCAGCGTCCGACGAGCCCTGGGTGGCTGGGCCTCATTGATCAGGGGTTCAAGAGGATGCTCTTCTCCGAGGAGAACAGGAATATTCTCTGGTGTGAGACACCAGGTTGTCGGACAAATACAAGGGGACGATGGGAGGCTATCGTGAAGGCCGATTCGGAGAGGGGGTATATGGAGGCCTCGGATGACGAAGCCAGTCATCACTACGATTACATAGAAGCCATGTTCGCGTCCCACGAGAGCTCCTTTCAGAACTGGTAAAGACTACGAGGTTCTCGGGAACAACGCTGCTCTACACATGTTGCTACGCACATGCTGTGGCAAGCCGGATTGATGAGCATTATCAGTTGATCTGAAAGGTTAGTTTGACATTGGCGAACAAGCTGACCGGCTACAAGCAGCTCCCAGCGAGCTTGTAAAAAAAGATGCTCAACACTGCCCAGTCTGGACTCTGGCCTGTGCTGACTGCACTCGGCTCTCGAACTGCCCGCTCGTCTCAGGGGGAGAAAGACGTGCCAAAAGCAGTTGAATAGTGGTGGCGGACAGCAAGTCACAGCTCTTTCGGTCATTCGTGGTTGGTACCGTACAGGCTTGCCATTGTTGATCATGATGATAGAAGGCCATGTTTTTCAAATACTCACATGATAGGCCGCCGTGTTGAGGCTTTTTGCCTCGAGCGCGTCTATTGCGCCCGATTTGATGTTGGTACATTCGTCGAGCCATCCAGACTGCTGGCTTTGGATGAAACATATTCGAATCAAGGCCTTAGGCTTTAGATGAACCCATGACTGATTATCGTGTAGCGTTTCTGCCACTTTTGTTGACTGCTAATGCTGTAGTAATAACCTGTCATCTTTGTAGACCGGTAATACCAGATGACAGATGAATAGAGATCAATCCATTCCAGACCACAGACAAACAGCTCTTTGGTCGCCCTAGGCAATCGCTGGCTGGGAAGTGTCTTGAATAGCCCCTGAAGTATTAGTAGCTGGGTTTTCGCATGATTGAACACCGTAGTGTAATCATTTTTATCCTTCACGCGGCTCACCACCACTACCACTACTAGCATTGGCTAGCCAAAGTTTCCTCCGTGCCTCATCTTGAACCGACGCCTCTGTCGCTACAGCGGCAATATCACAGAACTGAAGAAACAGGCGTGTGCACAGACTTAGGTCACGTCCCGTACGTAGTCAAAGCAGCACGGTGGCGAGGCCGCTCATCGCAAACTTTACCCCGAGGAGAACTGGCACCGTGTGTTCTTGTGTTTTTTTTTTTTTTTAAACTTGAAGCTGGGAGGGCGAGACACAAGTACTCGATGTATATGCCCATTGGTAGATCTAGAGCTCGAGCAAACGAGAGACACACCGCGACAATACAGAATAAAAGCCGGGAACCAACCATCAGTCCCGTGCTGCCTGGCTCCTTTTATAGTTCAGCTAGGCACGGACATGACCTGATGGTCTTGCGGAAATTTGCGGCTTGGCAAACCGCAAGAGTCTTATACCACCAAAAAAAAAAAAAGAAAAAAATCTGACATGGCCATGCTACGGTTAGGCTGTACGTTAGACCCCCTTTATAACTAGTTATTCTCTTCGCGATAGATTGTCTAGGTCCACTTGAGTCTCTTACCTTGAGACCCTGATCTGCGCTCGCTGTTCTTCTCTACTCGTCAGAGGCAACCAGACAGGACAATTGCATTTGAGTCACTCGAGTTTTACGTGAATACTGCATCTCGAGTAATTACTAAATGGTTAGTTATTATCTGCCCGGCAGATGCTGCTTTGACTTGGCTCTTGGCCCCCCCCCCCCCCCCCCCCCCCAAAAAAAAAAGAGGTCCGGCAGAACTCCACATGCGTGATGCTTCATAGGTGAGGATAGAGTTTGGTCTGCTGATTGTTCAAGGGAAGCGACGACTTCCCCTGACGGACATGGTAGCATTTATATGATCCCCCCCCCCAAAGGTCCAGTCTGCTCCATGTCCTTTGTCTCTTCAAGTAATACCTCCTTAGTCACGGCTCAGTCACGGCTCAATTGTTATCGCTCTTCCCTGAGGCAGAGGCTACTGTCCTTTACTCTTGTCCCGTCCGTGCTCATCCAAATTATTTGTCACACAGGGGCCGCAGCTCGCGTCGTCATGAGGTCGTTGACAAGGCTCGTGGCTATTCTTGCGGCATTTGCTTTTCCTTTGGGGGATAGCATCCGCATTCTACAGACGAATGATGATGGTTGGGTCGAGGGGAATATTCGTGTTCTCAACGATGCCTTGATTGCCATGGGACATCAAGTTGTCTTGTCCGGTCCCGCCGAGAACAAGTCAGGCGCTGGTAAATAAACCCTCGAGACGACGTCGTGTGTGTTCTGATGGTTCAATTCTAATCTTCTCACGGCAAACCACCAGGCTCACGGCAGGAAGACCCTAAGCCGCGCAAAAAACCATGCATGTACGATAGCTGTCCCGCCAACTCTGGCGCAACAGGGTCCAACGCAACTCGACCAGATCTCAACTGGGTAAACTCATATCCGGTTACTTCTGCCCGCTACGGGGTCGAGACCTTTGGTCCAAAAGTATGGAACGGCGAGAAGCCGGAGCTCGTGGTCGCCGGGCCCAACGTAGGTCCGAATTACTGGCTGGTCAACCTCATATCTGGGACTGTTGGAGCAGCTGCCTATGCCGCTCACGAGGCAGGAATTCCAGCCATCGCATTTTCTGGCGCAAATACAAAGAGTTACAGTTGGAACACACCCGCTTCGCTGGAGAGTGCGGTATTTGCCGATATTGCGGCAAACATTACCCAGACGATTATCGACGCAGGGAAGCCATATCTCCCCAAGGGTGTGTATCTCAATGTGAACATGCCCAGGGTTGCTGCGGGTGGACGCTGCTCCAAGGCATCAGACGTCAAGTACATCCTGTCTCGCATCACCATGGGCCTTCTTTCGGATCCCGACGTTGATTGGTGTGGTAAGTCGCGTTTGCCTACTGAGTTCGGTGTGCAAATGAGAGCGCAGTGTTCGGTGTCGATAAGTGTTGGCCATGCGAGCGACAAGATGTCGACCGATGCGACGTCGCAGCGGGTTGTGTTGGACAAGTTGAGGCCTCTGCTGAGTTGCTTTTGAAACGTGCACGTGTAAGACGACGGCGAGAGGTAGAGCCAAGCGAGGATGCGCGAGGATGCGCGAGGGGCTACTGGCGCCGAGAATTCGTTGATATCGATATCGTGGGAAAATAAGTGAAGTTAACTAATGGGTGGAACGAAAAAGACGTTTCCATGTTCAATTTGTTCCATGTTGGAGGTGACAAGATTTGTATGGGTCCATGATACTGGCGGACCAATGAGAGGCGTCCATTTGCATGACGTTACCAAGTTGGCCTTGAATTGGATTGAACGACCAACATACGGATCAATAGGAAACGAACTTGACATCATCCGAGCAGAGAAAAGCCAGGTCGCGTTGACGCGTCCACTTCGCCCTGCAGTTGCCTCCCCAACCAGTCAATGCTGGCTGCACTTTCCCCCCCTAAACCCACCATGCGTTCAGATTCGTCGACAGCATTTCCTCCTTTTATCGTGAAGAGCTCGAGTCTTGACGCCTCGACGAGACGAAAACCATGGCAGGAGAGCCGCACAAATGTCACAGACGCTTCACTCGACCCCCAGAGGTTTGCCATGATTCCTTGAGCTCCCCAAACACATCTTGAATCCGTTTGCAATGACCGCCACTGACGCCTCACCCTCACTCAAACAGCTCTTGGCCGGGTCACCATTGATTTCTTGCACTTTATTATCCCTGCCGGCGGAAGTCTTGCTTCACATCTTCGAAGAGCTTGACCCAATCGACCTAGTCTGTCTCGCCCTTGCGAGCAGACGTCTTCTTCAGGTGTCAGCAATGCTCAGAATCCGAATCCCCTCGGTGGCCAAACACAGGAACCTCCTGCCGTCTACTTGTCCTCGCATCTATGACCTTCTCTGGCGCTTTAGGCCCCAAGTTGACGTCAAATTACAGCCGACGAGTCGCAAGTATGCGCTATGCTGTGACTGTCTGCAGTACCGGCCCAGGAAGAAGATACATTGGATGCATTTGTCGAGAATGTATTCCCGGACAAGGGGAGTGAAGGCGGAGTGTTGGAAGCGTATCGTGCACAATTGGTACAGCAGTTGGAATGCACAATGTCCGGAGTGTTATTGCAAGGAGAACTATTCACTCCGGCCTGCCTAGCGCAAATGGCATGATGAGATGTTAGTTTTTTCTGGTACATGTGGTGTTGATAGGACCTTGGTTTGGCCTTGATTAACCTGACGCGTATCGACCTGTTCATCTTCATTCTAACTATATATACCTTGGTTTGGCCTATTCCTTGAAGCCTGTTCATCATGTATAACGAGACCACCGGGACGCGGGCTTCAAAGCGTACGTGGCCTCGCACAAATGGTAATTGATGTGCTAGCTGTCCCGGGCCTGCCGGATGAATACGAACGATTGTTTCATCTTCTTTATTTTTCCTTATCCAATGACTCACATTATCTTTAGTCCACGCCCCATCTAGTAACTAGACGTCGAATGCATCATGTTGTGCAAAACTATTGGCTGCTATGGAATCGCCTCGCGTTAGGCCCCCCTGGGACTAGAAGCTAACTATGTAATCATTCGGCATGGCTTGCGTACTAGGCAATCTTTTAAAGTTGTTGATGAGGTCAAGCCAGCGATTCCTGACACAGTGCAAGCCTCTTCGCATGTCAAAAAGAAACCAGAAAAAAAGTGGCGTCCGGATTTTCGTCAGCAAAATGGCGCTTCTTGTAATCGCAGATTTTATCTGTCTTCTGTTTACTGCTGACTCAAAAAAAGGAGGTTTGTAGAGGCTTCAACAGAACGCAATGACTGAAAGGGAGAGAGCCGAGCAGGCACAGGTGGCACCTACATAAGTAAAGTCTAAGGCCTGTCATTTCGACTTTGAACACTACGGAATACAAGTTGTAGATTAGTAAAAGCCAGGTCGCGGTGGTGACTGACATGCAAGGGCGGGAGTTGACTGCTTGACTGGTTAAGATTCAATATGAAGAGGATTCGTTCGGCTGTATCAACAGGAACCTCCGCATTACATTTCTGGCAGGGGAAAAACCGTACTAGTACTAGGATGCTCGATCTCTGGCTAGCTAGATAATCAGCTAGATAGATACCCAGTCGGAGGAAGAAACCCCATCTATGTAAGGGCCGCTCGCTCTTCTTGCTCTTGCTACCTGCATTGCATCTAGGTAGCATATCTCAACAGCGCCCAATCCTACTCGTTTATACGTTTACGCACCTACAACTGGTCCTCTCTACCCGTAGTCACACCCTCTAGCCAGCTCACAACATAGAGAAGACAAAGGAGAATGCGTCGCCTATTATACACCCCCCAAAGGCTCTTTCCAGGGTAAGGGGCTCTGGGAGGGGGATAATCAACTTTGACATCCACATCAGGAGTCGCAGGAGTCGCATTTGTAGTCTTCCAGCAGTTTCTCGAGGATTTTATCAAGCTCTTGTACAATGAACTGTGAAGTGTCTTCACTCAACCCGAGCTTCTTTTTCAGTACACGCTCTAAATTCTCAAGTGCTACATTCACTTCAAGATGAGACATGATTCTGTCGGCGACGTAGTGAGCCAAATCCATCAGCTCCTCTTTTCATAGGATCCTTGTAACCCTTGAATAAGTCTTCACACTCTTTTTTTCATCGATTTCCAATCCCGAAACTGGACAACTATTCTCTAGGTCAGCATAGTTTCTACCACTAAAAGCCTCAGACTTACCTTTCGGGATCAAGGGGCCTGTGTCGTGCAACTTGATCTCGTTCTTGTAGCGGATGCAGAACGACTGGTTTGAACCTGGTCCGTTTGATGCAGAGTTCTCTGTAGGCTTCGTTGTTAAGTCGTTGTGGATAGTGTGTTTTATTTGCGCAGAGGAATATTGTTTGTGAGAGCAGTGTCAGAAGTGGGAAACGCAGGGGGGCTTATATATGTTTATTTATTCTCCCGATAGCACAGTCACAGTTGGCTGGCGATTCAATAGCAACGAAACGCTAGCTTGACTGGCCCATGGTTACAGTATACGAAGGAAGTTCATTAAAGACTCTGCCACAGGCAACGATGGCTGGTCAGCATGGTGAGCTAACTGTTACCCTAGTTATTCATAGCACTTTTTATCAAAAAGTCGCTGTAGAGGAACAAAGCGCTAACTAGGCATGCTGAATATTCACCTAGTAGCTCAAAAGTTTCCAAAAGTGTGCACAAGCAAAGAAAAAAAAAAACAACAACAATGCGCCCACGAAATGACAACGCTTAGTGTTAAAGATCTGACTTGTCAACTATGCCACCAGGAGAGAGGGTTGCTGCAATCACAACCACCGTTACCAGTGGTGCAGAACATTTCATGATGAATGAATGCATGTCTACCTCATGATTCATAAAGAGACCTTCCCTGTGCCAGGAACAGAACCCACATGTTCACACATGTTCAACGTAAAAGAGGGCTGTGTTGACAATCTGTAAGAACGAATAGTCATCACAGTAGAAACAATTGCCCACACCATGTCAGAACACGCAAAGAGCATCCTGCTCCTGCACTTTTTCACTTCAAATACTTTTGAACACAAAGAGAAAACAGCTCCAGTATCAACAGTATCAACAGGTCTGGATGACACCATGATTGAAGAGAGCCAGCCCTGTTCGCAGACTATCGTATTCATTGGCCTCGATTTTCAAGCGATTAGGCTGTGTTATTCTTTTAAAAGCCTCACTTTCTCACTTGCCAAGGTCTGGCGCTCTTCGTCTTAACCGCTTGCACCATGCGTGCCAGCGGAGCAGGCCTCATGATACTGAAGAAATCGGTGAGCTTGTGAACAGACAACTCGCGGGCGGTTGGCCGTAACGATTACCGAAGGGAAAGTAACACACACATGCATGTTTTTATGTAATAAATGCGACCAAGGCAAAGTGTAGGGCAAGATCGTACGTACTGCCTCCATTCGCAGCATGACGGTGTGAGCACCGAGTTCCCAGCTATGGAGGACATAGGGACATGCTCTCCGTGGTAATGATGTCCTGGATGAAGCATTTCAGACCCGAGAATCGTTGAAGGAAGGGGGAACCAAGCGAACGAGAGCTTGAACCCAAATGGACACTCCTGTGCGGTTCACAAAGGCAACGTGGTCAAGCAGCCGTTTCATTCTCGAAGGTGTTGGGCTGTAGAAAGGACTGCTTTGCAGAGCTCGGAGTAAAAGACTCGATCTAAAAATGATGTTTGGTTTTTCATGAGAGAAAATAAGCTAGGAAAGAAGTCATCTTTAGGGATAGGAAAAAAAGCCAATCCGCTCTTTCGAGAGATTGAAGGCCTGAGACTTCAAGAGGGTGACTGAAGCCCGGTATCGTGTAACTATCTATCCTGTAACCTTTCTCTCCTTGCATGCTCGGTGAGAGGTTGTGATATCTTTACCCCTGATGCCTTTATTGACCGATGTTTCCGTGTAACAGGACAGATGGACTGCCCGAGAGATCAACTGCAAGACCGTCTGGGTCCACTTGTCTCGTGTGCTAACAGCGCACAAGGGGGATTAGTTGACGGGGACTTCGTTACGCCGAGTTGGAACAACTGGCCAGCTCGCCGCTGTCGGAGCGTTGTAAGCTATACGCCGTTTAAGGACGGTCCGAAAGTTGGCGAAGTCGGCCGGATCAGGAGCGAGCAGCTGGGCAGAAGATGGCATTGTGGTAGATGATTGTCACGTTGGCTACGTCAAGCTCGTCGGCAATCTTGGCTGCCGCGACGACGGCTGCGAGCCGTGCGGGTCTAACGACAAACCGCGCGCCGCTCCGGCCGTGAGATGGCGTCCCTGGTCCCCCGGTCTGAACACTGGGTCCGGCTGGCCGGCCTTCTCATTCAGGAGGGAGAGTAACTAAGTTGGTTACTCCGTAGGGCGGAGAGGGACCGATCCTCATCCGTGTCCATGAGGCCCCACATCGGCATCAGACCAACATGTCGATGCCGGCCAACGCCGTGCTTGTCTGGGCCGTGGCCCGCCTGTCGTCGCTGCCAAAGAAGACAAAAGAACCAATGGTGCAGTCGAGGCCTTGCAGTGGTCAATCAGGGGCGCCAGAGCTGGATGTAGGACGGCAGCTGCCAACAGTCCAGCTCTGTCAGCGGTGCCTTTGTGTTATTACACGTCGGGCGGCGCAGTCACAGGTCTTTTGAGCTTGCCAGAAAACCGACGGAGCCATCTTCGGTTTCGAGCACCAGATGGCGATGGAGCTTCCCGGAGCAGATATAGCAAGTCCGTAATTGCCATGTTCGCCTGTCGGAGCAACTGGACCCTGACGAACGGTAGTCCCTGTTCGTTGTCCTCGGACAGCATGATCTGCTCTTCCAGTGTCCGCTGGTCATCTCTTATCCTCGTCCTCGCCTTTGCTTAGCTGGCTGATTCTGTCGTTATACGCCTCTTCTTGCATGTCGTCATCGTAGATTGCATTGAAGGAGTCGGGGGAGAGAAGAGGACGACCCGGTGATGGCGATGTAACCGGCAGGGGATAACCCTTGGAACTCGGCCGCCTGCGCGTCCTGCAATACATCATCAGAAAGATTGAGCGTGTCTGTAGTCAGCAGAGCGGGTAACAGCCGGGACCAAACCGTCGACATTAACACAAGACAGTTAAAGCGTCAACAGGTCCGGTCGTCGGATAGCCAGTTCTATGAAGTTAACTGGGAGATTAAGGCTTAGTGACTTCGCTCGCGTGTTCTCAAGCATCCGGAGCAGATCCAAGAATTAGGCTGCTGGGCTCGTGACCGAGTTGCAGTCGTCACAGGTGGCGACCATTACGTCCCAAGAAATCTTTGTGCAGCCCCTGGGACAATCAAAGCGGCAAGCGAGACGTCGTATTTCGATGCCAGCAGCACCATCCACGCTTGATTGTTGCGCATATCCTTGAGTGTTGCGTGGTCGGGAATGCAGACGGCGCTCGCGGCTGGCATACCATGATGGCCAACGACGGTGACGGGACGAGTGCCTCGGCGAGTGAGCGATCTGGTGTGCCGACATGAATGACGACTGCAGCAGCGCATGAAGATCTCGGCAGCGCACTAGGGCCTAGAGTATTTGGAGCTTGTTGAAAAAGGTCTCGAAAAAGGTCTCGAGTGCCTCGACATTAGTCTTCTTTGCATCACTTGTTCCGTTCCATTTGTCGAGTAGGCAGGCTGTCGACTGGATCGCGACTACTCTTGAGCCCGGTGGACATATCTCTCTCAAGCAAAGTGATTACCACGGACGGTCTTGATGGCTGTGGAGTGAATGATAGCATGTCTCGCGCATATCAAACTGTAGATAATCTCCGTAGGCTGCTCTGCAAATAGTCTCAACGAGAAATTCTTCACCCAGAAATCTCGCGGCGGAGTAGAAGACTAGGATTGCACTTGTCCATGCTCCTGCAATCCTTTAAAAAGGGTGGCGAGCTCGACATGCTCCCCGGCCGCCCTATCCAGGTCTGCGAGGAGGGCACATGAAACCTACACCACGCTTCCCTGTCCGCTACTACAGACCTCGACGCCTTTGTCCTCTCCAGCTCCGTTTCCAGAAACATCGGCCAGCCGGAGCGGGTCACCTGTGGGAGGACCGGTATCTTTACCGGGGCCAACACGTCTATTCTCGGTCTAGGCTTGGCGATATACTGAGTCCGCGCCATGGAAGAGAGGCCGTCGTATGGCGACGTACGACAACACCTTAGCTCGTCAGAGATAGCTAGCCTCTTTGGCATATAGATTGACAAGTCATCTCTTTGTAGTTGAAGAGATATAGCAAGGTATAAGGCTCCCCTGAGTTGTCGGTAGGGCCGGTCTGCTGCGGAGAAAGCAAAACATAGGAGGTCAGACCAGACTCGTCAGATCAAGCAGCACACTACGGCAAAAAGCCAGGGCGGATACTACTCTTGAAGCCGCTTAGACACGGTGCAAGAACATGATAGCGGATAGGATAGAAAGTGCGTGGGTAACAATTCGGGTTGCAAAGATGGAAAGAGGTGAACGTGCACAACGTCAGTCAATTGTTCTACTCAGAGGGTGTGGAGCTACGCGGGGGGGGGCGTCCATTTCATGCCAAGAAAGTCACATGACCGGAATACGTGGCGCGATTTGGTTACCTAAAGTACGCCTAAATGAGGAGTAACTTCTAGGTAGCTACCCCCTGAGGTAAATAGCCAAGGTACCTGAAAATACTTGGCCACGAATACAAGTTCCAAGATACCTACAGATAACTGCCCATAGAGCCAGTACTGATAGGTACCCCGCCGTGCTTCAGTACGAAGACCATGTGGTTTGTGGGCCAAAATGATTGCAAAAAGCAAAAGAGCAAAGGCACCATGCCATTAATGTGTTGGAAGGTTACTCCGTACCTCTCATTTACCAACCAACCAGTCATTCTATCATGTGCAAGTTCATTCGTAGAGAACGTAGGGCTTCTCCGGCCTTGGTGAATGCCGTACCTGGATAGGCAGCATTTTTGGTAGAATTTCCTACCGTGGTAAATCGGTTACGAGTGAACTAACTAACTAACTACTCCGTATGTCAAGTGGCACGTGAATTGAAACGACTTTTTGTCCCCCGCAAATGCACTAACGAGTAAAAATTTCGCAATCGATTCTTCACACCACGCGGTCTTTGAGTCGTTCGGCACCCTTTTCTTTGCCAATCACGAACAATCAACTTGCCGCTGCCAACATGGTTGATCAGACTAAGGATGCTCAGGCCCAGATCCAGGAGCTGCAGGAGAAGATCAAGCAGCTCCAGGCTCAGGCCTCCCCGAAGAGCCCCTACGACACGTATCAGACTTCTCTGACAAGTCGTTATTGTAGCAATGAGATGACCAGCCTCTTTAGCCAGAGATCCAGGCACTCTACCTGGCGCAAGCTTTGGCTGGGACTTGCCGAGGCAGAGGCGAGCCTGGGTATTAAAGTCATTACCAGTGAGGCCCTGGATCAGATGAGGGCTCACCTCACCGTCAGCGACGATGACTTTGAGGCTGCGCGCATCGAAGAGAAGATAAGGCGCCATGTAAGTCTTACTGCCCTATCTGGAGGCCCTTTGATACCCTGTATGCGCTAACAAAGTCGATACAGGACGTTATGGCTGTAAGTATCTGCTTCACCTCTACTCCAACTCATCCTTCATAAAAACTGATCTTTGGGACAGCATGTCCACGCCTTTGGAATTGTTGCGCCTGCGGCAGCGGGTATCATTCATCTGGGCAGTACATCGTGCTTCGTGACCGACAACACCGAGCTGATCCTCATGCGGGATGCACTTGATATCCTACGAAACAAGTTGGCCAAGGTCATCTCCAACTTGGCAGCCTTTGCCAACCAGTGGAAGTGTAGGACTCCTGCGGCATTTCATACCAAAATCTCGTACCAAACAAGTTGGAAAATCATGACTGACTAGTATGGCACATAGCCGAACCAACATTGGCCTACACCCACTTCCAGAGTGCCCAGTAAGTTCTCTCTCTCTTCGCAAGACCCAGTAGCAGCTTTTCTCTTCAAAAATCTCGCATCTTGGCCTGTGGGAAGAATCAAGCCCAAGTGCTGACATGTTTCTAGACCTATAACCGTTGGTCGTCGCGGTAAGCCGTCAAATTTCCCGAGCCGTATTTGGCGTACTGCTTTCTGACAACCTTAGCGGCCCAATGGACCCAGGATCTTATGATGGACCTGGAAGCTCTCGAGGCTGTTCGAACTGGCCTTAAGTTTCGAGGGGCGCAAGGTCCGTTCACCGGCTCTTTCTGGCCCGTTCCAACCCGTTCCAATCATGTAACAATCGATAGGTACAACTGGAACCCAGGCCAGCTTTTTGGAAATGTTTGTCAACCCGTGCCCGCAAAGCAAACCGATACAGTCCTACGCATGTAGTGACATTGGACTAACATCTTCCTGTCATCAGTTTCCAAGGCGATCATGCCAAGTGTGACAGGCTCAACGAACTCTTATGTGAAAAGTTTGGTTTCCCTGCGTGCTACGTGAGTCGTTCATCCTGGAGTGGTCATCGCCTAACCGTTTGACTTGACGTGCTGATCTTTTACTAGGATATTTCGACCCAGACATAGTAAGCCATTGCTACAAAAGTCTTGAAGTTGCAAACTCTTGCTAAACTACCGGGAAGCACACGTAAAGTCGATTTGATTGTTGCAAACGCAGTCGCGGGCCTGGCGGCTAGTGCCCACAAGATCTGTTCGGACATTCGATTGCTCGCAAGCAACAAGGAGATTGAAGAGCCAAAGGAGGCCAGCCAGATTGGATCATCAGGCAAGTCTCGACTCTTCTGGACTATCCAATTTTTGTCACTTTTCGCTCTGAAGACAGGAATTGAAAGAGTGCTAACAATCCTCAGCTATGCCATACAAGAGAAATCCAGTGAGTCCTAATTTAAGGAATCGTCTCGATCACGTTTTTTTCTCCCCTCACTCTTCAGACACGTTTGGAGATGTTTCCGCGCTCCTCCATTGGCGCACTGCTAACTGATTTGTCAGATGAGGAGCGAGCGAATCTGCTCATTGTCTCGCGCTTTGATGGCCAAACCAGCCGGTTTTGCCAATACGCTGTCCACTCAGTGGTTCGAGAGGACTCTCGACGACTCCGCAATCAGACGTGAGATCCCCCCCCTTGGTAGAAATCCGGGCATTGGCCAGGACGGGCTCTTCTTGATAACAGCTACTTCTGGCGTAATGCAAGCCAACTTTGGGGTGATGTGGCTGACACAAAACAGGCATTGACATCCCAGAGATGTTCCTCTTGGCCGATGCCATTCTGATTGGTCTAGACAATGTCTCGGATGGCTTCGTAGTCTATCCAAAGCGAATTCGCAGCCGCTTCCTGGAGGAACTGCCTTTCATGGTTACAGAAACCGTAAGCCTTTCCACCCACGTTATGACCAATCTCCGCTCATGATACAAAACACCGGGTATTTTATCTATTGAAAATCAATGTATGTTTGCTGACGACGATGAATAGATCATAATGAAGCTTGTGGCCAAGGGTGCTTCCAGGCAGGAGTGAGTACATTATCATAGTACTGGTGACTTGTACTAACTCGATCAGGGCGCACGAGGAGATTCGGGTCCTCTCTGTTCAAGCAGCAAGCACGGTCAAGGACGAGGTTTGTCAAAGCACTCTGGCATCTTCATTGACCGCCAGCGTGAGCCACCATGCTAATGACGCTGACAGGGCAAGCCAAATGATCTCATCGAGCGCATCCGTAACAATGAGTACTTCAAGCCTATTTGGGGCGAGCTCGACTCCATGCTCCAGCCTGAGCTGTACACCGGGCGCAGTGTTGAGATTGTCGACAGGTACTGCGGTGCTGGCGGTGTCGTGGAGAAAGCACTTGCGCCGTATCAGCAGTACATTCTCAAATCTACCACGGCGCAGCTCCATGTCTGATGGGCCGGCTGCGGTTGATGGGGGAGATCTCAGATACTAAATGGAAACTTTGAGTCTTCTCAGTGCTCCAAGGAGTTCTGTTATGGATGGGAAACAAAAATAGAGCATAGTGTGTGATGGCTTGCATAGACACCATGATATTTTTATATTATATGTCAGGCTGCTGTATTAGATCAATGAGAGCTTCCTCTTGATTTTGAGGCGATGTCAGAAGTCCTCATACACGTATTGCAAGGTTGCAAGGGACGCAATCTATATTGACTATATAGTGTTGTATTGATCTCCCTTCAGATAGTCCCTCATTCTCAAGGGAGCTCACCACCGTAGGCAGTGAACTGGTTCAGCAGTTGACAAGAGTTCGGCGACGGTTGAGGCTTAGTTACCAAGAGGGACGAAGTCAAGGCTGCGACTATGGCACCTCAGATGGGCGTGTTTTCAATGAGAAGCAACTAATGTTTGGCCGGTGCCTTGATGGAACACGTGCATCAGAGACACCAAACCCTACCCCATCTGAATTTCTGTGTATGATTGATGAGATCAAACGTGAGTCGTCTTAGACGAGAAGTATATGTTCTCGTGCTAATTAACAATGTCTTTGGTGTTACCAAGATGGAGATGGCACTTGGACTTGGACCGTCTCTATTCTGTAAACGCCTTTGGGTTGCTAGCATCCCCTATTGACACAGCTCTCTCCCCCTTATTGCAACCCGAATATGCCTCCCATATACATCAAGATTAATGTAACAGGGACGGGAGAGCCTTCTCCAGGGTTTCTTTTCGTACACGCGTAATAGCTTTATGACCGAGTGGCTTGGTGAATCCGAACTGCCGCAATCTTCCACACTGATAGCCTTTCGCTCGACATCAGATGTCAACGTTACTGCTGCCACGGGTGCGACTGTCGCAGCGTCAAATATACTACCAGCTAGGATGAAACGAACCGTCGCACCGGGCGTTAGGAGATGACCAAAGTGATCGGTGCGAAGGAAAGAGTAGGCTTTATTTCTTGTGAGTAATAGAGAGGTTCAAGAAAATAAGAATACCTTTTTACACGTTCAATGAGAAGATAGTCTGTAGATAAATTCTCCAAAACTCTTCCTGGGCTGGAAAAATTCCAGGGGTTTATGTAGCTGGTTTTGAAGGCTGTTATACGTTATACGGAAACGTCGGTCAACGTCGTTGACAATGCTTATACTGTCCAAAATCTTCCGCAGCGCTTGTTCAACGAGATAGTAGAGGGCAGCTGTAAAGAGGCGCTATACTTCAAATGTTTTCTATGGCATCGAGAAAGCGGTTTGCGCATCCTACAAGGCACAACGTTGCATATCTCCCCCAGGAACAGCACAGTTTATAAGTTTATGGCGATGCGCCACACCAACGCCCATGGAAGAAGCTTTGCACTGCACATGACCACCTTTGAGTTCATTGATCAGGATTGAACACGGCTGCTTGCCCCTTCTGCACTGGTCAGCTACCGTGTATTTGTTTCTAGCCCATATTGTGTTGCCCAGGAGGTACTTGGATGGACGAGCTCTTCTGGGCGAGTAGTACTGCAATGAAGAGGTGGTAGCTACTTGGCTCAATTTCGTTCGGTGACTGGTCACTTAAATCTACCTCTTTTCGTACATGTGATATAACTAGAAGATCATTGTCAACATTTCCGGCCTCGCTTCGCTGCAGGTGGACACCCGTTGGACTTTATACACATAGCTCTGACGCCAGCATGAAGGGATCACGGGTTATTTCACAGGGGAGTTCGGCGGATCGGAACGCAAAGAAGCACAAAGAAGTCACAGTGCATGCATTGAGGTGACAGGTCGGACTGATGTCAAGAGAAGGAAGGGGGGGGGGGGGCATCTTTGAAATAACTACACAATGGCCACAACCAATATTATGGTAAGATTGCAACCACACAACGCGACAGATTCCCCATCTAGCTTTTCATATCTGCTTCTAAAGTACAGCACTACCCAATCACCAACCAATACATGACGTAATTTACGTTACATCAGTAGATGAAAAGTTGAGCTGCCAACCGCATATCCAAGGGAACCCCTGCTGCTTTGCGCGTAACATCACATCTCGTATTGCGGACCTAGGACGGGCTGTTGCATGAGAAGAGAGAGAGGCGAGCAGAGCGAACACTCTGGCCCTGGAACAGCTTTATAAGTCTCGTTCCCGAGCGGAGAGCCCCGTTGAGTGATTTCTTGACAATCATACGGAGTACCGTCATCATCAATCATCCTCTTCGCCTCATCACAATGTGGGTTTCCATCTCCTTGATCGCCATGACGGCCGCAACCGCGGCACTGCCGTGTGTGCTCCCCCCAGACACGCCCTCCAACAACATCCCGGAAGGCTTCGCGATTCAGGTCCAGAACTCATCCTTCCCCGTAATCCACAACCGCCTGATGAACCAGTGGGTGGCGGGTGGGGGAGATCAGCATCTGTATCTCAGTCCGGTTGGCAATCCCGCGGGCGATTTGACTCTTGTTGATGGCGTCATTACGCAATCGAACAGCGGAAAGACCATCCGGGCCGTGATAAACGGAGAGGTAAGCGAGCTTGTTGATGAGATGAGATGAGATGAGATGAGATGAGATTGGATTGGATTGGTCTGATCTGAGTTCTAAAAGTACACTGCCTTCGACAACACAACCAAGATGTTCATGACGGAACGTGGGGATCCTCGTGCTGTTTACGACGTTGCGTATGGTTGTAATCCAGACACAGACGCTGTCCAGACACAGTTAGTGTTTAAAGAACGTGCTGGGGCAGCAGCAGGTGGACATATATGTGTCAGGCTTGCCTCTGGAAACAGATACGAGTTCCGCTACTCGCCTCCAGGGAACACTGGTGAGTTCGGTCTCTTTCTTCGTGCCTCATGCTAGCAATCACGGCTGACGGACGGCTTTGCCAGCGGTCGACGACCCAGCACGACAGTGCATTCAAGTGACGCTGGCTGTGGTCCGTCGCTGAATGCGTTATTTACAGACGTAGGCCGGACAGGTTGCCGATGGGTTGGGATGCTATCTTGACCGCTCTTTGAATCTCGGAAAAACCGGGCAGCCACCGGTCGTTTACATAAGTAAATATATGCGTTCTCGTCTATGAGCTACTTGCAACTTTTTGTCGGACACTGGAGTCCAAGGGAAGCACGCATGGGCTTGACAGATTTGAATTTGACAACACTCGCTTACTGATCTTCGCGACGTGCAGAATCCCAACAACGAAGACCCTGACTGAGGAAGGGAATGCGCTACAGCAAACATTGTCGCAAGACATTGCCTGTCCCGGTTTCCCGAGTCTCTACTCCGTAGTTACAGTAACTTGTACATCCGGGATATTCCAAGTGACAAGACCCATTAGTTAAGCTCATTATCATGCTAGATTTCTGCCTTGTCTACGGAGTACAACGACGTGGTCCAATTTAAGTGCGTCTACGGAGTAACAATTAAAAAAAGCCTGGGCCCAGTGAGCACTGTAACGAAATCCGAGTTGCTACCAGGCCGGCCAGCAGCCATCATCGACATGGATGGACACAAGAACGCGTTGTCCTGTGGCGGGTTGAAGTGCAGGAATTGTGCTCCGTCGCTTCTGGCTCCGACTCCGGCCGCGCATCATAGTTCAGCAGCCCTATATGTGCTTCCCACTACCAATAGCAGGCACCAGGCACGACTTGCGGACTCGGGATGGAGCGGCCAATGTCCTACAGATAGATCTCTGTGGAGATACATTTGCCATCATAATCGTCGTGGAGTTCCAATGCAGGTCGAGATTATCCATACATCAAGGGGCTACTAACACTAAGCACCGCGGACTTGTCGCTTCATACTTCGGCATGAGCCATGCTAAAGTTAAGTGGTGTTTCTTACAGCACGAGTGCAGTATGCATTCTTACCTCAACCGAGTCGAGTCCATCAGTGCCATTGCAAGTGAAGTCCCAGACATATCCAAATGCCCAAGCGTGGAGCGGACCAACTCCTAACGACGGGGTTCTCAAGGACGAGCGACATAATAAGCCATCTCTCATAGTGGTGCTCGTGAGCTTCGTGGAGGCACCATGGCAAGGTATTGCAAATAACCCAGCTCTATCTAGACCAAGTACGGAGTACAACCAATCACATTATTGCTACTCCGTACTCAGGGCTTCTCCTTTCTCTTACCATCCACCCTATGGAGCAACCATCTCTGGCACGTGCCGCGAATTACAAGGGCTCTCTTGCCGTGGCGACTACTCCGTAGTCTTACGCATCATCCAGCTTTCTCCCAAATACTAGTGGAATGTAACTACGGAGTACGGAGTACGGATTACAGGAAAGTCCACTTTAACCCATAGTGTATTCTTAGTCTGACAGTTTCGCAATTAACTAACGACCGACTTTATCGCTGTCAGGGATTCCCAAAGTCCCGCACAATCTAACTTACAATGGAGAGAGCCTGCCTGCGTCGGACTCCGCTACCTGACTTGGTTGGGTCTGTCAGTTTGCTCCCAGACATTTGCATGATTGGTCCCTTGGTCTGTTGCTTGGCATGCCGAGTAAGTTAACTTGCAGGTTATAACTAACTAATTCGAGAAATTTGCAGGCCAGCTTAAGTGTCTTGAATTCCACTGTCCCAACCGGCATTTTGCTAGGTCTCCCCCGTAGATAGAGGCCTGCATCCCTTGGAAGTTCTTGGAACGCAGCACAGACTTTTGCCAATCTACGGAGTTACCGATGATGCTCAACCAACATTGTGTACTCCGCACAAAGACGTGTCATTCTAATTAATAACAGGAGCCGATAAGGGGTGGTCCACACAGCGTCATGAAAAGAATTCACGCCCAACACTTGTGGATCTTGCTTGGTTGCATCGCTGGGTCTGGCGAATGGAACGTGTCTTAGCATAACTAGTTATTCAATAGGGAGTACTCCGTACATTGTCACGATATTTGTATCGTCCACTCCCGCCCCATGGCTTCCTAAACGCAGCACGTTGTCCCTTGATAATAACATCTTGACAGGGATCCTGGATGATCACCGCTACTTTATGAGACATGGTCTTTTCCCCAAGAGGAGACAAGAATGTTCCGAACGGCTCTTCCCACTTTGCTTGCACCGCCTCCAAAGCAGGGCACAACTGCCGCTTGCGTTCAACGTGGTCTCGGGCGAGCTCCATCTCACACACATTCTTCGTCTAATCTGATATGCCGCTCGCGACCTGCTCCGTACCTGTCCCCCGAATGCAGAGCCATGTGCTCCGTACTCCGTATCTCTCTCTGTCTCCCACCCAAGTTTTCCTCCGTACGGAGTAGTTACATTGCCCAAGCATCCAAGGCCGTTCGGAGCTGTGGGTCACTAACCAAATCAGGTTAGACGCGTGGCTGCGGATCCCGGCAACGTGCCGCGTAAGTGTTCGGGGGTGACCCACTTGAGACCGGACAGAATTGGCAATGGCCGACGCTGTTGGACTTGAGAGCAAAGCATCCGAACAGAACAATGGACCCAGACATGGTCGAGTTGTCGAATTGTCAGTGGGCAGTTCTGCACCCTGATACTCCGTAAGCGGCAAGGCGCGACCCATGTTGGTGGTCAGCCCAGGCCAAAAATAACGCGTGCTTGCCTCGCGTGTACGGAGTACTCCGTACCGCAAGATGGCTTGGACGTGCGTGGGCGAATCGCTCTCTGACATGAGCTCCGCTGAGCTTGGAAAGAGGACAAAGAAGGCTAGAAGAGCCCCAGCGTGGAACCAAGTCGTCAGCCTGGCAGATGGACTCCGCCTTGTGACTGACGGCCTTCCTCGGCACTTGTGGGGTTGTTCGTGAACGGGCTTCCTCCTCTCAAGCAAGTATGTAACAAGTATAATGCCGAAGCAGTGCACAGCTACTAGATGTTTCACTTGAAGCCAAGCCTAGATCAACGACTTGGTAGGAAAATGGTCGAGCTGCTGCTGTGCTTTCCTTCAGCCACAGTCCTGGCCGGCCTCTGACAGAGACAATGTCCAACTCCGAAGTGCCAGTCGTGCTTTCCCGTTTTTGGGTGGCCGTTGGCTTAATTCCTTGTCGAAGTGTCTTATCCCGGCCAGTCGTGCCCGCCATCGCCATCTTCGCACTCGTCGTACTTTACATGTTTGCTGCAGAACCTGTAGCAGACCGCTCCGCCTTGTGGCTGTCGCCCAATCGCACCGAACAGCAAAGTGATGATCCCGCAAGTCTGCAGGATGATTTCTCACCTACAGCACACTTGTCAAGCGCCAGCGCCGGAAACAGCACCTTGGGGTTCAGCTCCATATACTTTGTCTACCTGCCGAGCCGCTACGACCGCCTCGATGCCATGTCGCTGCAGTCCTATCTTTCCGGCGTTGACTTCACTGAGTATCCGGCTGTCGGGCCCCAGATGATCAAGGATGTAGGCATGCCACCCACGCGGAAGTCCGGCAAGCTGCGCACGAGCGAGAAGGGTTGCTGGAGAGCACATGCCAATGTAAGCATGACGGTTTCAAGAACTTGTGACGAGCTCTAAACTTTGGCAGATCTGGTCAACAATGTTGAGAAAAAAGCTTCCTCCCGTTCTCATCGTAGAGTCGGATGCGACGTGGGATATCAAAATTCGCAAAATCATGCCGAATCTCAACACCCACTTTCGACATTTCCTGGCAGAGATCAAGTCGACCAAGCTCCATAACCCTGCGTGGGCGACCCAGAATCAAAGCGTTGAGGCGTTCGACAATGACGACACATGGCTTGGCAGTCACTGGGATATATTGTCTCTCGGGCAATGCCACGAAACCGAGGAGAACAAGGACACGAAGCTCATCTACAACGACCCTTTTGTGCCGCTAGGAAGGGACTATTGGGGTCGAACTCTCAAGCATGAGAGGGTGATTCGCCGATCAGGGGGCATCACTTGCACGACAGCCTATGCCGTGAGCCAGACGGGCGCTGCGAAGCTGCTACTACGTACCGCCGTGAACCTCGACAAGCCAGTCGACATGGTCATGCAAGAAATGATCGTCTCGGGCGATCTGATATCCTATAGTGTGATGCCCCCGATCATGGCTCAGTGGCAGTATGCAGAAGGCATCGGCATGGAAGAGCGCGGTGCCAATAGCAACATCAATGGCGCCAGCATGTTTTCTGGCCTGTTCACCTTCTTTACGCGGAACAAGGCGTGGCAGAATGTCGAAGCCTCTGGCAGCGTTTGGACTACAAAATCATATCACGAAGATGTGGCTTTCGATGAGATGGCTCTCCAAGGTGCATGGAGGCGGATTTTCAAGGCAAAGGCTCAATAAACGGTCCCCGGTTGGATCGCGACCTCTTTATAATCAATGTACATTACTGAAAAAAATCACTTTCCTAATCGGGCCCGCAGGGTGCTTTCGTAAACTAATTCTATTTCATCCCCAGATGACGGCCGCGACGAGTCATCCCGAAGACATGAATAGAGACTATGGTATTAAAGATTCTGTCAGTCAATGCGGGACAAATTTTTAGATGCTATATACCTGTGACGAAAGCAGGAGACATAGAAGCGACATGGGTGTCATAGGAGTCTAATACCTCATCAACGTTTCGACGCCTGTCGAGGGAACCTTCAGCCTGCCGTGTATATTGTCTCATGGCCTTTGGTGATTTGAAAATAATGAAGTCTTGCTGATACCGAGATTCTGTTGCGGCAAGTGAAGGCCGTCATTGCGTTTGATACGGGGCACGCGGGCGTCTGGGATAGTCTGCCTTGTCCTCCAGCCAAGGCACATGCGACTATGTTGACAGCCATAATCAAATCATCTTTCTAGTTGACGCGGCTGAAGCCATCCTAGTAGAGATGGTAGTTAGAACCAATCCCAAAGTGGTCTGTCGTTGTACGTATGTTCCTACTAGTCTAACACTCTGCCCCGTCGTATAATAATGACCGAAATAATTTTGATGCCGCATTCAGAGAACTAAGAGAGAGCTGTGGGACGAAGGAAAGCGCCAATGAGTTACCAGTGATCTGTTTCCGGGCTCTTACTGCTGCCGCCAGGTCGGTCGTCCTACGCGGTGGCTTGCCGCTTCTCTATCGGAGGGGATGCAGTCTGATGACACGTCCTACACGCAATACTGATTTTTCTGCCTTTGACGCCACTCAGGTTGCTTGCGGTGGCACGCATACGATACTATTGGTGGATGATACTGAGGTGTGATACATCATGGAAAATAGATTGTAATGCAGACGCAGTGTTAGACAAGGATAGATCATGATAACTATGGCGAACTAAATCCATTAGTCGCCCCCTAACAGAGATGCCTGCCGATTGCTTCCCTACAACGCTCCAATTTGTGCAGGTCGCGGCCGATACAATTGCAGCTTTCCATTACTACTCCAGGTCATGTCTATGAAGGGGGGCACATTTCGCGAAAGCACATGATTCTGTATTAAGCTGTCTGATGCTAATATTGCTACCAGGACTCTCGGTGTTACACGTAACCTCTCAACAAAGGTATTACGATGCAAATGCACAAAGGAAGTATTGCCTCACACATCGTCATACAACCTAAATAAGGCACAAAGGAGTCTAGGATGCTGATGACCTAGATGCCTTAGTGGTACAGGGGCCACGAGAAGTCGGAGGACGGCATTGAACTCACGCAGCCTGGAGGTTGAGATGGAGTCAAGAAGGGAGCGAGTATGGAATGAACGACAAGCACGACCCGTGGGCTTAGCAACGGCTTCATGCTTATCTCTCCTACTGAACAGCCACATTCTCCCTCTCCAATTGCAAATCACAACAGCCATGCCGTGTGCCTGCAGTTATACGGATCTCCTTCCTACTTCATCAGCCAGCCAGGCTGAGGTCGGCCGTGTAGCGTGATCTTTACAATAGATGGACTCAACTTATTATTAAGCATCAACTTCATTCATCCCTAAGAAACCACCAAAACTCCAAGTTGAGGTGGCACGGTTTACCCGTCGCAGCGCCTCATTTACCTGCCGCAAATCTCAAAACATGATAGAAAAGCTGCCCAGGTACCCATGAGCTGTCAACGCCCTGCTCACATATTCAAGGGAATAGCTCGCCGTCGCACTATGTACCGATTGCTACAATAATGTTGACGCCTGTGGAAGCGCATCCCATGCCCAGGAGACAATGTCCTTCATGACTTGGCATAGCCCTTGCAGAAGCCTCCATTGGCACATCAAGAAACAAATTCCATGTCTTCGAATAAGTTCTTGCAAGCGCCTGCACGCTTCTCACATAATGCAACGGAGCAGCTCGCCCGCACTAAGAAGAACATCGTGCTTATTACTAGTGCCGGAATCTCTACTAATGCAGGCAGTAGGTCTGAATGGGTAACTAGAAGCTGCCGCAGCTGTCTGATTAGTATTAGTATTTGTATAGTCCCCAGCTACCAAAGCTCTTCCCGCTCGAAGTGGTCTAGTCGTAGAGTATACGACTCATCAGCCTGCTCGTCGCCGGAGGCCACTGACCCGTTAGATGGCGATATTTTGTACACTTGAGAACAGCTAGCAGGCCCCCTTCACTTTATTTGATTATTTTGCCCAGAAGCCGGCTGAGTCTGGTCGTCTTCGTCATCATTACACACAAAATATCGATTGACGGCAAGCCAGGGCTCCCTCCTTCTCGCCGAAAGAACCATATCTGGCTTCACGGTCGCGCGGATATAATATTCTGTCACGTTATACCGATATACACTAAACAAGTCAAGTATCTGCGAAATCTTTCACAAGGTGGGCGATAAAGCCATTATCCACATCACAAGCGCCTGCAGAAACAAAACAGCGTGTGCGTGAGGGAAAACTAAGAAGATTCGTGGGATTCCTTCGGCCCAAAGTCCTCTTGTATAGAGAAAACTGCACAGACGAATCTGCGATTGCAATTTACGGCAGCGTTCAACCATGACTTATGGGGAGCCAGAGGACACTGTGCTGATTGTCGGAACAAGATTGCTGATTCCATCGGTTTAGGACTTCGCAAAATGACTCTCGAAAGTGGTGAGAGCTTCGAGACATCCTGACAATGTATGTGGTGGCATGGGTAAATATGGAGCCGCCCAAACTGGGTCCGCGCTTTGAATCCCTCATCACCCCACAGGTTAAGTTCACTAGTATGTACCTAGGTATGTTGGAGACTGCGATGCATTTGCCTCAACGAGGCACCTCATAAATGAAGTCAAGCCATTTGGGTCTATAGGGTAGTTAAATAGGGGCTTAGATTTTGTCTGCTGACAATGTGGCTTCCATTGTGGCGTGTGGCGTGTGGCGTGTGGCTGTGGCGGGTTGTCGCTATTCAAAGGGGGGTTGTTGGTTGTTGTCAGCGCAACGATTGCCTGATCACGGTCCCTCTCATTTCCCACCTCCAGGGCAACCAACGACAACTTCAACTGCTTGAAGTCTCCCACTTTTCGCCCGCCTGCGCACGAGAGCACCGCAAGATCGCGCCCCCCTTGCCCTATCTATACGTACATCTTCTTCAACGAGATATTCGCACAATGACAGAGGAAGAGCGCTCAAGGTTGATTGAGCAACACCCTATCGGAAGAGGCCTGGATGCCTTCCGAGCATCATTCACGGCGACCTGTGAAAAACTGGAAGTTGAAAGCAGACCAGATGCGCTAGCGTGGTTTGAACGGAAAGGTGAGAGAGATATATGATGTTCAACGTTATATAATATCTTATTTGACCAAGTGCAGACCTTGAAAACATTACCATACCATTTCTCTTCGCTCTGCTGTCCTGCGAAGTCTCTGACCTTCTCTTGTTGAAGACGGGACGCGGAACACTACGAGATAAGCTGAAAAAGATTATTAGTGCTACCACAACTGACGAATTCGACTTCGATCACATTAAACCCCTTCTGAGGCTCGGTCTCGTTGACGAGCCGGATGATACCCTGATCTGGCACCATGTGTATGACCTCGTTATCGACTCTACTCCTCCTCCTCGATCGATCGCATCCTCCCTCCTACAAACCCCATGGCTACATAATACAAGCAGTTTCGCAAATTCATCCGAGTACCGAAAGGATGTGGATAGATATCTTATGATGGAGCTTGGTCCCACATACGTTGGCCTCTGTCGTTTCTACGAAGTGTTTTTTCAACGGATAGACGGTCTTGAGAATGCAGCAGAGGCTGTATTTAAGAAATGCATGGAAGGGGCCGAACCCCTCTTCAATGAAGCCTGGAGCGGATGGCCTCGGACCGCCAGTCAGGATGAGGTGTTGTCTTGGTTTGCAGACATAAGCAATAAATTCACCGAGTTTGCAGACGAAAGCAGGCTAAAGCCGTTGAATCAGCGAAGGCTATTAGCCCAGCCTAATAAGCCAATACATGGTTCCACGGGGGAACGCAAGTTGGATGTTGGCTTTGTAGACGATCCTGAAGCTGGGAAAACTTCTCGATGTCGCTGGGAGCATATTCTTGTTCCAGGAGAGCTGAAGAGCAATCCGTCGGCTGACAGAGCATCCAAGGCATGGCTTGATCTTGGTACCTACGCGAGGGAAGTCTTGGCGGCACAAGATAATCGTCGCTTTATCCTGGGTTTTACGATTTGCGGTTCCCTTATGAGGATATGGGAATTTGATAGGCTTGGAGCCATCGCTTCTGAGCAATTCGATATCAACAAAGATGGCTTGCAGTTTGTCACTACAATTCTTGGCTTTCTTTGGATGAACGATGAGGAGCTTGGTTTTGATCCGACAATCAAGACGAAGGATGGCAAACGATTCTTTGAGATTAATCGCAAGAACTCAACAGAACGGCTTATTATCGATGAGGTGATGCAGCGCGCACGTTGCATAGCTGGCCGAGCAACAACCTGTTGGAAAGTCCATCGTGAAGGATGCCCAGAAGAACCTCTTGTCGTCAAAGATTCATGGCAATATCCAGAACGTGACGAGGAAGGCCAACTATTGCTCGAGGCTACCGAAAAGAACGTTGTTAATGTGGCACAATACTACCACCACGAGACAGTTCAGATATGCGGCAAAGACGATGATGTTCGAAATAATATTCGAGGAGGACTGGATGTCACAAGAGCTACCAACTACCGACCTGGACGGTCGAAACCGTTACCAATGATGACATCTGCAACGTCGCGGCAAGGGCGTAGTAGCGTTACTGGTCAAAAGCGCACATCCAGCCAAATTGGCGCCCCTCTTCCTTACAACAAGCGGTCTTGTTCGGTGTCTCCAATGAAGCCTCCAGTCGGCGATGACTTGTCCAATCGCGTACATCGGCGCGTTGTTCTCCGGGACTATGGAATACCTATTTATTGGGCGAGCACCCCTTCAATTCTCCTTTCTAGGATTGGGGACTGTCTTCAAGGCCACCAGTCGCTGCTCGAAGTGATCGACGTAGTGCATCGAGATATTTCTATCAACAACCTCTTGATGAATTCGAAAGGGTTCTTGATCGATCTTGATCTTGCGATCAAGACGCACCGTTTAGCCGCCTCAGGAGCGAAAGGAAAGACTGGCACAAGAGCATTTATGTCCATTGGTGCGCTTCTTGGTGAAGAGCATTCCTTCATGCACGACTTGGAGTCTTTTTTCTGGGTTTTATTTTGGACTTGCATCCACTATGTTGGCCCTGGAAACGGCAGAGTGGTCAAAAAGTTTGACTACTGGAACTATGCAGATACAGAAGAGCTGGCCACGTTGAAACTGGGCATGATTTCGACGGAGTCGCTTTTCGCGAAGACAATGACCGATTATTTCACACCGCATTACAAAGTGCTTATTCCGGTAATGAAGTTATTGCGGCAAGTTGTGTTCCCAAAGGACAGACCATGGCAGCAGGATAATATGAAGTTGTACTCTCAGATGCAAGAGATCCTACAGAATAGCTTAGTGTAAGTGTAGGATCAGATCAGCGTTTCTCAATTGTCATTCTTTCCTCCTGCATCTAGCCTGTTCGCTTGCAAGTCGAGCACAGAAAAGGGACCAACGATGCTCGGCCCTTGGGACTCAAACTGGGCCTTGACATGGCTGTTCCCAGATCTGGTCCCCCAGCGTCGGCTTATATCAAGACCCAACTTGCCCGTCCTCGCATTCTCTCCCACTTCTCAACTCACTCACCACACTAACAATGCTCGTAACATTCCTCGCCGCCAAAGTGGCACTCACCGTGCCTTTACTACTCTCAGCTACTAGCTAGTATTATCCTCTGCGCTCTTTGCCTCTCTGCACAACATAAAGAGGGTTTCTTGGAAGATTATGCTATCGCTAGAGCGAGCACTCACTCTCTTGGTTGTCCGCTGGAACGAGCTGACTGTCGATAGCTAAACACGTCTGCGATTGGCCCCTACCTTGCTGATTTCGTATATTCCTTTTAGTGTAGGTTGAGAATATCCCTCATCGACCCAGCTTGGGTCCATGTCGCCATGTCTAGGTCCATGAGCCTCTCGAGTCTCCAGCGAAATCGCCACAGCAGGTAGCCCAGAGCAAGTATGGCAACCGCCAGATAAACGCGAACCCAGGGGCTCTCCAATTTCACATTGTCTGCAATATAGTTCAGGAGATATCCATCCAGGCCGTGCCAAGACCGACCCGCCGCATGCCGAATCATGAATCTCCCATAACTCGCGTCCAGCATGCCCAGTTCATGGTCCGATGGATTATACATCCACGAGTACCGTCGAAAGGCCGAGGTCACCATGAGCGGACCGGTGGACCAAAACACCCGCAGATAGGGCAGGAGAATTCGATTCGATGATGAGCCGCCTCGTAACTTTGCCTCGTAAAGTGCCCATTGCAAGAATTCCGACCCTTTCTCAGCCATGAAGAAATGGTTGCTGAGCCCGCCATTCCCCGCGGTAGGAGCAAAGATACCTTGCAAGCCGAGATGCTGGAGACACTGCAGCTCGGATACTGACTCGGGATAGACGTCCAAATCCGCATAAATGCCCCCTTCAGAGTGAACCACGACGAGTCGAGCCATGTCTGCCCGCTGAATGTTGTGTGGATATCCGTCGTATGTCGAGAGCAGCCAGGCATACTTTGTCCTGATCAATGTCTGAATATCATTGTCCGTCCACAGCTTGACTGTGTAATTCATAGACTCGGCCTGATCTATCCATGATGCATGTGATGTCTGCGCGGGATACGTGGAAAGGTTTCTCGTCTTCCATATTTGATGCACCAAATTTGGAATGTAGGAGCCCGTCCCCTCGACAGACTCGTGATTCGTATAAGCGGCGGGCCGAGGACATGCGTTGACCACTCTGATCGGTTCACCGGAGAGCGCAAATCGGTCGTTGAAACTAAGCTGGTGCACAATGATGATTGCTACGAGAGACAGCCCTACCAGGGTGACAAGCTTTTGCGAAGGTACTCTGAAGTTGGCTATCATTTGCAACGTTATACGGGCAGCAGTGGAATGCCGAAGAGAACGAACTGTAGAGTTCTGGTGGTTGACGACGCCGGCCGAGGGGCTATATAGCGGTCGACTGACAGTACTTGTCGTGCAGAGAGAACGGTGGTCGATGGTAGAATACTGTGTTAGGAAAGATATGAAAAGGGTTATCTTATTTAATGGCGATGGGGTATATTATGAAGAACGGCAAAGTGAACTATCTGAAACAGATGAAAGCTAAGGAACGTCCACGAAACGAATAATGATTAGAAGCGGCTTCAGAAGATGCTTGGAAGAAAAGTAAAGATCAAAATAAAACAACTATGAGGAACTACACGGATAGACAGCAGGGAACCCTGGTGCTTTAATAGATCCGCCGCCGTCCCCCCCCTCCTTCGACTATTCATAGCCCAAATTATCGTTGTTACTAACGTTCAACCGTGATTGAGCTCCCGAGATACTCAGCTTGCAAGGGTTTAATAAGGGGTGATTCAGAGCATGCAGGCTCAGCATCATCAACACATGCTTCGGTGTAGGGGCAGTGAGTGATGGTTCGAAAGCACGTTGCTCCATTCAATTGACACGACACCCTGTTTCACTTAGCATTAGACGTACGTACGTACGTACGTACGTCAATACGACTCATCGCGGAGGAACGTTTGACAAGTATGGTATCAAAGTGGCAGGATGGATACGCGCGGCAAAGCTCGCCATGGTAATGCCACAAAAAGCCGTTGACATTGATTTCTACATGCAACAGTTGGACTCGTGACTCGTGACCATGTTGAAACCAGTGGATTGGACGAGGTGACGCAAGATGCCGCGTCGCCTCGAAAAGTCTCCAGTGAAATCCAATCCAATCCACCACGGAATGAGATTATCGTATGGGGCCAAAGCGAGCCTCATAGTCAAAGGTCCTACCGAGTACGGAGTACGGAGTACATGTTACATACGTTATTTCCACATGGCTGGCTCTCGACCCAGTCCGTGCTTTGTCGCTGTCGCTGTCGTTGTTGTCATGTCCTGCCATATCGCAGATATCTACGAGCGAGTCCCCAAGGAACGGCCAGCAGATGGATCGCCATGCGCTTTCGCACCGTGATGAAAATTCGGGGCAATGAGTGCTAAATCACGTGGGGGCTTATAGATTTGTTAAAGTGAAGCTGTTCGTTGACATTTTGACTCTTGAGACATGTAAGTGTCGGGGGTAAATGCCATTGCCTTGACGAATCGCCTGCTGCTGTCGGCATCCGGAAAGCCCATATCTCACACCCATGCTGGAACCATCCTTGTACCGGGCACGGCGTCTAAGAAAAAAAATCTGGTGGTTCCCTTCATCAGGTGGCCTCTCAATAACCTCTTGAAGTAACCAGCTCAGTAGGGCTGAGCACATGGCTGCTCGGGCTAGCAAGCAACGTCAAGCAAGCATGAAAGGTCGGTCCCAGGGGCCATTTCAACCCCTGCCTGTCCTTTCCCATCAACTTGCTTGAAAGGACGCGCGTCTTGGGATGACAATGGATTCTAGAAAGACTGACAATCTCCCGCGACCGTGTAGACCCTGGTGCCTAGGTGGAAGGCTATTTCCGTCAAGAGGCCGCATCACATTGTTGGAGGCCATTGGGGCTTTCTCAGAAAACCTCCAAGATGCAAGAGGATGCCTTGTTTCTTCCCAACTGGTCAGTAGGTTGCTGGTCGGCTTGGCCCGTTCTGTTCGCGTGCTCACCAGCAGATCGGGTTAAGCCTCAGCACATGGCCGGTTGCCAGATCATAGATACGGCATGTCAATAGACGCAGGGCTGCCGCGTCCATCATCGATTAGGGGGATGGGGACCTCTACTTGAGGCCCGTGCTTGTCATGAAATCGATGACACCGCTGACGCATGCCAAGTCATCAGACAAATCCTCATCTGAAGTCTCGTCGGTTTAGGCTAGTCGCGAGATAACGACTCGCTACAGGAATCCCTTGCAGTAAAGTTAACAGTCAGCAACAGTATTGGTGAGAAAACCGTTGGACAGAAACCGAAAAGGCTGGCCCCTTTTCTCGAATCCAGTGAGAGCTTTTACCACTTGGGGCGTCGTCTACTGGTGCCTGGGTTATGCCAGTTTCGGATGTAAATAAGCAGTTTGATAGTAAAAACAAATTCAACGCTCACGTCAACAACAGCTCTATAAGCACTCATCTCGGAACAGCAGCTCAAAGGGCTAAAACCTACACACAGAACCAGACCTTAGACTTTGTGCATCTTCAATAAGCAACTCGACTGATTGGAGACTCCTTATTTTTCAAGCACAAGTAAATCTACCTTGAGATGCCGTGAGGTTTCAGCAAACATTTTGTAATAAATGCTAATATTATTAGCCTTGCCTTGAGAGACTGGGTGAGAAGGTTCCTAGCCTCTTCAGACTATAAGAGGTATACTATTAGTTTATTTCGAGACTTTTTGCGGTATATCACCTACCAAGTAACATAATCAAGGCAGTGTGACAAGGGAACATCAAGGACTTGTAGACAATCGCTGAACTTTTTCAAAGAAAGACGACTGTAGTCCCAAAAGGTCCTTGATTCCTCCAGTGGCTAAAGTAATAAAAAGCCTTCTTTCTACGTAAGAATTAGCTAAATGACTTCTGCCCTATGTCTAGTGACAAAAGATTTCATGTCACATTATCCGTGTGGCAGGTAGCTCTAACAAAAGCCTTTTTCTCCAGTTGTCTGGTAATCTATAGCACCTAGTTATATGCGTTGGAATAGTACTATCTTTGTGCGACAAGGCGCTCTAATAGGAAAGTTTCAAAAATAGAAAAGGCCTATCAATCAAAGACTTAACGTTATAGGCTAGCTTTACAAGGGGAAGAGTTAGTGTTGTGGAGATAAAACCTCATGAGGGCTTTCGTTTTAAGATTCGTTTATAGACCAAGGCTATAGCTCTCACTTACTTCTCGTATTGCATACAAGGCACTTGGTTATCTGGAGATTGAGAAAACCAAGGCCCTTTAGCACTAAAGTCGTCTTATTAGATGTGTTTGAGCGCCGCAACTCCATGCCCTTTTACTGAGCCCTTTGTCGTAGGTTGCCGCCTACATTTGCAGAAGCCACTCCTTCGGTACCTCCAACGTCTCCTGCGGCCATCAATTTGAGTAATGTCCATCTGCAATTGATAGGAATCTACCCAGCATGGTTCCACTCATGCTGTTCCAGGCAGCCCGCCAACTCGGCCTGATCGAATTTGTACAGCCCGGGCTCGAAGGCCTAGAGGATCTATGTGCAATAGAGAACCATGAATACCTTTCAGTTAACATACGTTTGCGAGGCAAGCCAGTGTGTATTGTTTTCTTTGTCCCTGGGATGTCTACAGCTCCCATTTGGACGACACTAGACTTATGAAGATTTGGAAACACGAACAGCTAGTGCGAGCTTGAGGCTTACCTTGAGAGCTTCTCAGCCCTTGATATTTGACCGGATTTTATTTCAAGTTGTATCCAAGACAGCACAAAACCAACGGAGACTTCAGGTGATGAAGTGTCTTTGAGGGCTCATTTTGGTCGCAGCCGTACAAAGAAGGTGGTTGATGAAAAGAGGACAGGCATTGACGAGGGGGATGTTTCAAGGTTAGTAGTATCAAGAAGAGATTTTCTATGCAGAATATGTCAAATACGAGGATGACTGACAGAACACCATGTCTACCTAGATTATGCTGGACGCAGTTTTTTTATTATAGATAGCGCTCAGCAACAGTTATCAGGAGTGAGGCTTGGGAAAGCGCCAAAGGGAAAATGAAAATGGAGTCCTCAGTGCTAACGAATCCCACCATCTGAGATGAAGCATATTCTTAGGGCCTTTTAGCTGCGTAGTACGAACAGCTCTACTGCTACCACGAGCACGACCAAGAATATTGCTATCACGCCTAAAGCGAAGAGCTACAAACGGCATTACCAAGTCTCAACTCAGAATCCAGCTCGTGTTAGTAGCTTCAATACCGCAGCTCCAAATGAAACCGTGGCGACATGTTACCGAATTTGAGGGGGTGGCAATTGCTGCTCGACTTGAGCGCCTTCTTTTCCTCCCATCGCGTGAGTAGATACAGACATTTGGTCGTCATCGTTCTCATACGTATACCATGAAATGCTAGATTCTATATGATGCTTGTGATCCGATGCTCGAGGCGTCTTGTCGTAAAACCAAACTGGTCCATCAAGATTAAAAAGTAAGGGGGGGGAAGCTCTCTTTCTTCTACCTTGGTCCACTAAACTCCATCATCAGTGTCTCAACATGCTTTGGCTGATCTGTAACAGACCTATTGCATGAGCGTCGCAACAGTTTGCACTTCCTCTAACACCACGGAAATCGCGACTTTAGGTAGACATTGGATCACGGGGCAGTGTGGCCCCGCCAAGTTCGTCGAATTTGAGCCAAATCCCATGTTTTCTTTCGAAACAGTCAAGTCAGTCTAAGCAAGCAGCTAAGCGGAGTCCTATCATAGCCCCTGATCATCAAGAGCGCCAAAAGAGTATCGACCTTGCGTGCACGAAGATCCGACCATTGAAGTTGAGCTGACTTGAGAGTCTTGCTGGGGGCCATTCATTGGCTAGAAGTACACAAGGTTGAGCAGAAACGACGATAAAGGGGGAAAGAGTCCACGCTAGAGACGGGTGCTGTAACTTGGCAGCATGAGTTCCGATTGGGTTGAGACGAGCCGTCAACATCATGCTACCTCTTCAGGACTTGCTAACCAGTATTGGTTGAAAATTGAGTCTTCTCGATGGCGGGGCGACGGGTAAGTTAATGCAGATAGGGATGGATGTATGTACTCCGTAGCCTGACTCGCGGGCGTTTTGGCTTAAGTTACCAGGTTCCTGATTTTCTCTGCTCACTGGGCCGCTGGCACCGCACGAGAGACCTGATTTCTAGTCACTGTACGGAGTACGGAGTACTCGGTATTATCCAGAGGTTTACTATTCGATTCCCCTCTGTCAGATAAGATCTACAACCTCTTATAATGTCAGAAGTATATTGCATGCAGGCAGGGGGACAGAGATGGCGAGGCACTTGTAAACAAATTGCACAGTATCAAGATACATATATCTGGCATCCCATGTAGACATGGTACATGGTCGCCCGTTCTCCCTGTGTTCGGCATTCGACCGAAGTCGTGACGTGATATATTCACGCAGCCCGCTCTCCCTAGTGTTCATGCATTTATCCGAATATTGACATGCTCTCTTTTATATCCTGCCCTTCAAGCGTCGGATTATCAATCACGAGGTGGATAACCGTGGGTCTCATGAACAATGGACTGATCCGTCGCTTAACATGTCCTGGTTGATTACGGAGTAAGTTACCCTCCCCTTTCGTTTGATGCAGACCCATCAGCCAAGACGGGACACCATGGATGGCTGGGAAGGAAATGATGTGTCAAGGTTGATCATCCTCAGACAACGCAGATGTATCTGGCAAGGTACATCGCAAGGTCAACATTACTCGAGGGTAATTGATATTGGGGCTGGCAGCTGGGATGAATGGGCATGACCACTCTAGGGGACGATTCTGGTCACTGCGCGGAGGACTGACGGGGCTGCACTGGTCTTGCAGGGTTAAAAGAATATTATGCTATTACATGGACCAAAAAAAGATGTACCTGAGAGGAGCCTGCGTGGAAATTTCCCAGTAAACAATTAATTCAACTATCTTCAGATGAAAGAAACGGTTTCCCCACTATTAGTGATAGCTAAACCATCCATTACCTGCGAAGTATCTTTGCCGCGGGCGGGACAGTCGACAATTACCAGAGCCTGTGAGGTTTTCCTCGCCAATTATCGCTACAGATGCAGTCATACCCTTTGCATTAATATCACTCTTGGCTGGGATCGAACCCCTCGAGTCGGACGGTTTCGAGTTAGATGAACAAGGCCATGGCACCCATGAAGATGGCGGCCATGGACGCAGGGACATTGCCGGCAGAAGCGCCACTCTTGGGGACAACGGGGCTGGTGCCGTTCTTGGGCTTACGAACAGCACCCTCGGGGGTATGGTTTGGCTGGGGGCGGACAACGGCAGGGGCACCTTCGGCCGGAGCAGCGGCCTTGGGAGCCGAAGCAGCGGGAGCAGGCGCCTTGGGAGCCGGGGCAGCCGGGGCGGGTGCCTTGGGAGCCGGAGCACCAGGAGAACCCTTGGCGGCGGGTGCGGCCGGAGCGGGGTGGTGGTCGGGGACCGGGGTGTGGGCCTTGGGAGCCGGAGCGGGAGCACTGGGAGCTTCGCAGATGGCGCATTGGGTCACGTAGACCTCAGGGATCCTAACCACATTCTTCTTGCAATCCTCAATGGCCTGGGGGGGGACGACGACGTCCTTCTTCTTCTCTTCGGCAACAGGGGGCTTGAGGAGCTCAGGTCTGACAACTGGTGCGTCGGCAGGCTTCTCGGCGACGGGGATCTCCTTCGTCCACGGGACCTCGATGAGTTCACCGCAGGCCATCTTGGGCAGCAAATCGTTTTCTCCCTTGACAAGGATGCTAACACACTTCTGGCAGACCTTCATAAGAATGATGTTGGTGTTGTTGGTGATGTTGTTGACGACCGGGGCGACTTCCTTGACGGGTGTGGCTTCCTTGACAGTCGATGTCTTGTTTGTCGGGACAAATGACGGCTTGACCGGCTTTGCCTGCTCAATGGCGGGAGTGGCGGGAGGAGCAGCGGCATCAGCGGGCAGGCACACCACCCAGCGAGTAATCCATTGTTCAGTCATGCCGTAAACGACTTGGGCCGGCTCCGGCGTTCCAGGAGTGGCGGACTCATCCTCGCATTCCTCGGGAAGAGGACCCACCGACTGGGGCTTCGTACCCTTGTAGTATCTACTAACTTCTCGTCGTTGATCTTCGGTTAAGTGTGCATTTCTGTCGGGAACGAGTGGGGTGTCAGGCTGGACTCCCATTCGCGTCTGCTCCATCTTAAAGTATTCGGTCCACGATCCCGTGGGATTTTCGGCAACGCAGAACGTGGAAAATGCAGCCTCAGCGATACTGTTAAAGTAGCCGGCGGTGTCCTGTGGCATCCCGATGTTGAACACCTGGCAATCATAACAGCCTTGAAACTCCTGGAGGAGGGTGCTTTCGCAAATGCATCGCTGGTAGCCCTTCTTGTCTTCTCCCCACGCCGTTAGGCACTCTCTTTGAATATCCTGTGAGGCGACGCAGGGTGGCTTCACCTTGCCGTCCCGGCTGCTAGAAGCGAGGCATCTCGAGTTGAACCTATACTCAACGAGAAGGGAAGTACTTGCAGAAGCAACAACGACAAGACCCGAGAGGGCCATGGCGGCAGACATGTGAACCATGATGGGCAGAGTATGGGGCTGAGGTGAAAGCAATAACGGATTAGCGAGTGAATGTAGTTGGTCTCCAGAGTCAGCGACTTCGAGGTTGAATGATTGGGCTGAGCTGGTGATGCGAGGAGAGCATTCTGAATGCAGCAACTGATCTTCCTATATATATACGCTTGTCTCCTCGTCCAGACTCCACGCGCTTGACATGCCATTCTTGATCAGCCTGGCCGTGTTCCCCACTTCATCCCATATCTTGCCATATCTTGAGGTCTGCATAATGCCAAATCTTATGCAAGAGTCAGTGAGACTTGGCATTGATCAGGGAATTTCCAAGCCATGGTCTTATTATTACCTTTTGTTTTTGTTCTCCTTACGCCCGCCCCCCCCCCCCCCCCCCCCCTTTCTTCAAATCTGCGCGTCGTAGGGAAGGGAATACGACAACGCCTGACTGAGCATGGTGCAGTGTTGGAATAGTTCATTTGCCACCCCAAGTCCACGGTGGATGAAAGCAGCCCAGGAATCCAGAATGCTGATGAATTCAGCCACGAATCAGACAGCAAGCAGATCGCCGGTTCATAAGCGAACATCAGCATGTGAAGCATGCTGTTTTCACTGTCCGTCAGACGGCCATGGACAACCAAACGCATGAGTCAGAGTTTCTACACCTACTCAAAGATTCTTGGTACGGAAGAAGATATTTGCGACTCGACTACTCGATTAAGATTACCGACAGTCCATGGCTCCGTTGCTCTTACTCGGAGCCAACAATAAACATCTCGAGCTAAGTTTCCCGGACTCTCCATCGTATCCTTCATCCCGCGGAGTCAAGCAGTTACGATCGGGACAATGATGGCAAAATTACTCCGTAGTGCCTGTCTTCAATTTTCGTGACCTTCCATTCCTTGACCAAGTCGCGTCGCGTCACAGATTGTACCAAACGCCAAAGCTCCCTCTCGTTTATGTAATGCCCAACCCATCATCCGAGAAGATGGGATGAGCACAAGCATGGCCAACTGTTGCCCCCAGCTATGCCCTGAATCCTGCCCCCCAAGGACGGCGACCTGGACCATGGAATCACCATGGAATCTTCGCAGGTGCCACTACTGCAAGCCAGGGGCCACCCTGCTTCGTCTGCCAGCCCAGTGACCTTAGTTCTGCAACATGACACGTGTGTAAACAGTCTTGGATGGAGCGAATCATCGTTCTAAACATGTTCTATTTCAGCAATGGTCATAGTACATTATGAAACTTGGATTCTCTATCCGCATCAACAGTGGCAGAAATGATCCTCACTGGTGACGGACGACTTTGTAGAGCCAGGAGGGCCGTGGAGCAGCAACTTGGCGTTTCTCAATCTCCAGGATCGCGGCGTCAGCTGGACGGGCGGAGGGGAGCACTGCTTGCCGACTGATGACTGTCGTTTAGCCTCAGCTCGTGTTGCCGCAGCCGAGGGATATGAAGAAAAAGTGGTGGGAAGTTGAAATGAAATGAATTCAATGCAGAAGCATCACAGCCAATCAACGAACGGTGAAGCACGTGATGATTCCTGAACGGTGGATACTAGGCCCCAAACCTGCCCAATCATGTGGGCCCATGCTGTCTAAGCCATTGTCCAGCCCCTCTTCCGCCAACGGAGTAAACTAACTTACACTTTGCCCTTACAAACATGGCATGAAAAGTCGGCATGGCCGTAAAGACAGCTCGCAGTGCGTAATTTGCCCACCCTCGTCAATACGAGGGGCTCGTTATTGCTTCAAAAGTCTTTTACAATACATTTTCCTTTGCCTTCGCGCCCGAACCCTCGTGCACCAAGTCGTCGTCATCGAGTCTCCATCCCGGCAATGCAAGCATCGAGTCATGAATCTGCTTGACCTTGCTCAGGCACCAAGCATCGAGCTGCTATCGAAGGCAACGTATGCTTAGGAAATCGTGGCGCAAGCACAGCTTCGCCTTCTCTCAGGGATCACGCCCATCAAAGCAACCGTCGTCATTGTCTGCGAGCAGCCTGATTGGAGAGCCCCAGATCAAGATGCGTCTCGAGCACCTTCTGTCCGGTGATCAAATCATAGAATACGAGGGCAATTTTCTCCGGGCCAAGATTCTGCCACACTGTTCAACCTTCACCTAGGAAAAGCGTCAGGGGGGGGCGAAAGCCAAAATGCGACGCCTATCATGGATTTATAGTCCTTGGCGGCGTGATTCGCAATGCTCCGTCGCAGGACTGGACAGGACATTGTTGAAGTAGAATTGCAGCTGACCTCGTAATACGCTCGTGACGTAATAGCATTCTAACGTAACGAGATTCGAAAGGTCCAATATCGATACGTAATAAAGTCCGCCTCGTATGGCGTCCGTCCCCCTGTGACATGGGATTCAGTTGTTCAACCCATCTACTCCATAATAAGAAGACTTTTGGTGCCAATAATTTCCCTGAGTTTCCCAAGGCCCAGTTGCCCAAGGGTCTTTCTAATTATACAAGAAGTCGGTGAGAACATTCTGCTCTAGCTCTCGTGACTGAAGCCCTTGTGTGACTGTTATCCGTGTAACATCTTCTACAACGATGCTTCGACTTGGTCCGGTTGATCGGCGGCTGTAACAAGGGCTGCGTTAGCAGGGCTTGGAGTGAAGGGCTCGAATAGTGTAATAATTAACTACGATCCAAAGGTCATGATGACTATATATACACGGAATAGGTCCCTAGGGCCTCAGACAACTGGGTTGTCTGAGGTCCGAATAATCGTGTAACCTTCCTACAACCTTCCTGTAACCTTTGTCTGTTTGCATCATCAGTCAAAGGCTGTAATACCTTATCCTTGATATCTTCGTTGACCCGATTGTTGACCGACGTTTCCGTGTAACAGCGGCCACAAACCTGGCTTGAAATGCTTCCAGAACTGGCACCAGACAAGTCTAAATCAGTTCCAGGACTAACAATGTCCTTCTTCAATTGGACATGAGGCAGATAAATCGATAGTATTGCCCTATATTTGGGTGTATATCGCTTGTACACTGCTACTGACGGCGATTACGACCGGGACACGGTTCATTTGCACACGAATGCGTGTAGGAAGGAAAAATTCAGACTAAAGGAAATTTTTGATGGCAGTCTGCAGTGCTTGGAAGATTGGCCAAGAAACGACAGCGCCCTGGCTTGAGTATGTTGCGGGAGATACGATGGCAACATTTGATGTGGCTTCACATCAGATATGGCCAGACATGATTATTCATCTGCTGGTTTTGTTAGTCCTTGTAAGAGATTCCATGAGTCGGATTAACGCAAAATTGCTGGGTACGTCCCGTATAAAGAACCTTATAACTATGCCCTGTGTGGCTCAAGTCTGCGGTCGAGCTGACTATCTCTCTCTAGTATTGATGACTTGTCAGTCGCAACAGCGAAAAATAGGATAGTCGGGCTGCATGCAAACTGCAATGCAAGTCAAGAGACCTAACTCCGTACATGATTGACTTCACTTAGTTTTTATACCTGACTAAACTTCGTGTCGCAACTGGCCGTCTTTTCGGTCTGTATCTTTGTCGCACTATCATTTCGCACTCCGTAGGATTATGGTATGACCAAGACATAACTATTCACAGCTACTACTTGGCCTGCAGGAAAGGACATGAAGGTGTCACAAAAAACTGCGACATGACTACGCCACGATAATTTGTACCCTAGACCCCCCTTATATCTCATTGCGACAGAAAGACTCCATTGTGGGTGAAGCTAATACACACGACCCAAGGACAGCACTGGCACTGACAACTTCTCGATAATTTCCTGCACATTGAAAATGTATTCACACACTCTCGTGCCTCGCGGCGGAGCCCTTGCCTTCGATATCCAACTCGTTCTCCGCTGCTTTGTCCTGGGCGTCATGGCCAATGTCCAAGTCATCGAGGGCGTCGCCAACATCCATCCACGTGTCACTGGTCTCAGTCTCAGGAATCGGTGATACCGTACAGAGACCCCAGTATACGAGAGATGAGACAGCAAACCCGCAAAAGAAATTGAGATTGTATATATACGTGGCTCCTTTAGGCACGTCTTGACCAACGGCTCCCGCAAAGCCAACCACGTTAATGGCGATTCCGCAAATGTATGCCACGTAGGCCCGCCAGTGAATACCATAGTGGTAATAGTAGGGGCCATTTCTGCTTACATTATACAGCTCCCTGGCGTTGAGGTAACCTTTTCGCACGATATAGTAGTCGGCCGTCATGACGCCGGCGACGGAACAGAGGAACACGCTATAGGCTGACAAATAGGTGGTGAAGGTATTAGAGCTCGACAGCAGATTATACGGGCACATGACAAGAGCAACTACGGCGCATATATAGCTGCCCCGACGAATATTGATAAACTTTGGAAACAAGGCCGTCATATCGGTTCCGGCAGCGACAGAGTTGGCAGCGATATTAGTGCCAAGTTGGGCGAGGGCAAAGCCTAGGGCAATGACGAAGACTCCAAAACGCGGGGCGGATCCGTCGTCCTCGATAAAGTGGCCTAGGAGACTTAGGGGGTTCCAAATTGCCTCTTGATAGACGAGCATAGATGAGGAAGAGACAATGATGCCAATAAAGGACGTCACAGCAAACCCGAGCGGAATCGCTAGCAGCTGAGGAAACAAAGCTGCCTGGGGCCTTCGTGCGAACCGGGAGAAGTCGCTATTATTGATGATGAGGGCGGCGAAATTCCCAATAGAAGACATGATGCCTTTGACAAACTCCCAGGCCAGGTCACTGCCCGAGATAGTGGCTGGCTGTCGAATAATCGGGCCAACGCCTCCGGCACGCACCACGGCCCAGACGAGGAATGCTATGCCTACCGGCGGCACAACAAATGCCTTTACGGTAAAGAGGTGCCTGATTTGATGGACCGGGAACCAAAGAGCTGGCAATGAGCACAGCCAAAAGATGAAGAAGGAAACATAGTCGGGCGTGCTGGTGGCGTCAGTGCCAAACGACCCGGGCATCTTGTTCCTATCCCACGAAAGCCAGATAGAGCGAATCATCAGGCAGACGCAGCTGCCACCGATGTACGCCTGAACTCCGTACCAGATGCAGGCTACGGCGGCCAGTCAGAGTCCATATTCTACTTGTCAAGATGGTACAGGGAGTGGAGGGTCTCACCCATGGCAGCACGGTTAAGAACAGGCCACATGCTTCCCCAGATACCAAACGGTGCTCGGGTGACGACGGAAAAGCCGACATGGTAGACAGCCCCGGCACGTCCGATCAGAACGACAAAGCAAGCGGAGAAAAAGTAGCCCAGCCAGACGCAGAGCCAGGCCTGCCACCAGGACAAACCACCGACAATCATGGACGACGATATCATCCAGGTGTTGATGTTGAAGCAGTCGGCCAGCCAGAAACCCACATAGTTCCATGGACCCCATTGTCGCCGCTCCTCCTCAACGGGTTTGAGGTCATGGTTGATGAGCTGCGGCAACGGGACAAGACAGAATCCTCATCAGCAATGAAGGACACGGAAGAGAAAGAGCGAGTTGACCATGTTGGTTCAGGCACACGGGGCGCATACCATGAGCTGGGTCGCAGTGACACCTGGCTCGGACGGGACTTCCAATATCTTGATCCATCTGCGTAGACACGAATGACTCGCCATGCTTGACTTGCTAGGAACAAGAAGTAGTACGGAGTAGCAGAGTGTAAAGAGAGGCGAAAATGATATGTTGGACCAAGTACACCTGGCTCTGCTGTGGAGGTGATGGCACTCGTCCCTGGATGGAAAGAATATGACACGCGGAGCAATATGGCGAGTTTATGTTCTAGTCTAGTCACGGATTCGTACCAAGACCGGTAGCAGTGCGGTAGGAGAAGCACCAAGAAGAACCCGGGGGGGGGGGGGGGGGGGGGGGGGGGGAACATTGGTATATGAACCCGTCATGAGCATAGAATCAGTGTGAGTGAGTGAGCACTGTGATATTATCACTGCGGCTGTACCGGCTAAGACGATGGCCAGGCTCGGCGACGGCGAGTTATCGATGACATGTTTCTCCACAGATAGTTTCCTCGCTCTTCCTTTGACTGGGAATTGGGAAGTCTCCTCCTCGGAAGGGAGGGTAGAGATTTGGTACTCAATACGGAGTAGTTAACTACGTTCTCCCGAAACCCGCGATACCGGGGGGTGGCGGAAATACAAGGGATCTCTGAGTACCCTCAAGGAATAACTAGCTGGCAGGGCTTGCTTGGGAAAATTAGTGAATACGTGAACAGCCCATGAATTGCATCTTTCATGAAGCGGGCATGCACTAGATGCACGAAAAAGTCAAAAGGCGCCCCTTGCATTCCGGCCGGTTAGTCTTAACGGGGCCGGACTCCGGAAGTTGTCGGGCGGATGAGTTACCGAGAGCCCCACTTTACCCCGCGAATCTGTTGACTCAGTTTGGTCGCTCTTACTTGATCGCATCGAGTCATAAGTTGAGCATTCAGATTGCGCCGCAGATGAGGGCAAGCATACATGCTAACTAAACGTGCCGGCGTTTGTTTCTGCTCTCTGAGCGGAGTACCCGAGGTCAAGGATCAACATGTAGTTACGTTAGTTACTCCGTACCATTTGCGTTGGGCGCATCTATTGTGATCGACAAGAGACGCAGCCGTCTGCCCAAACCCGCGTAAGTCAAGTTAGTTGCTGTTATCCATCGGTGACATGCCATTCACTGTTCTCGTTTCCCAAACTTGGAGTGACATCACTGAATAGACAGGCTTCCTTCTCCAACCGCAGCAGACGGTGGCGGATATCTGCCTGAAGCTCCTCAGTATGGCGTAAAACGGTAGCTGGTAACTAACTACAAGAGTGAAGTCTACAGACAGATGGCACATCTCCTGAATAGATCCCTACTAATTATTGGCCACTTGTTCCATGCCCTTCGGTCAGTCGGCCGATGAGTTGTGTGGTTGAGCAAAATAATATTCGTTTTTGGGCTTATACGTACGAAGCTCGGGTCCAACAGGCTTACGAAAACAAGGACAGACAGTAAATTGATTGGGACAATTGTGTCGCCAATGTAGACGGACATACTAGTTATATGCACGCACATCTTATCAATGAACCACTGCTGGGTTACGGAAGCCGGCGATGGCCGTGGACAAGGGTTATCGTCCTCAATCTAACATAAGTGAACCACTTTATTACAGCCTATGGGGTACTGCTTCAGTCAGCACCGGCTTGGTAACTTGCTGGCTTTCCAAAGTTGACGAGTCAAAGAAGCACGACGTAAAGCCCCGGTGAATGCGCAGCGTCTTGAAGTCATGAGTACTCGATTATATCGAATAAAGGTTCCCGAGTTAGGATGCAGATCATCGACCGCACTAAAACTTGAGCACATATTTGGGAGTTATAACTAACAAACTGTCTGCCCTGCCCCCTCCAAAGATACGCCTTTATCATTCGTGCCCATAGTACTATGATGATGCCCAGTCAGTAGCGTCTGGCCCCTTTCACAAGAAGTAGATCAAAGTACGATACGAAAAGGCGCCGGTTCCGGCGCAGCCTCCACATCTCAACCCTGTCCAGAGAAAGGCTGATCTATGGCCAAGCCGTTTTGGTAAAAGAAACTGAGAGATACACGTTTCAGGCTCCCGGTCTATTATCGTCGATTCTCCTCATGCAGTGTTGACCCATGTCGTGTCCACGGTATGCATCCCTCAGTCTTCCTGGCAAGGGTCATTGCGATCTCGCATTCATCCTTCTTACTAAGTTGGAGTAGAACAAAAGAAGTAGCTCCCCGTGATCCCCAGGTCTCACCGAATCAACACATCTAGCCACCGAGCCTCACTCCACGTAACTAGTTCCGCCAACCTGTCACAAACACCACGTATTTTTTTATCTTTATTTCCGCGGCAAGGCTTCAGAGTTATATAATGACTGTCCGGCACATTACGGATTCTTTTCAGGTACAAAGCGGGCGGAAGCGGCCAAGGCAAGACTCATCAGACGATTGTTCACCAGACAACAACGCCAGAAGAAACGGAAGTGATGCATCCCTGGATACTGTCGACAACCTGAACAGCTCTTTGGCTGGCCAGAGCACAAGCTTCCGCAACGTAAGCGCATGTATCAGGTGTCGTTCGCGAAAGAACCGGTGTGACGAGAGGCTTCCAAGCTGTTCCGGCTGCGCAAAAGTCGGTGCAGCATGTGTTGGATATGATGTACTTACAAAGAAGGAACTGCCACGGAGGTATGTCATCACAAAGACGTTGGCTCCATGCTACCGCATAAAGCTGTAACAGTTTCAATTCATCTCATTGACTAATTGCGCGCTAGCTATGTCTACCATTTAGAGACTAGAGTAGAGGCGTTGGAAAGTTGCTCGTCTCTCATGGAATAGCCTTCCCACCCGCAGACGATTTAGGCTTGAGTTCTCGAAAAGACAGTTCTACCGAGAGGTCGATGTCAACATCACTTGAGCGGTTTGACATTCCGGAAAACTCAGACGGCACTGATGACGAGCACAGCGAGGGTCTTGCCTCAGAGGCGAACGACAAGCCGTCAGAAGCTACGACTCTTGAATCATTGGGCTACCCTTCGCGGGGCACTCAGACTGCTATCGCTTTCATGTCACTCAAATTCACGAAAACCCATCAAAAGGGAGTCAAAAGATAGCCTCGATCATCATGCCGGCTTTGCAGCTGCACGTTCCGCGACCATGTCGCTTCCTAAAAGGTCCAACGCGCTACAGATGGTCAAAGCCTATTTTAATCGAGCTAATCCTCATCTTCCCATACTTCGAAGCGGTTGCCTCATGGGAATCTTCGAAAAGGCTTATTCATGCCAAGGGCGCGGGTTGAAGTCTCGAGAGCAGTACTTGCTTAACATGGTGTTTGCCATCGGCTGCAGCCACGGCTTAATCAACGAGCAAGGCGAGATGATAACCATTGAGGGCAAGGCAAAGAGCAAAACTTCTCCTGAAGAATACTACACCAGGGCTTGCGTTCACTTTGATAACTGTGTGAGACCGGGAAGTGGCAGTCTGGAAGCTCTGCAGGCACTTCTACTCCTGGCCAGCTACTCCCTGCTTCGGCCGGTATTGCCAGGTGCTTGGTGAGTTACGTGTTTTCTAGTTACAGTATTGACAGTCGCAAAACGTTTCCAACTAGCCAAAGGCACATTATAGGCATGGCAATGCGCATCGCCGTCGACCTAGGTCTTCATTGCGAAGATAACACACCCGACTGTGGTGTTTCCGGTAACGCACAGCACTTCCAGTCAGGTTGTGCCAGCAATGGGGAGAATTCAAGAAAAGAACAAAAGGCTTGGACTGACCGAGCGCTCGGAAGGCGATTATGGTGGTGCACATGTAGCCTGGATCGACTTGTGAGCATAAGCGCCGGGCGGCCGTTTAGCATCAGCGATCATGACATTACCACGCCCTTGCCTTCGTTGCAGGAAGAGGAGATGGATGCCGAGTCAGATTTGATTACTCCTGTGAAACTCCCGGGCCGCCAACAAGGTTATCAAGACATTGCTCCTCATTTTATCAAGCTACGATTGCTTCAGTCGGATATCCTCCGCCACTACGCGGAATCATGAGGAATTCTCCAACGATATTGTCTCACATCGGATACCAAAGCGAGCCAGTGCGGACTCTGACTGCTCTTCTCCTTCGGATTCTGACTTGGACTCGGAACACCGGTGGCTAGACAGCATGGAGAAGCGAATACACGAGTGGAAAGCATCTGCACCAACAAAGAATGTGACTGGTGTAGCGTTCCCCAGGGCAATCTTCGAGTTCTATTTCTGGCAAACTATCATGCTCTTGTACCAACGAAACGCGCGGATTCCCACTTTGATACAGGAAGTCAAGTCCGTCCTGTACAACTTGCAGATCTCCCCAACGCCATTACCCGCAGAGGGAGCATCTGCTCGCGGTAGATATGAAAATAGCTGAAGCGGGACAGAAGATCCTGCGAATGTATCAACAGCGTCACCTGGCTGGCTGTGTAGAGTACACCTACAGCTCGGCTCTGTACCTCTTTCAAGTTGCCATTTCTTATCTGCATGCAGTCGCGCAGTCGTCTGCCGTACGCAACAGTCTGGTAAGTGACGTTCGAACCAATGTAGTTACTATATCCCCCGTAGGAAACCCGCCTGACAAGAACCCTCGCAGAGTCCAGATGACCTCGACTCCACCATTCTAGCAGCCAAGTCGATCTTTGCCGACATGCGGGACACGTGTGCGGATGCAAACGTGTGGATGGCGGCACTTGAGCTCACTGCAAAGGCGACGACTAGAATAACAGGACTGTGCGGTGATTTCGGCCCAACAGTATCGACAGACCGACTGGGAGGAGGGTGAGACAAGTCTTCCACGTATCCAGGTCGCCTCACATACCGAAATCACCTTGGAGTGCCCCGTGTGACGGCCACGAAGAGAATACGCGAAATGTCACCGCCTTCCGGAGAAGCTGTGAATACAGAATACCCAAGTGACAATAGGGAACCGAGTATACCGTGCAGCTGCATCTTCTCAACTTATCAGTGGGATCCGGACGGGGCCAATGCTTTGCGGACAACACTGCCGCCGCTGTGGCCACTTGATTCTTTCCGCCCGTCACAGAGGCTTCCGGAAAGTCAAAGCATCCGGCTTCAAGATGGTTGCAAGGATCTTCTCGACCTGGAAACCATAACTATGGCACCTTGACAATCTTGCTACAGAAGCCCCCCCCATATATATCGGGACGTAGTTAAACCCTGGTGCGTAAGCAAGTTATGACGGGATAACTACATGTGGGCAACGACGGAAATTCGTTCCATGTGTGAGTGATAGTCCCCTTTTTGAACACTGAAAGCATGCAACGAGCCCCTTCTTGGGGGTCGCTCACTCTCCACGACTTGTCGTTGACGAGGATATAGCTACCAGTAGATTTTTGTCCGGCCTCTGTATTTGGCTCTGCTGGGGACGCTGCTGTCGAGTAAAGGCACAAACTTTCCATACGAATACCTCAGTAACAAGCATTTTGGGGAGAATGAGGCTCACTTGGGCCAAACTAGGCTCTAGGTGTTGGCAACAAGAGCATCCAAGCTTTGGGTTGAATCGGCCAGTGACTGTCTTCGTCGTCATGCTATTCTTATCTCAGCGCTTAAAGTTGTGGACCTTTTCACGCGTTGGAAGCTTACTATTGGAAGGCATTAAAAATCGTTGGTGATGGCATTCATACGCTACAGCCTTGTCGACGACGTTTCAACGTCCACGACAGAAGGGCTCTTGCGAGCAGCCAATCAACCTGAGTTTGTACACCGTAACTGAGTTAGTTAACTTACTGGTGCACAAGCAGGTTTTGCGTCGTCTTCTTGCAGCCGCTCATTCATTGGCACGAGGGATTTCCTCCACCCCCTGTCTCTGCAACTCGCAACTGAAGCACCGAATTTAAGAAGTTGAAACAGAAAAGTCCATGTCTTTTCTGGCGGGAACAGTGCGTATGGCCGGTAGTTATAACTAAAAGGGCTGTGTGTGCTTCAGGAGCTAGTTATATAAACCTGTGATGTTGGCACCTTCATTCTCCCCATACCACGCACTCATTTTTCAAAAAGGCCCATCTACGAATTCGTTTGACCATCATCCGTTATGTTCTCCCGCAAATCCAGCCACAAGAAGACACAAAGCTCCAGTGAAAAACCAAGCGACAAAAAGGGCAAAAAGACGAAAACCCCCAACAACACGGGCGCCAGCTGCTCAACAATACATTTGACGATATTTGTATTTCGAGGGCAGCCTGACGTGTACTATAAACGCCACGTTCTTGTTTACTTTACATCGCCTGAAATCCCAAGCTTTCACGAGACGGTTCACGCACGTCGAAAAGACGAAACGAGCCGCTGGGAACTCGACCAAATCCACGGAGCGATGAATTGGCCTCAGAGTCTCACCTACCTCAGCCATGTTAACGCGGGGGCTGTCCAGGTATCGAAGGGTGCAGAGATGGTGCCGGTGAACATCATCGCCGCCACTCCAGTGCAGGGTCGAGACCAGGATAGCGGCTGGAACTGTCAGAACTTCCTGCTTGAGGGTCTGCAGGGGATCGTAAACTATGGACTACAGACACAAGAGTGGTACCAGTTCGTCGAAGAGGAACTCGTGGATCATTTGCTTGACGGAGCGAGTGCTTAATGAATGGCAAGTGAATTGCAATCAGGAAAGGCTGACAATAAATCTCAGAAGGATGTACTCCAAATCGTAGCGTTTATCAAAGAGAGATGGGAGTTGTTGGCCTAAGGTCTTCCAGTCAACATTATCCAACCCACGTAGTGCAAACACATATTCCCAATACTCTGGGTACCATCCGGCGAATTCCCAGTCTAGAAGCGCAACAATGCGACCCTCAGATATTATGACATTACGTGAAGCAATATCACCGTGCGTAAACACAATAGGATAATCTGTGCCAAGCTGAGTTGTGATCTGGTGCCAATACATTGACTGCGTCTTTGACCGTATTGGCGGCTGGACAAGCCAGTCATGCAATTCAGTAGTGGTACGAAACGGGCCGCCTGAGCGCATCATTATGCTTGGAACCACAACGCCCTGGCCATCAATACGGCCCAGGTAAATACCGCTAAGGGCGCGCATTTGTGCGATGTAATCGCGAAGCTGGACCAGAATATTAGAGCGTTGATCATGCGTAAGCACCGGCCATGCCTCCTTTAATGTTTGTCCCTCAACAAATTTCATGGTGATACGGTCCCAATCGCTACTGATGACTTCAGGTACCGGGATTGTAGTATGTGCCCTGATGAAGCGCAGCGCTTGTGCCTCGTTAGGCTCGTCGTTCGCGCCCATGCCATGAGGACATGTTGTATATTTTGTGACGTTATCGCCATGACGCACGACGTATCGATTATTACAGTCATATATGATCTCGCCTTCGGGGTATGGGGCAGGAAGTCGTTTGGGCGGTGGCGAGCCCCCAAAGAGAGCTTCCGTCCGATCTTTCAGCATCCTTTCTTGAAGTCGATTAAGCATCGCTGAGCGATTGAATTTTTCGTTGTTCGTCTTTTATAATCTCAAGAAAATGTAGAAGACTGCTTGTCGCTGTCAGTAACGGACGGCGAGCAAGAAAACGCTGCATGCATCGACGATAAGCTCAGCCTAGAGACTGTCGCGACTGGTGATGGGGGTCTGCAATAACGCGGACCTCAGGACTGGGTGAGTGGCAGTGCCACAGGGTGTTTCCTTCGACTTACAGTATAGAATCTGGTTCCTCTATTCTAGCAGCAGCTTCCACCGCTGCAACCAGGAGTGTCGGCCTCTTGCTATGCTTGCGATACGGTCGTGCAGCGGTTGGGAGAATGAGGAGTAGCGGACCTTGGCATGTTTAAATACGATCCAGTTCAGCACCCCACTTGGTTAGTTATGGGGTTCTCTGAGCGGACTGTGCACACATACCGCAGCGATGCGCAACTTTTGGTGAGCCCAATCTAGTACCATCGTGATACCAATAATATACCAAGCTTTGTCCTCCCTAGACTACGAGCCCAGGAAACGGATAGAATCACGTGCGGTCGTCAACATATTAGCCCTCTCCCTAATTAGGCCACAGGACAGTGAACAAAAATCGGCCACTGCACTGCCAATGGCTTCCATCTCCCAAGGAGAAACCCTTCGAACCGTGAGCGTGAGCATCGAAGACGGAAGGCTTCTGGAAGAATCGTGTTCAATATTTATCTGTGCCGGTGCTGAAACTCTGTCAATGTGACAATCCCCAAGCAAAGCCTTTGCCTCCTTGAAGATGTATTAGTGGCAATAGCTTGCACCGAAGGATACGATGGTGGCTGCTACCTCGAATATAAACGCTTTTTGTCACAACCAACAGGATTTTTTCCCTACTTACAAGTCAGCGTATGTCTCAGGTTGCGCTCAAGCTTACGAGTTATAGCTACAACGCTCGGATAATAGCCATAAAGCTAGGATAACGCTTCGATCTAGGTAAAACGCAAAGCATATAGTAGAGCTATACTTGCCTTTAAATGAAGGTATATATAGCTATCTTTTTTATAGTGTGTTGCTTGTTATTTCACTCACTTACTACTAGCAGGAAGCTTCGCAGTCCATCCGGCGAAGCTGCAGGAAGCAAGGTATATGACTAAGCATGCGACCTAGTTAGTAAGCAAAGAAATATAGGAGCTCGCAGCAACCTTCCTACCTAGGCGCAAGCGCCCGGCCCCTGTTTTTGGTGACAATAAAAGTATGACAAAAACACAGGTAAAATTTTGTCACCAGCTGGTAGTCAGACTTACCACAGGTAGGTGACAATTTTTGACATGTCTTGTCATACTTTTGCTGTCACCAAAAACAAGGGCGGCGCGCGAATAGGTAGTTACATTCAATCTAAGCCTTTACATCCCTCATATTGAGCATGTGCCTTTGACGTGTATCGAAACTTTCGCAGCTACCGGCGGCAGCCACCTGCGGCAAGGTACTAGTCAGTTACTAGACCGCAGTTTATTTGATATCTTTGACATTTGACCTTTAACCTTTTTTGTTTACCTTTGCTGCTGTATGGGGCATTTCCCTATAAAATAGTTTATAGGGGAAAAACAACCCCACAAAGCAAAGGTCGTAAAAGGTCAAAGAGACTGCGGTCTAGTAACTGACTAGTACCTTGCCGCAGGTGGCTGCCGCGGGTGGCCGCCGGGACAGCTGCAGGTGGCTGCGATACACTTCAAAGGCACATGCTCAATTTGAGTGGATGTAACTTAAGGCTTGAATTGAACTCAACTAGAGAGGTTGCTGCTGCGAGCTCTTATACCCCTCTGCTGACTAACTAGGTCGCATGCTTAGTCATATATCCTGCAGCTGGCTGGATTGACTGCGAGGCTTCCTACTAATAACTACTCCGTAGTAAGTGAGTAATAAAATAACAAGCAACACACTATCTTATTATAACGCTTACTTATAGCAGTGAAGTAAGGCTAGTTTTACATTAGGCTTATAACTATTGCTTTATTTGATATCCGAGCATTGTGGCTATGACTCGTAAGCAGGGAAAATTCCTGCTGGTTGCGACAACCACTATAACGTTAATTCTGGGCCCCACCAACTTTTGAATATCCACCCGAAAACAAACCATCTGCCTCTAACTCACAGGACAACACGTCCTCCAACGCCATGGCGATCAACGGCGTCCGAATAGCCGTCGAAGGATGTGTAAGAGTACCTTGCCAATGACACGCTCTGTCTCGCTGACCAATGTAGGGACATGGCACACTCAACGCCATCTACGCAGCCGTTGACAAATCATGCAAAGTTCGCGGCTGGGATGGTGTAGACATGCTCATCATTGGCGGTGATTTCCAAGTAAATGCCATGCAAACGTGTCCCGTCGATAACCTGCCCAAGGCTAACGGTTTGTAGTCAGTACGTAATGCTGCAGACCTCAGCATCATGTCCTGTCCCATTAAATATCGCCATCTTGGCGACTTTCCCGAGTATTATGCTGGTACTCGCACAGCACCATATCTCACCATCTTCGTAGGTGGCAACCACGAGGCCAGTTCTCATCTCTGGGAATTATTCTATGGAGGATGGGTAGCCCCCAACATCTACTACATGGGCGCTGCAAATGTCCTTCGCTTTGGGCCTGTTCGCATTGCCGGCATGTCCGGCATTTGGAAAGGCTTCGACTATCGTAAATCCCACCATGAACGGCTGCCCTTCAGTGGCGACGATGTCAAGTCATTTTACCATGTGCGAGAAATTGATGTCCGAAAACTGCTGCTGCTGCGTACTCAGGTCGACATTGGTGTTAGCCACGATTGGCCGCGATATATCGAAAACCATGGAGATGCAGCATGGCTGTTTCGCAAGAAGCCAGACTTCCTGAGAGACTCGCAGGATGGACGACTTGGCAGCACTGCTGCGGAATATGTCATGAACCGGCTACGGCCTCCATACTGGTTCTCCGCTCACATGCACATCAAATTCGCGGCTCTCAAAAAGTACCAAGACGACCCTCCAGATGCATCGCCAGCTGGTGTGATAGAAGACAAGGCCGCAGAGCCTCGTCCAGAAGTGAACCCTGACGAGATTGACTTAGATATTGATGACGATGAAAACAGCAGTGGGCAGCCCACGGCGGCCACAGATGTTCCTGAATCTGAGCAGGCAAACGCAAACCAAGTTTCCGAGGATCTGCGGGCACAGTTGCCTCCATCATTCGCGAAGCCCCAACCCAGAGAAAAGCGCACGCCGGGCCAGCCGGTCCCGCCAGGCATCACAAACAAAGAAGTACGATTCCTAGCATTGGACAAGTGTCTTCCAGGGCGACACTTTCTCCAACTATGTAACATTACACCTCACGACTCTGCAGATCTCAAAACATACCCTCCACTGCCATCAAGGCCGCGTTACCATTTACAATATGACCCAGAATGGCTTGCCATCACACGAGTCTTTCACAACAATGTCACCATCGGCGACAAGTCGGCGCAGCCGCCTCCTGACCTAGGCGAGGAGCATTACCTACCTCTTATTGAGGCCGAACGCGCCTGGGTTGAAGAGAATATAGTCAGCAAGGGCAGGCTTGCTGTCCCTGAAAATTTTGTAGTCACTGCTCCCCCCCATGTTGCTGGTACTCCAGAAATTGTGGATGAGCAGCCGAAAGAATACACGAACCCGCAAACTACAGCATTCTGCCAGCTCCTCAGGTTACATCATCTCTGGGATGCAAATGCAGAAGAGAGAAGAGCCAGGCGGGAACAAGGACCGCCCCCATCAGAATATCGCGAACGCCGCAGGAACTTTGGCGACGGAGGAGGGCGAGGTGGCGGCAGGGGCAGAGGACGTGGCCGGGGTGGTGGTCGTGGAAACCGTGGAAGATGGTAAAGTAGAAACGAAACGAGTGTATTTTTGTTCATATCTATATAGACGGGACCAAGTCAAAGGGTAGGTATGTCGTCACATTACACTAGCTCTATTTCGACCAGCTCGACGTTGCTGCGCCTTCCTACCTCGCCATGTGTTAGCCCGTGGAGATAACACAAATGAAGAAACTCGTACCTCTGGCCCACTTCATAAAATGCAAAGTGGTGATCTCTGTTGAAATTGAAACTCTAGGTCTAATTTAGAACGCATGCTTGCGCCGCCTACCCTGTACAAAACTTTTGGCATGGTAGGCTCGCAAATCGTGGAGTTCCTCATCTAAATCGCGGTGGGGCAGGCGCTTGGCAGTCAGTCCCTGGCAACGAGGCCCAATCAGGAAGCGTGTAAACAATGCGACTACATCGACATCACTGCCCTTGCGAATGCCAACTTCATCTCTACGCTTCTGCCAACTGTTATCCGCAGCTGCATCGAGCGCCGTGGCCAAGGAGACGAATCCTGCTTTAGAAGCCGAGAGAGGTGAAATCCCGTGACCGACCCAAGAGGCCGCAAAAGGTTGGACAATGGCAATGCGTCACTTGTTTCTGTCTTCATTGCCCCGCTAACGGTTGGAATGCCAGACTCGCAGTATTCTCAATTCTCGACGACGCTGAGCACCGCCGTCATGGCTCAGTTCTTGACCACCGTGTTAGTCCTTCTTCCTTCCAAACGTAGTTCCATCCATCCACCACCATGGCGACCGCTTTTTTCCGCTATCTGAGCCCCAAGTCCGTCACGACCATGCTGTCGTTGAATCAAACCATCATCTCCGTCCACGAGGACAAACCCGCGTCCCCGACGACGCCCTCGACCGCGTCCTTGATTACTGACGTGCAGAACATGAGTAGTAACCAGCGGACTAAGAACCAGTTTCGTCCTCGTGTGGGCAAGGGCGGCGCTACCAGCTACCAGCTCCGACAGTATGCTGAGGTCACTCTGGGCGGAGGTAGCTTGCGAAAGGTGGTAAAGTTGCCCGAAGGCGAGGACGAGAATGAATGGCTGGCGGTAAACAGTGGGTTTTTTCAACTTTGGCAAGACCGAACAACTGTTTCTATTGCTAACTGTGGCAGTGGTGGACTTCTACAACCAGATCAACTTGCTCTACGGAGCGATTACCGAGTTCTGCTCTCCTCAGTCCTGCCCTGAGATGAAGGCGACGGACGAGTACGACCTACAGATGTTGTCAATGTGATATAACGCGGTGCTGACCATGTTTCAGATTCGAATATCTCTGGCAAGACAACGAAAACTACAAGAGACCGACAAAGATGCCTGCCCCTGCGTATATCGAACAACTCATGACGTGGGTACAGTCTAACATCGATAATGAAGCCGTTCTCCCAAGCAAGATTGGTAAGGGCTCTACAGTTTGACATGTAACACATCAGCACGATGCTGACCATGATTGGCAGGTGTTCCCTTCCCAAAGTCGTTCCCGGCTCTTGTCCGCCAAATCTTCAAACGCATGTACCGAGTATACGCACACATCTACTGCCATCACTACCCTGTAATTCGAGAGCTCGGCTTGGAGCCGCACCTGAACACTAGCTTCAAGCAATACGTGCTCTTCATTGATGAGCACAGTCTCGCAAGTGGCAGAGACTACTGGGGCCCTTTGGGCGATCTCGTGGACAGCATGCTCAAGAGCGACTAAGCATTGAATTAAATGACGGGCGGGGGTTTCTATTCACGAAGTATCGTCATGCGGCGTTTGGGAATATTTGTATTGTTTTTTTTTTTTCCACTTCTGGATGACAAGGGAACAGGGTTTATAGGTCCCTTAGCACGGGCTGCTGCAGTGTGCTCTTCGCTCTCGGGGGGCGCCCGAGGCTTCGCGTGGGACCATAGATATCGTGAGCACGAATTAATAACACAAGCATGAATACAAGTATGCTGCAAACGTCACGGCCGATTCAACGTGCCAAGTTCAATTGCGCCGGGGATTGCCTCAGCAAATCACGGGAATAGCCGGCCTTGGTCGTTGCGAGGTCGAGAATAGTGGGTCGTATCAGGATACTGATACCTCGACGCTAAGGCAGCAACATCCAAAATTGCCGGCACCGAAGAACCTCAATAACGAACATCAGAAGCTTTTACCGCCGACACCAACATCGTCGAATCCCCCTCTCCCCCTCTCAACACACCCTCCGTCCGTCCGGAACCCTCGCCATGTTCTCTCGTCAAGTCGTACGTGCCGCCCGTGCCGCGGCGCCCCAGCGAGCCACGACTCTGCGCGCAGTTCCCGTGCGGTCCTTTGCTGCTGCCGCCACCACCGACGGCCAGCCCCCGATTGCTGTGTTCGGCCTCGATGGCACCTATGCCTCTGCTCTGGTGCGCAAAACCCATCGTCGTGTCGACGACCGGCGGCCAACTCGCCCCCTTTTCTTTTTTTTTTTTCCTTTTCTGGACGCCCGTCGCCACGCAATTGAGTCCCCTTTTTTGCACCCGGTGGCCCAACGACTTCCTGTTTCCGTATGTTCGACTAACCCCTCTCTCTGCGTGAATTAGTACACCGCGGCTGCCAAAACCTCGACGCTCGATCCCACGGCCAAGGCACTCAGCACGCTTAGCGCCCTCGTCGAAAAGGACGTCAAGCTGACGGCGATCCTGGCCGCTCCTACCCTCAACGCCGAGGACAAGTCCGCCATTGTAGCCGAGCTAGCCAAGCAGGCTGGCGCCGGCGGCGAAACCGTCAAGAACTTCCTCAGCACGCTGGCCGAGAACAACCGCCTCGGCCTCCTCAAGGGCGTCTGCGACAAGTTCAGCGCCATCATGAGCGCCGCCCGCGGCGAGGTCGAGCTCAAGGTCACCAGTGCCCAGGTATGCCGCTTCCCTCCCCCACCCCCCGGTAGTTGCTCCGTGACTCCCCTCGGGGCTAACAAACGTTCCGCTACAGCCCCTCGACAGCAAGACGCTGGCTCGTCTTGAAACCGCCGTCTCCAAGTCCCAGTACGTCGGTCAGGGAAAGAAGCTCAAGGTCACCAACGAGGTCAACTCGGATATCATTGGCGGACTGGTCGTCGAGGTCGGCGACCGTACTATCGACCTGAGCGTTTCCTCGCGCATCGCCAAGATGAACAAGCTCCTCACCGATACTTTGTAACAATTTTAAATCCGCCGGCTAGCATTATCATACAACATTTTGGTTTTTCGGGGGCGGGGGGATTTGTCTTGTCTTTGCTGTTGTGTCCCTCCGTTGTGCGTCCGCTCTCTTCATTTGTTAAAGAGTACAAAGGCTGCGAACAATCGACCGTGTACACTTGGGATGTAGGATGTATTCAGGGGACAGAGAAATCTCTCGGGGACTCGCTGAAGCGGAGTGAATAGAAACATCTACACTGCTCTGCACGTGTGTCTGTGATGTAGGCCCTTGGTTTAATTACGTAGGATATGCGGTTGCCACTGAGTGGGCGTACTCATGTGTGAGCATGGTAACTATGTAGTTACTGGTACCGGATAATCCTTGTTGAATCACGACGCACAACGTTGGCATATATACAACATGACAAGATACCGCCGGTTTTATTATGCGTGACTATTGGTAACGCACAAACAAACATACTGGAAACGCGCTTCATCACGCCACTCAGTTGCGACTCGCCATACTGGAGGCATATGTATTCGTGTATTCATTCCCTTACGTTCACGCCTTCGTCTCGTACTCATCTTCAGGGGCTCCGTTCAAACCTTCATCCTTGTATCTTTCCAACTGATCCGATATATACCGATGCAAATGCGACTTCGCATCCTCCCTCTCCTTGACTCTGTCCGCGTCATCGTGGATCACCGATTCATTAATCGAGTGCACATCTTCATCGACTCCATTGATGGAAGTCTCAAAGTCGCTCCGCGCACCGATTGATCGGGCCGTGGAGGAGCGACGGAGCCGCCGCATGCCAGGAGATCGGGGTGTGCCGAGGTCAAGGCTGCGCTGGAACATGTCGTCAAAGTAATGGGCCATTGCAACTGCGGGTGTGCGCGGAGTCTGCGGAAGCCGGCAGTTTGTACTGGATTTCATTAGCTTGTGTGCTTTATAGAATGAAATGTCATAAGGAGCAGCAAGAGCGGGCTTACCCGGTGTCATGGATCATTCTGGCAATGAGACCGGTCCAGCCGCATTGATGGGTGGCGCCCAGACCGCGGCCGCTGTCACCGTCGAAGAATTCGTAGAACCAGAGGTAATCTTTCCAGTGCTCGTCGAAGTCTAGACGGTCATCCCCGGCATTGATGCTGCGTCTTCCGTCATCGGTGCGGGCAAACAGATGTTGCAGACGGTGCTGAATCTCCTCTGCCACTTTCCCCAAGTGCATGTAGTCGCCACTCCCGGTTGGGCATTCGACCTGGAACTCTGGCCCGTAGAAGAGATAAAAACGCTGGAGGGATTCAACGAGCAAGAAGTTCACACAGAGCCAAATTGGCCCTCGCCAGTTACTGTTCCCGCCGAATAAACCTGTGTCTGAGTCGCCGGGAACGTACCCAACCTTGAACTGCTGGCCGTTAACTTCCATAGAGAAAGGATTTTCTTTGTGGAACTTGGACAGGGATCGAATCCCGTGATCACTGAAGAATTCGTTCTCGTCAAGCATGCGCTTGAGGATCTTCTCTAGCCTGTCCTTGCTGACAATAGAGAGAAGTAACCTGTTGCCCTTCCCCCTCTTGCGGATGCTCGCCATGTTTCTCTCGGCCATATCCTCTCTGTTCTGGACGAACCACTCAACTCTCTTACGGAACGACGGGAGCTTGTTCAAAAGTTCTGGTTCCAGAGTAGCAGTTGCATACAGGGGGATAAGACCAACTAGTGATCGGACAGGCAGCTGTTGGATCCATGGGCCACCCCAAGAAATGGCATCGTAGTAAAAGCCGTCTTCCTCGTTCCAAAGAGACTTCTCATCTTTGTGGCCAGTTCTGAAGGTCATGGCGTCGCTAATGAAAATGAAGTGCTCGAAGAACTTCGAGGCAATGTCTTCGTAAATACGTCGGTGCTTGGCCAGTTCAAGCGCAATGTTGAGCATTGATAAGCAATAAAACGCCATCCATCCCGTGCTATCCGCCTGCTCCAATACACCGCCTGTGGGCAAAGGTTCTGATCGATTAAACAGGCCGATATTATCAAGGCCGAGGAAGCCGCCTTCGAAAATGTTTTTGCCATCAGTATCCTTGCGGTTCACCCACCAAGTAAAATTGAGCAGCAGTTTCTGAAAGACTCTCTCCAAAAAGTCAAGATCTTGACGTCCATACATCTTTCTTTCAATTTTGAACGTTCTAAAAGTGGCCCAAGCATGAACTGGGGGATTCACATCCCCAAAGTTCCACTCATAACTGCCAAAAAAAAGGGGACAAATTAGTAAACAGATCAGATGGTCATATGATTGGGGTGTGCATACGCTGGCAGTTGCCCATTTGGATGACAATACCACTCTCGAGTGAATAAGTCTAGTTGCTTTTTGGCAAAATCGGGATCAATCATGGCCAAGGGTATACAATGAAACGCGCTATCCCACGCGGCGAAGAACGGATACTCCCAAGAATCCGGCATCGACAAGATATCATCGCAATGCATGTGTTTCCATTGAGAATTCCGAACGCCCATTCGGTCGGAAGGCGGCGATGGCGTTGACGGATCGCCGTTGGCCCATTGGTCCCAGATGAAGTAATAATGTTGTTTTGTCCACATCATCCCTGAGAAAGCCTGTCGTTGAACATTCCGTAGATCGTCGGTCATGGGGAGAGGGCTGATTCTGTAATAAAACTCATCTGCCTCTTCACGTCGTTTCTCAATAATATCATCAAACTCTTCTTCATCAAGGTACGTCATGCCCTTTTTGCTGAAGCGGAAACGAACGACTGCGGAAGCTAGGGTCAGCTTGCACGTTGATGAAAGAGGCCATCTGCTTCGCCGTACCTGCGCATTCACCAGGATTTACGCCACCATCCTCATTGAAGTTGAACCAAGCAGCTGACTTCGTGCCGGTTTTACTCGGGTTCACCGCGGTCTTCTGCCCATCCACAACGTATCTGTGGAAAGCGTCCTTGACATATGGCTGCTTATTCTTTTGTTCATATAATAACTCATAGTTTGTGTCATTTTCGGTGAACATCCACTGAGGCATCACATCCTCACCGCTTGACCCTACTCCGGGTGATGGAGAGTAGTGCACATATCGGTCTCCAAGGCTGTAGTGTTTTAACTTGATGGACAATGCAGATTCCACGGCAATGGACGGCTTCTTGTCTTCAGACTCACGACCCCAGCTCCAGGTGTTGCGAAACCACACGTGTGGAATAATGTGAAGAGGTGCAGGGTCAGGGCCTCGGTTCCAAGCCGTGACTCGAAATAGCAACTCATCAGGATCGTCGGATTCTTTAGCAGTCTCAATGAAGATGTCCCAGTATCTGTTTTCGTCGAAGACACCAGTGTCGATGACTTGATACTCTTTGTCCTCCTTGCCCCTGCGGGCATTCTCTTTTATCAGGTCGTCGTATGGGAACTTCTTTTGCGGATACTTGTAAAGTAATTTCATGTACGAGTGCTGACCGGTTAGTTTGGCTACGATGGAGGTCTCGGTGGGGTCTTACCGTCTGACATGAACGTTAGCACCAGTCTGGACAGTACTGTCGGGGGGAGGGGGTAGGATACCTACAGGAGTATTGTCTACGTGGAAATGGGCTTCCTTGACGCTCTCGCCGTGATTTCCTTGCGGGTTGGAGAGGCCAAAGAGCCGTTCTTTGAGGAAGTCGCTACTTTCAAGGTCAAAAGAGTGCTGTCTCAGGCGATTCTCGGGCAGCAACGCACTCTTCTTCATTCCAGAAACTGAATGCGATGTTTTGGAGACCGTGCGTATCGGAGACACCAGCTATACCATCTTCACCCCATCTGAAAGCGCGAGATCGGGCGTGCTCGTGAGGGAAATCTAGATTCACGGTCAGAGATTTGAGGTTTGGGCGAGGGAGGAATCCGGCCTTGATAGGTGCTTACGGCTCCAGGCATCTCCATCTGCACTGTAGTCCTCTCTCACTAAAAGATGGTCAGCATACCGTGTGCTCTGCTTGTTCATAGCATCAAATTAGCTAGCGATGGCGTACCTGTGGCCCATTGTCGCTCAGCAACATAGGGACCCCATTTCTTCCAATATTTGGTTCGCTCGCGATCTTCCTTGAGGCGCCTTTCCTCCTCGGTAAGGTACTCGTGGCCGTCAAAAACGACCATGTTGGACCAAGGTCTGGGGACGAGTGGTCGAGCGCGTCAACCTCACTCAATTGGATGGAGAATAGTAAGGGTGCAGAAGAGAGGGCAGCAACAAAGAAAGACAAAGATGAAGCTCACGACGGATTGAGGGAGTAGACGCTTTCTAGACAAGACGCAAAAAAAAGCTCAATGATGGAAATATAAGTGTTTGGAAGAGTAAAAGGAAAACCCGCCCGAGGTGCCAAAGATGAGGAGACAAGACTTGGTTACGGTGTGCTGGTGCTCCGGACCATCTGTCCGACACCACCTCATGTTGGCAAGCTCCCGCTCAGCTGCAAAGCCATGGGATTGGGCTGGATCCGTGTCGACTGCAGGAAAGCGAGCAGAGTAACGTTATGCAGAGCCAAGAGTTTTCCCGATAGAGACTGGGATGGAGACCGGAGACCAAAGTCTCGAGACTCGACTGGAAAGATATTTCATCATTGCTTCCCTCGTTGGAGGAGGGGTGGGCAGACGTGGGGCAGGTTGTGATGAGATAGCGGGGCACGAACGCCCATGAAGCAGCAAGCAAGCCAGCCAAGCCACATGCAGCCATACCGTACGGAGGAGTAAGTTAGTTGTTACATGTAGGTACGGAGTTGATGAAAATTCGTATCGTGCCGTAGGTGAGAGCGGCTGCGTAATGTATTTCGGTGTTTCATATTGTCTGGTGTTTCTAACGCTCCTTGCCTTGCATTAGGTACCTACCTGCAAATTGGTGATTGAACTATGGTAACGTATCGAAAACAGAATGAAAGTTGCCGTCCTCCTACATGTTTACAAGGAATAGTGTCCGTCGGCAGTTCAGCGTTGAGCTGCTTCAAGTGTGCAGCCAAGCAAGCGCCTTCAATAAAAGGCACGCATCTGCGCATCGTCAACGCTGGATCGGTACCTTCAAACCTTCCTAGATAGAATAATAGCAGTTTCGAGAGCAGCAGCAACGTCTTGCGTAATGGCCCTTGGCGCGCCGCGCAAACTCGTGATGTGGCCATGATGCGGCCAGGCACACAAGCTGTTGATGTCTCCTTGCTCACGAAAGTTACATGCCTACTCCGTACATAGCCTCAATTTTTGTAGGGGCCACACCCACTGGGGCACCGCCGCACATAACTCGACCCACATAAATGATGCCCAGATGCCTTCAGTTGGCCAACACATCGAGCTTACGGAGTAACTACTACCTACCTAGGTAGGTAGTTAACTACGGAGTACTCTGTACTCGTAATGGCCAGAGGCTCAATGTTAGTCCGCCTGCCGAATGACGAAGTTGCAGAACGCCTCGGTAGGCCAAATCTTCCCTTCTCCTTATCTCTGGACGGAAGCAATAACCTCCAGGCGTCAAGTAGAGAACCAAGAGACCGCGGCGCCACGATCCCTTGCCGAAAGATAAACTAAGCCGCAGTCCACTTTGTCTGCTCCTCATGAACCCTGGCCGTCTTGTCATCCTCAAACCACAAACCAGCCAGTTAACAGCTTCGGCCAACAAATGCGCTCCGTGCCATCAAGTCAAGCATTGAATCATTGAATCCCCTCCCCCCTTCAAAAAACTCCGCCACACCATACGTTCTTTCGGTCAGCATTGCATCGCCTCCCGACGACCGAAACCGCTTGAGCTGTGCGTCATCTTTTGTTACTCCCCCGGCAATCATGTTGCGTGGCAGTTTCTGAAATCTGTCCCTACCTCCCATCCTCTTTTCCTGCTCCAGTTCGGGTACATCTCTCTCTACGCCCGTTCTTCACCCTCGGCCTCGTTCATCCGAGCTCTCTGTCGCCAGTCACCTCTAGCAAATCGTCATTCTCACACCGGACAAATGTCCGACGCCGTCTCCCTCCTGCGTCGCCTGATCCTCGATTCACCCCCCGGAGAATGGGCGCTTAGTCGCCTCCGCGACCTCCTGATAGGGGCCCTGCGCCAGGGCCCTGTGCCGCAGCATGTAGCCCTTGAAATGGACGGGAACAGGCGGTATGCCAGGAATCACAGGATGGAAACGGTTGAGGGGCATCATCGCGGATTCGAGGCTCTCGCTAGGGTAACAACGCGTTCCTATCCTTCTCTTCTTCCCCCTCTCGCGATTGAGCTCTGAGCTAATCCACCGGCGTTTACGCCTCTCCAGATCATGGAAATCTGCTACAAGTGCGGTGTCAAGGTCATCACTGTGTACGCTTTCAGCGTGGAGAACTACAACCGACCGAAGCACGAAGTCGAGGGGCTCATGCAAATGGCCAAGGTCAAGCTGGAGCAGCTCACCATGTACGGCGACATCCTAGACCGGTACGGCGCCTGCGTGCGCGTCCTCGGCCAGCGCGAGATGATCCGCGAAGATGTTCTCAAGGTTGTTGACAAAGCAGTTGCCAGAACCAAGCACAACAACAAGTACGGCCACCCACAGGAACTTGACATGCAACCCGTGATGACACGTGCTAACTTACCCCCGTGGCAGGACCGTCCTCAACATCTGCTTCCCATACACATCCCGCGCCGAGATCACCACGGCCATCCGCCACACCGTCCAAGACTTCCTCAACCCGCCGCCGCCCAAAAACACACCCTTCTCGCCCCTGCGCATCCGTCAAAAGATCCTGTCTACGCAACTAGGCGGCCAGGAGCCCCTCCCAACCATCCCCGACGACGAGTTCACGGCCGAAGAGGCCAACTTGATCGATGACGACGACGACGCCGGCGACTCATCGTCAACCACTCTGCCGCCGGACTCGCCCTCGCCCAGTCTTCGCACCCGCTCCTCCTCGGCCACCAATCTCCCCAACCCAGAAACTATCACCACCGACACCCTCAACGACCACATGTACACGGCCGCCGACCCGCCGTTGGACCTCTTCATACGGACCAGCGGCGTCCACCGCCTCAGCGACTTCATGCTCTGGCAGTGCCACCAGAACACACAAATCATCTTCATCGACTGCCTGTGGCCCGACTTTGATCTCCAGCACTTCATCTGGGTCATGCTGGAATGGCAGTGGCGGCGGAAGCAGAAGGAGAGAGACGACATGAGCACCTTGGCCAAGGCCAAGACCCGACGCCTGGTCGAGTAGACACATGCATGCGTCGGGGAAAAAGGAGAAGAATCATGTGGAAGGTGTACTTTATACCCCGTGCGTTTGCGTACGGAATATCTTGCGGAAGCGGACATAGCGTTATTATTTTCTTCATGTAGACTATCTACTTCGAATAGCCTTCATTTACGCCTTCCCTCCCATACATAGACAAAAACTACCAGGCCCGACGCAGGGCTTGCAACTCGACAGTCATGAACCTCGTAGCATATACGGCTTCCTGGCCAGAGCGAAACCGCGACAAAGAAGTTGCACCAGAGACGTACGCATTACCACCGGAAACGCCGTGCACCTCATCGAGTCCGCAGACGACATATGCCCGTACCACACCATGTCGAATCGCAAATTACTACCCGCCCGACACCCTATCCAGTTCCATTCAAACATACAAAGCCCCCGTCCATGATCCCACAACCCGAAACGCCCTCCCGAGAAAACGTCAATGAAAAAAAAAAAAACGTATATACAACGCGTGGCTACATGCGCCGCCACGTCGCCGCAAATGCTAGCGGCCCCCCGACTTTCTCCCGCTCATCCTCAACCGCTCCTTGCAGTCCTCGCAGTACCATTTTGCTACGGTGAAGAAGAACACACATGTTAGCGACAGGATGCCCAGGGTACTCGGACGGTAGCAACATATACTTACTCTTCGATCCCGGTGCGATCTTTAGCCCAACACAGGCCAGGTGGAACCACTCGCGTTTGCAGTCGTCCGCGTCACAGGCCACCATCTCGCCGTAGCTGACGCTGTTGCAGTAACAGTACGTTGGTTCGTCGGCGTCAATCTCGCCGTCTTCGTCGTCTCCCTGCATGCTGCTGCTAGCGTCTGTGTCGGCAGCGGCCTGTTGTATGAGCGCTACATGGGCCACGGAGCCGCTCTTCTTGTGGCTCTTCTTGGAGGAGGCCATCTCTATGCTTCTTGATGGTCGTAAACGAGCGGCTTCTTGGAAGGTAGCCAGTGCTGGTGTTGACGGTTTGCTTGCTCTACCGCTCTTTGTGGTCACAGTGGCAGAGGCAGTCTGCGGGTTGACAGACTCGCTCTTCGTCTCGGGCTCGTCTAGTTTCGTATCTTTTTTCGCGGTCGTAGGTGTGGCGTTGTTGGAAGTTTCGGGCCGGTCGGTTTCCTTCATGATAAATTCATTCTTAACGGGTGCGGTTGTTTCCTTGGTTGGTTTGTTTTCTTGCCCCAGCCGGGGGAAAGCAGCGACAGAGGCCATTTCGGGTGTGTCTTGGCCGTTGCCATTAGTTTTGTTTGCAGCTGAGGAGGCCGGTCGAGGCTTTCCATTGTCGGTATTAGATGGTATTGAGTTTTGTCGGGCACGGGACGATGCTGGACGGGGAGCGCTGCCCGCAGGAGCGGGCGACGCTTGAGCTGATACTTTAGGATCGGGAATTGTGCCCATGACGGGGGACGATGCGATGGGTGGCGACATGCCGTTCCTATATGCAAATTAGTAAACCGGTCGCAAGGCAGGCCTGTAATGGAGCATATGCCGCTGTAGATGGTAAGTCGACAGTCAGATGACATACTTCTTCTTCGCTTGACTACTGCCTGTAGGCAAAGCCTTCCGCTTTTTTGGCCCCTCTGGAGCAGGAGTCCCTCTAGGACTACTTGTCTTGGGCTTTGGAGCAGTGGTGCCAAACACAGTGCCCATAGCACCTCCGGTCGCGGCGGCATTTCCATTGACCGGTTTTTCTACCTTCCTTCTCTTCTGAGGAGGGTTGCCATTCGTAGACGAGGCTGGAATGCCCACAGCCGTGCCGTTGGGGTCGGCAACGACAGTTTTTCGAGACTTGCCTGTGGTCTTCTTGGCTGGCTCCTTTTGACGGGCCTCCAGGTCGTCAGCGTCAGAGTCTTGGTGTTGGGTCTTCAGACTCCTCTTGGCCTGAACAGCTTGCTTTCGGGCGTCACTCCTAGCGGCCGCCTCCTCAGCAAGTGCCTGGGCCGCAGCTGAGATTGCTGCAGCACCGTCACGGCGAGCCCTCTCGGCGTGAGATACTTTGCTGCCGGTTCGATTATCGGGATATGCCCAGTGAGTTGTGCTGCCCCATTTCGCCTCGTCACTGAATTCGTTTTCCAGATATGGCCACACGTCTTCGACTCTCGCGAGCTGCCGCTGCAATGCCTCGTTCGCCGTGGAGAGCACATGGTTTTTCTCTTCGAGTGAAACCAGCATTTCCTGTATCTTGAAGGCAGTCTGTCGGAAGAGCTGCCGGCGTGGAATGTTGGACGCGTCGAATACGCTGTTAGGAGGCGCGGCGCCGGCTTCGTCCAGCGACGGGGCTGAGGACGCGCGAGCGGGTTTCGGAGCCATCCCGCTGGAGCTATTCTGTGTGCTCATCGGCGCTGATCCTGGCAGTGTCGCTGTGGCTGACATGTCATTCTTGGTCCTGGGTTCAGACCAGGGTGAGTTGGCGATGGCAGCGACAAGCTGGAACAGCTGGTCCTCTGGGGAGAAAATCTTGGCGTCCACTTCCTTGAGGAGAGTGAAGTGTCGTACGAGCTCTTTTGGAAGAGCAGAGATTGTGTCGGCGAAATGGGTGATCGCAGGGAATATCTCGATAGGTTGGTTGCCCAAGGGACGACCGTTGACGGTGTCTCTTCCGCCAGATCGATCAGGGTTGACGGAGCTTCGTGGGCGATTCGTTCGTGCCTGTCGAGCGGGCTGCGATCTTCGATGCGACGACGTATCCGTCGCCGCAGGTTTAGCCGTCTTCATTTTATGACTTTATGTATATGCGTCAAGTATATGTTGCAGCTGCAGGATGAGAATATGTGTATATGGGTATGTGGAAATGCGTGAACAATTTGATTGGGCTCGGGTTGTGGTGATGTGATGGTGTTCGCGATCGCTAATCGGATGAGGTGACGATGCAGCCAGTACCCGCCAGTGGGGGGACAGATAGGAAAGGGAAAAGAATAACAAGAAATGGAGTAAAATTTGCAGTTCTAGACCATCCTGGGACCTTGATCTTGCCAAAGACTGGGCGAGCAGAGAATATACAACTGCAGACAGCTTTCGAAGATGGACGCGGAGGGGGGATGAAGAAGAGGGAGGAAGTTTTGACCAGTTGACGCAGATGGCGGCTCAAACTGGGCACCAGACGCAAATCAATGGCTGTCAAGCCTTGAACGCTGAATTCTAATGGTTGGCGTCAGCGAGCAAGTCCAGCGGCTCACTTATTGGTGCTCGCTGGACTTACTGGACTCACCACACTGAAGGCCCTGGAGGCCCTGGAGGCCCTGGAGCCCCAGTGCCCAGCCTCCCAGCCGTCTTCAGGGATTCCCGATTGGCCAGCTGGTCCCGTGTCCCGTTATCCAAGTAACCAAGCTCTGGGAAAATAGAGTCTCCGGCGCCGGACCTCCCCCGTCTGGCTGTCAAAACGATGATTTAACATTGACCATCATTGATGAAGACTCTAATATCTTCAAAACATGGGTTCTGTCTCAACTGAGTTATGTATCTTCAAGTCCCGCCATTATCTTTCGTCCACACCGTAACGGCACACCAAAGTACAAGTACCTACACCTAAACACTTATCAGCCTTTTGGACTAGACTTCACCAACATGGACTGACCACTTAACTTCGTTCATAATTCTCCTTCGCTCACTCCTGTCTGTTTTACGTACATCAATGTCCACTTACAGAGCGGCAGATGGATGCTATCCGCGCGCTAACGGGGCTGGTTTCATCATGCCTTCTGCACACTGGAAAATCAATGACATTGGCTGCTAACTCAAGAAAACCCCTTCTCACGTGATGACGCGAAAGCTGCGTGCCCATGCGGGTCTCTTCGAGCGCGAAATTCCTCAGAGGCTGGAACCCGTGTTTGACTGGATAACTACCAGAGGAGCCGACGTTATTTCTTTCCTATCTCGATATAGATTGGCTGCGTGTCCTGAATCACGAGGCCATGCTCGTCGGATTCTAGGCGCGGAAGGCTATTGTGAGGAAATGCTGATCGTCAGCGCAGTATTTCTTATTCCAATCTGAAAGTGTTAGGTCATGCGATGGGTTGTCCGTATTGGCATGGAAAAGAATTCTGTTTCATAAGTCGTATGTTGATGGATACAAGTGGAGATAACAGGCAGTGTCTCGGTATGAACTCATCTGCCCCACTGCCTGCTTCGTGGCGTTGGATTTATAGTTACGTCGAGGTCGAGACAAGTCATCCATGCTTCATGCTATGTACTGAAGGTAGTCTACTGACTGAATATTTACATGGGCCGAAGGGAACCTTGCAACTTTTGGGGTGACACTACACGTACGTCACTCCTACGCATGTTGTTCGCCCCATAGTTACAACACTGACCGAGACGAGACCATGCTTACCTGGCAGGTCACTATTGGGCACAGCCTGATCATGAGTGATCGGGTGACAAGCAACACCGCGCCTTGGGATCGGCAATGAAGGCATAGCTGTCGTTGAGCAGAGTTTCAGGATGAAGGCCATGCAACTTGACGCGCTGAATGTTGCTCGTCTGACTATTCAGAGAACAAAATAAACGCTGTGACCACCCCCTGTGAACCAGAATGCTTCCTTTGTATGTCGTAGAACGGAAGTACGTCCTATGGCCGTGTGTCAGTTATCGGAAATGCATTGCTATTACTCCGTACACCTTACTTATGCTTTCGAAATTTCATGCTCGCTCTCAGAGGCGTTGCGTCCAAGCGAGGTCTGTGCCAGCCAGACAGGGATAAATAACGTTAGTGCTCGGCACGACGGCTCGAATATTTGTACTCCGTACGGAGTAGACTCTAGGCTCACCATATCGTCGGGTAGACGCCAGTTTATGTGAACCAGGAGGGTGTCAAAACTGACATGTCCCCTCACCGTGCTATCCCAAGGTCCGTTCCTAGATCTTGGTGCGGCAAGCATGCCAAGCTGCTTACCTCCGTTACCACACCTCGAAGCGATTGTAGGCACTTTCCGATCAGCAATCTTGTGTCTGAACATCAGTTACTTCGAATAGGCCAGTTGCTCTGTATACTTGAACTGCCACACAAGCATTCCATACAGTTTCCCGGTCCAGCGTGCAAGCCTTGAACGAGCCAAGGGCCGCAGGGAGGAATTTCTACAGACCATTGTCGCCTTCTTTTACCCCACAAACAGCCTAGGCAAAAACGGCTGGCTTCGGGTTTGGGATCTCGTGGCCACTAACTAATCACCCTAGCAGAATTTTCTCTCCGACACCCGGCTTGAGCCGCAAGATTACTAGCGTGTGGCCAATGAGAGAGGTTGTTGCATGTAAAGTTCCTGTGCGGTGAGGTAAGTTACGAGGTAGCGATATCCAGGGCTTTTCGAAACTGTTTCTAAATGTACCTAACGCAATAAGCAACTAACTATGCGGAGACCTACATGTAGCCTGCCAACTTGTCTCAAAATGGCCAGCAAAAGCTCCTCGTCGCTATACGCAAACAGAGTGAAACACAGGACATTGCCGTAAGGAGAGGCCAAGCGATGAGTGCACATCTTGTGACATCATTCGATTTGGCAAGTCAAAGAGCCTCCATCTTCTCTCTGCCTAGCTGCTTTAGTCGATTGTAAGCCTCCCTTTTTCCAGTGACCCAGCAGCAGGTTCCACAGCGTCGCCATTAGATCCAATGTGGGACAGCACGGGAAGCGGTCTCGCGGGTGGTACGAAGTAATCCGTATTTTGCACTGGTACTCCGTATTCCATCCTAGTAGTACTGAGTATTCGAGTACCGAAGTTAGCTTGTCACCGAGTCCAGTGGCTGGACAGTGCTGTGGCTCCGAAAATTCGACAAAACATGGGCCTGATTAATGCCCTGTACGCAGGAGCAACCGAGGGGTATGCACAGGCCAGGTGAATGTCTCTCTTTGACCTTGGGTGATCTTGTAAGATTCAAAGGGGTGCATACCAGAACGTCCGACCATGAGCAGGTCACGAGGCGACTGGTCGCTGCAAACCAATTAAATTAGCGAGAGAAGCAAGGGAATCAACTACCACACAACCTTCAGGCAGACAACAGAGGGGAAATGCACTGCGCGTTCCCTGTCGCCGTCATGACGACACGTGACCTATGGCAACAGGCAGTTTTCATTACCACATACAAACCTCCCGCCGCCAACTAAAAGAGTGCTGGCTTGAGGAGACGTCGGCGAGGAGTTGGGAGTACGGAGTCAAGAGTGCACAGCACGAAATGGCGGGCAACTAATGGTGTGTGGCACTAGCTGGACGTGGTCGCCCGGAATGCGGAAGCGAAGGAGTTGTTGACGCATGTTAGCCAACTTCACTTGACACTGTGATGTTTTCTGCGATTGCCGCGTTTGTTCAAGGACGCTGCATTCAAACCAGCCAGTCGGGTGCAGAAGGAGCAGGCGGTGACATTGCGCATGGAAATGCCGAGTGCCGAATGGAAAGTCCAAATAGAAGGCGGAAGGAACGGGGGAAGCCGACTAGGTCCGGAGCTGAGGCAGGAGCAAGGAGCAGGCAGGGAGCTAGATAGGAGTGAGGAAACTTCCCAGGTGCAAAATCTCGAAAGTCCGATCCGGCCAGCCCACGCAACACAGCTTACTTCATGCAGCGCGAGACGACAGTATCGACACGTCGAGACCTTGCATAAAATGGGCACCCGCGCCGTACATCTCCATGGATTTCGGCAGACCACTTGCAACATGCAAACATAGATGGCGAGCGACCCCCTTCGCTGGCTCACCTCTCAACTTCTGCAGAGCGCAGACAGAGCTCACATGACCCTCCAAAGCCCCCGGCGCCCCAGTCGTCTATTTCCATTACTCAATCCCTCCATGTTGAGGCTAAGGGCACGCCAGCAAAGGCTGTCCAGTGCATCCGGCCAGGGCCAAGGGCTCCACTAGGCACCTAGGTGGCGCAACGTGCCAAATGCGCTCCGTATGTCCCCCGGAGCGGACCTCTGCTGCTGTGCATGGGTCCAGGGCTAATCAGCGCACATAGGGTCAGGAAGAGTTCGACTAAAGGTTGTATGTATGTGGCGTGTGCGTCTACAAGGCCTTAGACATGGTGGTGGTGGTGGTGGGCGTGTGACAGACGAGCCAGGATGGAGCCCTGGCCAGAACAGGCTAAGCACATGGTCTCTCTTTTCTAGACTTATAACCCAAAACACCTTTGACTCAAACCCAACAGGAAGCCACCTCGAGCTTGTTTGGCTTTCTTCTGATGTGTTGGTTCATGTGTTGGTTCATGATCCTCGACCGTCCCCTTGACCATCCCTACTACTTAACACCCGATACAACAGCTCAGCTCTCATCTGTCGACTGACCGACTCCCTCTCCTCTTGCCACCATCGACTCTCTTTGTGACTGACGTACTTCGCAATTCACTCGACACAACCGCATCGACGCTTCTCGAGACGTACCACAGTCCCAACCGCAACAGCGCTCTTCCAGTGTGACAATAGAGTCTGGCAAATTTCCCTGCACAAGGTGCCATTGAGTACTTTAATCGCCTGGCGCCTCTAGACCAACTCGCCCAGTCTGTTATATGGCCGTACCCAACGGAGGCGGGCACCGCCGTGTGCTTGACTTCGATACGTCCATCCTGGTCAAATCCAGCATGGCCCGGGCTCTTTCTCCTTCTGATTCTGCTTCGCGATCTTCATTCTCTTCCGTTCGAGAAAACGACGATGGCCTCGCCCAGACCTTTACTCGATCCAAGGTCTCGTCTTACCTCGAGGCACCCGAGGATGTTTTCGACGAGTCTCCCACCTCTGAGCTGACCCAGCCTGCTTTTCTGGCGCCCTTGACCCAACCGCAAAGCAGGCTTCACGGCTTTTGGTACCCGCCGGACAGCTTCAAGGGATGGAGGGAAATTCCAATCAAGGGCAAGACGGCAAGTCGGAGCTGCGATGATTTACGCAAGCTGGGTATGAGCTGGGAGTCGCCACCTGCATCTCCCAGCCACGCCAAGAAGCAGCACGCTGGTAGCTATGCCATTGGCGATGCTCCCTTGGAGAGGCTTCCTAGTGAAGTTCTAGGCTCCATCATCGACTTGCTGGTAGTCGAAATCCCCCCCAACGGGCTGACCACGCGCAACACCGATTTGATGGCATTGCTTCTAACCTCTCGGTCTATTCACGCCTCCACTCTGACCACTCTCTACCGCCACGTCACCATTCCTCACTCACGGATTTTCCGCAAGTTCCTCAATACCATTACCGAGTACCCTGCCTTGGCCACTATTGTTCGTCGACTTGACTTCAGCCATTTCAACCCGTCTATGCTCTTCTCCACCGCCAGTGAACGCGCCAAGACGCAGAATCTCACCACAGATACCCTCGCCCAGTGTCTCGAACTGACCCCTTACCTCAAGGAGTTTCTGGCTCAGGAGTACGTCGACATTGACCTCGGACCACGTGTCCTGCGAAAATTGTTTTTTGACTTGCCCAACTTGTGTGCGTTGGACTTCTGTGGATGCTCATCCACTGTCTTCAAGAACTCTTTCAACACAATTCTTGAGGACTCGTGGCCTGAGGAGCTTTCCATCACCAGGCTGTCTTTTCACAAGTGCCTCGGTCTTCCGTCGACAGTTTTCGAAACTATCTTACCCCGATTGGGCAGACTAACTCATCTGGACGTCGCCGGCACACGTATCACCGATGAGGCCCTAGAAAAAATTCCTGCGACCGCGCAACTTACGCACCTCAACCTTGCTAAGTGCAAGGAGCTGTCTGCTGAAGTGGTGGTCAAATTTGTCACGTCTCACGCATCTACCAAGGATACGTTAGTCTTTTTGAGTTTGGCTACCGATCCTACTAACCATCTGTTGCTTGGGAAGGAAGACATTGACGGTCTTCTTCCTAACTTGCCCAAGACACTCAAATCCCTTAGCCTCCGCGGCAGCAGAATGCACGCCTCTCATATTGCGGAACTAACTCGCCTTTCTCAAACACTTGAGGAACTCGCCGTCGGCCGCGGTTTGGAGATGGGCGACATTCATAACTTATTTTGTCATGGTCAGGATTGGCTACAACACAACCTACGCTTCCTCGACATTTGCGACATTGAGACTATTATTGGCAGTGCGAGCACCCTGCTCGCTCCTGCTTCAGCTCCGCTGAATGTTATTGAAATCGCAGAACGAGCGTACGAACGAGCTGCCAAGATGAACAAGAACCTTCAGCGAGTAGGCTGGATTGCCAAGGAATTTGGCAGCCGCTATTGGCTGGTTCGTATGAATGCTGATGGCTCAACTAGAGACAATGGTGGGCGGTGGTGGAAGATGGGCGCCGAAAGCTGGGGAATGAGGAAGGTACCCGTTGCCACGGCAGAGGTTGGGGGAATGTATGGTTCATTCATGTTCGGACGACGGGTGTAACGACCCCATTTGCAACGACCTGACTACTAAGTTTTCGATTTTTACTACCAGCATCGTAAGACATTGGCATCTCAGCTCGGACTTTGGTACATTTACATTTGGAGTTCTGAGGCGTTTTGGACGGCATGAAAACGGCATACCCATTGATATAAAAAAAAAGCATACTGGGGCTTGATACCAATTCGTTTCTTTGTTTGACTGCGAGCAAGAAGGAAAAAGTGCATCAGGTTCATAAAGGGCGTGCACACGAAACATGGCTTCTACTACTTCTTTTTTCCTCTCCCATCGTCAAAACCACATTTTGAAGCTCAGAACAAATTTGGATTAGGGAATGATTCTTTCAATATAACGCTTTTCGATCTTAAGAGGATAATACGAGTAGCAAGCGAGTCGTGAATTTGTGCGTCGATTCAGCAGATAATTTGGACTAAACACACAGGCTTCTGCTAGAGGTGGATCGAATCAATATCAATTATTGAGCACACTTGGACCATATCCAGTATACCTAGGTAGTTTTATCTGAATAATCCATTTTGCCTTATATTTTTCCCCTTGAGCTTCCTCTTCGTCTGTGCCTCAGCGCTACAGTCCGCTACTGAAGGACCCGCCATTCGCACCTGCCTTGTGAAATGACGTCGCAGCGCTACAGGCCACACGTGACTCAAGCCGGAACAACCCCTGACCCGCGCTTGTCCGCCGTTACGACCAACCGGACTTCCCTTGAGTTAATAGACCACAAGCATCAAGGCAACCTGTCATCGAGTCTTTGGTGCTTGAAGTCATCACCATGGCTCCCAAACAAGACACGCCATTCCGCTCGGCGGACATGAGCATGGTTCAGTTGTACGTTTCCAATGAAATAGGCCGCGAGGTCGTCACAGCCCTTGGTGAGCTTGGACTTTGTCAGTTCCGAGATGTAAGAATCCCCTCTATTCTCTCAGCGCGTCATCGACCACTTCATGAAAAGGCCTTCCTAGAGGCATGAATAAATGTCTAACATATTGTCACTGTATAGCTCAACGAGGAAGTGAGCGCCTTCCAGCGAACTTTTACCCAAGAGATTCGCCGCCTGGACAATGTTGAACGACAGCTTCGTACGTCATCTCGCAGCTTGATTCCCTTTTTCTAACATGGCGCTCTAACTCAACAAAGGTTATTTTCATGCGCAAATGGAGAAGGCCGGAATCTCTCTTCGCAAGCTTGATTTAGATACCGAGAGGCTCGCCTCCCCCTGCACGTCCGAGATTGATGAGCTCTCTGAGCGAAGCCAAAAGCTTGAACAAAGAATCTTTGCTTTAAATGATAGCTACGAGACTTTGAAAAAGCGGGAAGGTGACCTCACTGAATGGAGATGGGTTTTGCGGGAAGCTGGGAGCTTCTTCGATCGCGCTCATGGCAACGTCGAGGAGATTCGTGCCTCAACGGACAACGACGATGCCCCACTTCTGCAGGACATCGAACAGCACCACAGCTCCCCTGAAGTCGAACGATCATTTTCTGGTATGAACATTGGATTTGTGGCTGGTGTTATTACCAGAGATCGGGTCGCCGCCTTTGAACGTATTCTTTGGCGGACACTCCGCGGCAATCTGTACATGAACCAATCCGAGATCCCCGAGCCACTCATCGACCCTACCAATAACGATGCTATCAACAAGAACGTCTTTGTCATCTTCGCCCATGGCAAGGAGATTCTGGCCAAAATTCGAAAGATTTCCGAGTCTATGGGTGCTGAGGTCTACAGCGTTGACGAGAACAGCGATCTTCGACGCGACCAGATCCACGAAGTCAATAACCGACTGCAAGATGTCCAGAACGTCCTTCGCAACACACAGGCCACTCTGGAGGCTGAGTTGAACCAAATTTCCCAGTCTCTCTCCGCTTGGATGATTCTCATTGCAAAAGAGAAGGCGGTCTACAGCACGCTGAACCTCTTTTCGTACGACCGTGCCCGGCGAACCCTGATTGCTGAGGCTTGGTGTCCTACCAACGATATGCCTTTGATTCGTTCAACACTTCAAGATGTCACCAACCGAGCCGGCCTTACGGTGCCCTCAATCATCAACGAGATTCGGACAAACAAGACCCCTCCCACATATTTAAAGACCAACAAGTTTACTGAGGGGTTTCAGACCATTGTTAACGCCTATGGAACTGCAACGTATCAGGAGGTCAATCCAGCCATGCCAGTCTTTGTTACATTTCCTTTTCTTTTTGCCGTCATGTTTGGCGATTTTGGCCATGCCATGATTATGCTGTCCGCTGCTCTCGCCATGATATATTGGGAGAAGTCGCTGAAGAAGGTGACCTTCGAACTTTTTGCAATGATTTTTTACGGTCGATATATCGCCTTGGTCATGGCCGTATTCTCAATTTTCACAGGCCTGATCTACAACGACGTGTTTTCGAAGTCCATGACGCTGTTTCCTAGCGCCTGGGAGTTTGAGAAACCCGATGGCTGGCGGCTCGGTAAGACCGTCGTAGCGAAACTAAACGACGACGGCTACCGATATCCCTTTGGCCTTGACTGGGCATGGCACGGGACAGAGAATACCCTCCTCTTCAGCAACAGTTACAAGATGAAGATGAGTATCATTCTCGGCTGGGCTCATATGACGTACTCGCTCTGCTTCTCTTATATCAACGCCAAACATTTCAAAAAGCCCATCGACATCTGGGGCAACTTTATTCCAGGCATGATTTTTTTCCAGTCGATTTTCGGTTACCTAGTCGTGTGCATCATTTACAAATGGACTGTCGATTGGACGAACGACGATCCCGCCATTGGTGGACAGCCACCCGGTCTCTTGAACATGCTCATCTATATGTTCCTCCAGCCCGGCAAGCTGGATATTCCACTTTACAAGGGTCAAGCCACGGTTCAGATCATCCTTCTCCTGCTGGCCTTTGTTCAGGTTCCTGTTCTTCTCTTCCTCAAACCATTCTATCTCCGTTGGGAGCACAACCGGGCTCGCGCCAAGGGTTATCGCGGTATTGGCGAGACGTCTCGTGTTAGTGCATTGGATGGCGACGATGAGAATGAGGGTCTGGTTAATGGCCACGGCAATAGCTTTGACGACGATGGTGAAGGCGTCGCTATGATCTCGCAGAACATTGCCGAAGAGCATGAAGAGTTTGAATTTGGTGAAGTTATGATTCACCAAGTAATTCACACCATTGGTATGTTCAGTCCTTATACACCATGTGTTCAATGTTTCGCTAGCTGATTGGTGTGTAGAATTCTGCTTGAACTGCGTTTCTCACACGGCCTCATACCTCCGCCTGTGGGCTCTGTCGCTCGCTCACCAGCAGCTCAGTATCGTGCTCTGGGATATGACGCTTGGTCCTACCCTCAAGACTCCGGGTGTCGTTGGTGTTTTTATGATTGTGGTTGGCTTCTACCTCTGGTTTTTCCTCAGTGAGTCTACTTCTTACCACGTTAGTTTGGGATTCGTCGCTAACAAATCCTGCAGCCATTGCTATTCTGGTTTGTATGGAAGGCACCAGTGCCATGTTGCACTCTCTGCGACTGGCATGGGTCGAGTCCTTTTCCAAATTTGCTGAGTTTGCGGGATGGCCATTTGCGCCGTTCTCATTCAACACTTTGTTAGAAGAAACGGAAGAGCTGAAAGAGTTCTTGGGCTGAAAGTAGCATACTTGCTCGTCGCTATGATTTTATTTTGTAGACCTAGGTAGCCCTGTATAATAAGAAATACACCCTAGATTATTTTTTGAGATTTGCTGTGGCTCTTCCCATGGCTATAGACGCAACCGTACAGATTTTGGCATCTATCCGTGGCGGACTTAATCATCAACGGTTTTTTTTTTTTTTAGAGTAGGTATCCTTCATTTACCACTAAGAGGACTTGGTTTCTTTTCTGTCCTGTCGCTCAACTACAAGCAGAAGCCGTTTGATCATTTAGATACCATCCATATCTATCTATCCATCCATCCATCTCCTTTGATACATGCTATTTGATGTGTACAGTTTCTTATAGTCGGCCCCTTGTGTGAAACATCATCGATCATCCCCAAAGCGGCGCCGAAACTTCCACTCCTCGTTCCACCACAGCCCTCACCCTGTCCGCGAACACCTTGTTCGTACATTCCACCTCCAGATCCTCCAGCCACACCGTCGCCAGCATTTTGTCCACCTTTATCGACACGCCTGGCACAGGAATGCCAATCTTGTGCAGGCGCTCAATCTCCTTCTTTCTGCAATCTTCCGGGTCTGCGCTCTCGCCGTCCAGGGCCATCGACTCGTCTTGTGGCTCCGGCTTGGGGAGGCGTGGTGTTTCGACGGGCGACACGTTTTCGGCGCCGAACTGAGCCTCCAGGAACCAGAATAGTCGCTCGAGGCGGTCTTCTGCTGAGGGGTGGGCGTGGGGGTTTGTCGCGTTGGCTACGAGATCGTGGGAGTGGGAGTGCTGCTTTGAGGAGCGCTTCACGGCCGCGGGGGAGGATTCGACGCTGAACAGCACGGCCATGACGGAGTCGGCGATGCCGTCGTTGAGCATGTTGCCCTCCCATTCGAGTTCGACCTCGCCGTTGGTGCGGTATCGGACCGTAACGCAGCCCATGACGAGGTAGGCTGCTACTAGGGCGGCGACTTCTTCGTCTGCTGCTTCTTCGGGCTTGTACTCTTCTTCTTCTTCTTCTTCTTCGTCTGCATCTGTCATTTCTAGCTCGGTGTCGTTCTTGACACCGTTGCCGTTGGCGGCCTGGGCGCGTCGCATCTCGGGGAGTTCTTCGACGGTGCCGAACGTGCCCTCCAGCGCCCACTTGATGAGGTCGATGCCAGCCGCGCTGAGGGTGAGGCGCTGCTTGCAGGTTATGGTGGTTGTGTTTAGGCCTGCGTATTCGCGGAGGTCTTCGGGCGCCATGAGGGAAAGTTTGAAGTCGTTTTGGACGAGGACGCCTGTGACGAGCGGCGCCGAGGCTCTATCGACATTGATGCCCTGCGGAGGCGGGATGGATGCGAGCTTGCCGACCACCTTGGCCATCTTGTCGGCTTTGAAGGGGATGCGGAGCTCCTCGCAGTTGCGTGGGGAGTAGACTTTTACTTTGGTGGTTTTGGATGCGTTGAGGGAGAGGAGCTTGGATTTGAGACGCATCATGTTATGTTGTTCGCCGTGAACGAGGATCTACGGGCTTGGGTTAGTATTTCACCGGATGCGTGGAGAAGAAGAAGAAGAAATACGCACGACAACTGGCGCGGCTACTTCCTCGATGAACTCCCGGTTCTCGACGCCGTCCACGTGGGCGGCAAAGGAGTATTCAGCGACGCTACATCGTCTGGGGATGAGAACCTTCTCCGAATCTCCGCCTGGTGCCCTCCGTCCTGCGGCGATGTTGCGGGACATGACGGCTGGGATTTGATCGGGCTCCTGCATGATTTGCCTGGCCATGGTGCCCTCGACGCTGTAGCCGGTGATGATGACGCCGTTCTTCTCGCTGGGAGCCCATCTTTCAAAGAGCTCTCTGCTAACGCCGCTCTGAAGCATACCAGGACTTGCGAGCATAACGCAGCCGCCGACATCGTCGAAGCGGTCCAGATTCTTGAGAGATCGTATGTACTTGAAATCCCAGGGTCCTCCTTGGCCGGCACGGTCCCCGCTGGCCTCGGCCTCGGCCATGCGCTCGCGGAACAGGCGCTTGATGTTGTCGTTCATGGCGCCGACGTATGTTTGGTATACAACCATGCACTTTCTGGCGAGGTTGCTCGCGTAGTAAATGGGGTATTTCTGGAACTCGGGGTGCTTCCCCCAGTACTCGTCCAAGACGAGGAGAAGCTCTTGAGCTCTACCCAGGGCGAAGACAGGTAGTAGTGCTCGACCACCTCTGTTCAGAATGCTGGTTATGGACTTCATCAAGGCTTGCTCGCGCTCCAGTCGAGGGACGTGAGAGGCAATGCCGTAGGTGGACTCTGTTATGAGGACGTCGATTTTCACGTCCTTGGGCACTTCCGCCGAAACTAAGTGTCGATCTTGCTCGCGGGAGTAGTCCCCGGTGAAAAAGATGTTGAGTCCGGCAATTTCAATGAGGAACATGGCCGCTCCCAACACGTGGCCGGCGGGGTATGGAGTGATTCGGATAGAAGAGATGGTGTGCGTGGTGTGGTAGTCGATGGCTTCTATCTGGGCAAAGGTGTTCAGGTGGTCCTGCTCTGTGTATACCGGCTGCGTCGTGGAGTTTGACGACGTATTGCCGACTCGGACACTGTCTTGTATGAGCCACTTGTAGATGGCCTTGGTCGGATGCGTCATGAAAACACGACCGCGGAAGTTGGTCTTGGCCAGGACATATGGTAATGAGGCAGCATGGTCGACATGGAAACTGTTGCGCGCACATCATTAGCTTGTGGATTCATGCTTCTTTCAAGCATTGGCGCATGCCGGGCCTAGCTTTAGATGGTGAGGGATGATGAATCACGATGAGGCAGCAAACAGGAGCGCAGGGCAACAGCATATTGTATTCAGTTCATACGGTATACGGGGGCGTGTAAAAACCACGACAAGTACGAATGTCTCTCTAGAGAAAATGGAATGCAACATGTCCGCCCATTGCACACTGAGTACCAAGCTCGTGACTCTCATCAAGGCTAAATTGCGTGTGCTCGAGGGCGGAATAAGACTTACTGGCTGATGAGGAGGACATCTACAGTGCTGAGGTCGAAATCGTCGTAGAACGGGAGGGCTGCTAGGCCGTCGTAGGCAGGATGCTGCCCCGCATCAAGCTGTAATGAGGGAAAAAATGGTCAACCTCTTTCTGATGTAGCTCCTAGGACAGTGAGCGCGACAAAAAGGCTGCTTGGGTCCTTACCATGACCGTTTTGCCCTTGTACTGGACAATGTGGCATGATCGGCCGACTTCGTTGCCACCGCCGAGACACAGAAACATAAGCTCGTCTGCAGGATCGACGGGCTCGTCGGCGGCGGCCGTATTCATTGCTGACGCTTTCCGTTTTGAAGCCATGATAGCGAAGGGCGGGCGAGCTTTTTTCTTCTGGGGCGGCTTTCACATAGGCGGCAGCGGGTGTCTTTACTCAATAATCAGTGTCGCGCGGTTCTGCATTCAAGCATTCATGGCTCATTAAAGCTGCTTGATGGGCAGGTGCAATGTTCATTCCGCACGTAGCGTCGGTGCGTCACATCAAGCGATGTCAAGATATCGGAGCGAAAGGCAGTAACAATGAGCTTGGTGTTGTTGGATGTCCGGAACCGGAAAAATATCGGCCGCTTACCCATCGGGGGCTACCAGCCAAAGCAAGGACGCGGCGCATACGGGGACGCGCCAAGGTGGAAGCTTGCATCACGTGACTTTAAATTTACGCAGCCCCCGATCGCTCATCGAAGCTGCCTTCTCTCAACTCCGGCCAGCACCGCAACAGATACCTCGTTTTCACGGCCTTACCGACCTCGATCGTTCGCGCAACATCACTTCAATCCTCTGGAACTGTGTTTTATTTTTAAGCCGGGAATCACCGAGACAACCCTTTGGAGCGCCTGGCGGGTTGTGCGCGACGGATGGGAGGATCCACGTCTCTTGTGACAGGCTTCCGTGCCTGCTGAGAGCATCATCACCCTCGCCTTGTAGGAACGTTGTCTTCGCTTTCCGCATCTGTCGCCGTGCTTCGAGGCTCGGCGGCTGGTCACTCACCATGGCTCAACCCCAGTCGCAGGTCCCTCCGCGGGTCTTTTCGCCGCCGCAGCACAGCCCTTCGCCAGCCGGCTCGCAGCAGGGTTTCGCGTTGCCACCGAACAAGAGAGTCAGAACTGACGGCGGCCCAGCTTCCCAGCCTGGATCTCCGTACGCCGTTTCACCTTACGCAGTCAGTCCTGGCGCCGCAGGAAGCCCGCCTCTGAATGTTACGTCGCCGACATTTCCACAATCGACGCCCATGTCCTCCGGGTACAACACTCCTTACACAAACGGCCACACTGCACCGGGCTTAAGTCTTCCTGAAGCGCGTGCAGGCACTGGCACGCCTCCCTTACACCCAACGCAGCCTCCACCGATATCGACGCCCCAGTACACAAACGCTGCCATGGCGCCAGTCGCGCAGGCCATGGCATCACCAGTGCCGTTGCCTAACGTGATGGGACCTCCCCAGCGACCGGCCGAGAGACCGACTAAGGACTACGAGTACGATGTCACGGATTCGCTGGCTGGCACTGGTATTGATCTGCGGGCTGAGGAACAGTACATGTCCGAGCTGTATTCGAACGCCATGGATGTAAACTCGGAAGTCAGGACGGGCTTCCCTCATCATCCAGCCGGGGCCAAATCTTCCTTTTACGGGGCTGGCCCAGCAAATCAACCTGCCGAAACTGCGGCAGAACAGGATCAGAAGCAGCTCGCTGGAAAGGCGGCCGAACAGGCTTGGGCCGACGCATCCATGCGGCTGGCCGTTCAGCGAACGCAGGAGATTAACGACCCTTTCCTTCTGGTCGCCATTCTGCATCGTAAGGCAGAGAAGATTGCGCGTGACAACCATATTGGGTTGAATCTGGACATGAAAAATAACGCGCAAACGATGGGCAAGATGCGTCTGCCTGAACAGTTCCCAAGTCCCAAAGTCACGGTCAAGGTCGAGCCTGGCCCCAATTCAACAATGGTGCATACGACCGGTTCTTACATCCCCCACGACTCTTACCTCGTGGATCAGCTGGCATTGATGTCTATCGCTACAAAGCAGCGATTACGCGAAATGGTAGAAGATGCGGACGCTGTTGCCGTAAACAGGCAGAAGACGTCACATGGAGATATTCCCGAGGATTGGGCGGCAGCGGCAGCGCCCATGTATGCAGAGCCTCTGGGTGCGGCACAAGGTGAACCAGCGACGGCGGAAGAGGGCGAGGACAGCGTTGCAATTCCGTCTGACACTGCGCCCTTGAAACGTGAGAATTGTGCAGTCCGCCGTATGTTGCGATTGTTTACTAACTCGTGCCAGGCTCTGCTGATGACGCAGGCTTAGAAAGTGGCCCCAAGCCGTTGAAGAAGCTGCCTAAGATCTCGTCCTTTATGACATTGACGATGAGAGAGCTAGCAAGACAAGAACGCGAGTGGGAGGAGGCCCGTCTACGCCGACGGCAAAAACGCAAGGACGGTGTCGGAGATGGCACCACTCCGTCGAGGTCCGGCAGTGTCGCACCCGGAACACCGGGCTCGGTGGCACCGGAGTCAGAAAAGCCCATGACGAAGAAGGAAATGAAGAAGAACCAGGCGCTGAAGGCAGCAGAGGCAAACAGTCACGCAAACCAAAACCTGACCAGCAGCATGTTTGCAGGGCTGGGCGGCAAGAGCAACCTGTTCGGCAAGAAGAAGGGGGCCAAGACGTACGACTGGATGAATGTAGGCCGTGGAGGAAGTGGCGCAAACACGCCGACGAGAATGGCGCCCGGGGCCGGCAAAGGAATCAACGGCACAGCCGGATCAACATTACCGGCAAGCCACGCCATGACGACAGAGGGACGAAACCGACTGGGCACGTGGCGAGAGGACAAGGAAAAGGGGAAGAATATCCAACTACGAGACTGGGTCGTCGTGCTGGAAAGGGATGGGCGAGAGTTAAAGGCCCTACAACAAGCATATGTTCACATGGACAGCTCCAATCCGAAGTAAATAGAGCGAAGGGAAGGGCGATGGCTAGAAGAGGCCGCGGGGGAACAACAACAACAACAACAAAAGGTCTCTCTGCAATGGTCATCCGGGCTTTTGACAGATACCCAGCGCCGTGTATGATTGTCTCATTTGGTCTTTGGTTCTTTTCTCTTCCTTTTCCTCTTCTTCTCTCATGGCTGTTCCGGTGTGCCTTTGCTATTGCTTGTTAGCCCGGCGTTTTTACATCTTGAAAGGCGTAAGGAAAGGTCTGCTCCGGGTTGGGGAGGCTCCCAAGCATTTTGTTAACCCAGTTGTTTGCGGGCAGAGAGTTGGTAGCGTCGGTAATAGATGCGCACTAATGGACAGGCACCGCGCTCGGCGCCCGCCATGTAAATCGTGTACGTGCCGTGACTTGTTGAGAATAAAGGGGCGCCGTCTGGATTGCGTGCGACGACGACATGAGTGAGTGTAAATGCCGACTTAAGGAGGTGTAGGTTAGTTCGTGCTCCGTGCCTTGGTTCAGTAACCTAGAGGTTGGCACCAGTTTAGTTACGTGTGTGCCTACTACCCTAGTAGGTACCTAGGCACCTAGGGAGGTACTTGGGTTCGTAGTATCAGGTAGGTTCGGAGGACGGTGGGTCTACCAACAAGAGGCAACCTCAGATACTCCGTACTAAGCTACCTGATCGCACGTTGTATTTAGCCGCTTGTCATCCCTCTCTCTACTCCGTACCCTTCGACACAACCCTCCCTCTCCATCTGCCTGACGCGACGTCCACACAGAGCTTCAACCCAACCACATCAATTGAGTACCCTTTCGTGTTTGCAACACGACCATGGCGATAGCGGTACGCGACCTCTCGTCCATGTCTGTGTCACTGGCTGACTGACAACCCTCCCGCCCAGGCAGTCGGGCAGATCTGCTCCACGGCCTCGGTCAAGGCCAACCTCGACCAGTGTGTGAGACTTGTTTCCAAAGCAGCCGGCGGCGGAGCAAAGGTACGTTGGAAGACGACAGGCGAGAGTGGGGAGTGAGACAGGCGTTGGGTCCTCGGATTCGGATTCGTGTTTTTGTTGTTCTCGAAACAAGATGAGGCCGCCGAGGTGGTGAGACGGCATGTCTGACCCGCGGGGGCGGTTCAACAATGCTCTTCTTCTCCTGGAGGAAGAGACATGTGCAGGGCGGAAAGTGTCTGCGACGACAGTGGTTCCTGTCCTTTGGGACAAGGAACGTTGTCGAGAAACCAGCCCCGTCGTCACTAACGGACATGCCACAACACAATGCAGGTCCTCTTCCTCCCCGAAGCGTCAGACTACATCGCCCACGACGCGCGGGAATCGCTCGCGCTCGCCCAGCCGCAGGCTTCGTCCGCCTTTGTGCAGGGCCTCTGCGCGGCGGCCAGGTCACACTCGATGGCGGTCCACGTGGGCATCCACGAACCGGTCCGTCGACAAGACGTCGCGGTGTCGAAGCTACTCAACCGCACCGTGTACATCTCGGCGGCAGGGGAAGTCGTCGACGCAGCAACCTACGATAAGCTCCACGTATTCGACTACGGCGGCCTCAGGGAGAGCGACACAGTGCAGGCGGGGGCTGGGCTCACGGCGCCGTTCGACTCGCCCGTCGGCCGCATCGGCAGCCTCATTTGCTTCGACGTGCGGTTCGCAGAGCCGGCGCTGGCGCTGGCGCAGCCTGGTCCCCGGAGCGCGTGGTGTCGGCGGCCGGCGCAAATCCTCACGTACCCCAGCGCCTTCACACTGCGCACGGGACAGGCACACTGGGAGACGCTGCTGCGCGGCCGGGCAGCGGAGACGCAGAGCTGGGTCGTGGCCGCGGCGCAGGTCGGCAGGCATAATGCGGCGAGAGCCAGCTACGGACGCAGCTTGGTCGTCGACCCATGGGGGGAGGTGAGGGTGCGACTGGGCGGCGTCGAGGACGGCGGCGTCGAGGAGATTGGCTTTGTGGACATGGACATGGGGCTGTGGGAAACGGTGCGGCGGGAGATGCCGTTGAAGAGGAGGAGGTGAGTGTCGGGGAATTCTGCTTGACCCCATCTACAGACGTCGGCCATGGTGTTGATGACGGCTTGTGCTGACTGCCTCGGTTGCGTTTCTGCCAGGGATGTATACGCCGAGCTGTGAATCCGAGCTTGGCCCTGCGACCGAGGCCAAAGCATGCAAGATGGCCGGATGGTGGCTAAATGTTGCAAAACGAGCATACGTGTGCCTTGCAGACGCGGGCAGGAAACCAACCGTCCAACCAAGCACATGAAGAAGATGCTCCTGAATCCACGACGCCGTCTAACAGCGCCAACACGCAGCAGCCAGACACGAAACACACAGATGGCCAGCATCCGTCAACATGGTGTGCAACAGGCCGCACTCTGTGTCTGGTAACTAGTTACTCCGTAATGTCTTTTGTAAGGTCGCGTAGATGACGCACCCAATTATTCACCGTGTAACTACTCTGTACATACCACATTGCCGAGATCCTTGCAGCAAGTTACCAACTTTCAACAACACAGCTACGCTCCCAGCCCACGTATGAATCAAGACATAAGCTCCTAGTGTGCGCTTCAACACAGTAACAAATGACAAGTCACTTCATACATTCTCACCCTCCCAAACCCAGCATCTCCGCCCGAAACCCAAGCATCGCCAATTGTTTCATCCCCAGCCAACCCGTGACCAGGCCGTCCTGCAATAATCGCCCAAAGCCATCTCTGCGTCGCTCTGGAATGAGGCATGAAACGCGGGGGCCCAGAAATCAACGACAACATTTGGACTCGAGCCCCTGTCTTTCTTTCTTTCTTGCTCGCTCGCTCGCTCGCTCTTGTTGTCTCTTTCCTCATGGCTCACCTCGCCACTTACTCCGTAACTAGTGTCGATTTGCTCATCCCCCCCACCCTTTTTCTCCTCCTCACTTGAAGAGGAGAGGAGAGAGGGGGGGGGGTCTTCCCCAAGCCGCGTGCCATGTTGCTTTTCCCCAACAACTTGGGTTCCCCCGGCCGCCAATTGATGTCTCGGCCGAAAAGGAGCGGGAGAATGGAGAGCCTGGCAGGCAGGTAGGTCAGGGGTGTTCAGATATCTAACCAGGCTGTCTGGGCGTGCGATCGGGAGTCTCTCTCTCGCCTGCATTTGAGTCGTCCTTCTTTCTCCGACCCTCCTCCCTTTTTTATAAGTTAAGTTACATTGCCTGTTTCTCAACCTGGGCTTGTCGAGACTAACATTCGTCAGCGGTTCAGTCTGGCCCGTCCCAGTTGTTTGGACCGTCTTCGTCATGTTTGACCACATTTGGCCTCACGTTGAACTCGTCCGTCCTTGATAAGGAAAATTGGAGACCACAATGAAGACGTTGTTTCAAAAAAAAAACAAAAAAAGAACCCAAAAGCGTGAGCCTCGTTGAAGTCTTCTCCTATTCTAATGCACACAAAGGTAGGGGCGAAACAAACAAATGTCATCTTGTTCGTGTCCCCTTCTTTCTTGCAAATACTTGATAATGTCTAGTGTAGAAAGGGGTATCATCCATCCATATGTCCCGAGTCCTGCCTAGAGCCGGTCATCTTCCATCCAAGCCGACTCTCGTGCCTTCCTCAGTCTCGCCTATGTAGTGTAGTCTTGTACAAGGTAGTGGTACATGCGAACGAGATAAGAGCGGCCCATTTGTGGACGCTTCGTTGAACTCGACATGCTACCACCGTGAGGTGTTGCATATCACAGAAGATAAACAGCAAGGGAAACAAAAGAGGCGGGGGAAAAACAAGGAAAAGTAAGCGCAGTGTCGAGCAACATGAAACCCCAAGCGACAGACGGTTGCAAGGAGAACTCATGCAGGTGACAACCAAATCCCCCATAAAAACAGAGCGAGTCCCAAAGTCTATATGCCAAATATCCCCAAAACGTAAACTTTTTGTGTGATCCCAACCTAGCACTAGCCCAATCTTGGTTTTTTCGTCTCATCCCATACAGCGACTGGTCGAAGGTGGTGCTTCTCGTCCGCCAAATCTTGCCACCACGGTCACAATCCAAGACATGTCACGACATGTTCAGATCTTCATTCCAATGTGCGGAGCCCCTCGCATGACGCGGCGGGCGATCATCACCATGTCTCGAATCCTGGTAAGCTCAAGATATGGAAAGAGAGGTATCAGGTATCTTTCCACCCTCGCCCACAGCGGAAAAGAAAATTGTAAAACCTCGAAAGTACAGTAAAGTCAAAATCCCAGTGGCATCCCCGTCTATTGTTTTGTAACGCCGTGCATCGAGCCATGGCTCGAAAAAAAAAATCTGCAACATCTTCATGCATCTGGTACAAGGAAAATCCATGGAAAGCTTTTGGTATCCTCACTGCTGATAAGCGAGGTGTGGCTCTGAGCCGTGTTGTGTACAGTGAGACGAATATAGAAAAAAGAGAATTAGAGTAGTTGTACAGATATTATACCGTAGGCTAGGCCTCGAAAAGAAGAATGTCGAGATGTCGCGACGGCGACAGTCCATCGGACCCACAGGGTCCAACGGTTAAGTTGTTCGCATCAAACCAATGTATTTTTCAACAGTCGACCAAGATGGATCTTCATCGAGGCTGGGGCCTCGGCGGCGGCTTAGGAACACCAGTCGTATCATAGGCACCGCGGCCCATGTTGCAGACGATAGATCCTTGTCGTACCATTGTACCGAATGCGATGGACGGTAAGTCGTCGGGGTATTTACTGCAATACACAGATTAGACACGAGTGGATTGTCGATGTTAGAGATGGGAAGGCATTGCAAAGAACTTAGAGCCATCGCTCTATATACATGGACATGGAATTTGAATAGAGACACCTTATCCATGCAGTAAGACAGGAGTCGAGTCCCAAAGCGAGCGAGGCGAACAAGCGAATTTATTGGCAAGTGCGAGGTAATAAACAAGCGATAGTGACTCACAATAACGACGAAGCGTAGTTGGTACTACCAGAGGTAGGCGTGCCCAATCAAGGGTAGCAGAATAGAGTATTGGCCGAAGATTCGGAGGTGAAGCTGCAAAGAGAGAAAGCCTGCGAGGGAGACTGCCGAATGGCCGGCCAAGACTGCCAGTGTTGCCACTAATAACGGGCAGTTCGGGCACAGAAACTGAGATAATGGTCTGAGTTGGACGAGGCGAGATGAATCGGCACCGGCACGTTGGAACGAGGCTACACAAGTCGAGTCGCTGTCGCAATATGGAAAAGCTGTACAAGTACGAGGCGGCTCAATAGACAATTGTGTGTAAGTTGCAGTAGTTGTGCGAGGCGGAAGCAGACCCTGCAGGTAATGCAACGGCTGGTGTGCTCGGATTGGCGAATCCGGACTGTGTAGGTAGATGCGCCCGAATCACAGTTGGCCCCCGTGGTGAGCGCTCGAGAGGTTGGTTGGTCTGGTTGGTCCGAGTTGGTCTGGTTATATCTGTCTGCTGTTACTTTCGCTAAGGGGGGATCCAGGGGCGGTTGTGGTTATATTGGTGGATGAGTCGCGTGGTCGAGACGTCAGCCAGGCACAGACGGACGGGTACCTCGTGCTGGTCGCAAACGGCTGGCTCCAACAAGCTGTGGGAGCTTCAATAAGGCACGGCTGTGAATAAAAAGGCGGATGGCAGATTGTGGCGCGCTAGACTTGTGCGATTGAGAACAAAGCCGGTCCGGTGGGTCAGGTTTGTCCTCGAGATAGAAAAAGAAGACAGAGCTCGAAGGCCAAGTAGCTCGTACTCGAGGAAGCAAGGTACTCCGTAGACTGAATGACACGGGGGGAGCACGAGGCGTAGGTAGCGCAGGCAAGCAAAGAGGCAATACCGGTAACCAAGCAGAAGACAAATCAAGCAAACGAAGCCAAGCTGGCTGGTGATGGTGAGGAAGTCAAGGTCCAAGGGTGAGGAGGCTAAAGGAGCTCGGGGGATGCAGTGGGAGCAAGGCGCTTTTGTACAAGTGCTGGTCAAAGTCCGTTGGTACAGAAGGAGCAAACCAAAGCAATGATTGTCGAGTCGTTTGACGACCCAGGACTTGCTTGGGCTGGGGAAACCAAGAGAGTCAGTTAGGCAGGGCAAAGAAGCCAAAGCAAGGGAAGGGGAAAGGGGGGCGTGCGATTCAGAGAGTCAGCGAGCAACACCGAGGTGAACATGAGACTCAGAGCACTGCGACTGCAACTGCGACCTGTCCTAACTCCTGGTCAATACTGGCTGGTTGTCCGTGCTCAAGAGAGTTGAGGGAGGGTGTGGGAGCATCCGCGGTAGGGAACAGAGTATGGAGTACTTGGGTAGCTATCGGGTCTCGTACTTGCAACCTTGCCCCCAAAGGCCTGGCCTGGGTCAAAAGGAAGAATGGCCGTAAAAGAAAATAAAGAAAAATCTGCCGACTGCCCTGGGACCCGGGTACTTCGTTCCGGCATTTCGGAAGGGGCCTGCTGAGAACATTTGAGGGCACCACCAGCCGCTCACTTCTTTGCATCCATGTCACTGTCGCCTTCCCAATGACAAGCAGGTCTCTGTGTGTTAGAACCTTGAGTGCCCGAGTAATAGTGGTCCATGTATGGAGTACTCATGCTGCTCGCTCACACATTGCTCAAGGTAGGTAGGTACCGAGTAGGCAGGCATTTGATGACTGGAGCTCGATGGGGCAACCTCCTAGTCCAAAGTCGGAAATGCCAAAGTCGGAAATGCCTGTTGGCTGGGCGCCAGCTGCCCCCCAGCCTACATGTGTAGGAAAGGCATCGCAGACTTCTGTGTAGCTCAGTTGGAAAGGTCAGGTTACCCTACTGATTCCTGTTTTTTATGGGCGGCCATGATGAACCTGCTACAAGCACTTGGTACTATTGTTGGCCAACCATTATGGTACTTGAATGCCGGCCATGTCCTCGGGTTCTCCGTTGTACAACACAGGCCGCCGTCCTGCGTCAAGTGCCCTAGTACTCCTGGGTAGGTGTATACTTGGTGATACGGCAACAGACGTGTGGCTGTCTTTCTGGAAAAAGCACCAGCACTCAATGCCACCGATAGGTTGCAGGATTCAGCTTTCCGCTGCCTCGTTGTCCGTCAAGCCAGGCACACAGCCAAGGGTGCTTGGCAGGCAGGTCTCAACCTCAACCACAAGCCAGGATACAACGGCCTGTCATGACGCCTTTCCATCCCTTGGGTCGGGCTGGGGTCCGTATGGAAAGGGGTGTGCCCTCAGCTAGCCTCAAGTCCTTCCAGACAGGGGCTGCTAGCCTCGCTATTGCATGTCTCTTCGGGTGCCTGACAGGGATCCACCTCCCCGGAGCCTTGAACCGGTCCTGGGGCAGGGATCGGGCGTAAGAGGTTGCGTTAGGGTCCCGTCCAACCGTCCAAGCCGTCCTTGTCAATTGGTCGTCCTGGCGCCTGCCTAAGGGCCAGCCTTGCTTGTGGCAGAACTCCCTTGGCCCCAGTGTCAGCTTTTAAAAGTGAAAAGAAAAAAGTCGTGATGCTCCTGAACTCAGGAGATCCGGCATGTGCTTGTCTTCAATTGGTTCGATTCCTTTGCTACATAGGCCTGCCGCTGATTTCTCTATCCCCATTCTGCCTCGACACTCTCTTCATTGCGCTTGGACGTAGCAAGGTTGTGTGCAGTCGGTTGCAGAGAAATAATGTCGTCAATGAGCTACTGCCTGTATACTCCGTACAGTATATCCCGTGGCACCGTCCGTATCTCTTGCTTACGCCGGGGGTGGCACGGCAAGTTGCATCGATCGTGGACTCAACACCAGTATTGCATTCCGTATGTATCTAGTAGGGAGTGAAGCCAAGTCTCTCTGAGGACTCGCGTCGTGCGATTGTCATACTCTTGAGTCTCGGGGACAACCCAGCCATGCCAATGATGTTGAGGGGTTGATTAGGTTAATGTTCAATGCCAGATGAGCACACGGAATGCTATGAATCAGGCTGGACTTTTGACGATATCAGTCCTTGTTGCGGAGTGCAACGACATCAGTGACTGGTCTTGAGACTCGGCAGAGGAGCAACAGCCAAGCAAGGCCATCTCCGAAAGCCTACAGGATTCGCCAACAAACCACAATTCTCACACTTGGGGGCTTTTCTGGCCAAAGTTCGCCAAGATGTGCATGCAATTGGACCAGGCCGCACAAAGAAGTACGGAGTACTGTAATAAGCAAACAGACACATGGCAGGCCGGCATCCCTGACCCAAATGCAGTGCCAACAATAAGCGGGCCGGATCCCTGCATTGGCTAGAATGATTTTAGTCCATGTCTGCTCGGCTGCATGACGGCCCCCCCATTGTTCTCTCTTATGCTTTGTCCTGCAAAACTGGTCAGTGCCTGAATACCATTGAAAAGGCAGCATAGTTATAGCACTATACTCCTCCATCCACACAAGAGTTAACCGCTTTCAGAATGCAAGCTTGCATAGTCCGTAGCTTCGGTAAAAAATAGTAACGCCATACAATGGTCTAGCATAATGCTCTTCTGCACGTTGTTAGTGTACATGTAGCCCTGTCGTTAACTTAACTCGCCTCCTATGGTCATGGAAAACTTTTCTAGCTTTTTCACAAGGAAAAGTCTCGGCCAACTGCAAGTAAAGAGTTCATCTTAAGTCGAGTGATTATAATACTTGGACACAAATTCCCTTCTTACTTGGCACATTCGAGCCGAATCGAAGCTGAATGGAGGCTCGTCTACTTCGTGCCTTTGATCGATTCGCGCCATTGCCCTGCGGCCATGGGGAAAGCACGGAGCATGGTGGCTCGTACCAGAAGAGTATTTTCGTCGCATGTTGGTCCGAGATACAATTCGGGGCGTGGTGGATGCTATTTGACTCAAATCAGACGCCGCGTTTGGTACAAAAAAAAGAAGCGAAGGTATCTTGGTTACATGCCGTGTCAGCGCTGAGGGTAGCTTACGTGATTCGTAACTTTTGTCCGTCGTATGAAGGAAACTGCAATATGACTTCAGGAGTCGGACTCGAGGCACAAGAAGGACTTGGCTCTATTAGCCATCAATGATTGCATGAATCTCCCAGGGATCTGATATGGGATGAAGCGGAAGCCCCACGCTTGGCCGCAGCCCAGAATCTGGCCGGTCAGCCCTGTCACGGGATTTCGGATTTTCAAGACGGTGATGGTACGTGCAAACTTTTGTGTTGACTCCCATGAATGTTGAGGCTTCAAGTGGGTTCAACAGGTGGGCAGGTGCCTTGGGCCGCAACCTGCCTTGTCCCACCGCTTGCTTTTTTGCACAAATCGATGAGTGAATCATCGTTACCGCGGTGAACCTCAGGCCATTGGCTAAACTCTAGAACACGCATGCTCTCCTTCAAGCACATCTGAGTTTGTTGAATCTTAGGACTGCCGCCATTGTGTTCTGGAACATGCTCTACGACAGCACATATATGAATGTACTCCGTATGTGCGCCGTTACCAACCTAGGTACATATGTATAGGAGACTTGTCAGGGTGCCATGTGGTATATCAAGCGCCTGAGTGCAACATGCCATCGCAAATGGGTGTCTTGATCAAATACTTTGTTGATTTGAAGAATGCTGATTCAATTCCATAGCACTCCGTATTCGGTCCCAAGACGAATCATATCGTATCCACCATCAACCCCGACCACTGCAAGTGCTACGGGTTGTTGAATTGAAACGCTGATCAAACAATGGCAGAAAGCCGACCCTACTACTCCGTACTTCACACATGACGATCTCAAAGCTCTTCTCCTAATTGGCGTGTCACACCTTGTTTGGTACCGCCGTCCCGTTTCCCGATCTGCCAGTGACCTATTACTTGGGATCAAGCTAGGCACCGCTGTTCCCAGCCAGCTACACCGTACAGCACGTAGTGATTACCCTTGAGAAATGGGAGAACTCCGCTGCTGGTCAAAGTAGGAAATTTTCCAGAATATAAGTTACGTGTCGAAGTTAAATTACGTACGAGCAATCAAGATCAGGCTGTTTCGTGAGTCCGATATTTATCAGTCTGCAATGGAATGGTTACCTGATCAGTAATGCATGGAGTACTACTAGCTGGACTTTCGTCTTGTGGACAGGATCCCTGTCCAGCAATTTCGACACCAATCTAGCAAACCGCTGATCTGCCCGGCCGAGAAAATGGTTGGTTTATGCGGCCGTGCAAACAACGCCTCAATTTTTGCATGAATGCTTAACGCGAAAGATAGATGGGGAATGAGAAGTGGGCTGCGGAAATCTTCAACCGTTTCATGAATGCCAGTCTACCCATACGGAGTACGGAGTACGTACAACAACTCAGTAAATGCACCCCAGTCCTTCCGCAGCCCTGCAGGCTATCATACACATGTCAATGGCGCGCCGTCGGAGAAGCCTCTCGTCCAGAGGCTAAGTTGAATGTTGTGCCTTGTTCCTGCATTGGCCTGTTTTGACGAGCAGTTGACTAACCCGAGGCTATCGATGCCCGTCACGAAACGGGTGGAAAACTCGGCGTCCAGCTCTGCCTTCACAAAAATCTCGCGTTATACGGCCAGTAGCGTCAGTAGCAGTGAGTACTTGCGAGTCTGGCAGAAACTTTGCTCGGCAAGACCTCAGCTACTGACCTAAGCTACGCATGGGTAGCCTCAGTTCTCCCAGCTACAGCAAACCGGTGCCAAGAATAAACACAAGGGATGAGGCTTCTTTTCGGTCTGCGAGCACAGGTCAGCGAACAATATTCTCGAGTCCACGAAACTACTTTTCCTTTATAGTTGATTACCAGTCGTACGTTGTCAGAGTCGTCTTCGCATGTATACGTGCATCGGCCGTACTAGGATTGTACATAAGAGAGCTCGTATCCAATACCATTCTCGCATTTCCCTTCTTCTTACTCGTACTCTGTCGAACGAAGGCGGCATCCTGCATCCCCCTGTATACTTTTTACTTGGTTAATTACCTAAGTAGTTAGAGGGCTGACCCATAGTCCTTGCCCACTCACTACTGGGGTGGCGATGACTAGCACTTTGCTATACTACTACTAATCGTGCCCGCCCCACTCATTTAGGAGGTCCGGTTGCCCTCACCCCCTAAAGGTGGTGCTCGACACCAAGACGGACCGGACACCAAGGCGGGCCAATTTTCAACCTAGACGCGTTGAACCGCAAAAATGGCTGCAACTAGCGTCCAAACGGCAAAATGCGATGTTGAATTACGTGTCAATGAGGCTATTGACTATATCAACGCAAATCCAGGCGCTAAAATTCGATCTGTGGCCCGAAAATTTAACGTGCCTCGCGGCAGGCTTTCTCGACGTGCCAACGGCGTTCCTGCTAGGAAAGGCTATCCAGCAAGTAATACGAAGCTTTCACGAGAAGAGGAAGTTGCTTTGTGTAACTATATTGATCGCCTTGAGAAGGCCAACTTTGCTATTCGAGCTGAGTTTATCACGGATGCTGCAAATTATATTCTAAAAGAGAGAGCATCATCAACAGCCCCGCCTAAGCTAGTTGGAACACGATGGACTACACGCTTTATCCAGCGGCATAACTATCATAAAAGCCTTCAAAAGAAGCTTGATTCAAATCAAAAGGCTTCAGAAGACGTTGAAAGAACTCTGACCTATTATAATAAGCTCAAAGAGGTCATTGAGGAGTATGGAATCCCTCCCGAAGATATCTGGAATATGGATGAGACTGGCTTTCGAATTGGAATCGGCCAAGACCATCTAGTTATCACAAAGCGAAAAAGAGCACATTTATTTTCAATGCCAGAAAACAGGGAGACCTCAACAGCAATAGAAAGCATCTCTGCAGGTGGCAAAGTTATTCCTGCCTTTCTTATCCTTACAGGGCAAAAACACATGGAATCATGGTATCGAATAAAGGAGCTTGAAGCTGATACCAAGATAACAGTCTCACCAACCGGCTTTACAAATGATGAAATTGCACTTGCTTGGATACAACATTTTCAGGAATTTGCGATACCAATAGGCAGATATCGTCTATTAATCCTTGATGGTCATAGATCACATCATACGATTGAGTTCATTGAATACTGCGAAAGGCATCAAATAATTCCCTTTGCATTACCCCCGCATCTTACACACATCCTTCAACCTCTTGATGTTGTGGTATTTCAGCCATTGAAGCATTATCATGCAAAGGCGTTAGATATCATCATTCGAGATGGTGTGTTGAATATCACAAAGATTGAATTCCTTGCTTGTATTCAAGCTGTACGAAAACAAGCTTTTAAGACTACTACTATTCTATCAGCCTTTCAAAAAACTGGAATTTCACCTTACAATCCACAGCCTATAATTGAGGCCCTTGAACAACGAGCTGCAATTTACACCCCAACACCATCGCCGCCACTATACGCATATCAAGACTCTTCTGATTTTGAGACCCCTACAACGCTCTGGCAGATTAATAAGGTTGCTGATAAGCTAGAGAATGTACTAGAAGAAGATACATCCCTTGAACCTCAATTTGCATATAACATAAGTCGTTTTATCCGCGGCTCTCTTATTGCAGCTACAGAGCTCATACAAACAAAAAGAGACCTTGGGCGTACTAAAGCAGCTCAATTACTATCACAACAACGTAGGGCTCATAAACATCGTGCCCTACAAAGCGGCGGCGTTCTTTCTGTGGATAACGCGCGTGAAATGGTCAAGCAAAATGATAATGACCGCCTTGATACTGCTCGTCGGGTTGTTGAGGCAGCCGACAAAAGGCGCCACAACTACGCCAAAAGAACGTTTTTTGAAGCTGCTAAAAAGGCACGTAAATGGCGTCTAGACTCTGTATTAGATTTACTAGAAATTTGGGATGAAAAGGGTGTGCATTATAGGCGAAGAGGTTAATAAAGCTACTAGGTTGAAAATTGGCCCGCCTTGGTGTCCGGTCCGTCTTGGTGTCGAGCACCACCTTTAGGGGGTGAGGGCAACCGGACCTCCTAAATGAGTGGGGCGGGCACGATTAGTACAATGCAATGGGCTTTCCGCGACGAAGCTTGGCAAGAATTTGCAGCCACTTTCTAGATTGCAGCCCCATGACGGCTTGCAAGTCCCGGCCGGTACCACGGCAAGCTAGGGATTGCAGCCGGCCCAGAACTGGAGCTTGCCAGGCTCATGGCTGCTTCGTGATCCATGTTCTCTTTGGACGATGGCTTTGGAAAACATACGCCTAAAACCGCCTGGGTAGCGGAAGCAGCCCCGGTTGTCCCGGTTGTCCCGGTTTTCATGGTCTTGCGCATAAGTCAGGCTCATGTGGGCTGACTGCAAGTGGCAAGTCTCAGTTGCCATTTGTCTCACTGTCATATCTGTCCATCGTACGGAGCACCAAGCAGGGAGCACGGCGTACAGCAGCGCATAAATTAGAGCCGGTTCTGCTTTGACAGGGGATTAATCTTCACGATCACAGTCCCCAGTCGCAGCTAACAAACCAACGCACATCCGAATCAGGACTTTTGGGCCAAGGTAGATCTTTACTATCGCATTCAAGGCTGAAGTTACTGCAAGAATGCGAGTATAGTACGTTTCCCATTGACATGGACTGGTCCACACCTACGGCCCTGTACATACTCGAAGCAAGGGACCACCTCGTAAGTTACTGTATCATCTACCAATCATACCAAGCATTCAGGACCCTAACTGATCCGTGGACAAGCAAGGATGGTACTGTTGCAGGTGAGGCGCATAAAGGCAGCGACAGCAACGTTCCAACCCATTTTCTAGAATTTTTCGAGTCGCGCCGCTCTCCTTGCTGGCAATTTATCGTGTTAGCCAAAAGTCAACACTGTGCCCATGCGCATGACATTCTTGATCCTCGTCATGTCAACGTCGTTACACGACTACGCCCGACCTCGTCCAAACAAGCTCTTTTTCCCGTTACGGTGCGTGTCAAGTCTCACGCCAGCGACGGACTTGGATGGACGAAACTGACCGAGCCAGAATCTTGCCACAAACGGAATATCGACAATCGCCATTCCGCCTTTGTTCAGGGTTGCCAGACAGCCGACGTCTTAGTCCCACCCCTTACTTGCAAGGGTCAGTGTGCTTTCACTTGGCTGGCAGCTAGCACTGCGAAAATCTGGCAGGTACCGGGGAAGGCTTCCGCCTCGTTTGTGGCCCATTGTTATTAATTTAAAAAAATAAATTCAACTGGCAAAGTCCTAGCAAGGGGTTTTTTTGCACTAGACCTTGGAACCTTGGCCGTCCAGAGGCACGGATTGCACAGGCAGACGGTGGTCCGAATACAGCAAGCAGCCCAGTGGAAGACGACATCATCTAAGTTGGGATGAAGCGGGTTGTCGATGTTGTCCCTAGCAGCATTACCGTCGTAGGAATGAGAGAGGTGAGGTGTACAACGTGGTTTCGGCAGCACGATGTTGTGTGTCGTCAGTCCCCTCGGGGTCGTGCAGAGCTGAAAGCTTGTTACAGAAGAAATTATGCCGGCGCTCAGGTCTGAGATATGCTGTTTACTTTTGGGCAAAGTCGCGACAACGTATTGATCACGTAGGGCATCTGCAAGTAAATTGCCTTGACAATGGCGTTGGATATGAGACGAGACAAATCTGGCTACAGGATAGCTGGATGTGATTACTTCCACGTCGTGAACTTGACATCCTGCAGTACAAAAGAGTAGTGTGATATCATTGATTCTTGACAACAAGTCAGTCACATCCATGCTGGTAAGTTTGACCTAAGGCTCGAGTCTCCTCAGAGTCACGGTCTCTCATTGGTTTCCAGAAACGGTCCAACTCGGGAACGTCGTGATGATCACTTAACCAATCGCATCTGCTGACGAGAGTCGAGTTTGCAAAATCACGGTACGAAGTACTCTTCTGGCTAAAGAAAGAAGAAGTCACCAGTGAAATTCAGGTGAATAAATCTTCGCGACCAGACACCCGCACGTCACGATGCACAAGGAAGAGATACCTCGATAACCAGGTACCCAAAGACCAACTGGTCAGACCAATGGAAAGAGGTATCTCGCTAACCCAGAAATTGTCCACGGGGGCCACCCCGCCATCTGTGACGCAGCTACACGAGGTCCGCCTCATCAGCAAGCTTCAAGCTGCTCCCACCCGCAATTTACCACACATTCGCCAACGACAAAATCTCCGGCCACGTCCCGTCTCGCCGCCGCCATACCCAAACACCATGTCCATCATTCAGCAGCACACGAGCGCCACGCTCAGCGACGCCTGGCGAACCATCAACATCGACGCGTACAACGAAGACTCCAGCGTCAACTTCGACACCTCGACATTACACCCGCCTCAGCCGGAGATTGGCGAGGCAGAGGTCCGCCAGCTATCCGGGCAGGTCCGCCAGCTGCTGAGGGGGGGCGATGCCGAGGGTGCACTGAGGGGGTGTCTGGAAACGCCTGTCTACAACGGCACCGACGGCGCAAAGGTATGCATGTGTCGACGACTTCTTGCCATGCTGCAGCGCCGCGAGGGGTGGTCTGAAGAAGGACGTGCTGACGGGCAAGTGTAGGATGCGCATCTCCAGACCATCATTGAGGTTCTGCAATCCATCAAGGCGAGCGAGATGAACCCTCTTCTCAGGGGCATATACGAATCACCCGGCGGCGGCGAGTGTCTCGATGTCCTTATGAAGTACATGTATGCCGACCCTTGGATTGCCCCGTCTCGGCGATGTGCCGTGGGCGAAAGATGCTGACGTGTCGGGCAGTTACAAAGGTATGGCCATGGGCCAGCCCAAGCCGGCGTCGAGGGTTACGCCCCAGTCCACCGGTGGTTTTGGTGCTCGAGCAGGCGCCTCGAACGAGCCTGCGGCCGCGGCGATGAGCGTTCTGCTCAGCTGGCATGAGAAGCTGGTTGAGGTGGCGGGATTGGGGTGCATTGGCCGTACCATGACGGATTGGAGGAGAGTGTGAAAGCCGCTGGTCTCGATGTCTGATAAAGTGCTGGAAGCTAGGGTGTAAACGCCTCTAATGATACTACGAAGGAAAATAAAGATGCATTTCGTGCACGTGCACGCAACATGAGCTTTTGGCTGTCAGATACGACATGATGGTCCTTACTTCTTCTCTAGTATATCCTTCAGGTTGGCCTCACCACTGCCCCTGGCCAACGGCTGCGGCTGGTCCGCACCCTCCTTCCAACCGATCATGTAGATGATCCTAAATGTTGCTGGGATAGACCCGTCTGGGTTTCCATGCAACTCTCTGTAGATGGCGTCATTGGCAAGGAGGACATCTCTCCGGATTGGGCCCATCTCCCTGCCTAGAATGGCGTTGTTCTCCCCCATGGCCTGCAGATCTTGCATCAGTGCAAACGTGTCCGGATAGTCCACAATGATGTCGTCCACATCGACTGTTAGCATTTTGAAACCAGCCTTTTGCAGCAAGCCACCGACGTCCCGAACGTCTGCCAACGGAGATACATGGGGGGACAAACCGCCTCTTCGTTCCAGATCAGCAAGCTGGAGGGATGTTCGGAGCTCAAAGAGCGTGTCTCCGCCGAGCATGGCGCCGATGAAGGGGGAGTCCGGCTTTAAGATGCTGTTTATCTGGGACAGGACGCCGGGGAGGTCGTTGACCCAGTGCATGCTGAGCGAGCTCATGACCAGGTCGAAGGATTCTGGCCCATAGGGTATGCTCTCTTCGTCCTGGAGGACCTGCCGCGTGATGTTGAGTTTCTTGTTGAAGTCATGGTCCGAGTCGCGGTACAGAAGCGTTTCAGAGGAGTCAGCGGCGATCAACTCGGAAATGCGTGCTGATAGAGGCGGCGACGAGGGCGCGGATGGGTCGGGATTCTCGCGGACAAAGGCTCTGGCCAGGTTACATGAGTTGGCGCCCAGATCTAGGACTTTGGAAAAGTGACGATTGATGTCCTGGAGCGGAGGTGCGGCATCTCTGTTAGTTGATGATTCGATGAATTCGAGGAGGCGAGGAGGGGGTGCGCTCAAAAAACCGTACAAGTAATCGCTCTGAGACGCGGATGGCGACTTCGTCTTTCAGATAGTCAGCTTGCCGGCTTTCCCGGGGCCGGGAAGCTGCGCGCTCCTTTTGAAGCCATTTGGCGTGTCGATTGAAGACTTGGAATCGCGGGGGGCCGGTGGAATGAACGGCATATGTTCGTTGTCGGGAGGCTTGGAGAGAAAGGTTGGCGGCGACGCGGGACGGTGATATTCTATGCAAGCCGGTGCCCAGCGAGCTTGGTCGCATGCATGCTGACATTACATCCGGAGCTGTGCAACGACAATGCGTGTGGGTTGAAGAGAGAAAGGGTCGGGAACCTGACGGTGAGAGGCGAGGCTAGGCCATGGATCAATTGATGTCATTGACGTTGGTGAAGCCTTCGATGCACAGCGTACGGAGTACGGAGTACATGATACGTGAATGAAGTATCGGTTGTGACGTGGACGTTTGGCCAATCAAACCCAAATGGAACACAGCTGACAAGTTCAAGGCGGGTTGAAGGTTCAGTGACATCGGACACTTCAGCGTTGACAGGCTCCCCGTCGTGGCCAGCCAGGGCCTTGGTCCGCTGAAGAACATTGGACATTAGGCTGGACACGGTCAAGTTGAACCCAGCCGTCAAGTCAGTTGGCCCCTCCCTCGTCACCCCTCGTCAAAGCCGTCGACCTCAACAACTTCCTTCCATGTCTCATGTCTCCGATGTCTGCACATGTGCACATGCAAAGCTTCAGTCCGTAGGTGAAGAGGTCAAGCAGACTGGACGTCGGCCCCTCTCGCAGCACCGGAGTGTCTGGTAGCATCAGCATCCGGGAGCATCAGACTCGAGAGTCCCTCCATCCATTGCTCAACCCCTTGCCGTAGCTCCCGCAGTCAAGCCCCCTGCCGCGCATCATTGATTCCTCCTAGCCTTGACGTCCAACGGCAACCTTGGCACGTTGCAACGGCTCGACGACAACGACCACGACAACGACCACGACAACGACAACGACCACGACCACGACAACGACCACAACCGCGACCGCGACCGCGACCGATAGACACCCACCCGACCGTCCGTTGCCGTTTGCGCCGCACCTTCGACTATGCCATCGACCCTGCGGCCCATCAACGGATAACCCCCCTTTCTCACCTACCTCGTCTCACGCGACGTCTCAGCATTGGCATCTTCCTCCTCGTGACATCTGAAGAAAAAGAAGCGTTGGCTAGAGCGCCCCGACAGATAAATTTGGCAATGTCGGCTCCTGGCAGCGGCTTCCTCGGCCGCTCAAGTAACAGCAATGCCAACATGCGAGGGCTGGTGCAGTTCATCGCTGATCTGAGAAATGCCCGAGCTCGTGAGCTTGAAGAGAAGCGGATTAACAAGGAGCTGGCCAATATCCGCCAAAAGTTCAAGGACGGCAACCTCAACGGCTACCACAAAAAGAAATATGTTTGCAAGCTGCTATACATATACATTCTGGGCTGGAACGTAGATTTTGGTCACCTCGAAGCAGTGAACCTCATCTCGGCCCAAAAGTACTCTGAGAAGCAGATTGGCTACCTTGCCATGACGCTCTTCCTCCATGAGAAGCACGAGCTGCTGCATCTCGTTGTCAATAGCATCCGAAAGGACTTGTTGGACCATAACGAGCTTTACAACTGCTTGGCGTTGCACGCTATTGCCAATGTCGGTGGCCGGGAGATGGGCGAGGCCCTCAGCTCCGAGGTCCATCGACTCCTGATCTCACCGTGAGCTAGACATCCACTGACGTCTTGTCATGGCACTTTATACCTGCTAACTGGGCTGCAGAACGTCGAAATCGTTTGTCAAGAAAAAGGCTGCTCTGACTTTGCTGCGACTATACCGCAAACATCCCGACATCGTCTCTCCTCAGTGGGCCGAGCGCATCATTCATCTCATTGACGACGTTGATCTGGGAGTTGCCTTGTCTGTTACCTCGCTTGTCATGGCCCTTGCACAGGACAACCTCGATGGATACAAGGGTGCTTATGCAAAGGCAGCCGCGCGACTAAAGCGCGTCGTCATCGACGGCGAATACACTACCGACTACCTCTACTACAAGGTCCCCTGTCCATGGTTGCAGATCAAGCTTTTGAGACTGCTTCAGTATTTCCCGCCCTCTGGTACGTCACCCTCCTCTCCCCTTCGTCTCCGCTCTACGCAGTCTTTCGTGCTGATGCGTGCAATAATGCAGAGGACACACACGTACGAGACATGATTCGGGAATCTCTACAGCGAATCCTCAACTTGGCAATGGAAGCCAACAAAAATATCCAACAGAACAATGCCCAAAATGCCGTCCTATTCGAGGCTATCAACCTGATTATCCACCTTGATACTGAGCATGCGCTCATGAAGCAGATCTCTTCTCGACTCGGCCGATTCATTCAGAGCAGAGAGACAAATGTGCGATATCTCGGGTTGGAGGCTATGACACACCTGGCAGCTCGATCAGAAACCCTGCCAACCATCAAACAACACCAAGACATTATTCTCGGATCTCTCAAGGACAGAGACATCAGCGTTCGCAGAAAGGGGCTGGATCTGCTGTACAGCATGTGTGACGCCACCAACGCCAGGATCATTGTAGGGGAGCTGTTGCATTTTCTCCAGAACGCAGACTTTGCTATCCGCGAGGAAATGGTTCTTAAGATTGCCATTCTCACGGAAAAATATGCTACCGACGTTCAGTGGTACGTCGATATCTCCTTGCGACTGATTGCCATGGCTGGCGACCATGTCAGTGATGAAGTCTGGCAGCGGGTGATCCAAATCGTCACAAACAACGAAGAACTTCAGGTCTATGCGGCGCAAACTGCTCTGCAGTACGTCAAATCAGACCATTGCCACGAGACATTGATCAAAATCGGAGCCTACATCCTAGGCGAATTCGGCCACTTGGTTGCGGATCAACCTCGCTGTAGCCCCATCGAACAATTCATTTCTCTCCAGGGAAAGCTCTCTGGTTGCTCGCCCAGCACCCGGGCCATGATCTTGTCGTGCTTCATCAAGTTCGTCAACTTGTTCCCGGAAATCAAACCACAGTTGCTCCATACATTCGAGGTGTATAGCCACACGTTGGACTCGGAGATGCAGCAAAGAGCGTGCGAATATCTTACCCTGGCGAATTTACCTACCGACGATCTTCTGAGAACCATCTGTGATGAGATGCCACCCTTCCCCGAGCGAGAGTCTGCTCTCCTCTCCCGACTTCACCAGAAGCATGCAAACACCAGTGACCGCCGTACTTGGGTGGTGGGAGGCAAGGACGCCAATGCTGATGCCACTGAGCTCGGAATGGCGAAGCCGGGAGGCCTTAAGAGGACCTTTAGCTCCGCCGCTGCCATCAACGATGGCAAGGCCAACGGGAATGCTCACGGTGCCAATGATCTCGCCGGCCTGGATATGAACGCTCCATCACCGTCAGAACCCAAGATGCTCAAGGCCCCTAACCTGGCGAGTGCTGCTCACCTATCCCCGGGCTGGGAGGCGGGCTTCAACAAGCTCATGCTACGAGCAGATGGCATCTTATACGAAGACGGCCAGGTACAAATTGGTGTCCGATCAGAATATCGCGGACAGATGGCTTGCCTCATCGCGTACTTTTCAAACAAGTCGCCGTCGCCCATGACGTCCTTCACAACCACTCTTGATCTGGACGAAAGTGAGAAGACTAAATTGACCTGGGATGTCAAAGGTCTTCCCGACAGTACCATAGGCCCCGGAGCACAGACACAACAAGTCATCATGTTTGAGTCCAAAAAGATCTTCGAGAAGAGTCCAACAGTGCGCATCAGCTATCTCGCAGGTGCTTTGCAGGCGGTGACATTGAAGCTGCCCGTCGCAGCACACAAGTTTATGGACCCCGCGGAGCTTTCGGCAGAAGACTTCTTTAAACGCTGGAAGCAGATTGGAGCGGGACCACGCGAGGCACAGGGAGTCTTCGGTCTCACTGCTGGGAAGAACAACACGAGAGAGATTACGGAGAGTTTCGTCGTAAAAGTTGTCGAGGGCTTCCGGTGGCGTGTCCTGGACATGGTTGATCCCAATCCGAAGAACGTTGTCGGCGCCAGCGTATTGCACACTTCAGAGGGCGGCAAATTCGGCTGTCTGTTGCGTCTAGAGCCGAACTATTCCAGCCAGGTAAATATACCCTGCCGGCAAAGTCGCATGGTGAAAGCTTTTGACTGATTGATATGGTAGATGATCCGACTAACAATCCGCGCCACGGACGACTCAGTCCCGGAGATCATGTTGAAACTGATGCAGGAGAGACTTTCTCAGGGGGCCTCGACTACCCCAGAATACCGTGAACCTCCGACTCGACAAGAGATTCTGGACTCGTTCAAGAATGCAATGGTGTCGTAGGCCTGGGTGCAACACCAAGTATTCCGGCCCAGGCGTGCTTGATGCTGGCAAGTACAGGGTAGTTGTGCAAATAAACATTTGGGCGTTATGGAGAGAAGTTGACTTTTGGAATGTGCATAGTGGTGGCTCTGCATGGCGAGGATGTAAAAGCGTAGCTGGAAACGCAGAGTGTATTTCATTTTGTGTCGGCTGATACCAGGAATTCAATGGCTTTTGTGTGTTTTATCTCTATTTTGTTTTTACACCTTTGTCACCACCGTTCTGGTGAAGGAATACATCGAATTCCCCGTGAGGGGAAGATTCTTCAGAGCCTGCGACTGTGCCAGGTCATGACGCTCCTGGTGTGGGCAAAGCTAACAACAGCAACGCAAGTCTATACCTGTGCCATCACCATATATCTAACTCCCATGGCTGGCCTCTGTCATGTCATGGTAGATTGGGGACGAATCCGTCTATACGGTACTGTTGTTGCGGCTACTCCTTAATCTTGGCATCAGCCTTTGCAGGCCGGATCCCGAATATCGTACTCCCAACCCTCACCTCGCCACTGCCCAAGACAATGGCGCCCTCGAAATCTTCGCTCATGCCCATGCTCAGCTCGAGCCTTCCATCCTCCAGCCCCAGCTCGTTGGCCACCAAGTCCCGCTGCCCTTTCAAGGTGATGAAGTCTTCGTTTTCGGTCTCGGCCGTCGTGGCTTTGCTCCGCGCAATAGCGCCAATCGTCATGAGTCCCAGGAGGTGCAGGTTCGGGCAACTATTGATGATTTCGCGGCACAGCGCAACGGTTTCATCCCCCGGGGCGCAGCCGGACTTGGCTTCCTCGCCCGACGTGTTGACTTGGACGTGGACGGAGAGTTTGGGCAGCGCTGGGTCCGAGGAGAGGAGGGCGCCGCGCGCGGTGTCGAGCAGGGCTGCCTTTTTGAGGGTGTCTACGGAGGAGACGCAGAACAGGTTGGGGATCTTGGCGAGTGCTTTACAGTGGCCTGGGAAGGAGGGGTTTGTCAACGTCGCGTTTCTTTCCCTCGTTGCGGTTTCGTGAGTGAGGGGATGATGGTACCTGATTGCAGGCCGCCGATGAAATGCCACTGGATGGTCTTGGGGAGGAGCTGTGCCTTCTGGGCGAGCTCTTGGGTGTAGTTTTCGCCAAAGTGCTGGTGAGAAATGGGTGCTTGGTGGAGGGCGAGGACGTCGTTGGCGGGCTTGAGCTTGGAGACGGCAACGAGCCTGACCTGTCATGTGTCAAAGGTTAGAGCTCGCTTGCTTGTCTGCTTCTGTGAGGATGCATGCATGGTGGGCAATGGGCATGTGCAAGTCTGCCGGAGTGACATTGGGGAGTGAGACTACTAACGTTGCGGCCGTTCGCAAGGCCATTGACGCGCTCCTTGACCGACGACAGCTGAGAGATGAGAGCCTGCGCTCTCGTGGGGTCGATGCGCATTTCCTCGGCCTCACTCATTGCCAATATTGCCAGCCAGCTTGGACAATCTGGAGCGAGGAAAGTGAGGATGCGCAAGACTCAATCAAGAGGTTCAAGTTTGGCAGGTGCCGGAGTCGGCTCATCATCGGCTGGTCCACTTCGTCATATGTGACTTGACTGACACTCAACTTCCGTCGATGCGCATCAATGCCTTGCACCTAACAAGCCGCCACGCCTGCGAACCAGACCAATGAGTTTTTTGGTGCACTTGCGGAAACCGGGATAGTCGGAGCCAGTCCGTTGAGAACCCACCAGTCAGTCGAGTTGTAGCAGCTACAATGTCGGACCAGAAACATACCCGCAGACGGACAAGTAGCAATGCGGCCGCCCTCGCCATCAGAAGCGGCCAACACGCGGGGAGGCAGTCCAAAGCCGCCATCCAGCCCAAGTCAGCACATACGTCGGACGAGTTCCTCCGGGACTTCTTAGACCCTTCGTTCGATCCCGCCGTCTACTTGAATGCCAGCCTGCCGCCTCTAGCCGCGAAGCAGGCGTCCTCTCACGCCGGCAATGCCGTGCCTCTCACTGAGCTGTCGGCTCAGGCGCAGACCTTGTTGTCGCAGCTGAACACGCAGACAACACGGCTGTCTAACACGCTGACGCAGTTGACGGATGACATCCTGAGGAGCGGCAGTCGCCTGGCGTATGAGGTGGAGTTGTTGAGGGGCGAGACACTCAGCTTGTCGGAGACGTTGCATGAGACCCTGAAGGAGGATATCGAGGTCTTCATCCCGGGGGGCCTCGAGCTGAATCACGAACCCAAGAAGGAGGCTGCGAAGCGGGACGAGGCCGAAGACCTGGAGAAACAGGGCATCGACGCTTCACCAACCGCAGATGCTGATGCCGCAACCAGCGCCAACGACGACTCAGCAGACCCGGAATACATCAGACAGCTACAGACACTGACCCTCGTCCGCTCGCGCCTGGAATCCGTCATTAAGACGTTTGGAGACGCAATGGACTTTACCTTCCCGCCTTCAGAGGTCTCTGTCAGCTCGGGCTTCTTGTCCGTCTCGGCGCCGGAACCCGGCTCAGAGCAGCAGAGCTCCGAGGAGAAAGGCCAAAAGGTCCTGCAGAGGCTGCGGGACGAAATCGCAGATCTACTGGGGGGCGAGGATCCCGTCCAGGGCATCGAATCGGCTGCCGCGCGCATTGAGGAGCTCAAGGAGTTGGCTATCGTGTGGAAGGGCACGGCGGAGGAAAAGGGCCGGAGCAGGTTCATCGAGAGCTTGGCCAAGATGGTCGAGGACAGGCACAGGGACTTGGTGCGGGAGATGGACCAGGCGACGAGGAGGGAGGGCCGCGGTACGGGTGCGCAGGCGCGGAAGCAAGAGGGGACTGGGGAGGAGGCCAAGGTGCTAGGTGGGTTTGGGCTGATCAGCCAGTTGCAGAAGTTGAGGAGCGGACTGTAGAGTATGAGATGCGTCTGAATGGACAAGACTTTTTCTTTTATATAGATCTGAAGCTGTGAGACGGTTTTTGGCATGAATGAAGATGAGATGGTGAATATGTTGATGATGGGAGGGACGGCTTGCGAGGAGGATAGGAAATCTTCAGTGGAAGACGGAGTCATAGTGAGAGCGAGATATCCATTACGTCCGTTTTAATATCACGGCTTGTCGATATTGTTGTCTGTATCAACTATTTGGTTGGGGTTTTCGTGAGTCCTCGTTTAGCCCATGACTAACTAAGCTAGATGACTTGGACGAGTGACTGAGCCAATATTTGCAGTGCTACCGCACACAATTACGACGAATAGCTGCGTACATGTACACAGAGACACGCTAATGCTTCTTTCTAACGATAGGGCCCTACATTTGCTACGCTTGACTGCTAAGTTGTAAAGCCAGGGGCCGCGAGTGAATCTTCTCCCTCGATGGGGAACCTTGGGTGCCACAGTGCATACTCTAGAGTTTCACAACACTCTCATAGCACTCACACCGTCTCACACTGTACAGCGCAACCAACAACGCCCCATGCCCCTTTGGAGCCATCCCAAGCCGGGCCAGCCAATCACAAGCCCTCCCGCACCAGGAGCCTAGGCGCAACCGGCAGGCGGTGAGCGGGGCCGCGACTAACACGGCTTTGGGTCGAGCCAGCCAGCCGCCTGGAGGGTCAAGTGCCCGGCACCAGCGCCAGGGCAGAACGACAAGACCAGAACTCGACTTGACGACTTGATTGTTCGGCTGACCTGAATGCAACGCTGGTACACCAGGCCACTCACCTTTGTCGTCGTCGTCGTTCCTCACTGCGACCTCGCCGTCGGTCGTGATTTTCCCTGCTTGCTATCCTCTTCTTGTTTCCCTCTTCCAATCGTTGCGGGCGCATGTGCCGCACTGGTGGTAATTTTGCTTCCTTGTTTCGTTGCTTCGTTGCCGAACAGCCAGACCTCTGAGCACCAAGAAGAGGGGAGAAGCAGAAGAACGAGAAGAAGGACACTGAGCCCCGGCACAAGGGTCCCTTATCCGGGGGCAATCGCAACTGCGCTGCATTGTCCCTCTCTTTTGTCGTCTATCCTTCTTACTACATCACCGACAACTGGGTTCTGCTGAACTGGTCTGCCTCGCTTGGCCGTGGCCTCGCCCGCTCTAAACATGGCCGCAAGTGACATTACCGTGCCGCCCGTCCTCGGCGGCAAAGCCGAGCGACGCTCTCCTCCTCCGGCATCACAATCGAAGCGAGATAGGAAGAGGCAGGCCCTCATGGAGCGCCTCTCCAGCATGACGGACAAGTTTCAGCGCGAACAAGACATGACGTACCGCGACCAGCTGCAAAAGATCCAGTACGAGATCGGCCTCGTCCAGCGTTTCGATCCCTACGACACAAGTGCCTTGGAGGTCGCTGCCGAGCTGCAGAGGGAACACAGGCAGGCCCAGGGAGCGCCAGTCCATGCCGAATCTGCTCGGAGTCTCATGGACATGGCTGGCATCAAGTTCCCCAACTTCATCGACGAGATCGAGGACTTAATTGAGATTCGTGACTTTCAATTGACACAGTCAAAGGTGGGCAACACACTACAATGAGAAAGCCTCATCTTGTGAATACAACTGACGCGGGCTTCCCCGTTCTCTTGTCCCGTCTAGAATGAATACGAACGAAAAGTACAAGAGTACAAGAACACCCACGCCTACAAGGTCGAGACGGCCCGTCGCGAGCACATGGCTTTGACTGGCACCCTGCGCGACCGACTTATCAACACCCTGACACAGAAGAAGAACAGACTCAACAGGGAAAAGGAAGTGTTGGAGATTAACGACTCCAACGCTCTGCTCCTGAACCCAAATCACTTTTCCCTCACCAACCCCGGCAGCCCCGGCGGAACCCACGGCAAGCGAGCAACCAGAATGCGAAAAGACGTCGACGACCTGCAAATGTTTTCAGAAAAGAAGCGGAAGCGTAATCCCGGAGAGGACGACGGCTCGCCCGCTCCGACGCGCCGGGCCCTGGACCCCAACAGCACGACGCCCTTGTGGCAGTCGGAAAAGGCACGTGCCGTTGCGAAGCAAAACGGCCCCGTGTATAGCATCGACAAGCTCTTCACCGACAAGGAATTGTCTCTGCATTACAACTGTGCCGCCTTGGCCGCTCACCAGTACATCCTGCGCAACCGCGTCAACGGCAGCGCTTCCTCCCCCGAGGACAGCGACTCGGCCAACGGAGACGACAACGACGCCGACTCTGTTCCCTCGGCACCCATGATGGAACGCCAGGTCTCGCACGCCACCCGTAGCACGAGGGGCGGCGCAAACGCAAACTTCTTGGACGACAAGATTCTCGGCGTCGAAGGCATTGCCAACTTTGAGGTCCCCGCCAACCTGGATCTCATGCATGCGCAGGAGCCTCCCAAGATGCCCCCTCACGTTCCTCAGCAGTACCTCAAACCGTACCCCCGAACCGCGGACCAGAACTTCCCGGTTCCGCTCTCGCAGGAGGATATCGTATCGGACCTGTCCGTCATGGGCTTCCTCAAGCAGTACGACCATTCGCACAAGCCCGGCGCGCACCTCGACGCCCCGACTGGCCTGCGCAGGATCCTCGAAGCCGTCTCCATCCCGTACCAGCAGGGTCGTTTCGTGGCCATCACCAGCGCCGCGCGCGAAGACCCCGAGAGCTTTCGCGACTCTCTTGGTATCCCCACCAGCAGTCTGCGAGATCAGCCCAGCCCTGGCCACGGCGTCTCCAACCCATCTGCACCTGGGTGCTCTGCGTCCGCCATCCCAATGAGCCGTCAGAGCAGTCTTGGCGGCGTGGCCATGAGTCGCCAGGGAACTACGGGCAGCGGAAGAAATCGAGGTCGTCGTGGCTAGGGTGCGTCTGCTGGGTGGGGAAAGGGAGGTTCAGCATGGAGAGGCTTTGTGTGTTTTGCAATCCAGCGACGGCGTCTCTGTCCTGCTACTGCCATTTTTTTTTTCTTTTGCTCGAGATATGAAAGGGGGGATGAGGCCACGGGGGGAGGGAATAGAAAGATATACACGCGGTCGCCGTGTTTCCTTGACGCAGTCCCGCCGGGGGTGCGTTGGTTCTTCTTGCTTGGACAATGAGTGCTTCATGTCTTGTTATGCTTGGTCGAGTTGTACACGGTCTTTGATTGGGGCTGCGCATCGCCATTGATGTACTTGGCAGATAGATATATCTAGGCGTTTGATTGATTTAATTTTTTTCTTGGCAAGGCAAGAAAACCCACACGAATTGATCTAAAATTCCCCCCAGAAACAAGCAAAACGCCCAACTTATGACGAAATACCAAACGCCTACGCAGCAACAATGGGTCGTCGGTACGTCAAAGAATCAAGATGCCCTCCGTCATGGCCCAAACACCAACGCGCGCACCTCGATGCTCTCCCTGCCCTCTGCATCTTCTCTCGTGCGCGGATCGACAAATGCCGTATGCGGAACCCTCCCGCCTATCCGGCTGCCTGGCTTCAACGACTCGCTATCAAAACACTCCAGCAGCAGCCTCTCACTGCCCGTCATGCCGCTGAGGTAGTACCACTTCTGGCGCGGGTTGTACTTGATGGCCGCCGTCTCGCCGGTATACCCGTCCGGATACCGATGCTCAATGGGCACCACGTCGCCGTCTTCCAAGGTAGACGTGCTCGCAAACGAGAGCGGGAACGACTCGACGGGCCTCCCGTTCAGCGGTCGCCACACATTCACGATCCGATATCGTCCCCTGAGCAGGACCTCGGCCTCTTCGGGGAAGTACCGTCGCACGCGCTTCTCCACCGACGGCGCGGTCTGGTCGATGTGCACCCTCGTCACGGGGTTTCGCGACGCCGTAGGGTCGGCCCGGCGGATGGTGTGGTCGAAGAGGTAGATCTTGTTGGAGCCGGGTATGTGCTTGAGCAGCAGCTGCTCTACTTCCGGGTAGTAGTTGGCCTTGATGGACTCGTCGTCGGCGAAGGAGGTTTCCGACGACGGCGCCACGTGCGATATGACCTTGAATGCGTCCCTGTCGAGGTTGAAGGAGGATTCCCGGCCGCGCAGGTCGTGGATGGGCGTCTCGTGAGGGAAGTCGCCGTAGTTGCGTTGGGGCTCGCCGACCGGGGGACTCTCGACGTAGTTGAAGGCGCGGGCGGTCTTGTTAGTCGGTGGTGCGTAGTAGTTTAGGATGGCGGTGACGTCGCCGCGAGGGACTCGGTCGGCGGATGGGATGGCCATGACGGGAGGGATGTGTTGGGTGGCTGATGACTTATGCGGTAAGGTCGGAATCGAATCGATTTGTTGAAGCTATACGATGAGAGCAATGATGCGAACTTGCCCCCGAGAGTATGTGTTGTCACTGTGATGCTGCGGTCTGGTAGAATGGCCGGATTGTTGATTTTATGCACGCATACTCTCTCGCCAACCGTATAGTTATAGCTCGGCCATAGCCCGGAATTCGATTTCAAATCAAACATCAATGAATGAGACCTTGAACCCCCGTGGTCACTCACACTAAGTTACTCGGATCTTTACTCGAAGGGCGCAATGGAGTGGTCACGTCATGGTGTGAGGTGGCCATTGGGCCATTTGTAAGATGCGATTACCAAGTAACGTTGACTAACCCTACTTTTCCCTCTTTTGGGTGACGGGAAACGGAGAGTTGGCGGTTCAGTGTGGGTTGAGAGACGCTGGCGAATCAGAGGGGCGGGAGCTGCTTTCAGTTAAATGACGTGCTCGGACACGCAATATCGCTTCAACGTCAGTGCGATGTCGGCTTGTCGTTGGTCTTGGCGACATGCCGTGGACATCCATCGACAATCAGCATCAAGTTACTGTGTTTGGCCGCGCTCCGTAGCAGTTAGAGACAAAGATTATTTCCTTGTAACTAGTCAGACCATGGGACCCTGCACGTGCAAGAGGGATGGATAATGCAGTGCCCCTCCTTCCTGCCAGAAGTCCGGGGCGATCCAAGTGTCGAAGCGGGGTGATCGGCTCGTGTCGATCCCGTTTCTCGACACTGTGAGGTCGTACTGCGTCTCAGATGGCCTTCACAGTGTCAGCCCACTCCACCCCCTATTTTGCCCAATATCTGCCAGCCACATTGACCAAATTACAACCTTGATTCTTCCACATGCGAGGCAGAAGGCGGGCATTTATCCAGGATCAAACGATTGCACAAACTCCAATCGGGCAGGTCTGCCGCACCGTGAACCAATTGCGCGATCCCTGTTCTCGGTCTCACCTTTTTGTCCTCTTTTCGTCCAGGAGCCTGAACGATGCGCCGCCCCGGAAATAGCGTCTGAATTGTCGTCGTTGTCGCCGTCGTCTCCACTCCAAAGTGACAAGGACTGCCATGGTGAAACGGTATCGACGCCCACATCCAGAGTGCCGAGTGCCAAGCAGCTACGGAGCAAGCCGTGCCTACAGTACATCAGTGGGCAGTTCAGAAGCCAGTGGGGAGAGGAGGCGCTGAGAACTCGGGCAAGGAAGAAGAGGACGAGGAAGAGGAAGAGGAAGAAGGGCTGACCAAGGAAAAAAGAAAGAAGAGAAGAAAAGGGAAAGGAACGGGAAGCTTCCATGCAAGGACCTTGGCGGGCCCCGGGTGTCGTTGCCGCCCCTCACGGCCAAGGAACAGAGCGACAATACCGCAATGGAGTCAAGGAACTCGGAGAGGCCATGCCATCGCCGCGTGGGTTCGTCGTTCGGCCTACCCTGCCAAGCAGAGACGTGAGTCCTGCCTCCATAGAAGATGCTTACGTGCGCTTCATCTTCTACTGCAACCCTGCTCTGCAGCTTGACTGTGATACGGAAAGCCTGAGGGATGCCTTCCGGACGCCCCCACGAAGTGGTGGCAAGTCCTTTGACACGTTCACCATCTACAAACTGGTCAGGAGGTTCTACAACAAGGATATCAAGACCTGGACGGAGTTGACTACAACGCTTGGAGTTGAGCCACCTGACCCTGCCAAGGATGAGAGTGCGCAAAAGGTTGCGCAGTACGGCGTTCGGTTAAAGGTGCGTGTGTTGTGGGTGCATGTTGTGGCAAGTTCAAGTCTGCAAGGCTAATTCTGACTCAGAAATGGATGAACTCGATGCATGTCAAGGCATTCTTTGAATATCTCATGAACATACCCAATGACTACTGGACCATGATTCCGACGGATTCCAACCCTGATGCATGTTCTGTGCGCGATGGGGTTGCCCTTGAGGATGACATGGCGTTGAGGGCCCTGCTGCCACATATCAGACCCAAGAGAGGGCGCAAAAGACCCGAGACAGACGACGCTGCCGTGCCCCCGGCTCAGAGACAGCGGTTCTCGCCAGCTTCTGTGGCAGAAGACTATCGTCAAGGACGGTCGGGGTCTTGGTCCGCTCATCCAGATGCCCAGAGAGCACACCACCCAGCCGCCTGGGGACCAAACGAGTCTTTGCAAACGCCAGTAAGCCGTTGGACGCAGTCTGCGGTTACGCCCACGGCCAGGGGCTCGTTCTGGGACGACGCCCTCGAACCACGGTCAGCGGTCACTCCCAACAAGGCAAAGGTATCAAATCATCGGAGAGGCGCAAAGAATGTGTCCTCGGCTTGGACAACAACGGGACAGGATCCGGGGACTCGGCCAAGAGGGCGGCCTCCCATCAACCGCACACCTGTCGACGGACCGGACCATTTTCCTGCGCATGGTTGGACGTCAAGTAATGACACGTCTTCTGAGAACTCGTACTATCCAAGGCCGACGGTATCAACTCTCTCAGAGCATCAGCAACGGGGGTTTCACCAGTCGCATGGAGCACAGAGCGAAAGCACGCTCCCAAGTCAGCTTGATCAACACTCACCGTATCAGGCAGGATCGAGACCATCTCGACCCAACATTTCACTACAAGTACCCGAACGAGCTGGTGGTTCAGTACGTCTGGCCACTCCTCCGGCGGCGGCAGTAGGAGGATCAGGCCTAGTACTAGTAACAGCACCAGGAACAGCACCAGCAACAGCACCAGCAAGTCCACCTCCTCAAGTTCAAGTCAACGGTATCGAACCCATGGCCCCACCCCCTGGCGACGACAGCAAATACCAAGATGGCTGGCGCAGATTCGCAAGGGAAGCAATAGACACCTACGAACCACCCGATCAACATAACAGCGAAACGAACCTAAGCGATCCGGGGGATAAAAAGTCCGTCTTGAGCGACTACTACTTTGACAAGATGGACGACCGCACAAACGTAGACGTACTGACAGCCTACTTCACGCGCTCCATGACTGAAGCAGAATGGCTAGACGCTGCCGGGAATCCAACGAAGCCCGTCTCCACAGACGAATCGGCAGCCATGGTGCATGCCATGCTCCAAACAATGTATCAAAATGCCACCTCGGCGCAAGCCTTCCTCATCAATCTGGCTGCCCTCGCTGGCTCCACCACGCTTGTCACGGCACGACCAAAATGCACGCGATTAAGTGAAGATGGTGGCCAGTTCACGTACAAATGCGAATGGGAGTATCAGTTTGGCCAAGTAAAGGGTGGCTTCACGTTTGAGCAGATCGTTCCGGCGAGCATGTGGGCGAAGACGAAGAAGCGTCACGACCCTGACAACAATGGAGGGGAAAAGCAGGAAGAGAAGTTTACCAAGGAGTATTGGCAGAAGAAGTATGAGGCGCTGACGGCACAGATGGAGAACAAGGAGAAGGACCTTGCTGATTTGAAGGACAAGGTGATGAAGGCCCTGGGTCGGGACTTTGTGTGATGAGCCTTCTGGTGCGGATTGGAGCAGCATGTTCTTGGCGTGTTTGCTGCGCCGTGTCTCTACAAAACCCAGATAGCTTCCGGCTGTCTGGCCGCCAAGAATGTCCTGTTCACTACGGAGTACTTGCTCCCACGACACAAGAAGGATGTGGAGAGCGGGATTTCACAGTGGAGGAGGTAAACAAGAACGACGGGATGGATAATATGCGGGAATCTGTATAACTACCTAGGTAGTAAGTAGACAGTGATGTCAGCGAGGCGTTAATATTCTTACCACCGGCTATGAAGAGCTGTTAAAGATTCATCCAGTGTAACTACTCCGTACTCGGTAATCTCATTCAGTGTAACCACATCTCGGTCCGGGCCTGTGGATGATGGGAAAAATATCCCATGTGGTCAACGGTCTACGAAAGGTGTGGAGCCAGCAAGCTGGCTCTTCTGATGAGCGGCATATTGACACATTGGATACAAGACGTTCCTTTTTACGAGCCTGGCTGCAATACGGAGTAGTGGTGGCTGATTGCCATAAGCATCCAACCCCCTTGGGATCGCAGAGTCCAGCCGCAGCAAGCAGTGTCAGCTCGGTGTATTATTAGCGTCTTGCATGAAGCCCCAGCAATCACGGACTGCGTCTTCAGCCGCGGCACGGCGAGCTGGATTCAAGCGGGTGGCGGCGAATCCTTCGGCCACAACGAGATGGCATGTTGAGACACGATGAAACATGACTTATGCACGGCGGGCGAGTTCGACATACGGAGTTGTCTTGTTGGTCACACTGATTTGCTTGCGCCGCCTCAAGGTCAGTCCGCACAAGCGTATGTAGGTAAAACTCTGATTGTTGTTGGCCGCTTCGAGATCCGCCACTAACTTAGTGACTACTCTCATCTTGATGGTTTCTGCTGCTTGCTTTTCTGGGTTTCGGCGGCGGTTCTTTGGAGCAACGGACTGCCAAGTTCTCTCGTTCGGTAAGAAGGCACGGTTTAGCCTAGCCCTCCATGATCCCAGACTTCACATGATCAGAGGGTATTGGGGATCCTTCACCCTTCCTGCAGACTACAAAGATGTTCGGAGGACAAACGACCAAGGGCTAGCATGACGTACGTCACTTGCGTGGGTGTCCTAACTATTTAAATGAAAATCTTGTTTTTAAAAATATGAATAACTCTAAGGATTTTGATAATCATTGATTAGCAGGATTTCCAAGCTGTGCCCCAGGAGCGAAATGCCATGCCTATGAGGCTCCGTCGCGGAGGTTTCCCATGGCAGGCGTAATTGTCGCAATGAGATAAGGGGGTCTAAGGACAAATAAGTGTGGCGTGGCCATGTCACATTTTTTGTGACAGTAATGGGGGTCTGTCGTGGATCAACGACGTCCTTGAGATTCTAGCGTCTGGCTTTTCTAGACTTTTTGCCTATGAGGTCGACAATGTCCTGCCTCTTGAGACAAGACAACAGAGAATTGAGTGTTGCATCGCGTCGGAAAGCACTTGCTTCTGGAAAGAATCCCAACAACCTTGCCACCATGCCGTTTAGTCACGTGGCTGATAATTTATATCCCTATCCTGCCTCGGCCAATCATCAAGCTGTTTACTTGACAGGCATCCTGGTGGGTCTGCTGCCCAAACTCACTTCATTTCCGACCTTGTACTCCGTATGGAGAACGGAGTAACTTAATCAGAAGCATGTTCAGATCTTCGGACTGGGCTTACAGAGGAGAATTTATTTCGCGCAATGCCTCTCCGCGATCTGTGGGCACCCTGACTACTAATAAAGGTAGAGTGCATACTCCGTAACTAACTCCGAACTCCGGCAACCGGAGACCGGAGACCGGAGTACAGAGACATGTGGTTGCAGGTTGTGGCCATTGGCCTCGTGGAAACTATTGTTCGTCCGAGACACAATACAAGCTCAGAGCCCGAATGGGCCGATGACGATCAAGTTTACTTGCCGTCTTGAGCTAGTCGAGACAGCGTGACTGCCAAAGTCGCCATGTCGCTGCTCGTTGTGTCCTGAAGCGGAACGAGCCTTGTCGGCCGCAATCCCAAGATCTAACTGAACGAACGATGCGCGCGCTGTACTCCGAATGTCTTGGACGCTCATTCAAGCCATCGACGGTGAAGCTAGGTCAGGACGCGGCGCGCAGTACGCCCCGAAACCCAGGCTGATTGCCGGCTCGATCAACGTGCGGTTCTGGCGGTTTCGGCGGTTTCGGTGTTGTTCAGACATTTCATCATTCGCTTGTTTTTTAATGACAAAAAAAAAAGGGAAGGAGTCAAGACGTTCTACGTGCTGCTCGTCGGTCTTACTTGCCCGCATCCTTGGATCAATTGGTCGCAAATGCACCCTCCCCCCCTACCTGGTTGCTTACTCGAGCATAAGCAGCGACTTCCTTATTTAATAGCTGCCAACAATACGGAGTACTCCGTACAGAATGTCGGTTTAACAACACAATTTGGCAATTTGAACAGTGCCTACGCTGCCATTTCAAACACTCTGCCATCGCGCTTTTGTTCATGTCGTGAGTCTTAGTTAATATTCAACATTTCAGGCCGGCCAGCTAGTTATCTGTTCGATTGTTTGCTGTCGCGTGACGCCCAGTCTGCGGTGCAGTCGGATTGGGCTGCCTGCTAAACGCCGCGCCGCGTCGTGAAGCGGAAACAGTAACGGCTCGTTCACAAGTTTCCCCGGCCCCCAGTCAAGACCCCAGCTCCAGACTCCAGCCGCGTGGGCTGGGCCAAGACTCGGATTCTGCCATTCACAGTTGCACAGAGCTGCTGGCTTGGCTCCATTCTTACAAACCTCGTCCGTCGCTCTCTTCCTCCCTTCGTCTTGTGAAGCGAAGCAGCCGCAATCCTTTCAGGGCCTCGACTGCGTGGGTTTGCGGACGTTGCGCATGGACGGCGTATCTGCCCTCGACAACGACGACTCCATTGACATATTGCTCGGACAGCCGAACCATCGCTGTCAAAACCTTAAAGGGACCACTCCAGGCTACGTTGAAACCGCCAAATCGCCAAACCGCCGTCTCCACCATTATCGAAACCGATCGGGGTCAACTTCCCCAAATTTTCGTTTCGAGCGCTTGCAACTGCGGCCGCAGCTGCGGCTGCTGCTGTAGCTTTCGTTCATGATGGATCACATTGATAGGGTCGAGGAGGCATCGAGGTATGTTGCAGAATCTGTTCTTCAAGATTCCATAGCAATTTGCGGCCTGGAGTGCGTGGTGGCAGCGGGAGGCATGCGGCTTGACGGCAAGGTCTTAGACCCCCCGCGCGCGCAACTGCGTCGTAGTCTCAGATTGTCTTGACTTCTACCCTCCCAGAATTACTGTTGCTAACTCACATCTAGCATCTCGATCAACGCAGCCTCCTCGACCGAGGCAGGCCTTCCTTCACAGGCGGGTTCAGTGCCCCAGGTCAACATGAACTCGAACATTGAAGCAAAGTACGACGGCTGCTCATTGTAAAAAACCAGTTGCTTTGAAAATCCCTTCTAATACTGCTTCACAGAATCAAAAACCCGCTTATAGGTATTCCTCGGCGAGTTCTCCTCAGCAATGTCGAGCAATTCTGCCGCGAAAAGGACCTAGGCGACTATCTCGGCCTGATGAGGCGAGGTGCTCTTGTTGCTCAAGATCCCACTGGGTACGAAGACATTACTGGGCCAAACGCTCTCAGTCAAGAAGAGATTCAGTCTCTCCGTGCCGAAGTCCTTCACAAGTGGCGTGTTCCCAAGGTACTTTACCTCACCATCATCACCTGCTCAATCGGCGCTGCGGTTCAGGGCTGGGACCAGACTGGCTCCAATGGTGCAAATCTCATATTTCCACATATACTCGGCATCGGAAGCCAAACTGTCCATGATAAGATGCTTGTTGGACTCGTCAATGCTGCACCCTACATTGGGACCGCCTTCGTTGGATGCTGGCTCACAGATCCCATCAACTCTCATTTTGGCCGCCGCGGTACTATTTTTGTCGCCGCCAACTTTTGCCTCTGGCCAGTCCTCGCGTGCGCATTTTGCAATACCTGGCAGCAGCTGCTTGGGTGTCGATTGCTTCTGGGCGTGGGCATGGGGACGAAGGCTTCAACAGGTGGGTTTCTATGATACTGAAATACAGTAGCAACATGGTGGATTACTAACAGTGTGCCTTTCTTTCAGTACCGATTTATGCTGCCGAAAACTCGCCCGCTCCTATTCGTGGCGCTTTAGTTATGAGCTGGCAACTGTGGACTGCGTTTGGCATATTCTTGGGAACGTGTGCCAACTTGGCAGTCATTGGGCTGGACGGGGAAGTATGGCGATTCCAGCTAGGCTCGGCCTTCATCCCCGCCGTTCCGCTCGTCATTCTTATCTACTTTTGCCCCGAGTCGCCTCGTTGGTATATCAAAAAGGGTCGGTACAGAGACGCCATGAGGTCGCTCTTGCGCTTGCGCAATACCCCCATCCAAGCAGCGCGGGATTTGTACTACATCCACGTCCAGCTGCAAGTCGAGCACCAGTTTATCGGTCATGGCGACTATCTCAACCGATTCATCGATCTCTTCAGGGTTCCCCGGATCCGTCGAGCCACGTTGGCATCTTTTGTGGTTATGATAGCACAGCAAATGTGCGGTATCAACATAATCGCCTTTTATTCGTCCGACGTTTTTGCGTCCGCGGGTGCGACTTCCTTTGAAGCATTGTTGGCTACCTGGGGGTTTGGCTTGATTAACTTCTTGTTTGCGTTCCCCGCTATTTGGACCATCGATACGTTTGGACGTCGATCTCTGCTGTTGTTCACCTTTCCCCAAATGGCCTGGACCTTACTTGCTGCTGGCTTATGCAACTTGATTCCGGGAAAGCACGGTGTACATATGGGAATGGTGGCACTCTTTGTGTATCTGTACGCGGCATTTTACTCGCCCGGTGAAGGTCCTGTCCCCTTCACCTATTCGGCCGAGGTGTTCCCCCTGTCTCATCGTGAGGTGGGCATGGCCTGGGCCGTGGCAACCAACCTCTTTTGGGCGGCAGTTCTTTCAATCACGTTTCCTCTGATGCTCGACCGAATGGGGGTCATATGGACATGTGGCTTCTACTCGTTTCTCAACGTCGCGGCTTTGGTGTTGATATTTTTGTTCGTTCCCGAGACGAAACAGCGAACGTTGGAGGAGCTAGACTACATATTCGCGGTGCCTTCAAGGGTATTTATGCGCTATCAAACAACCAAGACCCTCCCGTGGTGGTTCAAGCGATGGGTTCTGTTCCGAAAGGATGTGAGTCTGGAACCACTCTATACACTGGACGTTGCGGAACATCAGGAGGAAGAGGCACAAGACGACGACGGCAGCGAGACATTATTCGAATACGACAAAGCAAGGATTGAAATGAAAGACATAGCGGGGTTCACGACGAACATGAATGCAACGACAAACCCGGTCCATCGAAGCAGCAGCAGCTGAGCACCCAGACAGGTGCCGGGCCGGCATTGTTTAACTAAGGTGTTTTTTTTTGGGGGTGTTTATTTCCTATTTCGTTACGTAGTTTTCCTTGATGGGTATTATCTCCTGCCATCAAAGCCAATTGGCTGGATTATGATTGACTATGTAACGGGACATGAACTGGATGCGCATGACGTGGAGCATGAGGATTTGTAACAATAATCAGGCGCTTGGAACGATACCCATTCGATGTATTTATCCCTCAGGTGACTTGGTTTTGGTCTTACTTTTCGGGGATATAGGAAGAGTGGTTAGCGAACATTAACTTAGTACGTACGACTTGGCCCCTCTTGTGCTTTGCATGTTGTTCCGCCTGTGACGAGATGCAATTCTTCGGAACGGCCTGTGACCTCGGCTCTTGGCGCTGACTGCGCCACGTTGAATCGGATGAGTGTTGTGTACGGAGTGCATGGTTGTTTACTGGTAACTATTGCTTAGCACCCACTGACACGAGAAGCCAGGCAATCCGAGTAGATGGCAATGATTGTCGTCGTCGTTACGCAAGTGTGGCGTGGAGAAAACGACCAGACGTCATATTTCGCATCGGCAGTGGGCCGCTGCGCTTGGATAACACGATGCAAACACGGAAGTACTAGACAAGTTGGGTACGAAAATTGGGGGGCTACAAAGTCAATTGCAGAATCGGAGGCGCTTACAAGCAAGTATGACAGTAACTACGGAGTACTTCGTACGATAACTTTTACTCCGTAGTGGGTTCGATCAGCCCCGACCGTCGTCTGCTAGCTGACATCCGAACCGGGGTGTGAACATTGCACGTACGTACGAGTTCCAGCTGTTCAGGGCGGGCTGCACGACAAGTTAGCGAAGGGCGGGTTGCCGAGATTGAGGCAATGTCTTGCTGGCGGGTCTATCCATGTTGCCGTCTGGTGGCTTTTGGCGGCAGGAACATTGAAGCGCTGAGTCGTGCGTTAACTTACTACCCGCTCTTGGGCGCGGGAAAAACGGAACACTGAACGGCACGAGGATTCGACCCATTTCAATTCAATGCTGTCTCTATAACTAATGGGGAAAAGCTGGGTGCGTGCCAATCCTGTGGAATGGTGGTCCGTACATTCTCGCCTGGTCCAGGCGGATCAAAGTATTAATACGCCGTACTAGTTAGTTATCCTTGTCGTTGGTCTGGGATGGGCGGTTGACATGAGCAGCTGAAGAGAAAAGTGTTGAAGTCCAAGCTCCAGGTCGAGGGAGGCTGCGAGGTTTTGTGAATTCACTCACACCAACGGGAGCCGCAGCACGAGGGCTGCAACCCATTCGGTAGAAAAGCTGGCAGATGGTTGGCGGGACCTGACCGTTTCAGATTTTTTGGGGCCTCTGGTGGCCAAGGAAAAAAAAAAAGAAAAAAAAGAAAGAGCCCAAGCGTGGTGGCTGTTGTTCTGCAGATGGGACGAACGAACATGGTTTGAGTTGGCTGAGTGGACGTTGGAAACTTGCCTTTGTGACAAAAACGACCTGGCCGTTGAACTAGGTATTGATTTCAATGACTGCGTTTCATGCATTGCCTTGAGCTCACAAGATTTCCTCCACCTACTGCATACCTCTAATACCAGAGCATAAGCCAATCAGCACGGTCAAAGGCGACGTTCCGGCAACAAGGCTTGGGTCAAGGGGGTCAAGACCTGGATCAGCATCTCCACATTGTGTGGGATGCTCCAGCGAAAAGGCACAATGTGGTACGACTTTGCGCTTACTCCGTAGCAGAGGGCTCACAGTAACTAACTAATGTGCCCCCCTTGTGGCGGATAGATGGCTGGGCCTGTAACTTCTCCGTACGGAGTACCTGGGTGACTTGCCTTCGCGTCTCACAGGCTAACAAGCTGCACAGAAATGGCAGACGGGTTGTTGAAGTTGAACGAATCCGAATCTGGGATGGGATGACTTGGCGATGATCCCTGCCAGACCTTGAGGACCCTTGACGTCGTGGTCCACCGTGGCAGCGAAACGAAGCCGGTCGGGTCGCGAGAACGGGGCAGATCGTTGCGAGCTGTGTGGTTCATGGTGAGGGGACGAAGAGACCCATGAAAAGGGAAAAAAAAAGGAGAAGAAAGAGGAGCATCAAGGTGACTTATTACTCCGTACTCCGTACGAAGTAAATAGTAACGTATGGGTACGTAGTACGGAGTACTTACTCGTTGCTCCTCCACCCACATACTCATGTATCTTCACACACTCGCACACGCGCACACAGAAATCCACGCCTTCGTTTTGGTTTTCGATTTTCTTTTCCAACCTCCCAATTCCCACCTTTGCGCTCCACCCCCTTTGCCCTTCGGTGTCATTCTTTAGTTATTTGCTTGCCGCTGTCCTTCACCATCTCTCTTCTACCGTACTCCGTATCTTCTTCCCTTTTTCTCTTCTTTCTCACTTTCTTCTTCGTTCCTCTCGTTCGGTCGTCATCCCGGCCTTCTACACTCGTTCTTCTACTGAGTTGAACATCTCGTCAGCCGACGCATGACCACGCCTGCGAACTGGTCACACACCTCGCACCTTATCACACGTCCTATTGTGCATGGGCCAGCAACCCTGAAGCAGGACTTCAGTACTGATATAACGGCTACACGACCAACGGTTAAAGAAAAAAAAAACCCTCCTTTGCTAATGTGTTTTTATCTGTCACTCGCTTTGGCCGCAACAAGCATGACCCAAGTCTTGGCCTCTTTTCAATAGCTATTCTGTATCGACGTATATCCATCCTGTCAACGACAAACATCAGCGACTACTAGTCATCTTGCCATCCCTGCCGTCTATTTACATGACACTGTCCTTCTACGACTGCTTTTGAAACAACCCACTGGACGGTCCCCTCGTTCCCCTGACTTGACTGCGCAAGCCCAGGGGTATTCGAGCCGACACTGCTCAAAAGGAGGCAGGGACCCTTCTCCATTCGGCTTGGGTCTTCCTTCTCTCCTGCGATGCCCAACAGGCATACATCTCTCGCATCGCGACACTCGGGCTTTATCCCTCTGGGGGGTACATCGCGAGCCGAAATGAACGACAACGGCATTCCTCTGACCACTGTCAGAAGCAATGCCTCTACTACCGGAGCCCGCAAAGCCAATCCCGGAAACTCGACCTCATATGACTCGTCTTCGCAGAATGGCTTCGAGAAGGGCGAAGCCGAGATGCACCACCGACATGCGGGACGTCGACGAAAAATGAGCGACGGCAAGTTGGGCCGCAGAGGCACCGGCGACTCTGAAGAGGTCAGCGTGAACGCTCTGGGCAGACTCTACGCCAAGATTGTCGGTTTCTCCGTTGTCACCCGCTACATGGTCTACATCGTCCCCATTGGAATCATTTTGGCTGTGCCTGTGGTCCTCTTTCACTTCACCACTACCGGAACTGGAACGCTCGTTGGCGGAGAAGATGGGCCGACTCTGTTTCTTCTCTTTCTCTGGATTGAGATCATGTGGTGTGCTCTTTGGATCGCCAAGATTGCCGCCTGGGTGCTTCCAAAGGTGTTCATGTTCTTTTGCGGTATTGTAAGCATGGGTGTTCGAAAATATGCCACTGTCTTGAAGAACCTGAGTATTACTCTGTCGCTCTTCTTCTGGGCACTGGCCTCTTGGCTCTCCTTCAAGGGACTTTTCGCCAACCCCTTAAGCAAGGAGCTTGGCTGGGTCGTCAACATGGAGCGAGTCCTTGTTTCCTTGTTCGTGTCTTCAGCTGTACTCTTGGTCGAAAAAGCTTTTGTTCAACTGGTTGGCGTTTCCTACCATCAGCGATCCTTTGCCAACCGAATCAAGGCCTCCAAGCGTGAAATCCATCTTCTCGGGCTCCTCTACGACGCCTCGAGAACCCTGTTTCCCATGTATTGCGAAGAGTTTGCCGAGGAAGACTACATCATCAACGATAGTATCGAGATGATGTTGCGCGGAAAGAAGGGCAAAATCGCTGTGGGCAACGGCGCTGCTACACCTATGAAGTTTATCGGCGACGTTGGCCGTTTCGGAGGCAAGGTCACCTCCGCGGTTGGTCATGTTGCCAAGGAGATTACCGGAAAGCAAGTCTTCAACCCCAACTCGGCCCACTCTATTGTTCTCGAGGCTCTGGAGAAGAAGGTCCCATCCGAAGCACTGGGTCGACGTATCTGGATGTCGTTTGTGCTCGAGGGCAAGGATGCCCTATACCCGGAAGATTTCGAAGAAGTTCTAGGCCCTGCATACAAGGAGGATGCCGAAGAGGCCTTTAACATGATAGATTCAGATTTGAACGGTGACATCAGCCTTGAGGAGATGGTTAGGAAGACGGTTGAGATGGGAACAGAACGCAAGGCCATTGGTGAGGGCATGAAGGACATTGGACAGGCCCTCAGAGTCTTCGATAAGGTCTTGATGTTTGTGGTCCTACTGATCACCGTTTTCATTTTCTGTACGTCCATCCACTTCGTTCCGATTGCCGAGAAGTCGTTTGCTTTGCTAACGCCTCTTTTCAAGTCGTCTTTTTCCGCAGCGGTGTCCTTGCCATCCTAACTACGGCCGGAACCGCGCTCCTCTCAATGTCATTCGTCTTTGCTGTGACGACCCAGGAGTTTCTTGGTTCTTGCATCTTTCTTTTTGTTAAGCACCCGTACGACGTGGGTGACCGTGTCGAAGTCGGTGGCACACAGATGCTGGTTGAGAAAATCTCTCTGTTGTACACCGTCTTCACCAAGACTGCCCAGAACCAGGTCACACAGGTACGTCGCCCTAGAGGAGAGAATTTACGGGAGTTGCTGTGACTGACGAAGACTTCTAAAGGTACCAAACATTGTGCTGAATAATCTTTGGATCGACAATGTCTCTCGCAGCAAGGCCATGACGGAGTCCTTTCAGATTGATGTTTCCTACGACACCTCCTTTGAAGACATTGAGCTGCTCCGCACCGAAATGGAGAAGTTTGTTAGACATCCCGACAATTCTCGCGACTTCAAGCCCGATTTCACTATTGGCGTCGGCGGTGTGAACAACCTGGACAAACTCACACTCGACGTCTCCATCCAGCACAAGTCCAACTGGCACAATGGTATCGTTCGCGCCACTCGGCGCTCCAAGTTCATGTGCGCCATGGCTCTTGCCCTCAAAAGGGTGCCTATCTATGGACCAGGAGGCGGTGGTGAGGCTCTTGGGGGACCTACTAACCCGACTTATTCGGTTGCCGTGACGGACGAATGGGCCTCCAAGAGCCGTGACACCATCGCCAAGGAGAAGGACGCCGGCCGCATGATTCCCACCCAGACTGGCCAAACAGAAGCCGAACATCGTGCCGCTGAACAGAATGCCGCAACGGAACTGAACGCTCGGTCAATGGCCGTCGAAACCTCGGGCAACTGGGGCGAGTTCCGCGACGACCGTTCTTTCTCGCAGCGATCACCATCCGAAGACCGCCGGCGGTCGAGGGACATTGAGTCGGTCCGCAACGAGCTCCTGAAGAAGGAAAGCCAGCGCGGACGCCGAAAAGCCGGCGAAGTTCTCCAGACTCTGAGTCCCACGGAGGCACACGGACCCCATTCCGCGCACAGCCCTCGGCTGGGGACGTTTGACGAAGAAGCTCAGACAGGCATACCGCAGCGCTTCTACAGCGTCAGCCGGCACCGCGAGCCTACCGTCGCCGAGGATGAGGAGGGACTGCACTTGACTGCGTCTCATGGCTTGTCTCACAAGCCGTCACGGGGGCCGTCCTCTCGGCACCGTTAACGAGTAGTCTGAAAATTTTTGGAGAGAAGTTGACATGAACTGATGAATTGGAAGAGTACAGTTGGAATTGCATCGAACATGGATGTGGGTGGGTATGTGTATTGTTTGCACGAAGATGAATACTGTGCAGGCAGTTTATCATAATTTGACGTTTGTAATAGATGATGAATGAATGATTTCGTCATTAGCACTGCATATGTGATGTGATGTGATGTGATGTATGAAAATTTGGCAGTGAGAATTCGTCAAAGTATGTAGTTATGCCTGTTTCTGGATTCTCATACGTTTGTGCCCTGAACGAGCGAGACCGACTTGCTTTTTTGTTGTTCGGCGCAGTAGCGAAAAAACAAAAACAAAACACGAACGGTCATGTAGTTATATTATAGTTACGAACTGGGGAGACTTCCTTAGTACCTATCGTACGGCTGTGTTGTCACCGAGGAATCATTCAACTGGGAACTATGATTCAATGCTGCAATTCTCCATCCTTTTCCTGGTGAACAGCCGTGTAGGCAACAGTAGACCCCTTTTGCTTCGAGTCCAGCCACGGGGTTCCAGGGTCCGATAGTGCCGGCGTCAATACCGCGGCGGCGCGACGTCTACGTCGGAGGGCGGCGAATCTGTCATGGAGAAAAAAAAATAGGAAAAAAGAGTCAGATAGGAGGGTCATGGGCTTGTGGGATGATGTTTGGTAAAGACGGCGGGCCAACTTACATGCAGAATCCGGCGATGCAGATGAGCGCGGGCACGCCGACGCCGACGCTCACCCCGATGATGAGCTTGTTGCTGATGCCGCCTGTTTCTCCCCTCCATAGGCTGAACGAGGTGGTGTACGCGCCTTCTGACCTGTCTGCTGATGAGGAGCCTGTTGGCGATGGCGGCGGCACGTAGGACTCGGGTTTGCCGGACACGCTGTTCAGGGGCAGGCTGTCGTGGCCGAACTTCTCGGCCTTGAATGCGGTGACTGCTGCTGGGGCCGACCAGTCTGCCTTGGAGCCGGACGGGACCGTGGTGGTGAGGGTCTTGGTGACGACGTTGCGGGACACGGTTTGCAGCGAGGCCGGGCAGTTCATGATGCCCTTGGACATGCAGGCGTTCACCTCGTACGTGACGGCAGTCACTCTCGTCGTCGTCGACGACTTGCCGCCGCCGCCGAGTCTCCGTGCGAGCCCCGTGGCAGCCGGTGTTGCCGCCGCCGTCGTCAAAGGGGCCGTGGTGACGCACGCGGCCGCCAGAGTGGTGTAGTAGATGGGAATCTCTGTGGCCGGCGACGGCCCGTACGTGTTCCCAAACAGGGCGACGCTTGCGCCGGCGGCGGCTCCAACGGCGAGCTTGTAGTCCTGGACGACGTGGAGTGCGCAGTCGACGGAGCGTCCGTCCCTGTCCGCCGGGGCCGTGATGTTGGTCACAAACTGTGCCACGTCGGCGTAGACGCGGGCCTCAATGCCGGCCGCCACGTCGAAAACGTCGATGGGGCTGTCGATGAGCGGCAGGGAGAGTCCCGCGCGCAGCTGCAGGCGCAAGAGGGCTCGCAGGACCGTATTCCCGCTCTGTACGGTGACGGGCAGAAACTCGAACTTGCCTCCGTGTCTGTGTGGAGGGGAAAATAGGGGGCGTCGTTAGGAGGCCTGGCCTAGCTTTGTTGCGTAGGACGGAAAGGGAGACTTACATCTGCAGATGGGACGCTTCCTTGGCGAAGAGGGCTATCTTCATGGTCATCTTCTTGTCGAGCTTGATGTGGAAGCCACTGTCAATCTCCAGCTCGTCGTCCACGCTGAGGACGAGGTCGAAGGAGAAGACGGCCCCGAGGAGGAACTTGGGCCCCAGGGCGATGCCCAAGTTCTTGGACGAGTACAGCGGGAGAGTGTACGTCAGGCCCGACGAGACGACGGTGCTGAGCTGCACGTACAGCTCGATGTCGTCGAACTCGATCTCCAGATCGTAGCCGGGGAAGTCCAGGTCCACGTTGAAGTCAATCTGCGGAGGCGGCACGCGGTCCCGACTTTCCGCCAAGTTGTTGAGGTTGCCAATGAGCACTTCCTCTGCGTAGCGTTTGATCTCACGAAGCGTGGTCTTGGCCTCGCTCTTGACGTCGTTGTATACCTTGGTCCGGTTGAAGGCCCCGTTGACGCTGAGTTTGGCCCTGGCGGCACCTTTGATATAGCATTTCGCACATGATATTTGCACGCCCGCCGAGACGGTAGTCCCGTCTCGCTTGTGGTGCGTTATGTTTTCGTTTTTGCTACTCTGTTGGTCATTCTTGGATCTCTCCCTGAGGTCATGGACGCCCAGGGATCAACTTACTACTCATAAAGCATCTTGTTGACCAAGGCGAGATCCAATGACGTGGTGTTGTCGAACAAGACCTTGGATTCAGAGTTCCTTGCGACATGGTCTAGGCGACGGCGTAACAAGGAGACTGTATCTTCTAGTGTATAGCCTGGCAGAGTTCGGACACTGACCTCAGGCTGGCTGGCTTGTACGAGGGGGCCGAAGAGCCAGGATGAGGCCAGGAGCAGATGCCAATGCATTGCGTATAGATAGCTCTGGTGTCGAGACGTTGCTTGGGTTGGAGACTCATGGACAAGCGTATTCCATCTGAACTTGTCACACTGACAGGCATAGCTTTAATAACAAGAGCCGAATCGCCGCAGCTTGAGTCCCCTCGTCGACGTCTTTTCCCTCTTTCTTCCCAAAGAGGATATAAGGCTATAGCGAGATGCATGTTGGCTAGGTGCGCCAATAACACAGATGTTGTGCAACGGCCCGTTCCCACGGAGATTCGGCCAACACGCCGCGCGGTGAGGCACTGACCATGACAAGGTCCTGGAGTTCCTGGAGTTCCTGGAGTTCCTGAGAGTCGTTCGCTACTTGAGTACGGAGTACAGTTTGGACCGAGGGAGTGGTACCGAGCACAGAACGTTGCCTTTTTGTGCCGTGGTAGTTACAGACATGGCCTTGCGAGAGTCGAAATAGCTCCGTATTCACACGGAGTCTGTTGCAAGGAGGCTCGAGGACGCCGATGGTAGAGCTGGCCGGCACGTCAAGCTGCAGTGAGACAACCCGGTGTCGGACCGCACACGTTGAGAAACATAATGCTTGACGATGTACTCCATGCGGAGTAGCTGGTCTGATTCGAGACCATCGGTTTTCTGCATGCAGTCGTTGGAACCACAAAGTGGCCGAGCAGCAGCAGTGTTGGTTATGAACAGAAATAGATTCCGGGTCGGTCAGCTGAGGGAAGCGTGGACCAGTGAATTCTCTGCCAAGTTTGCATGAAGGATGAAAGGAAGCCGATGTGGATGTGTGAGAGTGAGGCATCTTAGCATACCAGCAATACTCGCCTCTCACATAATCTCGCCTTTTCCTTCATCTATAGCATCTCTTCGACGGGCCGTTCCGTCCCCACGGCCTCGTGAACCGACTAGTAAAACATTGTCTCCCCTCGCCTTTAGATCCATGCTCGTGTGCTAGCACGTCTCAGTTTTACGCTGATAACAACCGTACTACTTGGCCAATCGTCTTGATCGAAGGGCTGCAGGGCCATCAAAGTACGGAGTACTCCGTAGTTCAACGCCAACAGCCATCTGGTACGGCGTTACGACCAACAACAAGCTCAGCCGCATGGGCTATGCTGGGCACTTTGGGCGCAGCAGTCGAATCCATGCAAACACCATCATGCTGTCAGCCTCGTGTGTTGCTCCTGTATATTCTGTCAGAGGAAGACATAATCGCGCAAGTATCAAGCAACAGCTTTGCAAATTCGAAGCGAGGCGTTCCAGTTTGGCAGCTCGTGAGCTTGTCTAGCCGGAAGAAGGACAAGCGCGAGTCTGCAACGGCTCATCAGTCTTCAGGTTGTATCTTCGGTTTCGGGACCCTTTCTAGTTTAGGAAACATGGCCAATCCTAGGACGGGCAACGTGCTGGCTCGCCGTGTGCCAACAAAGAAATCAACAAGATAGTATCATCAGTGAGGACGCTGAGGCACTGACCAAGTCTCCAGAATGCTCAGCCCACGAAATACTGAATCTACTCCTGATGCTGCTTCTCAGAAGAGGATGGCCCTCCGGCTGTGCAGTCGCTTTGAGGCAGCGCCAACACGGCCCTCGCAAAAAAAAGGCTCATGTAGCGGAGCAGTATGAAATGATACTATCACACAAGAAGTGAATTTGCCCGGTGCGTATTGCCCCGAGGATGATGTACCTTGGAGGGCTTGGCGTTTAAGCCCATGTTGCGTCCGCTTGAGCAGAACCCGGCCGTGGACAAAGGGTTGATGGAGAAAACCGGCCAACACATCGTGTCCCTCTACAATGTCACTATTGATTTTCCAATGCCAAAGCGTCCTTCGTTTCTACAGAAGTGGGCTCGAAGATTAAATCCGAGCTGTCTTGTCACTTGACGTTAGAAAGGGAAGCTAACCCAAGTCAAAGAGGTCGAGTTTGGCGGGAGCAATCTGAGTCTGCTACAAGAGCAATTGGCGCAGTCCATTAGGAAAACCGAGGTGGCAGAGGAGCATGTCCAGATAAAAAAGGGCAAGAAGAAGCCAGAGCCGACCGATAGAGAACCCAAACTTCACCAGAAGTTCTATCTTGCAACCTATAAATATGTCTTGTCCTCGCCATTTCCGCACGAGAGATTCTTAGCAATATTCACCAGAAGTGCCAGAGTGTGTCTTGCCTCCTGTTACTCGGAGACATCAGGCAACAAAGGTATCAGGGTTGAAGGAAGGTATCACAACCTTTGATCGAGGATGCAAGCAGACAAAGATTGCAGGATAGTCAACAACCATATCGGACTTCAGTCAACCTCTTGAAGCCTCAGGCCTGAAGGAGGTAGACTGGCATCTCTTTTGTATATAGGTGACTTCCTTCCTAGTTGGTTCTTTGTCATCAAGAACCTTTGGAACCTAGTTGGGTATCTTGAAATCGACTTTTCGCTCCAAGCCTTGCACAGCAGCCCTTGTTACACCGCCACCGCCCGAGCCGCTGCCACTTTCCTGAGAAATTGAAGCGATATACGCGAGTCAACTTCCCCATCGATAGCAGACGAAGGGTTCAAGTCTTAAAATAGAACGAATGGTCAAAGCGAGCTGGAAAGAAGCTAGTTGATTCCCAATAATGATTGCCCTTGTTTTTAGCGTCTCTGGGTTGACGATGATGTTCTGCTGTGGTAAATTGTTGTGACAAAAGATATAGTCTTCGTTACTTGTCGGCCGCACGCGATGCATAAAACCATGTGGCGAAATGATAAGTCCTGAATCTGATGGTCCGCAAGATGGCTAGGACTTAAAGGTTTTCAGCTTCAAGTTCGCTCGATGGATCAGACATACTCATGTCTTAACATAATACGTGATTTAAAAGTGACAATTCACAGTCGGGCCCAGAATTGCAGTGCCTCAGCCTCGTTTAAGAGAGGGTATTTCTCGAGAGAAGGCACATATAGTCTGCAATATCCAGGGTGGAGCTCTCTAGGGCGTAAATTACTCTTGATGGACATTTCCAAAATGATAGTTCTTTCTTTCAAACGCTGTCGCAACGCAAGTCTCCTCTTGGGCGGCGTCTGCGGACATTATATCCTTATTGATTAGGCGTGACGTTGACTGTTGCTGACTGTTGACTGAACCATACGGAGGAGCTTGGAAAGCTATTCGGTCATCAGATGCCTTGTTGACAGATAATTGAAGTTCTGCACATGCAAAGCCCAGCCTCAGCTTCGATAAGCTCGCATGGCATCGGGAAATGTTCGAAAAGCTCTCCAAGGCAATCCTACACAACATTATTCTACACCTGCCACTTCCTCCGTGCAACAGAAGAAGCAGCATCGAAGATTACGGAACTTCCCAGAAACAAGGGTCCGTCTCGCTTGTGCACCGAAGCTTCAAAAGCTGGTGATGTCGGTAGCGCTGGGCCGAGCAAGGGAGATCGCCATGACTAGTCATGGGTGTCAAATTGTCATTATGGATCTCTTTGCCGCATCTCAAATGATGCTCCCTGCCTGGATGGCTTCTTGGATAAGCTTCTGGCGACTTGACGGCCCCGTGCTTTGGGATAGACATAGAGACGTTTGAGTTCACAGCAGCGGTGCACTTTTTGCCGTGGATGAATAAAGTCGTCGTGGAGAGTGAGCGGAAGGGCAATGCATTCTAAGACATCGCCCGGGGGATCGTCGACGGCGAGGAGGAGTCCCCCGGCCGGAGGGGCATATTTGCGAGGTAGATTGTCAAGTTCTTCCGAGTAGTATTGAAACGAGATGTCTTCGTCGAGCCAATCTGTGTATTCGGTTGCCGGGCGAATGATGACTGGCGCTTGTGAGCTGGGCGATGCCATTATCTTGTCTGGAATCACCAAGTACGTACGACACACCGTACGGAGTATTGTATGTTGCAATGCGGATTCGTGCTGTGCAAGGAGGGTTTGGCTTTCAGACATGCATGTCGATCTTGCTGCTTTTAGTTTCTGGCCAGTCTGAACTCTGTTGCCTGACGGATTCTCGGCTGCCTGGGAGGTACCTTAAGGCAGGAACGATCTGGCACGGATGCTTGGAAGGAGAAAAGGAGAATGGCGTGGCTGGCATGGTGGCGCAGTGAAAAGGCGTGTAGGAACGGAGTAACTAGAGTAATATGACGTCTGATTTGCTTTCTTTTTTTTTTATGACTTTGGCCGCTCTACCGTTTTGTTCCAGTTCTTATTACCCGCTTGCATGCTTGGTTTGAATGCTCCATGACATGTCAGGTCATGTCATGTTTACTAGTGTGACTTTGGCTCATGTGAATTGACCGCGTAAGCTATCATTGATTGTCAGATCACGAACGCCGACCTCCTGTCTAATCTTTGCTCCTGCACATCAAAAAATTCCTCCCCAATAAGGAGACCCCCTCTCTTGTAGCTTTACGTGCAAACCTGGTGCATTTGTTAGCCAAAGGCATGTCGGGCCAACTTGTCACTCGTTGACCCTTTATCTTTATTTTATTTTGTTTATTGCTCGCCATCCAGATCCCATTATTCAGCTCCTCCCTCAAGTCGCGGTAGCTCTGGTAGCTGCCATCGAACGCCAACGCCATGCCTGCACCCAAGCTCGATCTGCCGACCCAAGTCACGAACAATGGCTTTCACCTCGCACCTCCCAGCCCCAGTGATATCGGGGTGCCCTCTGCCAGCTTCCATGGATATACGAAGGAGTCTAGGCCGTCGACGCCTACCAAAGGAGAGACTTTCAATGATAAATACGTCGTGTTGTATGACTTTGCGGGCATAGGTGTGGTTTTACCCGTTCATCTCCCCCGTCCTTCCCTCGACTCTGTCTGTTTGTCCGTCGGAGTGTTGGTAAAAAAGAGAAACAACGTGTTGACAAACCGAGCTTGGACTTCTAGATTATGATGTCGCCACAAGGGAGTTCAATTGCTTGCTTGACAATCTGGAAGCAGCTGGGCTGCATACAGAAGTCCGCCCTGGATACGAGCAGACCATTCTCGTCTTCGTCAAGGCACCATCTCAATTGCTGGGAAATACAGTCTACAAACAAAGGTAGCTGCCTCCCCTTGCCTACAGAATCCGCAGAGACCCCTACATGATGCATCGCGAACCGCTTCTCTGACACAACCGCAAAGAGTCAAGGACTGGCTGTATGCCATCACCCAATCCCATCCTGGTGGCGACAAGCACACCGTCGTGAAAGCCTGGTTCGAGGCCGAAGATATCCTCGCCTTGTACCATCTCATCCTGTGGCCGCAGGAATTGGGCGGCGCCGGTATCACCCCCGAGATCGGCGAATGGGCAAACGTCAAGTCCATCTTCCCCTTACATAACGAACCCGCTAACCAGTCTTTACTCCGTCACCTGAGTAGACGCATCATGTTGACCGCCGAAGACTTTGATAAGATTCGTGACCTGCATGGCTCCAAAATTGCTTTCTACTTTGCTTTTATCCAGACATACCTCACCTTCCTGACATTTCCCGCCATCACCGGTCTCCTCACCTGGCAGTACCTTCCCAAATACTCCCTAGCGTACGCCATTCTGACTGGAGTCTGGTGCACCGTCTTTCTCGAATACTGGAAGATTCAGGAAATTGATCTTAGTATCCGCTGGATGGTACGAGGCGTCAATAAGGTTAAGATCAACCGCCCGTCGTTCAAGTACGACAAGGTGATTGTGGACAACAGTGGTCGAACGAAACATTACTTCCCCAAATGGAAACGAATTTCTCGTCAGTTGCTACAGATCCCCTTTATTCTTCTGGCTACCATTGTTCTTGGCCTCATGATCTGCTCCGTCTTTGTTGTGGAAGTTCTGATATGTGAAACCTACGAGGGGCCTCATCAATTCTACTTGGTACGCTGGGCCTCTGTCGCTCAAAAAGTGCACTGAACATGCGTGAGAGGACTCAGCTGACACCTTTAACCCAGGAGTATGTCCCTACTATTCTGCTGGCAGTGGCTATTCCACGGATTTCATCGTCTTTGGAGAGGATTGCGACTGCATTGACCGATTACGAGAACCACAGGACCGCAGATGAACACGAGATGTCTCTGACGCAGAAGCTCTTCATTCTCAGCATCATCACCAACTACCTCCCCATTCTGCTCACAGCATTCGTCTACGTTCCCTTTGGTGACGTCATAATTCCTCATGTGAAGCAGCTTATAGTGAAGTCCTTCCCAAAATTCGCCGCGAGATTGGTATTCCGTCCCTTTTCCTCGGACACGGATCGACTCCGCAACGAAGTTATTGCCTTGACCGTCACAGGACAACTGTCGGACTTTTTCGAGGAGAATATTCTACCTCTCATGAAATACAAGTTCAATGACTGGTATCGCGAGTATCGACGAGCTTACACCAAGGACACCATGCTCCTGACACTGGTCTCGGATGATCCTAGCGAGGCCGATTATTTGAAGCGGGCTCGAAACCAAGCAACGCGCTCTCAGTACAATGTGCAGGACGACATCGCCGAGTTGGTACTTCAATTTGGCTACCTTGCCTTGTTTTCACCTGTTTGGCCGCTGATTTCCATGGGCTTCCTGATCAACAACTGGATCGAGCTTCGTTCTGATTTCGCCAGGATTTGCATCGAGCATCGACGGCCTGCACCCACGCGGTCCGACGGGATTGGCCCTTGGGTGACGGCGCTGGAAACGTTGACATTGCTGGGAAGCATCTCCACGGCAGCTATTGTTCATCTTTTCGGAACTGACACCATTGGCGGAGGAGGCTGGACAACTCTGCCCATTACGATATTTGTCAGCGAACACTTGCTACTTCTGCTCCGGGCGCTGACGAGATGGATCTTTGAGCGTTTCGGGTCGGAGCAGATTCGCAAGGAACGACATGAGAGATATGCGCGCCGCTTGAACTACCTCGAAGAAATTGAAGCAAACAAACGGGCAGGCGTAAACCTCAGCCCTGCAGAAAGAGAACGCCGTAAATCAGTGCTAGTTGCCAGCTCTGGCAGTTTTTGGACCAAGCAGGTGGACGAGGGCAGCAGTGCAGCAGCAGGGTTGGCACTTATCAACCTTGCGAGGCAATGGAAGAAGAGTCAGAGCAGTGGAACCAAGGTGGATTAGACTGAACTCCCCGTTCGCGATAACTTGGAGAGTAAGGCATATTGGCTGGAAAGATTTTGCATTCTTCCTCGTTGCCTGCCGCAGTAGACATGTTTGTAACATCATAGCTAAGCTAGAAAAGAGAGCGCGGTGTTGTGATTAGCGACATGCGTCTACTCGGACACGCTCGCCTCGCTCATCAAAGAGGTTTCATCCTTCAAGAAGACCTTGAGTTTGTTGTCGAGCCACTTCGCATCCTCGGGATTCAGTCCGGGACCACCAGCCCTAGCTCTGGTTAGCATGGATAACGGGCTGCAGGCCTAAGTTGCTTACCAGTGTCCCCAGATGGATGGAAACGGAATACATCTCCCGATACCACCCGACATGCACTGAACCTCATACTCAGAGTCCTCGGGTGGAAAGTACAGGTCTTGCTTGCCCGGCAAGACCAGCATCTTGGTCTTGATACTCTTCATGGCAAGCTCCAAGTTTTTGCTGTACGGCTCCTGGTCGGAGCAGTCCCCGGCCTGCCAGGTCCGAAGCATCAGGAGCAGGTTCTCGGGGTCTGATACACCAGTGTGAGCACGAGGACGGCCGGCGAAAGAAGACGCTCAGGTAGTGCAGTGCACGTCATACCTTTGGAGAGAGCCCACTTCTCCCAGAAATTCAGCATAAAGTCCTCGAGTGACTTGTATCCCAGGTCAGTTTCGTACACCTTTTGTCTGTAAAAGGCCTGGCTGAACCCCCAGCCGGCATACACGCGGCCCATGGCCTTCAACCCGGCCGTCCTCTCTTCATCCGTCCAAGGCCGGTACTCCCCCGCGGTCGTGCTCTCGCCCCTGCAGGAGCCGGCGGACGAGGCTCTCTTTGCGCTGAGGATGGCACTCTTGACGCCTTCTAGGAACACCTGGTTGTGGATGGAGGTGCGCGCGCTCCCGCAGAAGGGCACGGCGAGATCGGCAAAGTCGGGATACTGCGTAACCCATTGGTAGGTCTGGCAGGCGCCCATGCTCCATCCCAGGATGCAGCGCGCGTGGCGGATGCCCAGGCCCTCGGTGACGAGACGATGCTGAGCGGCGACGTTGTCGCGGATTGTGACGTCGGGGAAGGGACGGAAGGGGTCTCGCGGCGTGTTGGACGGGCTGCTGGACTGGCCGTTGCCGAACAGGGCGGGAATGACGATGTAGTACCTGCTGGGGTTGAGCGTCTTGTCCTCCCCGACGAGCCACTCGTTGTCGGCGATGGCGCCGCTGAACCATGATGGGTAGATGATGGCCGGGTAGGAGGGGTCGCCCAAGGTTTTGTAGGCAATGAAGGCGTTGGGAATGATCTCGCCGCTGACGAGCTTGAAGTCGCCCAGCTCGAAGGTTTTGTAATCGACCATGTTGCGGATTGATGTCGACGACGTCGGTGTCGGCAACGGTTGCATGGGGGTTGTCAGTTGAGGTTTTGTTTGGGGTTTTGGATGGACGTACGCGGGGGCGGACTTTGCAACTTGGTTGGGTTATCTGGTATTTCGGAGTAGTTCCTTGTTATCGTGAGGGGAGCGGCTGATGTGCGATGCTGAGTGAGAGTCTTCCGATTACATGATGGGGGGTCATGGAGTTTCACCTACGAAGTACCTCTCTAGGTACCTCCAGGTACTAAGCTACGGGGTGCACAACGTGGACTTACAGTTACTAGGCACCTAAGGGACTAACCTATAAGCGCGCAGTCCTTGTTCCTGGTAGCTGCATGTGCTCACGCTTCCTTTCTATACTCGCGCTACCTGCTATTTCTAGTGACACCAAAAGTATGACAAGACAGGTAAAAGAAACTTGTCACCAACTGGTAGTCAGTACTCCGTAGGTACGGAGTAGTTTTGCTGTTGCCAGAAATAGAGATCGTGCGCAAAGAGGTGTTCAGAGTCTGGTTGCTCCTGCCCCACCCGACCACAACGGCTACCAGACGGGAGGCAAATTGGCAACCCCGGAATTTGCACCAGACCCTGCCAGCACTTGATGACCCCCACTCGATCCTTCAATGCCCTGAATTCTTTATAAACCATCGACTTTGATCCCTATTTCACACACATCATCATCCAGTCTCTTAGGAAAGCTCAAGATCAAGTCCATTCCACTGTTAGGATTGTCCAAGTCTCAAGAATCCCCCAAACAACAATGCCTTCGGCAGAGCAGCGCAAGGCAGTGGGCCAGGTTCGACCTCCCGTCAATCTATCGCGATTAGACCACAGTCATTGACACTGTTGCGTAGCTTTTCGCAGTTGGCTTCCACGGAACTGAGATCAACAAAGAGATCAAATCTCTCATCCAGGATTATGGCGTAGGTGCCATTGTTCTCTTCAAACGCAACATCAAGGACGCTGCCCAGTTGCAGTCTCTGTGCCTGGGACTTCAAAAACTGGCACAAGACGCCGGCCACGCGCAACCTCTCTTTGTCGGAATTGATCAGGAAAACGGCCTAGTAACACGGATTGCACCCCCGGTGACGGCACAACTGCCCGGGCTCATGACCCTGGGCGCAGCCGGATCACTTGTTGTTGCTTACGATGTTGCCAAGGCCACTGGCGAGATGTTGAGATACTTTGGCATCAACATGAACTACGCCCCTGTCGGCGATGTCAACAACGAGCCGCTGAACCCCGTCATTGGTGTACGAAGTCTTGGTGACGACCCCGAAAAAGTCTCTCGATTTGCTGTCGAGTGCGCAAAGGGCCTGCGAGAGACTGGGGTGGCACCCTGCATCAAGCACTTCCCGGGCCATGGCGACACTACTGTAGATTCTCACTACGGCCTACCTGTCATCAACAAGACTCGGGACGAGCTGGAGAAGATGGAACTTATTCCCTTCCGCCGGGCAGCCGCGGAGGGTATCGAAATGGTCATGACTGCCCACATCTCTCTTCCCAAGCTGAGTGGTTCAGATCTGCCTGCCACGCTGTCCCCCGAGATTATCCAAATGTTACGCGACGACCTCAAATTTGAGGGCGTCGTCATGACGGACTGCTTGGAAATGGAGGGCGTACGAGCTGGATACGGAACAGTAGAGGGGTCCCTCATGGCATTCAAAGCGGGAGTAGACAATGTCATGATCTGCCACACCTACCATGTGCAAGCTGCCTCCATTGACCGCGTCTGCCAAGCCATCCACCTCGGAGAGCTTTCGCAAACACAAATTGACGCCTCTCTCAAACGGTTGCGGGACTTGAAGAACAAGTACACAAACTGGAACATAGCACTCGCCGCACAGCCACCATCGAACCTAGCCAGCCTTGGCAGGAAGAACGAGGCCCTAGCCCACACCGTCTACGCAGACGCCACCACCATAGTCCGATCGGAAAACGGCTTTCTGCCCCTTTCCAGGACAGCCTCGACAGTCTTCGTCTCGCCGGGCATCAACGTGCCTACCAGCGGCGCAGCGGCCAGCGGAGAAGAGGTGCTGATGAAGACTCGCGTCCCTTGGGTTTCCGGTGCCTTTGGCGACAGTCTCCGCAGGTACAACCCGGGCGTCGTGGACATCCGCTTCACGGAGTCTGCCCTGACGCCGGAGCAGTGGGGGCAGGTCGAGACCGCGCAGGTCGTCATCCTCGCGACGAGAAACGCGAGGGAATCGCGGTACCAGAGGGATCTGGGGCTGGAGATTGCCAGGAGACGGGTGGGCAAGGCGTTTGTATGCGTGGCCACGTGCAGTCCGTATGATTTTATCGACGACGTGGATGAGGTGAGGAACTTTATTGCCGTGTATGAGCCTACGGCGGAGGCGTTTGCGTCTGCGGTTGACATTATCTACGGCGAGGCCGTGGCTAGAGGGAGGCTGCCTGTTGCTCATGAGACGAGTTTAAGGGAGGAAAGCAAGTGGAGGTTTGCATGGGGCGTCTAGGGAGTAGTTAATTAAGATGAGTTTCTGCAATTTCGTGTGGCGTGTCGTGCTCTCACGACGGACCTTGACTGGTGCTCGGAATCGCATCCTGACTCAATCGTAATGACAGCTCGTCTTGGGGGCCCAACCTAAGTTAGAAAGTTAGAACATTTGCCCACGGACTCCATACAGAAGGCAGTTCGCCCGCGCTGGGCTTTACGCCAAGTTGCGGTTCAGACTGCTGACATGTGACACTTATTACCCCTGAATCTCTATCAATTGTGCTCTATGATCCTCTGTTGCCCATGATTATGGCGCTTTGTGTACTATGCGGCATGCACAAATCTATTCTGTAGCGGGTCATCATTTGGGTGAAACACGCCCTTTCGATGGGACAAGCTTGGATCTCCGTACTGGCATCGGGGGTCCCCTGAGGAAGACTGGGTTCCTGTGGCGCCTGATGATCTGTCGTGTAATGTGTTGTAGGGTTTCAGCTCGCGCTCACAGAAGGCATGACTATTATCTATAGCAAGGGCCAGTGACGATTCGAATAAGACGATAGCCTGATGAGTACACGCGCATTACTGATAATTATCTCAAGTTGACTTATAGAGTATACTTGAAAGATTGACTGTCTTCCTAGGCTACAGAAAGAGTAACTTATTATAACTCTAAGCCAACATGTTCCCCTACTCCGTATTTGGATCGTATATTTAGGATGCCATAATAAGCTTACAAGCAGAGTAGGCCTAGCGTGCTGCCATTTAGGGCCCAGCAGGCCGCTTGACTGGGCAGGCGAGACGGAGTACTCCGTAGTTACAAGGTACGGTTATTGCAAAGCATGAAAAGCCCCATCTTATGATGTTCCTCGTCATTTCTCGTTCACGTCTAGTTCTAGGTATCTAAGGTGCCTAGGTACCTGGGTATGTAACTAAGGTACCTCAGCGCGTTGGCCTCTAATGGTCGAACTGTGACAACATAGGTCGACAATTCATCACCAGCTGGTTAGTAGGACTACTTTTCTCCCGTCTCGTCATACGATTGCTGTCAACAGAGATACCGGGTGGTGTAGACTTGGTACCCAGGTATCTAGTTACGGATTGAATTCACGAATCAGCAGCCCTGCTTTAATTCATGCAATGTAACTGACCCGGCTCTTGGCACAATGCCTGATTCCGTTAAAAGCTGAGTCTTTTTCCGGTCTAACAGGTTATCTACACATTATATTTTGTTTTTATCAGTTTCCTACTAGTCCATAATCATCATAATGAAAACCTGCATTATTCCCTTTGCTGCTTTTGCATCCTTCTCCATCGCTGGACCAGTTACGAAGAGACTGAGAAAGGATATTCCTTCGGCGACCGAGCTCTGCGAGCCGTTCCACGGCAACGACAAAGCCTGCGACTATGCATTAGGGCAGTGTATGCTGAAGAAGCCGAAGGACATAGAGACGTTACTGCAGTGTGTGCACGCCGCGGCTGACGGAGTTGTCGGCCGACCGTGTAAGCTTACAGACGAGGACTGTGGTGATGGGTTTGAATGCAGCATCTGTCCACCAGATGGAGGTATAGATTGCAAACCTGGCATTCAGGGTATCTGTCGGCGAAAGGAGCAGCAGAAGCAGCCAGAGGAGAATAAGAAGCAGCAGCAGCCAGAGGAGAATAAGAAGCAGCAGCAGCCAGAGGAGAATAAGGAGCAGCAGCAGCCAGAGGAGAATAAGGAGCAGCAGCAGCCAGAGGAGAATAAGAAGCAGCAGCAGCAGAAGCAGCCAGAGGAGAATAAGAAGCAGCAGCAGCAGCAGCAGCAGAAGCAGCCAGAGGAGAATAAGAAGCAGCAGCAGCAGAAGCAGCCAGAGGAGAATAAGAAGCAGCAGCAGCAGCAGCAGCAGAAGCAGCCAGAGGAGAATAAGAAGCAGCAGCAGAAGACAGAGGAGAATAAGGAGCAGAAACAGGAACAGAAGCAACAGCAGCCGGCCGCTCGTCCGAAATGCTCATGATGTTTTGCATCGATTGTGGCGCGTCAAGATCAGCTCTCTTACATGCATCGCAACAATAGTACACAAATACCAAGTTTTTGTCGCATATCAGGCCTACCCTGACCGTGAACCATGTAGGATATTGCAACAGCTGCGTCTGCCTGAACTGTCCCAAGGTTATTTCTGTGTATAAAGAACTCCACGGAAACTGTGCAGTTCTCAACCAAGTTCTTGTTCTCTTGATAGAGAATTAGCTTACTCGACACACTTGGCGCTTTTACCCCGTTCTCCTCGACTACTTGCGGTCTCACAATGGTGAATGCAATGTGATGGACAAATATCATTATACTTGACACCTAGTAGCAAACTCATCTCGACCCGAGGCATGGGGAGTCAAAGTGTTGACATGTCGGGACGTCATGGCTTCACTTGTGACCTCAATGGTCACTGTTGGTGTGCTGACGAATGTGATTGTGCTCTGTACTGTAGAAAGTGTTAGTCGCACACTCGAAGAAGAAGGAGAGGTAGCTCTGTTTGCACATGACAAACATACTAGGTGGATAGCGATACATACCTTGGCATGTACCTTCTGTAGTTATACGTAGCATTCATACGCCCGTATTATTGTTTCAGCAAAGGATGAGCTCACATATGGAAAATACATGTCTTGATGGTTTATATTTGCCGTGTCATTGTTCGGGCGGCACAGGTTTAGCTTGTCCACGTTTCACGGATCCATGTTTGATGGACAGGCTAATGTTGCCATTTCTGTCCGTTGAACGTCGACCACTCCAGGTAAAGGTGGCGTCATGTTCCAGCAGCGTCTTCTTGTATAGTCAAACATCTCATGTTGATAACAAAGGCACATTATCCGTACCTTTGACGTAGCTGGAGCACGTTGGCTTTGTGTGTCGTAGTTTAATACACCCGCTTGTATCGGACTTTCTTGTGTGAATAGTTCCGTAAACCAAGCATCACAACATTCGGATTACGTGTAATCAATTCATATATGCAATCGAACATCAAGGCCGAGGCATGAAAAATTTCTCCCTACTCGTCGAACCCCTGAGGCCTACGGAGCAAATTGACATTGAAGCACAACGACAAGGTTTCTACCGCCTTGAGCTGTGAAGGTTTCGACCCGTCCGTTTTACCGCACCATATCGTCATTTAGGGGCGATCTACTACTGAGCGCCATCCAGCGAGAAAAGCGTCATCGTTGGCGCTTAAATTCATGAAGCTGTAGAGAAATTAGCTAAGAAATCAAGGCCACCGTTCTTTGCGCCAGGAACAGATTGGCATCGCAGTGGGAAACTCACAATACTGGTTCCTAGATGGGGTCGTAAATGGAGTGAATTGAGTTTGGGCGGCATGTTGCAGCGCCATCATCATCACCATCAACATCCGCAGGTTCCGCAAGTTCCGCAGACGAGCCTCAGAAGTCCTGAAGCTTCCTAGAGGAGTCGATGAACCAGTAATTCTTTGTCGTTCGTTCTTTCTTTGATTGCCTCTCAATTCACCGCCACTTGATGTCATCGAGCAAGCTCCCGAAAATTCTACCGCGGGGCAACCTGCAAAAGTAGACATGACAAGTGTTTCAAGGCCATGCCGGCGACCAGAGAAGTATCCTGTACTTCTTTCATCGAACTCTTTTTTTCCCTCCTCCCTCCCGCCCCTCTCTTGGCACACACCCTCTCACACATGAGGTCAACATTGAGCCTGACGGTTGCCCGTCCCACCATTTGAGCACCACTCTGAGCAACTCGAGAGCCTAGAAGGCGCTAGACACATCCAAAAATTGCCCCTCCCCCCACCTTTTGTCCAATCTGATTGGACGCCGTTCCTTGCGAAAGGTGCTGCGGCCTTCTGGCACCCCCTGCAAGGTTCGAGTGGGCTCCCGTTGCAAGCTTTGGAACAGAGTGGAAGCTCATCGAAACATCCCACCTTGCTCTATTTATCTATTACCTCTCACGTTGTGCACTCGAATTCCTTCTTCATTCTTCATACTCATTCTTGTTCCAATCATCCAACCTCCCTTCCTCTCTGCTCAGTACACGCTGCTGTTTCCTCACACCAACAAGTCTAATCGATCTGTATTGGCTTCGTTGATACTCACCACGTTTTCTCCCGCTCTCCCTCTCCCATCACACTTACATCACAACCGCCAAAATGAGCAAAGTCACCGCTGTTGGTATCGATTTGGGCACCACGTACTCGTGCGTCGGTGTCTTCGACCAGGAGAAGTGCGAAATCATTGCCAATGACCAGGGTAACCGAACGACTCCGTCATACGTCGCGTTCAATGATACCGAGCGTTTAATCGGTGATGCCGCCAAGAACCAGGTCACCAAGAACCCTGAGAACACTGTCTTCGATGCCAAGCGATTGATTGGCCGAAAGTTCTCCGATGCTGATGTCCAGGCCGACATGAAGCACTTCCCCTTCAAAGTCATTGACAAAGGTGGAAAGCCCGCCGTCGAGGTCAACTACATGAATGAGGTCAAGACCTTCACACCCGAGGAAATTTCCTCCATGATTCTCATGAAGATGCGTGAGACTGCCGAGGCTTTCATCGGCGAGACTGTTAACAACGCTGTCATCACCGTTCCTGCCTACTTCAACGACTCTCAGCGTCAGGCTACCAAGGATGCCGGTCTCATTGCCGGTCTCAACGTCTTGCGTATCATCAACGAGCCTACTGCCGCCGCCATCGCCTATGGCTTTGACAAGATCCGTCCCGAGGAGAAGGATAAGGATGACATCCCAGAGCGCAACATCCTCATTTTCGATTTGGGTGGTGGTACTTTCGATGTCTCTCTGCTCGCTGTTGCCGGTGGTGTTTTCGAAGTCAAGTCTACTGCGGGTGATACTCACTTGGGTGGTGAGGATTTCGACAACCGTCTTGTGAACCACTTTGTGCTTGAATTCAAACGCAAGCACCGCAAAGGTATGCAGGCTCCAATCCCTTCATTGCGTCACAATGTCTTGCTGCCTGTGGATCTTGGGCGCTAACTGTTCAATGATAGATCTCACTACCAACTCCCGTGCTTTACGTCGTCTGAGAAGTGCTTGCGAGCGCGCCAAGCGTGCTCTGTCTTCCGCTTCGCAGACCTCCATTGAAATCGACTCGCTGATGGAGAACGTCGACTTCTACACGTCCATTACCCGAGCTCGTTTCGAAGAGCTCTGCCAGGATCTCTTCCGTTCTACCATGCAGCCCCTCGACCGCGTCATTTCGGACGCCAAGATCGACAAGAACCAGGTTGACGAGATCGTCCTCGTCGGTGGTTCTACTCGCATTCCTCGCATCCAGAAGCTTATCACTGAGTACTTCAACGGCAAGCAGCCCAGCAAGTCAATCAACCCCGACGAGGCTGTTGCCTATGGAGCTGCTGTTCAGGCTGCTATCTTGTCTGGTTACAACTCTCAGACCACCAACAGCATCCTCCTGCTCGATGTCGCCCCTCTGTCTCTTGGTATCGAGACCGCTGGTGGCATGATGACCAAGCTGATTCCCCGCAACACAACAATTCCCACCAAGAAGTCCGAGGTCTTCTCTACTTTCTCTGACAATCAGCCTGGCGTGCTTATCCAGGTGTTTGAAGGTGAGCGTCAGCGCACCAAGGACAACAACCTACTGGGTAAATTTGAGCTCACTGGCATCCCCCCTGCTCCTCGTGGTGTACCCCAGATCGAGGTCACCTTCGATCTGGACGCCAATGGTATCATGAACGTTTCCGCTGTCGAGAAGGGCACTGGAAAGTCCAACAAGATCGTCATTACCAACGACAAGGGCCGTCTGTCCAAGGAGGAGATCGAGCGCATGCTTGCTGATGCTGAGAAGTACAAGGAGGCCGACGAGGCTGAAGGCCGCCGTGTCGCAGCCCGAAATGCCCTCGACCACTACGCTTCGAACCTGCGTACCACTCTCCAGGAGCCCGGTGTCGACGAGAAGCTCGATGCCAGTGACAAGGAGAAGCTCGCCGCTGCTGCCGATATCAGCTCGTGGCTCGACCAGAACGAGCAGGCAAGTGCCGAGGAGTACGAAGCTCGCCAGAAGGAAATTGAGGCCATTGCCAACCCCATCATGATGAAATTCTACGGAGCTGGTGGTGCGCCCGGAGGTGCCCCAGGTGGCATGCCCGGCGGTCCTGGCGGTTTCCCCGGTGCTGGAGGTCCTGGAGGCGCTGGTGGTGCCGGTGGCGACGACGGCCCAACCGTTGAGGAGGTCGACTAAATTCCTTGATACCCATGACGTCCAACGTAAATCGTAAGAAGGCGGAGGATTTAAGGGGCCTGAAGATTAGTTAAAGTTTGCGTTTTTGCTTGGTACTCACGGTTATGAGCAAGGGATTCAAAAATGGGTGATTTCACCTGGACTTGTACTTTAATGAGCTGAATGAACAAAATGGCATAGATTTATCATTGTTTAACTTTTGATGTGTGTGACTGATTGGTATGTAAAGTTGCCACCGTCGAACCAGCAGGTGACAAGAATATCCAGTACAGGGCCATTATCCCTAAACTGTCTTATCAATCGTTGCATGTGCGATAAAGATTGAAGATCTACGTCGATACATGAGCACATGATCGGACCACGTCCAAGTTGGAGAGTGATTCTATCCTTATTCAATAGGTTACTCTATGCTAGATTTTTCATATAGTATGGTATCCCGATGACTCTTCATTTGTGACTTGAAGGAGCGAATAGGAAGTAGACGATGCTTGTCTTGATATCGAGCCACAAAAATATTGTGGCATGCCTGTTCCACGCATGACCAGACTGACAAGTGAAATGCCATGTACCAATATACCCCCAATCTGGCAGCTCTACAACGATCATGATTCGTATCCCATATCTTTCCGTACACTTTTCCTCCTCTCCTCTTCCGTCCGTCTCCATTCTTCATCCCCCATTGTGGGCGCATCCAGCGGGACGTTGAACGCAGCGCCGGGCGGCAGTCTCTCCGCCCGACTCTCCCAGACATCTTCGCTGCTGGGCTTCCCGTCACCGTATTTCCTGTACGCCTTGTTGCGGTAGTGTGCCCGGACCATGTTGGCCTTCAGGTCGCCCGTGTAGGACTTTGTGCGCATGCAGAACCAAAAGTCGTCCCACTGTTCGCTGCAGGAGCGCATGTTGCCGTAGCGGTATACCGAGTTGAACTGGCCGGCGAGCCCGTTGCAGCTCCATGCGAGGTTGAAGGCTTGCCGGCAGCTCATGTCTGTGGGGAGAAGGGATTCGGAGAGCGCATCGCCGACGGGGGCGTCGGGGACTTCTTTGTCGGTGGATCTGGCTGAGGCTTTGAGTGCCAGCCAGGAGGGTAGGGATGCTGGAGGATCCTGATCTTCTGAGGGTTTGGAATGTGTTTTGGACGAGGGCTGCTCAGGGTCGTTTTTGAACAGGTCAAAGAACTTTTGTATCTCGGGGTCGATGGGCTCGTTGGGCGCGGAGGATTGTTCTGTTGGCGGTGGTGATGAGGGCGACTTTTCTTCGGTCGGAGCACCGGCCGACGATGACCAGAGCCAGCCCATTGTGTGTGTTTTTTTTTCTATTGGAGGAGGCGTTTGGGGTGGAAAAGGCGTGCTGTTGAAGAAAGACTCGAGAAAAAGGTTGCGTTGATGTGTAGTCGGTTCAAGAGGACAGGATGATCCTCATTCATATGTATAAGATCCGAGTCGCGAACAGGCCTGCAGTGGCGGACTGCAAAGGGCACAGAGCACTGGGAATGATCTCGTCTCAAGAAGTATGTAGATGGATGGCGCTTATGATGCATACAGTATTTTCAGTCAACGATTGCTCCCGAGGATTTTTTGGTAGAACTGTGACGGGCGTTCATTCGTTCCAAGTCAGCCAAAGTTGGCTTGGCGGGTTAACTGAATTGCCGAGGGCCGTGCAGCAACAAATCCAACGAGCAAATTCAATGACCTCATTGACTGTGCCTGCCGTTTCTGGGCAGCTCAGCTCAGCTCAGCTCAGCTCAGCTCAGCTCAGCAACTCGTCTGGAGCTCAGTGCGCAACCTTCAGCTTTCGACATCAGCTTTCTTCTCCCACGGCCACCATGGTGCGCGTCAAGGCGCACAATTAACCTCGCCAACATCCTAGAGCCCGAAACTCTTTCACAGACGGTTTATTGCGAACTACAGATTCGAGCCGCGATGATTCCTAGACGGAGCCTGGTCGCGATGGCCAGGTATCCTGGTCTCACGACATCACTGATCTCACTCGGACGGCCTCCCCTTAGCACCGTTGCTTCGCGTGGAACGAGTCGTATATTCCTTCGCAGACCTGCAGATCGTGCTTGGGAGACCACGGCTGTTCCTCCCACACCCCCTGCGAGTCCCTTTCCCTCTTCGCCATCGTCCGAGCCAGCTTCCTCGTCTTCCACGAGTAAAGAACACAATACGGGCCATGTCGACGTAAAACCAAACGAGTCACTGTTCTTCTTTGAAAGTACGCATGTCGCGCCGTCACTCTTGAATCTCTTAGTCGGGCTGACATCCGCGATTGAGACATATTTCCTAGAAAGCTGAGCTCCCTTCTGAGGTATCCCACAGAGACAGATGGTGATATTACGGCATTGTTGCGTCGCTTCTACAACGCGTCTGGCAGCTTCGGCACTAGCCTGGATCCTATTTCTGTCGTGAAGAGGGCCATCCCCGGTGATATACCGATCAAGGTGACTGAAATTCTGCCGCGTCTGAAGGACGGAGGTGCGTTTGTCAAGGTCCAATATGACGCGAGCATAAGTCCTTCGGAAATTGAATGTAAGATCTCCGAAGTGCATACCTTGATACTTGAACTAAGCAAGTCGTCCTTTAGCAACGCTCCTGCAAAAGCTAGAGCAACACCCGCTCAAGTCATGGTTCAGCCCCTTTCGTGGCATCAAGGCCCGGCTCGTCAAAGGTACCCCCTGGCTCGAAGACCTCTACAGGTTTCCTTCAAGCCTGGTTAAGGTAGAATTCGTGCCACCGGAGCCCGGCTCAACGGCCGAGGAGCTGTCCGAGGAGACACTGTACAGCATGTTCCGTCGTTATGGCAAAATAGCCGACATCCTTCCGCAGCCCTTTGATTCCAAAGTTGTGCCAAAGTACGCCCATATCAGCTTCTCCAGATTGAGCGACGCCATCATGGCCCGAAACTGCATGCACGGCTTTGTTGTCACCGAGTCGATGGGCGGTGGCAAGACAGGAACCCTGCTGCGACTGTCATACGCCAAGAGGGTCAAGGGACACAGCATATGGAACTGGCTAACAAGCCACCCGCGTATCGTGATTTACATCATTGCCGCCTTGCTCGCTGGCGCCTCAGTCATCATCTTCGACCCTATCCGCACATTCTTCATCAAGCTCCACGTCTCACACTCGCTCAGGTTCACCGACTCGCGTCTGTACAAGTGGTTCAAATCCCAGACAGACAGTCTCTCCTTCAGGAGTAGTGAGCACATGGACGGTCTGAAGACTGTCTGGAACCATCGGCGTGATGTCATCGACCAGCTCCAAAACTGGCTCGACGGCAGCTCGGACACTTTCGTGGTCGTCACTGGGCCTAGAGGCTCGGGCAAGATCGAAATGGTCATGGACCAGGCCTTGTCTGGACGCAAGAACGTCCTGCTCGTGGACTGCAAACCCATTGTAGATGCCAGTGGCGAGGCCGGTACCATCAAGCGGCTCGCCGCCGCCGTGGGCTTCCGGCCCGTGTTTTCATGGGCAAACAGTATGAGCAGCATGATCGATCTGGCCGTGCAAAGCACCACCGGTGTCAAGGCAGGCTTCTCCGAAACCCTGGACACGCAGGTCAACAAGATCCTGCACACCACAACAGGGGCGCTCAAGGATATCGCTCTGTCGTTCCGGTCCAAGCATGACAAAGACGCACAGCTATCTGAGGATGCATATCTCGAGGCACATCCCGAGAACAGACCAGTCATCGTCATCGACAACTACTTACACAAGAATGAGGAAATGACAATTGTGTATGACAAAATTGCCGAGTGGGCCGCCTCACTTGTCCAGAACAACATTGCGCACGTCATCTTCCTCACCTCGGACTCTTCCTACTCCAAGCCGCTTTCCAGAGCAATGCCCGACCGTGTCTTCCGCACACTATCGCTGGGCGACCTGGAACACAAGGTGGCCAAGAACTTTGTCACGAGCAGGCTCGCTGAAGACGACTTGGAAGACCCGGAGAAGCCCGCCGGAGAAGCAAAGCCTTCCAGACACAAGGACTTGAACGGCCTGGACGAGTGCATCGAAACCCTCGGGGGACGTCTCACAGACCTGGAATTCTTGTCCCGACGCATCAAGGCCGGCCAAACACCGCGCCAAGCCGTTGACGAGATCGTGACGGAAACCGCCACCGACATGGTCAAGATCTACCTCATGGGCAAGACCAAAGAGTCGGAGAAGAAATGGTCCGCCGAACAGGCGTGGCACCTCATCAAATCGCTCGCCGAAACCCCGTCCCTCCGCTACCACCAGGTCCTCCTCTCTCCACCATTTGCCTCGTCCACGTCCAGCAACGCCGCCGATGGCGAGGCCGCCCTTGAGGCACTCGCCGGCGCGGAACTCATCGCGCTAAAAACTCACCAGGGCCGTCCAAAGCTCATTAGTGCCGGGAAACCCCTCTACCAGGCCGCCTTCTCCGTCCTCGTCCGGGACCGCGTCCTCAAGGCCAAGATGGACATGGCCATCATGAAGGAGATGGCCAAAGTGGAGGGCAAGACCATCGAGTCCGTGGAGACGGAGCTGTCAGTGTTGGGACAGCTGCCTCGGCAGACCCTCGAGACGGCGGGCCGAGTGGCGTACCTGCTGGACAAACTGGATGCCAGCCAGCGCAAGATAGACGATCTGGAGAGGCAGATGGTTGGGCTGAAGAAGGTTTTGGTGGAGGAGTACTAGTGTGCTGTAGTTTTGTTGGTGTTCTCGATAGGCCAGATACCTCTCTCCTTTGCAAGCCCTTGCGGCAGTGTATGTTTAGTAGCAATCATATTTCCCCATTTTTGATGGAGTATCAAATTCCAAGTCATGCTGGACCTCTGCCTCCGGTAGCCCGACGACTTGCTGACTACTAAGTGCATGGGTTGCCCCTCGAGACTGCATCGTCCTCGTCACGTAGCATTATTACACACAGTACAGGATATCGAGTATAGAAACAGTGAATTTCCGCTCAATAAACGAGCGAAGCAATCGCATAGTCAAGTATATTTCCATGGACCAAGCCTACAAATGTGATTCGCCAACGCCAATTTCATGATATTTTGCCCCCTCCCCCCCCTCAACAACGCCAGCACGTGCGGAGACAAGAGACAACCGCAATATATATACACACCACTCCGTTCATCTGTAGACACGAAGGAAAAAAAAAAAGAAAAAAAAAAAAGAAAGCGCTCACTCCTCCTGCGGCGTAACCTCGCAAGCCTGCGCGAAGAAGATGCGGGCGGGTACCTCGTAATCATTCATAAGGCTGTAGTAGTTGCCTAAGGGAACTCGTTAGCGGCCGAGACATGCAGACGGCCAGAAATAGGACTCACCCCGGGGAACGAACCAGGTTCCGCCGGCGGATATGCGGAACTGCTCTTTGTTGATGGTCACGAGCACTTTGCCGTAGTGCACGAAGAAGACCATGTGCATCTTGCGCGAGTTCTTGGGCCGCTTCTCGGCGCCGGGGGCGAGGTCCACCACGCCGGCGCCCATGAACGGCAGCGTGAGGGTTTTGGCGAAGCGGAATGTGGCGTAGGGTATGTCCTGCATCTGGATGGCGTCGGCGGAGATGGCGAGGCGGTCCTCGGCGATTTGCACCTCGTCGGCGTCGGTTGGGGGGTTGAGCTCGTGCTCTGGCTCCCAGAGGACGACGTCGCCCGTGATTGTGCCCTCGTTCATCTCCCACTCCTCCAGCTCCTCGTCTTCTTCGACGGCTTCCCGGACTGACTTGGCCTTGGTCCGGGTCTTGCTTCTCGGAGCGCGTCTGGACGGCGGGGCGTCTTCGGGTATGCGGACCACTTGCTGGATAGACGGCAACAGGAAGTCCCCCCCGTCGACGCTCTCTGCTTCCTGTGCCTGCTCCTCTTCGCCGCGGACTACTCGTTCGCCTCTCCAATACTCGAGCGGCCGGATGGACCGGCGTCCTGATCGCGTCTGGGTGTCAGAGGCACCGTTTCGAACGGAAACCAACCCTCTGGCCCTCGGCATCGGCGGAGCCCGTTGTATTTCCATGATGGTTTCGTCGCCTTCATCCTCATCATCTGCTGGTCTTGGTCGCCGCTCGGTTTTCCTGGGCCGACCTCTTCCACGCTTAGCTAGAGGCTTGATTTCCGTCTTGGGCAGGGGCGGCTTGGGCCTTGAGACTACCGGTGCCGCTGATGCTCTCGATGTCGATGTTTTCGGCTTTGGCGGCGGCGGCGGCATACTCGTGCGTTGCCTCTTCTCTTGTCTTTCTTCCTCCTCGTCACCCCCACCCCCTCTCTCGTATTCCTCGGCCTCTGCAACGGATTCTGATGACCGTCGCTTTCTGGTGCCGAAGATGGATGGCATAGGCTGCAGGTGCGGCGGCGGCGGCTGTGGCTTTCGTTGAAGCCCCTGCACTGGCGACAGATCTGCTGGCGAAGGCATGGCAGATGGTAGCCGCGGCTCGTCCTCCGGATATTCATCGTTTCCCTCGGCAGGTGGTAAATCCTCTGGCCCTTGGTCGAAACCCCTTGCCGTAAAGTTGTCGCTGTGCATGGCGCTCACCAGTTGCAGGGACTGCTCTACCATGTCTGACATTGTCGGGTCGTTCTGATGGGCGAGTAAAGGGTCCGTCGGCAGGTCTGTTGCAGCTTCTTCCAAGTGCCGTATGGACTGCCTCGACGGCTGCAGGTCATTTGTCAACCCCTTCTCACTCGATCGCCTCGGCTTGTTGGAGTGTGCAGCGAAGTCTATTTTCCGCGTGACCGTGACATCGTCAGACAGCGTGCTGCGCGAGGGTGACGAAAGGTGCTCTAAATGAGGGTTCCTCTTGGCGGGAGAGTTCAACTTCGTTTTAATGGGAGATTTTCTTCTCGCTATGGGATAAGAGACGGCGTGTCGGTTTCTGAGTAACGTTTGAGGGCCGGGTCCACCGCCTACAATGATCAGCGGCTCTGCCTGAGGAGTTGTTCCTGTGCGAAAAAGTCGTTTCCAACTCCTGGGGTACTTACTGGATGCCATGCTCATGTCCGCACCTTCAGATTCGTCTGACGCATCGTCGCCCGAGGGAGGCTTCGCTTCGTGGGGAGAGAAGATGGAGTCAATGGGCTGCATGCCATGTTCGTCGCGATCACCTCGATCTTGAAGCGTAATTCCAGTTTTCCTGCGATGGGTCATGATTGTGAGTTTCGTGAGCATAACGCTGCACATGGTCTGGCGCCCGAAAGGAAGTGCGGCATATGATGCGAGAAGACTTCCTTCAAGGAGGCAACGTACCGGCCCTGCTTCCCGAACTGGTGAAAAGCTTCTGGCTCAGGCCGCGGACGTTTGACGCTCCGCGCCATGGCAGCGAGAGTGGCGAGGCGGTGCAGCCAGGGCGAATACTTGATTGACTTGCTTTCGCGCACAAAAGTCGACTCTGGGTTCTGCTGAGGCAGATGATGGGCTTCGTTGTGCCAGGTCAAGACCAGGCCGGCGGTGATGGCCACGGCGTTGAAGCTTTGTCGTCGATTTGGAGACGCGCTCGGGTTGTTGATGTGTACGGAGTAGTTCGCAGTTTCAATCTTGGATGCAGCATGACGGACATGGCATGAAGGCGGGACTAGCGTCTGGTCATTGGCGTGTAATAAGTTCGGAGTAGTAGTACTCCGTACCGAGTACGTACCCACACTGACAGCATCACGAAATTCAGAATCTGGTGTGGGGTCGAAGCTCTCAATTCTCTCTCTCTCTCAATGTTGGAGAAGGTCCAACGTCTGATATTCGACTTGACATCTGTCAGAACATTTGACCGACACAGTCGACGAGGGACACCTGATAGACCACTCGACCACTCGACCACTCGACCACTCGACCACTCGACTTGATGCCATTGGCCACACTGACGCCCTTTAGTTACATCGCCAACTCCAAGCCAGAACACCAAAACGCGTCTCCCACAGCTCGCACGCGTAAAGGGGAAGATCGTTCGTTCAACAACGCAACTCCCTTCTCGACCACCACGCCCCATTCTCACCATACCGGCATTATTAGTACTACGTCTGACAGTCTCACCCCATCCGCCCAACCCACCACACACCATGGACGAAGCCGATGAAGCACCACCACCGCCCCCAGCTGGGACAACCTTCCTCCCACCCTCCATCCATCGCGACCCCCTCCTCGCCGGCTCGTCGTTCACACACTTCTCACCCGTGCCGCCAGCCCTCCTCACGCCCACATCCAGCTCAGACCCAACATCCCTCCCGCCACTCTGCCTCGGCGTCGACGAAGCCGGCCGCGGCCCCGTCCTCGGCCCCATGGTCTACGGCATATTCTACCTCCCGCTCCCGCTGTCCGACCCCCTCCTCCGAACTACGCACCACTTCGACGACTCCAAAGTCCTCACCGCCGCGGTCCGCTCGTCGCTCGTACGCACCCTCTGCACACAAGGCACAGACCTCCACGCCCAATGCGGCTGGGCGACCGCCGCCCTCTCGGCGCGGGACATCTCGGCAAACATGCTTCGCCCCGTCGGCGTGTACAACCTCAACGCGCAGGCAATGGACGCCACCATCGCCCTGGTCAAGGGCGCGTTCGAGCGCGGCCTCAACATCCAGGAGATCTACGTCGACACCATCGGCCAGCCGGCCACGTACCAGGCCAAGCTGCAGCGTGTGTTCCCTACGACCAAGATCACCGTGGCCAAGAAGGCGGACAGCTTGTACCCCTGCGTGAGCGCCGCGTCCGTGTGCGCAAAGGTCACGAGGGATGCGGCCCTGGAGGTGCTGTACGAGGCACGGCGGGAAAAGGACGCCGCCGAGGAGGGCATGGAATGGGGGTCCGGCTATCCCTCGGACGCGAGGTGCGTGAACTGGCTGCGGAAGAACATGCATCCTGTGTTTGGCTGGGGTCCCGAGTGCCGGTTTAGCTGGGGCACCGCAAAGGATATGCTCGATCTGAAAGGCGGCGTCAAAGTGGACTGGCCCGTCGAGCAGGAAGATCATGACTCAATGAAGGTGACGGATTTCTTTGCCGCCGGCCTGGACGGGGAGTCGGATGAGCTGGGTGGCTGGTACGGCTCGCCGGTCGGATTGGAAGCTTTCTAAGGCTGCTGGGGAAGTAGAAGATAGCCGCGCGAACAAGCGATGACGCATAATTGACATGTAATGGAATAATATATACATGCATATGCACACCCTTGGTGGTCACTGGTGCTAGCTATCCTTTTGAAGCTGTACATCCTTGTGTGTCATAGACATTAGTTACCTCGTATCCTACCTACCCATAAACTAATCCGCTACTCATGGCAAAGCGCCGACCCGGTTCCTCCTCATTTTCAGCCTGCAAATGCTCAAATATCACCATCAATGTCCTCCTCCGCAGGCGACGCCTTCCTACCCTGCCCGTCAAGGTTATCCATGCTGATGCTGTCGCGCTCGCTGTACACAGGCGGTCCGGCAGGAACGTTTAGTGCCGACCTGGCCGTCTCCGAATTCGCGATGAACTCACGTAGTTGCTGTTTCGCAATGTCGACGCCCTGGTTGATGGCCGCGTTGCTCATCTGCATCATTGGGCCGAGAAGATTGAGCGTGTAAGCCACGTATGTGCCGCCCGCCAGCATGAGGAGGAAGATGAAGAGGAAGGGATTTCGCAAAACTATGGAATTTTGTCAGCATTGACACGGATTTCTTTTTTTTTTTTTGGGGGGGGGGGGGTTTAAAGAAAAAAAAAACCAGAAGAGAGAGGCCGTTCTTGGTTGCACCGAGGCGAGAACCTACCCATGAAGATTTCGTTCCAACCCAACGCCAGCAGCAGCGCATAAAACGGCAACGGGATCTGGGCCACGCCCCCAATGGCACTGCGCTTGGCCTCTACGTAGACGCCATCTGCCGTCTTCTTGAACCGGACGACCAGATCCTGGCGCTTGCCCTCGCTTAGCACTGTCATTTCCTCCTCTAGACTCTTGCCTTCTTCCTCGTCGACACCTCCGATGGGCGCCAGATCCTCCTCGTCACCGACCTCCACACCAGCAGGCTGGCCTCCAATAAAGCTCACCAGATCGGGAGGCGCATATGTCGTAGAGAGACGGAATCTGGACAGAAGTGGTATGAGGGTGAGAGTCGACTCTCGTGCCCTGGTGTAGATGCCCTCGATGTCATCGGTCGGCCGCCATATCCGGGGCACCCCAGCCTCATCGTATCGGAACTTATCCTCAAAGTTCTCACGCAGTTTTAGAAGAATGTTGCCTTCCATGACCTCTTCCTCAATCTTCTCGCGAAGACCAACCCAGCTCTTGCGACGCAGACGCCACATGCCAACCTCAGCTTCGTCGTCGCTGGCGTCAAAGCTCCTGGCACGGTCGGCGAAGCGGCCTTCTGCTTCCTTCACGATGCCGGCGAACACGTTCCAAACTCGGTCCCAGAGATCCTTTTCACTGGGCTTGTCACCGGTCTCTGGAGCACCCGTGCCGCCTCGGCCCGATCCAAGCTTGTTGAACTCAAGTCCAATAGCCTCGCCGAGACGAGACTTTACCCAGCGCTCAATCCTTGTCGCTAGACGTCGCATTTCTTCCTTGCGCAACTTTCCGCTGACTTCGTCAAGCTCGGCTTCAAACAGTTGGTACTGGGACTTAAAGTTGGTCCACGGGAGACCCTCGATTACGAGCCCCTGAGCTTCGGTCTTGAAGATGTCTATCGTCTTCTTCTTCTCGCCAGTGACGATCTCGGCAAACTCGTAACCGCCGCCAGCCTTTTGCCCTGCCTTGACCTTGTTGGAAACGGCGTCACTGAACGCGCTTACGCCGGCCTTGTGCGCAGCGGCCAGTTGGCCCATGTACAGGGCCTTGAGTCTCGCATCAACCTTGACCTCCAACTCCTGTCTTTTACGAGCGTATACACTCTTGTGGTATCGACTGGCTTGCGTCTCAAAGGCACCCAGCAACTTTTCTCGAGCCTCACTACCGACACCACCGAGGTCTGGGAGGACCAGAATCTTGCCCAACTTGGTCGCCTCGCCTTGCTGCTCCTCAAGAGGAGCTACAATTAGATCGAAAGCAACCAGAACTTCGCGGGAAATTTCATCGCATCGGAATTGCGCCAACAGCTCTTGCTGCGTAGGTAAGTCGAGGTCCTTGTTGTTCACAATCTGATCCCAAATACCCTCGGCGTAAATGGAGAAGCCGTCGGCAGGAATTCTGCGATGATACTCGGGTAAAAAAACTCCGCCCTCGAGTTCGTGGTCGCTTCCCTTGTTGCCCCTGTGACCAGCCGTAAACCTTGAACCAAGCTTGCCAACCTCGCTGGTAAACTTGTCGGCCTGGAGAATCTTGTGGGGCAGAGCAGCGAACCCAAAGTCAAAGTAGTCTTCGATTCTCGAGCCCTCGAGGCCCTTGGGTTTCGAAATGGTGGACCAGATCTTGGTCAGATCCTGTATCAACGTAGTGCGGAGGTTGGCTAGCGGAGTCGTGCCGAGATGGTCTCGAATGCAGAAGAAGAGCAATGATCTCGGTGTAGACCTGTGAAGACGATTTAGCACGCAGTTGGTTGTGGCGGTGCGAGCATGAGCGCATACTGCTTATCCTTGAGAAATAGCTGCAAGTTGACCTCAAAGACGGTCTTGAGCAAACCCATGTTTGCGCCTTGATACAATCCCACCTGATGCTCCCAAATGTTGACGATAAGCACCTCGCTGGTGGCCAGGGCAAATAGCGCACTCTTTCTCTCGAAATCCTGATCCTCGCCCCGTTCGCGGCCATCGGTTCCCTCGACGTCCATTACGAGAATGTTGTCGGCCATCTTTGCGCCGCCACTCTCCTCGCGCTTGTTCTTGGACATCCAGATACCCTTTGTGGTTTGGCGACGCTCCGTCTCGGACATGACGGAGAACTCGGTGCCAAAGAGTTGATTCAGTAACGTCGATTTGCCGGTGGATTGGGAGCCGAAGACGGAAATCAGGTGGTAGTTGAAGCCCGAGTCGGCGACGTCTGTGGTCTGCAGGTAGTCGTTGAGGTTCTCACTGCGCTCGTTAGCGGTGGCCACGGAAAGCAGATGGTCGGACGTGCGTACTTGAAGTCCTTGTCCTCGTCGATGACTTGGACACCATGTTCGTAGCTTCCGCCGGCAGGCTTGTCGCCCACGGCAGCAAAGTGGCCGTTCATGATCTGGATAGAAGCGGGATATGCAAAGGTCCAGGGGTCGAAGCAACCATTTGCTCTATGCGCATGTGCAGTCGGGAGGGACTAGTAAGAGGGACCAAAGGAAGGGGGGTCTAAGAGAAGAAAAAAAATTCACGATAGGGACGCGACGGAGATTGAAGATTCAAACGGGCCGAGAACTGCAGACGTGGCCATAAAGTCTGTCGGGGGAGAGAGAAATAAAGCTGGATGGAGGTTAAGATTGTCCCGAACCAGTCAACCGATTGACCCTTGTGATCAATGGCAAGGTACGGAGTACCTTGCACATGTCCCATGCCCATGCGGCCATGCCCATGCCTTGAGCTCAAATGTTGTGCGCACAGGCTGCAAATGACAGCTGTTCCTGGGAGCTCTCAACTGCTACTCGTATCTCGGATGTACCTCTCTGCCGGATTCAGGTATACCTAGAGGGTTTTTCTGCACTGCGACAACATGAGGACGTAGCCAACTACTCCGTACCTTAGGTACCTTAGGTACTAGAGGTAGGTATAGGTGGTAGGTACGTACGTGAGTAGCAGCGCCCCTAGGTACATGATACCAACTGCTCGGTCATTCGCCGTGCCCACCGGACCGCCCTATTTTTCCGCCTCCGGGTCAACGGATTGACAAAGTTACTCCGTACCGGTACTAACTTAAGGTACGGAGTAGCCATGAGTGCTGTCAGGCCAATCATCGTTAAGACAAGCCATGAGCTCATTAAGCTCACCAAGCTCACCGAGCAAACGCACCCAGCTTAACATTCGGATCCCCAGTCATCTCTCTGCTCACATCCCTCCGCTACATCTACGGAGTACAAAAGTTGCACTAGATCCAGCTCAGCATGTTGATCAAAGAATCTCACATCGACGTGTCTTCGTCCGCTCAAGGCACGGATAGTACCATGCGTGTGTGCCCTTGACCAGCACGTCGCCCTTCCCACCTCTAGACATCCGCTCATACATTATGTGTTGATCAGGTATTTTCGTATTCCACCCAGCCATTGCTGGTTATCCAAATGCGTAAGCCCTAGTTCTGGCTACGAACCTCCTCCAGTGAAGCCCAGAAGCTCACGACGCCTAGTCGGTTTCCAGGTGTCTGCCTATTCAGCGAAATATACCAAGGTATCTCAACTCACTCACATCGGATCGCCCATAGTTTGTCTGACATGCAATCCTAGTCACTGGGCCGGTTGCTCGTTTTGCTCGACAAATAGCCGGACAAGGATACATTGTTGCCGCCCCCTCCTCATACCACAACTTTGTTGGTCCCGAACCTCTCAAGTACGACGTCGAGGACACGGACCGGGGGAACAAGTTCAAAATCGAAAAGGTAAGCTTTCATGCCAAAGTGACGAGTCTAAGCAGCGTTATTCTAACGAATGGCCCAGACCCTCGAATCTTACGACGCCGACTCCTGCGCAACAGTCGACTACCTCCTCTCTCTGTCGACCTGTACCGGCCTCATCGGCTCAACTGGCATGTGCCTGGGTGGCCATCTCGCTGTACGAGCTGCGGTATGCTTCGTTATCTACCATTTATTCTTGTTCAGGGGTCGCGGCGCTACTAACAACTTGTAGCTCGACCCTCGTATTATCGCCTGCGTGTCCTACTTCGCTACAGATATCCATAGCCGCACCCTCGGCCCCCATGTTGCTGCCAACACATCACCTGCTGCCCCCGCAGACTCCAATCATACAGTAGATCTTTTGTCCAGATTCAAGGGAGAGGCAGCGATGATATTCGGCGTCAAAGATACCCACGTCTCTGACGAAGGTCGCGACTTGATCCGCAGGAAACTCCGTGACGCAGGTTGCGTTTTTAGCTTTCACGAGTTCGCGTGGGCCCAACATGCATTTATACGGGACGAATTGAGCAAAGGGCGCTACGATCCAGCTGTTACCAAGATCTGCTTCGAGATTTTGCTGGAATTGTTTGGCAGGGTACTGAAGACTGAGTTAGGGGGGAGAGACGAAAATGTTGCGTCCCCAGAGCATGTTTGCTGAATGACTTTGGCACGAGGTGAAGCTGTACATTGAGTTCGAAAGCTTTCTGTATTTCATTCAGCCGAGTTGCACCGTGGCTAAGGGGGAGCGAGAGACGACTTTCACCGTGCGGCGCAACGCCATGTTACGTGTATCGAGGCAACCTTGCGAGAAACGGTATTTCTGCACCTGTCGAACCGAGGCTGGATTGAGTCGGAAACTGCCACACCAGTCCCATCTATTTATCTTCCTACCAGAAGGAAGGGGTCGTTAGAAACTGCCCGTGAGCGATGTTGATGGCGATGCCGTGGGCAGCCGCGAGAATTGCGACGCTGGGAAAGAAATCACAACGACAATCTGCAACAATCTGTTAGCGTCTAAATCCCAGTAGAAGATAAGTGAACGATGCTCATGTTTTACATGTACATGTACTGTGACTAGCTACCTGCTCTCATCCGGGATGAGAATGATCCTACTAAGTATCTGCTTTGGCACGTATATATATGCAACCCCCCCCCCCCCCCCCTACCTATCAACTAATTCCAAGACTTGCATTAGATGAATTGAGAGCTATGTTGCTTGAAGCCCTCTTCGGCCCTGACCACACTTGCCTTGGATTCCAATATCGCCTTTTGCAGTCCTCACAACATGAAAGAGATTTACGGTCAGCAATAAACTTGCGTTTAAAAATTCACGACAAGTTTTATGTCGCTCTTCGATTTTCTAGCTGCCCAAAACTTGCTCACCTCCATTCTAAAGGTTTGTAAGAACGAGCTTCCACGAGTAGCAAGAGACACCGCAGCATATAACTTATCAACTTCTTCACACTGGGCCAGTATGTACATACAAACATGGCAGCCACAAGACTTGGTTTAAAAAAGAAGGTCCTTTTACTTTGAAATGTCTCATTATCAACAAGATCCATGCTTATCCGAGATTTTCTCTTCCTCTCGGATTTGCCCGCTTGGCTTTTACCCCTTTACCCTTAGCCACCTGACTTTTCTTGGACAGCAGCGGCTCTTCTTCTACCTCTCTTCGGAGCTGGCGCTCTATGCTCATCGCTACATGTGGAGCGGCATCCCTTTGCAGTCCCGCTTGTTCTGTGATTTCTTTGTTGGCTGGGGTCTTGAATGTTGCTGTGGCATCTCTGCCGCCACGTCAGGTCTCCATTGTCTCTTCTTTTTCTGCAATCCTCACGCTGCGCCGCGGGTCTCTCACTACTCGAAGTTGCTTTTTCACCACTATAGAGTGCCTTTGCTTCCCATACTCTCCTTTGTACCAACTGCCCGAGGGTTCTGTAATCGTTCCATTTGGTGTTTCCTCAGTCGTGGGGGACAATTTGTCGCGAGCAAGACCCGGGTATCCGTTATTGTGCCTCACTCTCTTTGGGGACTGTTCGCCCTCGACTGTGTCATCGCCGCAACTGCGCTTAGGCCTCCTGTCCTGGCTCTCTGCCCCGGTTGACCTCGCACATCTGTTAGGGCGACCGCCGAGGCGCTTCATCCAGGCGCTGTGTCGTCAGTGACTGCAAGGCTGGTGAACGCGTGTAATCTCCGTCCGTCTGCCGGTTCGCTCTCCATATTGGAGGCCTCAGTCCCTGTAGGCGTTTTTGGATTGTCGTCGGTGCGATCCATCGGTGGCTTCAGGAATTGGCGCCGGCGTAAAAAGGGTTGGATGTCGGGTTATGAGGCGGTGATGGCATCAGGCGGCCGTTCGCCGGGCTGATCATAATCTGCGGGAGCGTATTCCTCCGGTTCCTCGGGTTCCTCGTGGTTCCGCAATGGTCCTGGTGGCTCACCCCCATTTTGGGTTCAATATACCATCCTTAGTCCCATTCTCCTTGACGCTTCCGTGGGCCAAAACATTGAGGTCGACTACTCTGCCAAGTGTCTTGTGGTCAAGCTCATCTTAGATCCACTCAAGCTCCTTAGATATCTAATAGAAGAATTAGGGTAAGGGTCGAGAGGCTTCTAGGTCTCGCACAGTGGGCCTTAGAATAGGCAGTTATATTCTGCACCAAAAATGTGATATAGCCACGCCACGATAATTTAGGTACATTAGACCCCTTTATATCTCATGGCAATAGAGTCCTTCAGATGGATTTTTGGTAGCTATTGATGCCGTGATGGTCTCGGTCCGGAGGGGTCAGTAAACCATCCAGGAACCGGGGGAGCGCGGCGGTTCCGGGGACGGATCAGGTGTGGATGGGAAACGGTTCCTAGGCCGGGCCGGACCCCATTCGTCTCCCCGAATGCCTTGTTCTACCCAACGAAATCGGACATTGTTCTCGGAGTTACGCGAAGGTCGCAAGAATCGTCCCACGGCAGCGTCTGCCTCCTCCAAAGCGTTCCTCGGCTAACTGGTGCTCAAGCCGATTACTCTCGCGTCTTGCTTTCCTGAACTGGGCTAGCGCCCACCGACTGTCTTCGAGCCTTCCGTCGTGGATAGATTTGATATGTCTCGTCAACCACAGTAGGGCCGGGGGGTGATAAGTTGCGTGGACTCCCCTGACTCCGAATAGGTGCGGTGGGGGGTTCGTCTTATCGGTGATTACTCTCGTGAGTGAGCTGATCCGGACATTGTTGCAATCGTTGGAGTGCTTCGATGACCTGCGTGAATACGCGCTGCGACGCATTGCCAAAGCTGAAGGACACGTCTGTGATGGTAGCGGACGACGGTGCAGTACAGAGAGTTGAAGTGGGAGCGCGAAGGTTAAGCTGGAAGAAATCGATGCGACTCGAGAGAATAAATGTGGGCCGCAGGGCTGTTTCACCAAGCCATGGCGGCAACCGCTAATTGGTTGGTTTGAGTCGCTGACTAGACCCACGGAAGCCGAAGAGGAGCGGGCCGCTGCCCTCATCGATCTAGTTACGGAGTAGTTACGGAGTACGGAGTAACCAAGTCGCGTACTATTGAGCCCCGCCTGGATCCACACTTGATAGAATCCGCTTCCTTCACTCCTTATCACGCTTATCATCGTCTTCATCATCTTCTATTACCCTGTACCACCATTACAGCTTATTCTTCTTCGGCGTTATAAGGCCGCGCGGCCGTCCGCCGGACTCACACGGACCTGCAACAGTTGTACCGCCTGAGTCTGTTAGCCTGATCCATACTCCTGGCAGCTGGGAACAGAACAGGTACTCGGAGCGACAGGAGCTCGGATGCGGGACGCTTGGCGAGTTGGGAGGGTGACCGATGTTGGTACTGGTGAGTATATAGCCATCAAAGGAGTGAAGCGACAGCCTCTTCTGTCCCGAGATTCAACTTACGTGGTGTGAAAGTGGAAAATCAAGAGCTTCTCTCGGATCTCTCATGTACGTCAAAACGTCCCCTCATACACACCTATGATACCAAGAAGTAACTATTCAGTGTTCTTTTTGAGCACCCAGACTTAACCCACAGGGCCAAATGGATCGCCCGCTAATAGATACGGGTGCCATAGACTTGCAGCGCAAAGCTGAACGTGTAACTTGTGTGACTAGGTAGCAGTGAGCAGTTCAATGTTACCATTGAACGTCTTTTCATGAAGTCCTTGTCTTTTTGAGCACGAGTAGAAAGGAAGATGGCAAGCTGCGCAAGCACTGCTTCCGGAGGATCCTAGAACTGGGAATTTGGGTACCATTGAACTATTGAATTACCAAGATGTTCACATAGAAGCAAGAAGCATGGTATTTTCTAACGGTGAACTAGGTCAGGCTGAAACACAGGCTTTGCAGGTAATAACCATGAAAACGGAAATCCTTTTACTTCCGTAGTGAAGGTCAAGTTAATATATGAGGATAGGCATGCAAAGCTGAGTGAGTGTGGGCTATCTCGGTCTGTCAACAGGTAGTTATAGCTTATTTTAGATTGCTGAAAGCTACGGTAGTGACCTGCCAGTAGCCGATGATGCTACAAATTGAACTAACCATCTTGCCCTTCCAACTCCCGCCTCAGACGTGAAGTGGTGTGGATAGACGAATAGACGCCAATTCAACTCAACGTACTCCGTACAGCCGCGCAATGACGACGAGCCCTGCGTACGGGAGAAGCCTGATGGATGCAGACAAGAAGGTGGTGAGTGTTAATTTATACAGTAGACGGTAGTCTTCTGACATGTTTGCTGACGGTCAAAAAGTCTGCAAGCATTTCAGGTGTTCCCCAAGGGGCGGATGCGTTGCATCATCCGAATGTATGAATGGCAAGGGTCGAGTTAAAAGAGAAGGATATACATGGTAGCCAAGTCATTTGGCTTGCTCTCCCAACTACTCCATCTACACTGAGCTCCGAAAGGATAGGGTGATGGGCGGGTTTCTATGAACGGGCTGTGTTGAAGGATGACCAAGTCGAAGATGGTTTGGAACGGGATACCGAGGAAAGATGGTGAACGAGTCCACCATCTGACCCTTGCTTTTCTCGTGGATGAGCTTTATTAGATAACATCAAATGGTCAGATAGGTTGTTCCTGGTGCCTTTTCATATCAGTATAGGTGACTCTAAGAGAGAAAAGAAAATGATGGTGTGATGTATATTGGAAAGCCAAGAAGCGATCATGAGTCGCGGCTCGCTCTCACACAAAGCATTCTGCGTCGGCTGTTACTCGAGCAGAGAAGACCATGCAAACACCTAGCAGGCGGTGGCTCATAGTCGCGACGGCTTCAATCATGGTCAGTCAGCTCAGCACTGATGCAGTGAACCTGGTAACTAGCTATCACGCAACGAGTTGTTGGTCGAAAATGTTATTCGGGAATAGTATTCTGGGCTAGGAAGAGAAAAATTTGAATTGCGTTAAAGTGTCTACAACTGATCGTATATCCCAAAGCTCAACTGAACGATAGTTACAAAATAGCGGCGGCAATGGCCAAGATGAGGGCACATCCGGGAGCCAGGAATGAGACAGATGCGGAAGATTCGACAGAGAGGCCGGAGGCGGAAGAGTTGCCGGTGCCGTTACTGCCAGAGGTGACTTTACCCTTGCACTTGGACTCGATCTCCTGTCGAACTTGCTTGAGACCCGAGGTTAAGCGAGAAGAGATAGGGCTTGCGACGAGCTGAGCACTCTTGGGCACCTTGCCCACGATGGATTTAAGCAAGCCGTCGAAGTTGGCATCGATGTCCCTGAGCGCGGGGACGACGGTATTGCACACGTCAGCCTTTTCGATGGCTGCAATGCGGGATTCGAGGTCACCAGCAAGGCTCTCAACCTTGACGGCCAAGTCCTTGACAGGCTCGCCCAAGACAAGGGCATCGCTGGCGTCGATGTTGGCTTCGACTTCGATGCTGGCCTGACTAGACTGGATAGCGGAAACAAGAGCTTCACCCTGGGACTTGACAGCCTCAAGATTGCTTTCGGTAGCAAGGCTCTTGGCTGCTTTGCTGAAAGAGTCGACAGCGTTTTCGACGGCGTTGATGGAACTCCTGATAGTCTCGACCGAGGCGTAGGAGCCGGTGGCAGCGGCCAAGATCATGGCACTAGAAAGCTTCATCTCGTCGGCTTGGGTTGGTGAGGTAGCTATAGTCTGGTCGAGTAAGAAAGAATGTATGAGTGAGGCTTGAAGGCAAAGTAGGACGAAAGGTCGACCAGACGTGGACGGGTTGTTCAAAGAAAAAGAGGAATGCCAAGGAGAATAGGGACAGCGATTGTCATGAGGGAAGGGATTGTGTAGGTAGATATACCTTCTATTAACCCTTCGTTCTGTCAACCAGGGGGGACTTACTAGGAATATCACCTTGACAAACCTTAACCTAGTCATATGCTATGCTACTTCTTATACAACGCTCGCATTGCTTGGGGAGTCAGCCGATAAGTTACTTTCCCAACACGACTTGCTTTGCTCTGCAAAGTGACAACTTAACCCTGATCTGTGCTGTAACGCCTAGCATAGTTAGTAGGTACGCATGAACAAATCTTGAATAATCATAGGTACAGACTATGACTCATGTACGGCCCCATCTTTCCAGGCGCAGACTCCCTTATAGATTCATGGCCTATCCTAACTTTGAAACATTGGTGAATACGAGTCCACACTGCTGCAACCAACTTCGGCCTTGCCAAGCCTGTCAGTAACGGCATCTGCATCTGTATTGCCCTACGGAGCGCAAGAGACAACTATTATTGGATTAGTACCAGAAGCTATATACTCCGTAGTATAGCAGCCTCTTTATCGCCAGGTATGTATTTGTAACTAGCAGGCGTTGCCTTTTGTCCGCAACTGCCGCAGCGCCCAAAGAATACAGGATTGTAAGCTTCCCGGTGTGAAAGGGTCAGGCTCAGGCTATACTGATATAGCCCCCCCCCCTTCCCTTTGATGCTAGTAAGTCGTGATAGCAGTCTCCCTCCTCCCCGAGTCCAAACTTGTCAGTTCACACAACGGGTTGGAACCTACAGAGCACATTGTCAGAAGGAGGCCGCCCAGTCAAGCTGAGCATGGTGCGGTATGCTTTGGTTTCTCCTCATCGCAGTGGCCTGAATCCAAAGTTGACTCGGTTTACCCAGTTGCATCTCGTTACCCTATCAAACCATCCGGAGTCAGCAGACCAGCGTCTCGCCTGGACATGGCCACGTAATCTATAACCTGGCCAACTGGGCCACTGTCACTGTGAAATGTGTGGATGAACCTGAATGACTCGTCACTCGACTCAGGCTCGAATTCCTACTCCACGCAAGCTGGGCGGGGGCATGAAGAATCAGACAGACCAAAAGCATGTTTTACGGAGTGCTCCGTTTTTTCAAGAGTAAAACTTATGTGCCCTACTAATCCGATAATAAGGGAGGAGGAGGGTGTACCAAAGGGCGGTACCGTACGCACAATAGGCAAGCTTCGTTGCGTGACGGAAACAGCGGTTCTTGAAATTGACGAGACGCCAGCAGATACAGCATTCACCCTGCCGTCATCTCTGTGCAGAAATCATGGCTCGTGTTGCTCTGAAGAGTCAAGACGTGAAAGGGAATGCCTGGGGGTCGTGAGCACTGTGTCGTGAGCATGCGATGGATGGGAAAAGGCCTTGACAAGTTGGCCTTGCGGAGCATAAGTATGGGCTAAAGAACCAATGAATCAAACATTTGGATATGAATAGCACCCGCCTTGTGCTCCGTATACCTAGCCTGTCATTAACCATCATCTCCATCCGTGTATTGCTGCACTTGCACTCAACATGGTGTACAGCCTGTCAATGCCGGAGTCTCTTCAGCCGCTTGCCGATTTGGAATCCAAAAGCTAGGCTATGCGACATTTATCTCTATTCGGTTCCCCTCTCAGGAGTACGAATACATGGGTCTGTCTCTGTCCGCCTAGTAACTACGCAGTCCAGAACAAGATTACGGAGCACCGAGTAGAGTAAGTTACGTATCTATAGCCTTATGGGCTGACCAGGCAATTCGCACCCAAAATTGGCCTCGAGCGACCTTATCAGGGTAATGCAGATAAAGCATTATCATTATGCAAAGCCCGGTGCCTCGGTTCAATGCGATACGTCCGGACTTGCGCGCGCGGGAAGACTGCTCCTTTCTTCCATCTCCTCCTTATGGCTCAATAAATTTCTATTGCTACGGATGAAAGAAGCTCTTATTTTATGATGTCAATGAATAGCGCAGAGGGACAGTAACGACGTCACCCTTGCTCTGTACTCCGTATATGCAGGTCGAAACGCTTCACTGGACGGTGATAATACCACGACTAGCTACTACATCTCAGCGACAGTCTCTATATTAGTCTGCGAAGCTGAACGGCGAAGGATCTTTCTTCAGAGTTCAGTAGCGAGCTGGTAAGATTTCCACCCTCGTACTACTCGATCGACCATCAGTCGCGCATTTCTTCTGCCTACTGCCTAATGTTGGCACTTCATCTACCAGCAACGGCACGCAGACGACTCAGCCATGGGCGACTCTTGATGTAATCGTTTTGTTCGCAGGCAGCTGTGAAGAGGCATTCACTGGTCTCCGTGCGGCGGCGGGCTGAACAGCTCAGTGTCCATTCCATGACAGGAGCCGGAGACCAAATAGACGACCTCCCGTTGCCTTTCTCCAGCCTCTGATGCGTCAAGAAAAGGGGAAGTATGAACCTTGGTCAGTGTGGTCACACGAGTGGAAAGTACCAGACCAGCTGAACACACATCGTCGCCCAGCTATTGTGGACAAGTTCGTAGCCACACAACACTCTATGGAAGGAAGCCGTTTGGCGTCTTGGCAAGTCCAATGTGAGCAATGATGAATCAGTCGGGTTGGCCGGCGCTTCGTTCAGCCTTTGGTAATTCAATGCCGTGCTACCTTGGACCGACTACGTACTAGTATATACATGTTACTCCGTGCAGCTCTTGCTGAACTCTCGGCCATCACGCACTGCGGCTGCAGAGATATCAGTTGGGGGAGAAGAGACGAAGTAGTTCAAGGAAAACATGGAGGATTCCGTGAATTGCAAACCAGAGTGAGTGTTCTGTGATGGCGCATCAAGGGCCGGTGTTTCGTACGGAGTACTCCGTATGAGAAACACCCTTACACCGGCAAGCTTTCCTGTCCTTCCGTGGACTTCCTGTGGTTCTGCATCGGCAGGAGGGCTATCCGTCGTCGTGAAAAGCGGCGTCAATCATAAATGACACAGCTGTCGCCGGGATATGTAGACGGGACGACTGCCAACAACAGCCCGTACCAACCCAAAGGAACAATGGCAGCGAGAGTCGAGTCTCGTGAGCCCGACGAGCCCGGAGTTGGACGTGTCACCAGAAATGAAGTCGATGGTGCCCTGCGAGCTGCCTGGACAGTAGAAATGGATCATGAAGACTCTGTTGGTTGATGTCGAAGCGAGGAGGACGGGTTCAGGAGTCTGCGTTTTTTCGCTCAACACGAGGCTTATTTTATACTACATGGAAGTAGGATTAATCTCAACGTGTACCTTCGAACCTGACGCGGCTATACGCCAGCCACGCTGATCATTCTATGCATCTCCGCCGTGTAGCCAATCTGTGAGACACTGACCGGGATCAGTCGTGTTCTCGTATATGAAAGTGAAGAATAACTCAACGTTTCCATATCTACCCCGAGACTTTTCAGCCCCAACAGCTTCCCCAGCCAGGCTTGTGAGAAGGATTTTGTTTGCAACACAGCGTCATGGTCTGCGACGTCCAAATTCAGTACGATATCCATGACCACGAACAATCTATTGGTATCTACAACGTGTAGCTTCGTGAGGTTATTCCCTTTGACAGCCACGTTCCAACGTTTTTTTACCCACGTTTGAGCCACCGTCTCCTTCTAGCAGCATAACACCTTCATCATCTGAGCTTGATTCATCAGCAACCCAAGCATGCTCACGGATGGCTCGCTCGGCAACCGGGTAACCGTCTGCGTCCCGTAGCCACTTGAACATGCTTCGCGTCATTGACTCGGAGCAATCTTGATCGTCATCAAGTTTTCCGTACGGAACATCTCCCCCCACCGCCCGCCATCTTCATCGGTGGTTCGGCAACGTTGCAACTGCACGTCTAGGGTACAGTCCCCAAGCGCAATAGAACCAAACGGCGTAAATGGGATCATGAACCTCTCGTGAGCTGTCAAAAAAAAGTTGCCATCATGGGCTATTTGTCCACTACGTAAAAGGTGGTACCGCGTTTCCTAGTTCACGCCTGCGAAGGGATACGGACATGCAACAAAACAAATGTGGCTGCTCATCAGTTCCCCGTCGTCGTCCTCCAGGCCCCGGCAAAGTAATGCATAACCATTGTTTGCTCTGTGGTCTTCCGACTTGCCTGCGAATGGCGCAAGCCCGTCCCAAATGCATCGATGGGCAAGACCAACGTATCCCCGAATAATCTGGGCTCGCGCATGCCGTGCAGGTCAAGCCATGTAACATCCCTTCCCGCCTCCTTGCTAAGGTGCTCGTAGATGACTTCGGTCCAACCCGCTGGTCCCGTGATACCCAGCACCTCGTTGTCACTGAAAGAGACATCTTCCCCTGCTCTCTCGAGAGTGCGCTTCGCTACCAGGTCTAGGATTCTGTCGACCATTGCCCAGAACACGGGATGGCCCTTCTGCCCTGCCATTGTCCACTGCGCAAACTGCACCTCATACGTCGTTCTTGGCACAGGCGGGGACTGATCGCACTCGAGTCCGATAACCAGCTTTGCTTGTTGTCTGTTCTCTTCGGGCACCCACCGGTGCAGCGGCCGCACGAGCTCCGTGTCCGTATCGGAGTATATGCCGCCTTCGAGCGCGAGCAGCAGGTAGCGGAGGAAGTCGCCTCGCATGACGCGCCTAGACATGACCTGGAAGGTACGCGTGGCGTTCTCGTACTGCGGCCCGTAGTCGAGGAGGCGCGCAACGGCCGCGTGTGCGCCCGGAGTATCCAGCATCGTGTATGAGTAGGACCCCGACTTGGCAATCCATGAGAGCGTGTACTTGTATCGACTTGTGCCAGGCTTATCGGGCCGTGGATCTAGGAAGATTTGCCATATCTTGGGTGGAATATGCGGCAGCCGTGTTCTCGCGGCATCGCTATTGTCTTCTGAGCCTCCGCTCGTTACAGGCGTCGCGGCTGGAGGGAACCACAAATGCAGTGTGATGAGCAGAGCGAGGCAGGCGACGAGAATGCTCAAGAAGCGGTGGCGGGAGAGGAAGAGCCGCCATTTCCAGCACAGTAGCTAGATGAGTTTCATCAGTCAATACACCTCCTTACCTTTGGAACAGAGGAGAAAGGAGTCGTAATACTTGCTGCATTCTCTTCCTAGGTAGGTTGTGGCTAATACTAGCAATACGCTAAGGAACGAAGAAGATGACGGTGCCGGGGGAACAAGTGTTTAGTTACAAGTTGAACAACGCCTATCGAGGCATGATTAGCCCTGATGCTTATGCTAATCGGCTAGGCTGACCCCGACGCCGAGTCATGACATCAGGGCCTACATGTGAAGACCGCCAGAAATGATTCCGTTCTTGATGGCGCACTAGCAATGGAGAGGTGACATGTACGTCAACTGTGAGGTACCTGGGTGATCCAAAAGAGAGAGAGAGAGAGATGTGGAAAGCACACAATCGCTCCATAAACAACGAGCAGTTGTATTGAGACGAAAAAGGCTGTGATGAAGATCTCTGATGGTGAGTCTAGTGAAACGTGTCGACTGTGTTGGTGTGAAACTGTAATGCGCATCACGTGACGTGTCCGAAACATCAACCCCGAGTTCTCGAGATGCGGGTAGGTATTTTGTCGTTATTTCCACCAGCCCAGGGCAGCTTTCGTGTCAGATCATGGCTGGACTCATACAGTTTATCAAGTGAGACTGGTGTAAACGTATCAGTTGGACCTTTCATTGGCTTCTTTCGTGTTGCACTCCAATCTTTGCCCATTGGGCCCCCATGCTGTCTACTTGAGCTTCTAGCCTGATCATTGCATAAGTAGTGAAATTCTAGCTGCTTCGTGACCTATGACCAGTCTCAGTTACTGAAGGCTTCGGCGAGGGAAACGTTTTGTGCATACGTTAGCTGCTAACTATATGCGCTGCCTCTCTTGCAGCATTAGGTTACTTGAAGAGCCACGACCTAGTATGTAAGGGGTACAAGCCATGGATCAGAGAAGAATGAAAACAGGCCATAATGCTTTGTTGTTGAGAATTAGCATTAGCTGGAAATAGTACTCCGTACCCTCATCAAGTAACGCCACAGTATTGACGTATAAACCCAGCGGTAGCCATACAGGCGTTTAGACAGTGCGTAATGTATATTGAGGCTCATGCTTATGTCTCTAATTCACGCGCGCGGCGCAACTATGGCTCTTCTTTGTGTCCCCTGATGACTCCTCGTAGGTGTTGCTACAATTGTCTTCCATAAAGTCTTTGACCAACTAACAGGTCTGTGACTCATGAATCCCGCCCTCATCCACAGGTTCATTTCATATTGACCTGATTTCTCCCTTTACCTAGACCAACTGATTAGTTAGTAGAGTAGCGACACTCCTACACAGAGCTCCTCCTCAGAAATAATAAAGATACAGATCCGGAAACAGGCAGAAATAGTTCACAATGATCAAGTCAAGTCTTGATCTATACACAAGACTAGCTGCACTTGTACTCATTCTCTCACCCAAGGGTGCTGGGCTGGAAAGACATCGCCCTCTGGATTGCCGTGCACGCATTCTTGGTAGGCTTCGATGTCGATGCGGCGAAGAATTCCCCCACGACCCCAATCCGGCCGCAACGCATCGTCTTTCGGTGTAGAGCTTCCACGTATCGAAAGTGGGATATGGTGTTGGCTAGAGTCTGTTTCTATTGACTTCGGCGGCGTCATGCGCCTACTAGACTCCCTGCAGGCCTTCGTGGTCGAGACTTCTTCACTTGTCGGTGATAAGCGCTTGTGTTTTAATGATTGAACCAGTAGGATAATACGATGCCCGACCCAGCTGTGAGAGAAGCCTTTGGGGAGAGCAGGTATACCTGTGCAACAAGAGTTAGTAGCTACGTCTTCCTTTCTTGAGCAGGAACAAAGCTTGGAGAGATACGAAGATAAAAAGATTCTTCAACCTACAAAAAACCAGCATTATGCAAGTCAACTCTGCGAGGCTGATGAGGCATATCTTCGAGAAGCCGTATGCTGTGTCTCCCTCTCCAACATACTTGAGCATATGGATCAAGATGACTCTGCTGATGGCACAGACAATAGATCTATATATATATCCAAAAACTGTTAGCGAACACCATGCAAGTATGTACAGAAGGGTCAACACATAGAATACCAGCGGAGAAGATGACGGAAACGACGATCTTCTTGTTCCGAACAAGGTGTAGCTTCCATATTACCCTTTGCGGCAGAATGAGAATGAAAATATCCATAAGGATATTGAAATATGCCGATGCCAAGTCAACAGCCCTTTTACTAAGACATGTTGCGTCCGTCCAAGGTTCCCACAGCCCGCGAAGCGGCATGCAGGTCAAGCTCTCTGCTATGAAGCCGATACTGTACAGGACAACATTGAGTACAATAAGGCACCAGGTCGCCCGAAAGAAAGCACTGTCCTTGTGGTCCGGAACGAATATATGTACTATTTTCAAGCGTCAACAAAACTCCCTTTCTTTGCATGCTGGTTTCTGATCTTCCACGTACGCCATTCAAGTAATATGGCCACTTTTGCAAACAGCATTGTCAAAGCATACGAGAGCGAGAACGCTATAGTATTCTACAAGTTGCCACGTTAACATTGTTCAAAAAGCAAAGCAGTGTCGATAGTGTCTGTCCATCTGGAAAGCTTACCTCAATCGTCTTCTGATAAAGGCGAAAACGAATGTCCCACTGGTGCACCAAGAAGCCAGCGAAGCGCATGTGAAGAAAGACGGTTGCAGCGAAGCCGATGTAACAGAGCTATACAATGCATGTCAGTAAAAGGGTCAGTTCGGGTCATATCCGACGACTTATCAGTATGATGAGCAGTCGGCCGGACATGCTGCACTCAGGAATGGAGGAGCGTACAAATGCCAGAACGCTGATGTCTGTTCAGTTTCAAGTTTGTCAACAAAGTGATGCCCACGACAGCAGGAGCACTCGAGAGGAAGGCTCTCGTTCCTCGGGAGCACATACTGTCTTCCAACTTCCATAACCTGATGACCATTGTCCGATGGAAGATGCGTATTGCGTAAGCGGTCGAACAGAGTAAGATGCAGACAACCCCTATCGCAATCGCCATGTCATTGCTGTTTGGCGGATTGACAAGATTTGGTCTGACACCTGGCGGCGGAGTCATCGAGGGACCTTCCAGAATCTCCGTCTGCATCTCTGGCGTAAGGTCCGGGAATTGTTTGATCATGTTCATTCTTGCTGAAGATCAGACAGCAGGGGGTCCCCTTCTGGGAACGGGAGACGCCGGGTGTCGTAACAAATCTTGGAGGAGATAAGTACAGTTGGCAATAAGCAACAGAGATCAAACGCAGGTGTGAAGATACAAAAGTAATAACATCGGAAAGAATCCGCGACTGGAAGACTCTGTTAAGAGAAGCAGGCTAGGAGAGTCGCTCCCAGAAATTGGCGACGCTTAGGGTCAAGAAGGACCCCCGGTGAAGACAAGAAGTCAATGGAAGAACAGGAATTGACATCAACAAGGCACCGTCCGGTCTGGTGGCACATTTGTCAGTAGGATTACGCCGTAGTACCTACGTTTGTTTGTGTCAGCCTGACTGTTCGGACCGTTGTAAGTCAAATGCCTGGTGATATCACATGACGCAAAAAGGATTCTTTTCTTGTGAATTCACAGCTAGGCAAAGTCAGACGGCAGATTTCTTCTCAGAAAATAATGGAAGCTACCCAGAGATTCGGCCTTCGCACTTCTACGGCCTAACAATGAACACGGTGACGGCGATGGGTATGCATGTCCTGTTACACAGAGCCTAGAAAAGAGCCTTGTAGGTTTCCAGACCCACAACATCTATTGATGTACGGAGTACGGAGTAGTTTCACAGTCATGGTTACCAGACATCTCTGCAAGTGAGCCGATGTCGTGTGCGAGGCCTTAACTATATGGACAAGTTGTTGGGGGCCATGATCCGCCACACCCAAGCAGGATGGTGTCCTTACATAAGGGCCCAATAATGTAGTGAAACGTGGTTCGGTCGCAGAAATTGAAGCATCAGATACTTGGCTTGATCAGCACGCAGCTCGGCTTTTACCTAAATCAGTGATGGCCGGAGCGAACTCCTCTCACGTTACAGCCGAGACATGCCGGCTCTCTGGGGGCGGCTAATGTTCATCTTGTCGTCAGATTCGCCTGGGCCAATGAGTTGCCTGACAATGAAGCTGTTAATCAATACTATCCAAGTGGATTTGGCTAGCATGGGTAATATAATGAGACATCCACGGTTCAAACGCTGCCCCATTGTGTCTGCTACGCTGTAAAGGCACAATCATCTGTTGAGCAGCCAATTATAGTTCTAAGTGCAATTGACACGCGATTAGTGTTGTAAATGTCGAGTTGTATCCACTGACAGTGATATCATGGCAACCAACCATAGTTTTTTACTCTTACAATTAACTAGACGGTCTCAGTTTCCTTCAAAACCTTGCCTCCCCACTTCGTCATTTTCGAGGCTAAGTTCTTTGATGAAGAGAGAAAAGATAAAGCCTACGACTCCCATACCCGCAAGTACCAAGAAGACAGCCATAAAAGAAACTCGGTAGGACTCTATTACGGCATCGTAACCCGCAAGGGAATGGTCAACTTCGCGGAGAGAAGCAATAAAGCCTACCGCCTCGCGTGCGTCGCGGAGGATGGCGAGTTGGTCAGATAATTGGTCGATCTTGGATATACGTTGCTCGAAGACGGTGTGGAAGACAGTCGAGCCGATTGCGAGGCCGGTCATGCTACCGAACATGCGAAACGATACCATGATACCGGTAGCGAGGCCTGCGTCATCAACATGTTGACTAGCATTCATCGGAAACGTGCATATGGTAAATAATATGCCCAGCCCGACACCGGCGAGAATTTGAGGGCCATATTTCATCCCACCAGAGACGCCAGGCTTCCACATGGCGAAGAGGCCAACACCAACCGCTAGACACGGCCATGCGGCGATAGTGAGTAGTTTATACTTTCGAAGAATCTCTACGCCGACAGCCCCGATTATGCTGAAGACTACTATGAAAACGCAGATGGGCAGCACCTCGACCGCGGATCTAAATGGTGAGTCGCAGAACGTGGTCTGAAAGGAAAGGAGAACATAGAGTAGGCCGCCATTCAAGACTGCACCATGGATAAAGGAGCCGACCAGAGTGGAGATGGCAGTCCGACTTTTAAATATGCGATACGGGAAAAGGGGCTGCACGGGTCGAGCCTCGTAGAAGCCCAAGGACGTGAGGACGACAAGTCCCAATACAAATGGGACATAAGTCTTGTATGACGCCCATGGGTATAAAGAGCCTGCCCAGGACAGTGGCAGCGAGAACAGGGCACTGCCAATGACGAAGAGCAGCATGCCGATCCAATCTAGGCGTGCAAGCTTGGAGGAAAGCGTGGTTTCGATGGGTTTGAGGCGTAAGAAGAAGATGAAGAGCAGCAAGCCGCAAACACCAAGGGGAAGATTGATCCAACCAATCCATCGCCAGCCTACATTTTGAGCAAGGGCAGCACCGACGATGGGACCGCAGATGGCGCCTCCGGCCATGGGAATCGAGAATAGTCCGAGGTACAGCGGCCGCTCCTTTAGGCTGGTGATGTCGGCGAGAACGACCTCACCCAGCACGTCAAGACCTCCGCCTCCCAACCCTTGCAGAACGCGGCCGAGAATCAGCACGCCCATGCTATCAGCAACGGCGAAGACGATGGACCCGGCTATGAAGACGATGAAGGAGGCGTAGAGGGGAGCTTGTCGGCCCAAAACGTCGGAGAGGCTGGTGATGATGGGCATAACGGCCACAACAGCCAGGAGAAAGCAGAGACTAGCCCAGAAGGCCTCGAGCGTGGTGCCATGAAGAGCGTGAGTTATGACCTGAGCGTACGCGTCGTTAGCCAGGACATATCGTCATCTATGGTCGCCGGTGGTGTTGAGCTCACCGGTACGGCGACTGCCAGGGCTGTGGCATCCAGCGAAACAAGCAAGACGCAAATATTCAGGGCCAGAAAGGTCATGTAGAACGATAGCGATTTCTTTGCCTTTGCATTGGAAGGCAGCATCTGCTCGTGCTTGGAGGCATCCCCGGGTGTGTTGGACAGCGAAGACGGCTGGTCGGCTTGTGATGCGTCGGCCAGTTCCATCGACACCTGTGTGGTGACCATGTTGTGGGAGATGCGAGATGCGAGATGCGCGATGCGAGATGGTGAGGTGAGGTGAAAATGGAAAGACGCAATCGGGAAATCGAAGGACGCGATGGCCTGACACCGCCCGGGGGTGCATGTCGTCTGGTTCGTTGGTTCATGGTAGATTGCCCTGTGCTGTGTGCCTTTGTCTTGGGGTCCGGACGGCTCATTTCCATCCAACGTCAGCTCGTTTAACGCAAACTCCCCGCGACCCAGCAACGATTGTCATTCGTCCATGGCGAGTCTGCTGCTCATCATCTGTTTTTTCATTCCCACTAGCAACAGAGACATCTGATCCGCTTGGTGCAACTCTGGGCCGTATGCGAATGCTGACCCCCGCCACGCACATGCAAAGAGAAAAAGGCGTCCGATTGGGAGCGGAGATCCCACTTCTGATTCGATCCCGTCAATTGATCACATCGAGGAGGCGGCAATACGATGCAAACAATAGTTACTGCAATGCAGTAAGCACATGTGCAGTGAATATGCGGAGGAACAAGGAAGCAGACCCAAAAGTCGGGTGGCCTCCGCTGCTGACAAAAGTACCGAACGTGCGCTAGTCGACTTGGTCGCCGAGAATCAATCCACACTGAGGCTGTAGTTATTCAATCATCAACATTCATCATTCATCCATGTGCACATCCAACGTCGAATCGTGAACAGCATGTCAGATTTAATAAGCCCCCACTTGGTTCACGTGTGCTTTTCGGCCGAGTGAAGCAGCAGGCAGGGCACACACTGTGTTGGGAACCAACCAAGCCACTTCTTGGCACACCCACTCGACTCTTGACTTCTTGACTTCTCGACTTCTCGACGTCTCGACTTCCTATCGGGATATGCCATCGATTGCTGCAAGGGTCTGGTTCTTCCATATTTGCCCGTTTGCCATTTCGAATCCCAAACCACTTTCTCACCTGCTTACTCCGTACATCATATCCCTTCCCGAGTCTCCCGTCTTCAGTCCGTCGAGTACACCTGCTGTGCGGCCCAGGGTACCTTTCCCCGATTTCCGGTTCCCCTCTCAATCTCAGTCATCTCCTCTGCCCACTCGCAGACGGCGGCGATCAAGCCATCAATCTGCGCCTCAGTATGGTCTGCATGGATGACAACCCGCAGCCTTGCGCCTCCTTTTGGAACAATGGGGAAGCTCACAGAGAAAACCGAGTACTTTCTAGCGTCTAGGTGGAAGGCTAACCAATGTCCGTACCGCTCGCGAGTGCAAATTGGTATCAGCTGTGAGTGCAAGTCACGCTCCTGCCAGCCCTCCGCCAGAGGAATCGAGATGATGTTTCGGCTGCTCGCCTCTTTCCATATTGGGTGCTCGGTTATCTTTTCGAAGAAGCGCTTGGCCAGATGCTGGATATTGTCTCGACCCTAGCAATGACGTCAGTTTTACCAGTCGAGAATCTTTCTGGCCTTGGATTGAGACATCTGAATTCACCTGTTCCGTCTCGGGCTGCGGCATCAATGTATATCCCGCCCGAATTGCAGCAACCTGGTGAAATGCCGGAGCAGACGTGAATACGGTCGAGCGCGAGAAGTTAACCAGCGCGTTTTTGACGATGCGGTTTCCTAAGATGACACCTGGTTCATATCATATCATCATCAGCTCCCGTCAAAGTAGTGATAAGGTGAAACTCGGCAAGCACCAACCTCCTATTGAACCGAACGCCTTGCTAAATGTGTGTGTTTTGATGGCAATTTCCGTATTCAACCCCAAGGCCGCAACGTATCCCAATCCTCTCTCACCAACCACGCCCATACTGTGCGCTTCGTCAACAACAAATTGCGCATTGCCCTTTGGGAAAATCTCCTTTGCCGCCAGCACGAGCTCTTTCAAGGGCGATGCGTCACCATCCATGCTGTAGAAGCTTTCGACGACGACAAGGACACACTTTTGTCCGTTCCTGATGAGTGGCTGCGAGTCCCACACTGAGATCAAAGCTTCTCGAAATGCATCCACATCGTTGTGGGCGAAGGGTATTTTTATGCCAGCAAGCGAGCGTGACATGCCGTCTCTAATGCTGGCGTGAGCCAACTCATCATAGATGATTGCGTCGCCCGGACGCGGAATCCCCTCTAAAATCGCATAGTTTCCATCACAGCCTGAGCCCACGATGAGAGCAGCCTCGACTCCATGAAAGTCGGCGATTTCCTGCTCCACTGCTTCGATATATCTGTAATTGCCGTCCAGTAAGCGAGAACCGCCAGATCCGAGCTGCACATCCGGGTTACGGGCCAATTCTTCTTCAAACGCTTTGCGTAGTCGCCCACTGGCACCAAAAGCGAGAGAGTCGTTAGAGCAGAAGTCTGTAGTTGGACCCTTTGTCCACGTGTTTTCGAACAGTGTATACAGTCCGTGACACTTCCTTCGAACATCAAGGGCTTCCTCCAGATTGCGATAGAAGGATGGTGCGTCGCGCATATTGTTCGCGCGAGGTTTCTGGCTGGCCATCCAGCGACTGAAGACCGGGGAAGAAGACATGACGAGAACCAGCAACTTGAGTCAAATTCTAGTAACCTGCAGTGCAAACAGAAAACAGCAAAAGTCAAGAAACGGCAGTCCTGAATATGAAGACGGTGCTAGAGGCATTTACTTGCACATTCGAGTCGGACGTAGGAACGGGGTAGCAAATTAGTTCGGTCGACATAAGCACATGGCCTCACCAGCCTTCGAGAAATGGTTGCACAGCCGTGGCCAGCTGCAGTATCACAAAGAAACTCCGTTGTAGCAGGTATCATGCATAACCTTCCCGAGGATACACAAACCCAACCAACGCCGTCAAGGATAGTAAGCTCACAAAGCAACCATGGCCCTTCCTACACCCATACTTCACTTATCCCGTGTGCGGGTCGAAAGACGGCTTTTCCTCATAGCCTCACCCCCATGTACTTGCTGCCCCATTCTTACGCTGTCGAAAATGGTACTGTAACAAATACGCTGTTTCCCGATACTCGATTACAAGTGTGCGAGCATCCCGATATTGTTCAAAGGTTCGCCAGCGGCTCCTCTGCCTTCGAACTTCAGTCCTGCTGATTCTTCAGACTTGCTAGTAGCAAAACTCCTTTTCCAAATACGTCATACATTTTACAATGGCTATTCCTTCTGCAACAACAAAAGGCGAGAGCATTAATGGCCAGAATACCGCACCCTACCTTCCAGGCAGCAAGGGGCCCAAACCAATCGCAATTTGTGGCATGGCATGCCGTCTTCCAAGCGGTATAAAAACTCCTCAGGGACTCTGGGAATTTCTTCTCGCTGGAAACGATGCCCGCAGCAAAGTACCAAAGTCCAGATATAACGTTGAAGCGTTCTATGACCCCAATGGAAAACCAGGCACAACGATAACACAGCATGGGTACTTTTTAGACGATGATCTTACCAAACTGGACACATCCTTCTTTTCCATGCCGCGAAAGGAAGTGGAACGAATGGATCCCCAACAGCGTCTCATGCTTGAAGTCGTTCGAGAATGCTTTGAAGACGGCGGAGAGGTCGGCTGGAGAGGGAAGAAGATCGGCTGTTACGTGGGCAACCTGGGCGATGACTGGCTTGAGATGCTGACAAAAGATTCTCAGAGCTTTGGCATTTACCGGCTCTCTGGCTATGGCGACTACACCATGTCCAATCGCATCTCATACGAGATGAACCTTCAGGGACCTAGGTACGTTGCGAGACAAATCGAGGGCCTGGTTCCATCTCTGACACAATAGTAGCATGACCATTCGAACCGCCTGTTCGGCTTCTTTGGTGGCACTTCATGAAGCTTGCGTAGCCATTGAAAGAGGCGACTGCGTGTCCGCCATTGTTGGCGGCACGAATTTGATCTTGAACCCCGGCTGTACGACCCTAATGTCTGAGCAGGGTGTCCTCTCTCCAGATGGCTCCTGCAAGACTTTTTCTTCTGCTGCTGACGGATACGCCCGTGGTGAGGCTATAGTCGGTGTGTTTCTGAAGCCGCTCGACGAAGCAATTCGAAACGGCAATCCCATCCGGGCTGTCATCAGAGCCACGGCTACCAATCACGATGGAAAAACTTCAGGGTTTAGCTTACCCAGCTCAGATGCCCAGGAGGCCATGATACGAAGAGCCTATGAAGTTGCTGGCCTCCCCGTGTCGGATACAGGATATGTCGAGTGTCACGGAACTGGTACATTCGTGGGGGACCCTATCGAAACCAAAGCTCTGTCTTCTGTTTTTGGTGAGCTAGGCGTAACCATCGGATCTACCAAACCCAATTTTGGTCACACAGAAGGAGCCTCGGGTATTCTCTCACTCCTGAAGGCCATTCTCATGCTCGAGAACAGGATGATTCCCCCGAGCATCAAATGCTCCCCGAGGAACCCTAACATTCCATGGGTATCGGGCAAGCTGGTGCTTGCGGAGGAGCCTTTATCTTGGCCTCAGGGTCGACTGGAGCGAGTCAGTGTGAACTCATTTGGCCTGGGAGGAACCAATGCTCACGTCATTGTCGACTCGGCAGCTAGCTGCAGAACTCCCCTTGAACCTCGAGCTGAGGAATCGTCGAGCCAACTTCTTCTCTACTCTGCAAATTCCCAACAGTCACTCACAACACTCATCGATGACTACGGCGCCTTTATCAGGGATAGTGAGCCGAATATCGACAATGTTGCATATACGCTTGCTCGTGGTAGGGAGCATTTGTCTTATCGTTCGTTTGCCATCGCCAATGGCTCTTCGGTTGGTGTCGCGGCTCCAATAACCAAACCCTCTCAACAGAAACCCAAGATAGTTATGGTTTTTACTGGCCAAGGATCTCAATGGCCCGAGATGGGAAGCGCCTTGATCAAGTCTAATCCGACGTTCCGATCTAGTATTCACTCCCTCGTCAAGTACCTGACGGACACTCTCGGGGAGGAAGCGCCAAACTGGAACATCGAGGAAGAGCTGCTCAAAACCGGAAAGAAGAGTCGTCTCGGCCTGGCAGAGTTTGCCCAGCCTCTGTGCACCGCCATCCAGGTTGCTCTCATCGACAGCCTGCGTGCAGTGGGAATCGAGGCCGATGCCGTTGTCGGTCACTCGAGTGGTGAACTCGCAGGTGCTTACGCTGCCGGGGCCCTTTCGTCAGGGGAGGCTATCGTGGCCGCTCAATATCGTGGAATCGTGGCAAGCTTGCAAGAACGGCCTGGTGCCATGGCCGCGGTCGGACTGGGTATCTCGGAGGCCAAGAAATTCCTAGTTCCCAATACTAGCATTGCCTGTGATAACTCCCCTCGAAGCGTCACTATTTCCGGTGATGCTGACGGGGTCGACGAGGTTCTAGCATCCATCCAGGCCGCCCATCCCGACACCCTGGCGAGGAAGCTCAAGGTAGACAAAGCTTACCATTCTTACCACATGGCTGAGATCGGGGACATCTATAGGTCATCCATCGAACATAGAGTGGCTGGGCAGAGTCCGAAAAGGCCCTTCTTCTCGAGTGTTGAGGGCAAGTTGCTCGATAGCTCTGCTTCCCTTGGCCCTCGTTACTGGCAGAAGAACTTGGAGTCTCCCGTGCTGTTCAATGGGGCTGTTGAGGCCCTTCTTCATCATTACTCTCATCAGGATATTGTTCTCCTGGAAGTTGGTCCTCATTCCGCGCTGGCCGGTCCTCTTACACAAATCATGTCCGAGGTGTCTAACAACGCGAGATACATCCCAACCATGGTGCGAAACCAAAACTCCGTCGACACGTTTCTCTCGGCTGTAGGAAAACTCTACGCATCCGGTGTGCCAATCGACCTCCAGTCTCTCTTTTCACAAGGTTCTTGCTTGTCAGATTTGCCGCGATACCCCTTCAGCCACGATGAGGGCGGCCATTGGTTCGAGTCTCGCCTTAGCAAGGAGTTCCGACAGAAGGAGTATGCCCACCACGACATTTTGGGTAGCAGGGTCGTTGAGAGCACTGACATTGAGCCTTCGTGGAGGAATGTGTTGCATGTCGGCTACAACACTACCTGGATGAAGGATCATAAGGTCGGTGACGACATCGTTTTCCCCTTTGCCGGATATGTCACCATGGTTGGTGAGGCCATTCGCCAGGTGACCAAGAAGGACGATGCCTTCCGTGTGCGGCACATATCTGTCGGTATCACCATGTTGCTTTCGGAAGAGTCCCCAACCGAGATCATCACCACTCTCCGACCGCTTCGTTTGACGATATCTCAAGACAGCAGCTGGTACGAATTCACTATATCAGCACATAATGGCCGCCACTGGACCAAGCATTGCAGTGGTGAAGTGAAAGCTGAGGGTAGAACTCGTTCTTCTGGCACCAGCTCCGGGCCCTTCCCTCGAGCTGTTAGGTGTGATAGATGGTTTGGTGCCTTGCGTAGAGCAGGCCTGGATCTGGGCCATCATTTCCAGAATATTGACGGCATCACTGCTTCTACAACCTCCCAGAAGGCCCGGGGAACTGTTTCGAGCAAAAAGTATCCGGTCAATCCGCGTTCGAAATACCACGTGCACCCAACCGTCCTCGACAGTGCTCTGCAGTTACTATCTGTCGCTTCAAGCAACGGTCTCGCGCGCAGGCATAGGAACTTTCTGCCTGTCTTCTGCAATGAACTGTTTGTCGCTTGCACTACGGAGGATTTCGTCGTCGATGTGGAAATCAGCAGTACAGGCAGCGCATCTTCCTTTTCAAGAATTGGCCAAGGCAAAGGTGTTCTGAACGGACAGATTGTTTTCCAGTTTGACGGCTTGGAATTGGCCTCTGCAAGTATTACCAACGACTCTGCGAAGACATCTGATGTTCATGCTGCCTCTCGTCTGACTTGGGCGCCTGACATCCGATTTGTCGACCTCAGAACACTGTTCACAGCTTCTCCTAGCCGTCACGAGTACGATCATGCCCTCGGTGAGCTTGGCAAGCTGGTCACCATCGAGATACAGAAACGGCTGGCCTGTATTAGTTCTCAGCGGCCGCATTTGGAGAAGTACGCTCAATGGATTCGTACACGAGCCCAATTGCTTCACACGACATGTTGCAATGACGAACAACGGCTCCAGAAGATGGAGCAGCTCCGCGAAATTCTGGCCAGCACGCCGGCTGCGCCAGCGGCAGAGGCTCTCGATGCCGTGGCCTCGAACGTCGAGTCACTGTTCAACGGTACCGTGTCATCTTGGGAGCTGCTGGCTCCTGCTGATACAGTAGCAGAATTCTACAGTTTCATATCGGAATTCCCCAGTTCAGAATTCTTCAGGACATTGGGTCACTCTAATCCAAACCTGCGTGTATTGGAGCTCGGAAATTGGACGAGGTCGCCAATGACTGCGGTCCTCCAAGCCCTCACAACACCCAATGGGCATAATTTATGGTCACAATACACTTTTGCCACCAAGAACTTGGTCCCAAGCGAGGAGAGACTCACCAACTATGTGAACCTGGAGTACGCAATATTGGACATTGGCGAAGACCCAGCCGACCAGGGCTTCGAGTATCATCAGTACGATATTGTCATCGCAAACAATGCCATTCACGCAACGCCAAACCTCGCTCAATCTCTCCAAAATATCCACAAACTTCTTGATCCGGCCGGTTTTCTGTTCTTGCAAGAACTTGCATCTACATCCAAGTGGATAAACAACATTCTCGGTACCACTCCAGCGTGGTGGCGCGGAGTAGCGGACAACCGGGCTGATGAACCGTTCGTTGATGCTAGTCGCTGGCTGGAAGAACTGAAGGGGGCTGGATTTGGCGCTCCAGATCTTGTTGCCTTGAACTCCGAGGAGTCCTCTCGAATCAACGGTGTTATAATCACACGCCCCTACGCGGCGGCTTCTGCCCCGACGTCCAAGCATGTCAGTCTCCTTGTCAGGGACCGCACCAAGAATTACGACGTCGTGGAGAGTATTCTTCAGGCACAAGATTACGAAGTTACCAAGATCACGCTCAAGGACGTTCCGCAGCCAAACGTCGAGATCATCTCCATTCTTGATCTAGACGACCCCTTCTTTGACAATATAGCCAATGAGTCTTATTATGACTTCCAGAAGTTCCTGGCCAACTTGGACAACTCGGGCATCTTCTGGGTCACCAAACCGTGTCATATTCGTGTCCAAGATCCACGTTACGCCCAGGTCATTGGTCTCGCTCGCGTTCTTCGATATGAGCTCCTGCTCGATTTCGCGACTTGCGAAGCCGATAATGTAGATGGCTCGTTCTCGCTCATTGTTCAAGCATTCGAGAAGTTTCTCACCCGTGATAACGAGGGCGCTCTCAGTCCCGATTTCGAGTATGCGATCGACAAGGGACTCCTCTATACGTCTCGATACTTTCCCTTTGTCATGATGGAAGGGTTCATGCAAGAGACACAGGGTGAGCACATGAAGGTTGCCATTGGAACTCCGGGACGGTTGAACACTCTTCACTGGGTCCGACAGCCTGAGCCCGCTTGTCTGAAGAACCGTGAGCTTGAGATCGAGCTGCACGCCGTTGGGGTCAACTTCAAGGACGTCTTGGTTGGCATGAACCTTATTGAACAATCTGGACGCTTTTTCGGGCTTGAAGGCGCAGGGGTTGTTCGGCGTGTCGGCCCCGACGTGAGGAATTTGAAGCCAGGCGATCGTGTTGCTACAATGGAACACAATGTTCTCTCGACATTGTTGCTAACCAGCGAGGCCATGTGCGTCAAGATTCCGGACTCGCTCAGTTTCACTGATGCCGCAACTATGTTCACAGTCTATGCCACCGTGCAGCAGTCTCTCATCACCGTAGGGCACCTGGAGAAGGGTCAGTCTCTGCTCATTCATTCGGCTTGTGGCGGCGTTGGGCTCGCCGCCGTCCAGATCGCGCGAATGATTGGGGCAGAGATATATGCCACCGTTGGATCTGAGGAGAAGGTGCAGTATCTGGTTGACAATTGGAATATCCCCAGGAACAGGATCTTCAACTCTCGTGACAACTCCTTCGTCGAGGGGGTGTACCGCGAGACGAATGGCAAAGGCATCGACCAGGTCCTCAACTCACTCTCTGGCGAACTCCTCCACGAGACATGGAAATGCGTCGCCCCCCATGGAAAGCTTATTGAAATCGGTAAACGTGGACTTGTCGGTCATGGCAGGCTTGACATGAAACCCTTCGTAGCAAACCGCAGTTATTGCTGCGTGGACATTGACGCCTTCTACGACGCTACCATGTCCCGTTTCATGGAGTAAGTCAAGTGCAGTTCTATTATTAGGCTGACTATATGGCTAACAATGAGTCAGGGTGATGAAGGAGACGCTCGAGTACCTCGAGAAAGGCCTGATCAAGCCGATTCCCATTGCAAAGGAGTTTGATGCATCCTCGATTGCCGAGGCTTTCAGGTATCTGCTGCCAGGAACTCACATTGGCCGTGTTGCCATCCGCATCCGCGATAGTGAGGGTCTGCCAACGTTACGAGGGGAGGTTAGGAGTCCACTCAAGAAACTTCAACTCGACCCAGACGGCTCCTATCTCTTGACCGGTGGTCTCGGAGGCCTAGGCCGTGCGATTTCAACCTACATGGTTGAGCACGGTGCCCGCAACCTCATCTACCTGAGCCGCCGTGCTGGACAGAGCGACGCAGATCAAAGTTTCATCGGCGAGCTCAAGAGCATGGGCGTATCCGCGATCACTGTCCGTGGCGACATCAACGACCTAGACGATGTGTCTCGCGCCGTTGCCGAAGCACGCGCTCCCCTCAGGGGCGTGCTTCAGATGGCCGCCACCCAGGCCGACGAAAACTTTGCCAAGCTGACGAAAGAGCAATGGGACTATAGTGTTAACCCCAAGGTTACCGGAACGTGGAACCTCCACCACGCCACGGCACATATTGATCTCGATTTCTTCGTCCTCTTCAGCTCCATGTCCGCCGTGGTTGGTCTCCCGGGCCAGGCCAACTACGCATCGGGAAACAGCTTCCTCGACGCCTTCGTCCAGTACCGCAACAGCCTAGGCCTCGTCTGCTCCGCCGTCCAAATCGGCCCCGTAGCCGACGTCGGCTTCCTTGCTGAGAGGACGTCCCTTCTCCAAACAGCTACGCTCACCGGCTTCAAGACGCTCCACGAGCAAGAAATGTTGGATTCCATCGCTCTATCTATGATGGCCACGGTTCCCGAAAGGTTCGAGGCCGGCTCGACGTTCATCGACCCCAACGTATTTGTGTTGGGTCTCGAGTCTGCCATGCCACTCAGCAGTCCCGCCAATCGCACCGTTTGGAAGAGAGACCGACGCATGGCCGTGTACCACAACGATAGCAGGTCTGCCGTCGACGACACCTCTTCTCCTGCCCAGCTCAAGGGTTACATTGCAAATGCTCGTGCTGATCCCTCCATTCTCGAGACTTCCGAATCGGCAAGTTACTTCGCGCAGGAGGTTGGAAAGCGCCTCTTTGGCCTTTTGCTGAAGGATGAGAGGGACCTGAACACCAGCTTGGCTCTCGCGGATTTGGGACTCGACTCATTGGTAGCCATTGAGTTACGCGCGTGGTGCAAGCAAGCGTTTGGCTTTGATATCTCGGTGTTGGAGATGCTTAGCATGGGTAATTTAGAGGCGCTCGGTGGGCATGTGGCCCAGAAGATGCTGCAGACTATCGAGGAGGAGAGGCAAAATGAATAAGCGTGTTGTATCTGTAGTCTTTTATGACCTGATGAGGCGGGCTTTTCTTGAGCCTCTGGCTAGATATAGGTGTCGACTCCTTTCGTGTCCAGTGATTAGTGCTCAACTAAGAGAGTCTACTCGATCGCCTCTCCTTACTCCTACCGTATGGGGCCGCATGTCGTCGCACCTGACTGCTTAGAGCCAGACCCTTTTGACCTGCCAATTGGGCATTGATCCGTTGGCGACTAAGTGGGCTAACTAACCACTTGGTTGCCAAATGAGTACAGACGGATAACTACCTCTCGGACTTCTCTTCGCTTCGTTGACTGTTGGATATGCCAAGGCTGAATGGAGCGGAGACTCGGCTCCTGAAGTATGTCACTTGACTAACTTACTACCGGTTTGACAGGGTGCCGTCGGGCATGGGGAGCTGGAACAGGGGCCTCTCAACAAGATTCGATCGATGGCTTGGACGTTGGAGGCGGCTAAAATCGAAAACAGCACGAACAAGTGGCAATAACAACGTGGCCATGCTTTTCGACGGGCCCCGCTGCCCCTGGCATCCCCGCTTTTTAGGGATTCACACTAACATCCCCTTGTTCCTTGTTTTGACGGTTTCTTTCTTTAAAAGGGGGCCGTAGCCTATCCCATTGAGTGCGCGGAAGGTGCGTTGGATGTACCGAATTCGAGTTCTAGCCAATTAGAAGTCTAGTACTCAAAGGTACATAGCTCCACTAAGAAATAATATGATAATAGAAGTCCCAGCAATTTCCTGATTTACAAAGGGGCTACATCGCACTTATCACAACTAAAGGTTGACGCAACGAACCCTTTTGAGGCTATTTCCAGAGGCCGCTGCGAGCGGCTTTGAGCTTTGTGACCGAAGTTGGCCACATGAGAAGCCCTAACAAGTAAGGCATTTAGCTTTTTTTTTCTAATTAAGAAGTTTATGCTATGATATAGGCGTAAAACTATCGCTTGATCGAAATCTTGTGCCAAAAAGGTACCCGCTAGGTATAGCAGAAAAGTGGGTCCGACACATCCAACGCACCTCCGCGCACTCAATGGGATGCTGGCACGACTTGACGCGTTGAAGAATCCAGGTCGATCGGCGACTCGGCTGCAAACTTCACCCACAGCCGTGGCCCATGGGGTGACTGACTCGATGATGGGGAAATGGAGTGATTTTCTGGGGCCGCACGTAAGTTTAATGTAATATAAAAGGACGCGGAAACTCTCCTTTTTGCCCTGCCTGCCAGCAGTGAAACATCTGTCTGCAGTCTCTGCATTGGTCTTGGATCTGCAACCAAACAAACGTGCGCAACATGTCTTCAGATGCAGAAGCCGCCTCGGCGAGTATTGCCTTGGAACCAGCTCACCGTGTTCTGTCCGGAAAAAACTCGCTGTGGGAGTCAATTCGGACCAATCCCAAGGTCATCTTCATCGCCTTTTTTGCCTCGTATGTCTTGTCGCCTCTTGCTATTGTAGGGGAGCGCATTGGCTAACGGCTGTGCAGGCTCGGAGGCTTTGAGTACGGCTATCAGCAAGGTGTGCTTGGCCAGTCCCTCGTTATGACACGCTTTATCCAGAACTTCCCTTCCGTCGTTGGATCCTCCTCCGCAACCGGCTGGCTCACGTCCGTTCTGCAGCTTGGCGGCATTGTGGGATCTCTCGCAGCCGGTGTGCTGGGAGAGGTCCTTTCTCGAAAGTACACCATGTTCATTGCTTGTTGCTGGGTCATTTTGGGCAGCTACCTGTACATTGGCGCCCATGACAGCCTGTCCTCGCTGCTCTATGCTGGCAGATTCTTTACAGGCCTCGGCGTGGGCCTCTTCAGCGGCGTTGGGCCGCTGTACAATGCCGAGTTGTCGTCTCCGGAGATGAGAGGGCTGCTGGTGTCGTTTTACCAATTCGCCACCATCCTGGGAATCACGTCATCGTTCTGGGTTGGATACGGCAGCAACTACATCGGCGGCACCGGGGATTCTCAATCCGATCTGGCCTGGAGATTACCCTCGATTATTCAAGGCATACCCGCCATCGCTTTGGCCATGGGTATCTGGTTCATGCCCTTCTCCCCGCGGTGGCTTGTCAAGGCGGGCCGCGATGAGGAAGCCAAGTCCACCCTGGCGTGGATGCGAAAACTGCCTATCGACCACGAGCTTGTTCAGGTCGAATTCCTCGAGATCAAGGCCGAGTCCGTGTTTGAAAGGAAGGCCTTTGCTAGGGACTTCCCCCGCCTGGCCGAGAAGGGCAGTGAAAGTGCGTTCCGCGAGCAAATCGCCCAGTATATCAACTGCTTCCGGACTAGGGATAATATCAAACGTATTAGCACAGGATTTTTGATAATGTTTTGGCAGCAGTTCAGCGGAATAGATTCCAGCAAGTGGCTCTAATCTCTCGATTGAAAGCGTCAAACTAACAGTTTGCAGTTATTTACTACGCGACAAACATATTCCAGAGTCTGGGGCTTACTGGGGGCACAACCGCACTCCTGGCGACGGGTGTGACGGGCGTTGTGTTTTTGATAAGCACGGTCCCCGCCATGGTAAGAGCAGTGAACAATGGTGGGAAATAGGAGAAGGGCTAACAGGAAATAGTTAATTATCGACCGCGTTGGCCGAAAACCAATGTTGCTTGTGGGCTCCGTCGTCATGGGCATCAGCATGGTGGTGGTGGGCATTATCGTTGCGAAATTCCGGCACGACTGGCCGAACCATATGGCTGCCGGCTGGATGGCAGTTGGTGAGTCACATCTGGCCCTCCTCTTGTTCTCTTTCTCCTTTCTGTTGTTTTACCCAAGGACGGTCCGTGCAAGGGCGTTCCGTGAACTGACAGAATTGCAGCCCTTATCTGGGTGTACATCGCCGGGTTTGGCGCCACCTGGGGCCCGGTATCATGGACTCTTATAGCGGAAATCTTCCCTCTGTCCATCCGAGCCAAGGGCGCATCTATCGGCGCCATGAGCAACTGGCTAAACAACTTTGCCATCGCCTTCTTTGTGCCGCCGATGCTAGAGGCATGGGCGTGGGGCACGTACGTCTTCTTTGCCGTCTTTCTCGCGGCCGGTATCGCATGGGTGTGGTTCTGCCTGCCGGAAACCAAAAATGCCACTCTTGAGGAGATGGACCGCGTGTTTGGCAGCCATGCGGGCGAGAGAGATGCAGAATTGCTGTGCGAGGCGCAGAGAGAGGTTGGCCTCACGGCGCTGCTGAACCACCGCCATGCCGACGTGTCTGACACGGCTGGCTTTGAGAAGCAGATTGAAGTTGTAGAGTAACGTCTCAGTTATGGAAGGGCAGGGTTAATTTGAGACTTTAAGAATAAGCAGTTTTGGGAGACTTTAAGAATAAGCAGTTTTGAAGCAATCAAAAAAATCGATTCCGTATTTTAGTACACATGCGAGAACGCCGGTCGTACAGTGTATCTTTCCATGAATGGCACGGTGTCGGATCAGGCAAGCGACAAGTTGTGTGTATGGACAGAGTAACCACGACGGAGTACTCCGTACCGATTTCCGAGTCTTCCACACAGTGCCCACATTGCTCAACATCGAATGACATGCCATGCACATGCCCCGATCATCAAAACCGGCACCAACAACCGGCACCAACAACCACTTGTTACCTTCGTCGATCCAGCAGAGCCAAACCCAAACGCTTCACCAGTCTCTCTATTTGATTCCGCTCAGAACCAATCATGACCGGCTGCCCCTCAAACGGCCCCTTATGCCCGTGATACGCTCCATCCCCGAGAACAAGCGCCGCGTCCGCACAGGATGTCTCTCGTGTCGAAAGAGACGGAGAAAATGTAACTGTCATCTACCCCCACTCTCCTACATGATCTCGGTCGTCTGTGGGCATAGCACCAGCCTGCATCGATGCCACTGCTCCTACTGCACACTGAGCCTGGAAACGCATTGCAAGCAGAGATTGAGATTGACCGTGTTCTAGGCGATGAGCGAAAACCGAAGTGCGCGAGCTGTGAGGCGAGAGGAGCCGTATGCACATATCCCGATTTGCAGTTTATTCCGAAGTTGACTGCTGCTCCTGTTGGGCCTGGGAAGTTAAGGTGTAGTTCATATACTCGTATCAAGGTACTATTACCATGTTGACTATTCTCAACTCCATCATCGCCCTATCTCAATCTCATGGCTTCTTACATCACATATCAGGGCTGACTTTGTCTAACATGACCAGTTTGTCAACGAACCAGTGTCTCCTGCCTCAAAGTCATCAGATACCAATAGCAACTGCAACGGAACCTCCCTTAGTGGCTCAGATTCCCTTCCACAAGGCACTCGTAACCATCACTCAAGCAGCATCACCATCGACTCTCTTCTCACTACGCCCCCTTCTGTTGAGGAATGCAAAAGGCAGAGACCTCTCGTTGATTGGCATGGCTACTTTGACACGAGATATGTATCCGCCGGAGGGAGGCACGGCGCTCTGCTTCGACATTTTCGCTACATGATGGTTCCGTGGATTGAAGCTGGCGATTGCCTGTCACGATTTTGTGTCGACGTCATGTATTTTGCGCAGGAGCACCCGTTCATTCAAGATGTCATTATTGAACTAGCCGCGGACCAGACGAACTTGATGCACCACAACAGAGATGCAGCAGACAGGCTGAAGGACAAAGCGAGAATCCACGCTCTCGACGGGCCTGCGAGGAGGGTAGCAGATTCGCTGTTGGGGATCACGGATTATCTGCGCTCTGGGCCGCTGCGATGGAGGAGCTGTCTGATGTATGAAATGGGGTTACTGAGCTCGGAGCTCGCGGTTCTTTCGGTTGAGGAGCCCCTACAATCTCTGTGCAAGCTTCACTCACGTTTCGGTATGTGCGCACCTACACCGCCAGTGGTGTCATGACCAACTAACCATTTGCTGTGATGAAAAGACCTGGCTTCATCCATTCTCCTCCGCCAACACCCTCTCACTCCACGGTCGTTCTACTCTCCCCAAGGATTCCCACCGGCATGGGATCTGGAATGTCCTCGAGCCACATATCTCTGGTCTCTATATCACCTCACAATCACCCTTCACTTCCTCCATGGCCCGGCCCAACCATTCACGCAGCCACTACTTCAAGACTCACCACATCAGACACTGTCTCAATTCCCATCGGCTCCCAACAGTTCAGCTCAATGGCTCGCGATTTGGCAGAGCTGCCAAACATGGCGAGACAAACGCCCTTTACCAATGCGGCCAATACTAGATATCGGCAACATTGAAGCCGGCCAGATCGACACTCGTGCCGACGCCTCTTTCCCCATACAGCTATACACGAACGCACTGGCGATTCAAGCAAATATTAACTACCACATGTGCTCGTTGTTGCTGCTGACAACCAAGCCGCGACTGTTGAAATTGCCCGGGCATCAGCTGTTTGCGACTTCGCAGAGCTGGCATGTCCAAACTATAGCTGGCATCGCCTGTACCAACGAATTCCCGGAACAGTGGGACCCGATTCTTATTGCGGCCTTGTTGTTCGTCTCCGGAGACATGACGCATCCGTCGCAGCAGAATGCGATGAGGGTTTGCTTCCGAAAAATAAGGACTGCGACGGGCATCGCCCTTGACCGGGAGGTGAGTGAGCTCGAGTCACTCTGGGCTGTTGGACGGCTTGGATGAACAGTTGTACCTGGTAGGTGCAAGCTGGTGTATCAGAGACGGACATTCATTGCTTGCCAGAGCCACACGTTGCTTTGAAGACGAAGGCGTGTCGACAAGACTCGTCCATGTTTCCAACGCCGAATCATTTTCGTTATCCAATGCAAACAAATATCGTCTCGTAGTCATCTCGCACGTCGACACAGACATGCAATGCAAACTGGAAAGAATGTAACTGCTTATGAACAGTCAAGAGTCTTGGACCGTGGCCACCATCCCAGCTGTCGAAACATTGTCAAAGAGGTTGAACAGCAACGTGTCGTCCTGGCCAGCAACTTTGACCAGGCTATATATGGTTGGCATGGGAAATAATCAGCCAGTCGGCGGCTTCAAAAACCTCGTCTGGCAATTAAGAAGATCCAATTACCTCAGCATTTGCAATATATATATATGTGTACGGGTATAACCGACGTCGTTATAGCTTACAGCATTCACGCGAAAACTGGTCACACGCACATGGTCTTACCACGACCACACATGTTTGCCCCCTGACGAGAAATGGATGAAGGTCGTGAACGCGATGTTCAATATAGAAATATCCGCGCAAGTCGATGAATGATCGTCGCACTCATCACTTCCGGCCTAAATCACATTTAGGCTCTGCACAGCGGCGCTTCTTAGCCCGCATCTCACTCACTACCTCTCCTCTTAACCTTGTCTGCTGAATTTTTGTAGCAAGACTATTCATAACTGACAGACCCTTCCCCGAAAAACATATTACACATGATTTGTAAACTAATCAGCATTATGGCATACACTCTTCTCAGCAGCCCTCTCACCCAACGACAGATACGGAGACACAACCTCCCGCACGCACTCATCGAAACAGACAGACCTGATATCTGCGCTAGCGCGAAGCAGTTCATCGCCCGGGGCTCCTCGTCCCCCGCTTCGAATCCTTACATTTCTCGCCCTGTTGCTGGCAGGCGTCGTGTCCTGCAACCCAGTGGTTATGGGTTACATGAACCATGAGCAGCGGACTGGAAGCGGCACGTCAGACAGCGACAGCACCATCGACTTCGCCGTCCACCATGTCTGAATGTATGTGTTATGCTGCGCAGCTCCGCATCTCCCGTGTGCGTTACAAGTTAGCTCGTCCCCAGGCTCCTCCCATCGACATAGCCGATGAAGGGCATGCCGAACTTGTATCCCATCATGCCGACTAGACGAGAGGGCATGTCGTCTGGCTTGTCCCAGTCGACGGCCAACTGCTGATTCTCCAGCTGCCTCGTCCAAGGCTGACAGTACTTGAACCTTCAGAGCCAATCTGGCCCTGCCCAAGGTATTCTGGCCCCCCCAATCCTAGCCATGCGAGAGCGTTGCGATAAAGTACATCATACTGCCCGCGGGCATGATCACTGAGACGGCCTCGCTGCGCCTGGGCACTCAGTCGCCCCCTTCATGCGGCACGATGACCGGACCTACGTTTGTTTTGGTGTCCGGATCCAAGGCTGTTAACAATCTCCCCGCAGGGGTGGGGTTTGATGGAGCCTTGCCGCTTTGAATAGGACGATGCGGCCTTGAAAAACAGTCACATATACGTCATCATGATGAAGTCTTTGCGCATTCTCGCCCGGACGGATACTGATACTGTGGAACGCATTCGGCCTGAAGCCTTATTTTCGTCAACTCGGCTCTCGCTTGGGCGATTTGGAATGGGGAGAAGGCGTTGGGAACGACAACATAGCCGTGTCTATTGACATGGTCAAATAGTTTCTGGACGCTGCTGTCTGCGAAGGTTTGTGGCAATCTCATACTCCGTAGATCGTTTTCACAGAACTCGTGCTGAAGGCCGTGTAACTATATAGAGAATGCGTCCGGATTTGCGAAGTTGGAATAGAATCAGTTGCGGGGTTTGAGTGAGCCAAGTCACGGCCTCCACGACGCACTGGACCGATTGTGGATGCGGAGAGATTAGTCTTCAAGGTCAGGGGACAACCTTTTAAGTTTCGTGCATTCATTACGGAGTTATCGTCGTCAAATTCGGATCAATGCCAAAGATATGGTCAGGTCAAGTCAGCCTACTTTTCTATGCGAAATGCACGCCCACGACCCACGAATGAGGCTTGTTGAACATCACATCATATGGTGAACCAAAACATACAGCAGCTTATTTTCAGTGGGATACGTTCATTATGATGTTCTACGTATCATCTCCACTGGTCAGTTAGGACACCCTCGCTATTACATGCAGTGGAAGATGTCGCATTACGATTGGGGTCACTCTCCCAAACAATCGTTCCGTCTCTCGTCTTCTTGATGTACTTGTACTCAAAGTTTGTGGCAGCCGCCATCTTGACCGTTGCGCTCCAAACGGGGTTGCTGGGAGTGTATTGTGAAGCATGCAAGGGAATGGCATCGGTGGGCGACCAATCTTTGAGCTCAGTAATAGAACCGACGACGAAAATATTCTCTCCAGGAACGGTGGTGGCCTTGACTTTGAACGTCATGGTGGAATGACAGTTGGGAGGCGCCTCGCAGACTGGGGGAACGGTATTGGAACCAGGCTCTCCCCACGATGGTGGAACAACACCAGATCTCCGTTCGACAGCTCCGAGGAATGATGCGTAGGACCAAGTGAGATGAACAGCGGAGTCGGGAGCGCCGGTTCCTCGGTCGTACTGTTCGGATAAGGAGCCATCCGCAGGAGTATACCGCTTCAAAACGCTGATGAAGTCATCTCCGTAGGCTGTTACGGCATTGATGATGGAGGTGAAGGTGCCCGAGGTCTGGGCATAGGTGCCTGCAGCAATATTTGGTATGAGATCGCTGAAGAATGAAAGAGATGTAGTGTCCACCGTAATGAATCCAATCTTCTGCCACTGATAGACGGCATCGTACATCTGCTCGGCAGCCGCCATTGTGGCCAGATACCAGGGATTACCTTGGTAGTACACATCCTCTGAGTAGCGTCCTACCGCAGCGGCTCTGCCCGGACTTCGACCCTTGTTCACGGTATAAATGGTACGGAAGGAATCGACTACCGCCTTATGATTTGCCAAGGCTCTAGAAGAGCACGGCTGGAAGGTGGCATCTGTGCAGGCGGCGGCAGGATCAAAGGTGTGAATTGAAGAGATGATGGAGTTCGCATCTTTACCGGTTCGGCCGGCGTTGACGTTGATATTGGAATCAATATAATCATTGGCCCAGAAGCTTTGAAGAAAACATAGTACTCGGGGGGCGTTCGATTCGCAATCTGAACACTGCTTGCCGAGTGTCTTGGCAAGAGCGGCACCTTCGACCAGAGCACGGTATGAGGCGGAGAGGGTAAAGAACGAAGAACCTTTGACTTCCTCCCAAAGATCAAAGCCAGTTCGGTTCCAGTACTGGACGGTGTATGCAAGGTCCTTGGCAATGATCGGCCAGATGGTGTTTGCAGCCTCAGAGTGCGCCCCATTGGACACGAGCCAGTTTGCATATATGGTGAGAGAAGTCGCTCGCAAAGGAGGACCGTCGCGCTGCGGCCGGCCCCAGGAGCCAGTGAAGGCTGTCAGATCAACATGGAACTTGGGCTCTCCCAGGCCACCAGTATCTGGCCCTCCCGAAGGATTGGTTACACCTTGTAGATGTGCTTGGGCGGCGATGTATTGCTCAATCTTGGGTTGCAGAGACTTGTTGCCAGCAACGAAAAGCTCAATTAGGAGCTTGAAAGTCAAAGCAGAGTCTCGGCTCCAAGTGTACCAGTCTGTCATGAAAGGTCAGTCTTTGGAAGCTCAGGTTCACAATGCTGAGCAAGTGCAACATACAGTCGGGATCCGATTTGCTAGGGCTAGCCACGACAGCACCTGCGGCTGCGCCGTGGGCCCTCGATCCATCGGGGCCGATATTGGCCAAGACCCCATGTAGAGAAATATTGCTCTGTTTAGTGATGAAGGTATTTAAATCATCTCTGCATGAATAATGGCGGAGAGCACCGACCCCCTCTAGCCATAGGCATGCCACAGTCAAAAGGCAGAGGATCGTCGTGTACATGTTGTTTGCGTTTTGATCGGCAGAACGATTCGTGAGTCGAGTCTGATGTAAAACTTACGGGTTCAGGACGCCTTAAATGCATAATTTAGGCCCTTGTCAAACTTCGTTTCCCATCGTTTGCTAGCAGGCGGTTTGAATGGTGACGTCCGTCGTCCCCGCTTTCTAGTTACAGCTCGCTCGTTTCCACGACTCACTTCAGAGACAACTGGAGGCGTCGACTTGGATAGGCGAGCCGGTCCCGTACGTCAAGACCAGAGTAGTGACGACGTTGTTCGTGGGTTCCTTGCTTGAATGAACCCGGTGATGCAGAGTGATGGCATCTGCACGTATATGCCGGCTCGATGCTCTGACGACCAAAATGAGGCTTTCAGTTCTTTCAGGGATTCAGAGCAAGGGCAGGGGCCGTCGGGCCGACAGGACCAAGTCAGCGAAGCCTTGTAATTTACAACCCCACGGGGCATGTAAAGTTAGTCTGGAGTTGTTGACCCAAGTACGGACTGACTGGGGCTGTCAGGGCAAAGAGTTCGAACGCCAAGAACTGCGCAGGTCGATGACGAGTTTCGTGGCGTGGTGCTGTTGGCATTGGACCAACGGTTGTTGGCGACGGGCAATCGTGAGTCAATAGTGAATAGTTACTGCAGTGTCGTCCAGCCGACAGCTGTCGTCCATTTACATGTGCTTCGACCTATTCTTTTGCAATGAACAGAATCAATCGATGCCTGACGTCTCGAATTTTGACTGTTCAATTGACCGATGGAAGGGAAATGGAAAAAATACGCATGCGCTCAGAAAGGAGCGGGGGAATGCAGGCTGGCATTGAATATTTCGGACGAAAAAGGAAGGCACGATGCAGTCTCGAACGCATCAGACGTTTCACAAAACCGCCAGATCGGCATCCACGCCTCCGGCTAATTCACTTGTGATGCATAAATATTGCAGGTCAGAAAAGCACACGCCGTGTTGAATAGGCAAATTGACAACTGCCCCGGGACAATCGATGAGGACTTGTTTGTTATTTGCCTTGTCATAGTCCATGTGACAATGACGAGGAACAGAATTCCGTATGCACCAATCTAACTTCTCTGTCTAAAAGTCACCCTGATCACTCAACCTAATAGTCAACGTTATCACTCAACAGCAACCCGTCATCTTAGCTTGCCTGGAGCTTCTTCGAGCGTTGCCTGATTCTTTCTCAATTCGCGCTTGAACCAAACTGCTTCAGGGCAAGCAACGTCTAACTATACGGCGCACGCTATTGGTCACCGGCTTCTGATTCTTCGCCGCCAACCAAACGCCCGAGTGAGTCTACTGGAACGAAAAGTATTTGCTTGCCTCACTGCTACGAGCTCTGTGTCTTCACGCTTTGAGACGGATCACAATGTCTTCGAATGTGGTCGGAGAAAGAATGCGCCAGCGGATGAGTTTTCGATGAGTCTTCTTCATCTGAAGAAGACTGCAGGCGCAACGGATTGCAAAAGAGCAACAATGGTCTATGTTTGAGGTTTACACCCCAATTTATAGCCAGAGACGGCTAAGTTCTTCTGTTGTTAATATGTGTCCTGTAGCAGATGTCGAAACTAGATGCTCCTCGAACATGCAAAATGAAGTCCTGGATAGAGAATGGCTGTGAAGCTGGCGTGTTGCGAGAGAACATATTGAAGCTTTTCTCGCCGACCTATTGCATTATAAAACGAAGAAGAACTCATTGATGCATGCTGTCAGCATGTAGAAGCAGCCGTCGCAAAGAGTCACGATAACTCTGGGTCTATGACTCCAGATAGCCTCTGCACTTTGCTCGAAGAACGACGCGCCAACATCACATACATTGATCTTGGGAGTCGCGACAGTAGGGGAAAGCACCTGTAAGTCATATCGACGATTAGGGGGGGAGACTGCTTACTCCCAGCCGGCTTCGCATTTCCGAGTTACTCATTCACGGTCGTTCAATCACTAATATCACGAGCTGAAAGTCACAGCCTTGACGCAGATAATGGTGCTCACCCGGCGTCTATCGCACAAGTGGCGCAGTACATACTAGGAACTTTCTCTCAAGGAAGCATCTATCACAGAGATAGTAACCTTCCAATAACTGTACAGATCGTCTGTATCGCTGTCAACGTGGTCTTATGAGGAGAGTTTGCCTGCATCAAGACGGACAGGAAGCACCTGAAAAGGGTAGGTGACTTGCTCTGATCGGCTGTCACGGAGACTCACTCGAGAGTATGCGATGCGAGACAAGACGATGATGAGTCGGAAGGACATGGCGACTTTTCCAGGCTGTGTGACAATGATATAAATGCACGGCATTGATTGTAGCCTTAACTGAGCCTGGGCTCTATGGAAGGCAAATAACTAGTCTTTGCCGTGATTCTCTCACTCGATGGACAACGTCAGGAATCACCCCTGCAGCGACGAGCCCTTTCTGACCGATCCGGTTCCGGCAGCTGTTCACTTCACTTACAAACCATGCATGTTCGCTGGCGTGCTTCTTGCATGAGTTTCACATGCCGTTCTCGAGGTCACGGAACCGCCGAGTTCGGCTCGGTTGCTGCCGATCTGCGAAAGACGGAACTAATTTGCTAGCAGAGCAGCAGCCGTATGGCAAAGACTTACCACGGACGGGTAGCCCGCTTTAGTGGTTACTTGTCTTGGCTTGAGTTAGTTGTACAATAACTAGTTTGTATGTTGGACACATTGTCCACACGGGCTTCGTTATGAGCATTGTTGCAGACTCCCTGTTCAACAACCCTGATGTAGAACCTCTCAACACGGGGACAACGTCTCAGGAAAAACTCTCCAGGCTTGGCATAAACCACGGACGCTGCATCGTGACCCATCAGCGGCTCCAGCAGAGGGTAACTGGTAGACATGGGCTCCGTCACCTTGAACATTTCAGACATGCCCGGTCTTCTTCCTGTCATTCACCGCCAACGTGGGAGAGCAGATTAAGCTCCTGCTTACATCCGCACGCTCCCTCCCATCCTTGCCTCTTTCAAGAGCTGACAGAAGAAAAGACACATGTTATTGTTGACGAACCGCTGTCGTCCCCCCTTGCTCGTTCGGCTAGGACGGAACCAATGTTGTGGGGAGATCGTCAGTTAGTGCCGGCGTTCTGCGTCGAATAGAGAGTGGTATTCCGCATCTTTCCCATTCTTTTACTTGTGTTGCTGCAAGGCGATAGCAGTTCGACTGCTTGCCCCGTGTGGTTGAATCTACATATGTCTCCATTCTTAGGTCAATCGTCTCATCCATTTCCTCCGTCTGACTCTCATCGAGGGGTCATGGGCATACTGGCCACCGAAATCCGGAAGTGACTAGATTGCAGGCCCCTGCGAGACGTCGAGATGGACTTACCGACCAGTGCTTCCCTCGCTGTCTTCGGTATAGGCCGGGTGCCATTGCTCTGAAAGTGTATAATTGCCGCCACAGCATGTGAGGTCCCGTGGGCCGGCCCGCAAAGCGTTTAAGGGACAGGCACGGGGCCAGTGGTGACGATATGACGATCCTTGGCTTCCAGCTTCCTTTCTGGTCTTACGGCAATCTAGTCATTTGAGGGTGAAAGTCCATTTCGGCGGTACTATGAGCACCACGTTATCTTATCCAATATGAGCAAGGTTCAGAAAGATAGCAGATAGATCTGCCTTCGGACATGGCTGGGCATGCGAAGAAGAAGAAGGCAGTCCTTTGCAGCGAAACACGTCCACGTCACCCGTCGAACGACAAGATCTCGAAGATTTATAAATTGAAGCCGAAATCGTCTCTTCCCAACACATGGATTGCTCCTACCACTTCCAACAGTCACAGGACAATCTAAAACAGAAAAAAAACTTAACCTTATAAATCATCATGCTGCAGACTTTCGGAACCTTTATTGCCTCTCTCGCTGTGGCGGCAAACCTCGCCGCGTGCCTACCGACCACTGGTCAAGGCAAGACTCTTTCCATCAACGTCGTTCACAACAAGAACTTCAAGCCCAACGGCCCGCTGGCCCTCGCCAAAGCATACAACAAATACAAGGCTCCTCTGCCTGCAGACCTTGCTTCTGTGGTGTCACGTATCGAGAGAGACCTCGGACTGCAGAAGCGCCAAGGGAACGGCACCGGCACCGGCACCGGCTCAGATCCTACCAAGCCTCCCCCTGGCTCTGGTGACTTGGAATATCTTGCTGAGGTTGATATCGGTACTCCTGCACAGAAGTTGCTCCTCGACTTCGACACTGGCTCCAGCGACCTGTGGGTTTTCAGCAACGAGACCCAGAAGAGCCGAATCAGCGGCCAGAAGATTTACGACGTGAACTCCAGCTCCTCGGCCAAATCACTTGACGGGGCCTCCTGGTCCATCAAGTACGGAGACGGCAGCAGCTGCAGCGGTGACGTCTACCTCGACCGGGTTACCATCGGCGGATTGACAGTCAAGCAGCAGGCTGTTGAGTCGGCCAAGAATGTTTCCAGCCAGTTCACCAAGGACTCTTCTCAGAACTCGGGACTTCTCGGTCTGGCCTTTGACCAGATCAACACGGTCAAGCCAGCACGGCAGAAGACCTGGTTCTCCAACATCAAGGACAGCCTCAAGGCGCCTCTGTTCACTGCGAACCTGAAGCACGCCGCCGGTAAAGCATTTCCGCCCCCCCCCCCTTCAGCGAGCACCGTGGCAATACCAAACAGCTAAACTGTGATGAGTAGATGGCACCTACAACTTCGGCTATATCGACGACAAGGAGCACGACGGCGAAATCGCCTACACCGAAGTCGATAGCAGCCAGGGATTCTGGGGCTTCACTGCGTCGGGATATGCCGTGGGCGATGGCGACCTGCAGTCGTCTCCGATCCTCACAGGCATCGCTGATACCGGCACCACTCTCCTCCTCATCGACAACGAGGTGGTCGAAAAGTACTACTCGAAAGTCCAGGGCGCCAGGCAGGACCGGCAGCAGGGCGGTTATGTCTTCAACTGCAGCGCCGAGCTTCCCGACTTCAGCTTCGGCGTCGGCAAGGCCAAGGTGACCATTCCCGGCAGCATCATCAACTACGCCCCGACCGAGACGGACAGCTCTACCTGCTTCGGCGGTATCCAAGGTAGCGGTGGGATCGGGCAGAGCATCTTCGGAGACATTGCGTTGAAGGCTGCTCTGGTTGTCTTTGACGCTGGCAAGAACCGGCTCGGCTGGGCGCCCAAGAAGACGTAACGTAACTTAGATATTGGGGGGGGGGACAAGAAAAGTAAAACAAAGCAAAGTCGGTGTGGGTGGTCACTGGTGGAATGAAGCCAAAAAAAAAAAGAAGAGCTCTCTCTATTCCTCTGTGTCGGAGCAAGCCGTGGAGTGAGGAGGCCTCATGGAATGACACTGACTGTAAACTCAACTACTGACTTGTACATAACTTAAACATGTCCATAGCTTTCAAGTTGTGCGTTTGACAAAGAACTGCTTGCTACAACGTAGTATACGGACGGAGTAGGTCGGTCGGTTGTCTCTCTTTTTCTCGCATCTACCAAGTAAGTTACAATGGCTTTCGTCGTTTCTCCCAGACCCCGAGTTGTCCTTTAATCAAGCCCGAGCAACACCTTCTCGGAGAGCATGGTGTCGAAATAACTGCGTATCTCCACGACCTTGCCCTCTTGGTTCCATCGCATCAGCCACGCATATTCATTATTGTACGGCTCGCCGGTAGTCCTCGTGGCCTCGCCTCGTGTCTCGACGGCACACCACCAACCGTCTTCTTCGGGTTCCGCGTCGACAATGACCCTCGTTGCCGTGAACTTGATGGCGCCCTTGAGATTGTGCCCCAGCCTTTTGAAGGTTGCCTCTTCGTGATCCTTGACGCTATAACGCGTGCCTGCTAACGAGTGGGCGCTGCCGGTGCAGGTCCAAATGACATGGGGAACCGTGTATTCTGCGAGGAACTTTTTACGGTACTCGGTGTTCTCAGTCTCTCCAAGATGAGAGAATGCCTTGAGCACATGGTCTTTGGTGAGGGCGAAGCCGGGCATGGCGAAAAAAAAAATAAAGTCCCTGGGTTGAAATCGAGCCGTGGGAAGGATTCTTAATTTTTCTGGGAGTCGTTGAAGAAGAAGGGGCTGTATGGAAACTGTTGCAAATTGTGTGCAGCAGCAACCGCCTGACTTCTTCTTTTTTTTTTTTTTTTTTTTTTTTTTTTGATTTCTACACTCCGATGTTGTGCGAGTTGGGCGGCAACATGTTGATCCCCGGAGTCTTGTCTTGTTCTTTGCATGAGTTCTCTTGGTAAGCACCGCAACGCCACAACACAATCTTCAAGCAAATTGCATTCGCTATTGTTTCTTCTTGCTCCTGGTGTGGCTGTGCTCTGGCTAAACTATATAGCGAGAACATGCCGCAAGGGTGACAGATCACGGATCAAGGCTCGTTCGTGACATATCTCTGGATCTCTGATGCAGGCAGGCCATTCACAAAAACACAAATGGTACGGTCACTGTTGGCAGTTCGAATTTTCAAAGTCAATTTCATTATTGTCCAACTCTTCATTATTACCAATACCGTCGCTCGTGACAATTCCGCCTCTGTGTAACAAGGAATGACCCCCCCGTAGTCATACCACGCTCTCTGTCTAGTTGGAGATCTTGGGATCAACTTTGGATCTGCGTCACATATCAGCATCTTGTTCAAACATCATCTCACACACTCGAGTGACTGACCCAGTAGCCTTCTCGTAGGCGCTGCGACCGGCATCGGTGATTTTCTCCTGAGTGTTGGCGTCAATGTTGTGACCGCTCTTACTGGCAGCCATGCCGAAGGCTGTCGAATCGAATGTCATGCAATTGTTAGGCCGATGAGCTCGAGGACTACAAAGTATTCAACGTCAAAACCTACCCTTGTCAACGTAGTCCTTCTGCTCGCCGCCCTGAGCCTGTGCGCCCTCGTCTTTGTTCTCGCCAGATTTCCCCTTGATGCCCTCTGCAGCTTTCTTGACGAAATCCATGGTGGCGAAGTCGAGTGTGTATATTCCACGGGCAAGTTTCTAAGGTTTGAAGCAAATCGGATGAGAAAGCAATTGGACACAGTGCTCGCCGGAAGCCCCTTTGCATCTTATACTCGCAGTCTCTCTCTCCCTCTCTCCTTGAAACCGGTGACGTCGCCCATCCTCCACAAGCTGCTCTCCAAGATGATAGATCGATCTGCCCAATGACAATGAACATGATAATCCCTCAAATGTGGATGGACTTTCAGCTAGCTGAGCTCGCAGCCAACGACAAACGGATGAGCTGAAACTCAAAAGCAAGAGAGCCCCCCGCCACCTCTTCTGGAACCAAGGTTTCTATTTCTACGCTGGCCTGTGTTTGTTGCATGACATCAAGTTCAGACTAGTAGAAAGCTAGTTACGTCATGTCCCGCATTCCAGCTTGCTTCCCGCGGGAGTACACAGATAACTAGATGCTCTTGATTGGAGAGAACGTTCTTTGCATCAAGCCACAGAGAACATGCTGTGATACCCCCGATCAGCAGTCCCGATCTTGGACATGCGTAAGTTCGTTCGCTAATCGAGATTTGTGAGGGGACGGTACAACTAAGTTGCAGCCGCAATGTTGGGACGTCCTACTCTTCCAAGAACTAACGGATCAAAAAGCTGTGTTCGAGGAGGTTCCACTGACAGCATAAAACCGAGCATTATAAACGTTTTAACTCTCAAAAACACACGACACCCAGGAATGCAATGACCAGGAATACATTGAACTAACTAGTCACCCAACGGATACGCATGGAGCACCTGCCCATAAAACAACTCGGCATCCTTTGACGCCAGAAACACATAACTGGGTGCAATCTCGCTAGGCTGCCCAGGTCGGCCCAGCTGCGAATTCTTCCCAAAGTCCTTCATCTGCTCGGGCGGCCTCGACGCCGCTTGAATCGGGGTGTGAACCGGACCAGGCGCAACCGCGTTGACCCTGATACCCCGAGGCATCAACTGCTTCGCCAGAGACTGCGTAAACGAGCTGATGGCGCCCTTGGTCGCGGCATAGTCGACAAAGTTGGCGGTTCCCCGGTACGCGACGGTGGAAGTCGAGTTGATGATGCTGCCCGGCGGTTAGCGAGAAAAAAAAAAAAAAAAAAAAAAAAAGAAAGAAAACAAAAAGGAGGCAAAAAGGAGGCAAAAACATGGAGCCACAGGCCGGGACGACATACGAGCCTCCGCGTTCCATATGCTTGAGTGCGTATTTGGTAACAGCAAAGATCTGGAGGATATTGGTTCGGAACGTCTTCTCCACCGTGCTGAGGTTTATTTCCTCCAGGTTGTTGCACTGCACCTGGCTAGCTGCGTTGTTGACCAAGACGTCGATCTTTCCGAACTTGTTGACATGCTGCTCGACTGCCGACTTGCACGTCTCGTTCTCCATCAGGTTCCCGGCGATCAGGACGCACTGACGGCCTTCTTTCTCGACCATCTTCTTGGTTTCCTCGGCGTCCTGCTGCTCATCGGGTAAGTAGACGATGGAGACGTTGGCCCCCTCGCGAGCAAATAGAACAGCAACCGATCTTCCGATCCCAGAACTAAAAAAGGGGGGCGGTTAGAAAGAGAGTAAGACTTTTGCATGTTGATTCTCGCTAGAGACTCGGGGGTTTGCAGTCACGTACTCTCCGCCGGTAATGAGTGCGTTTGATCCGCTCAGCTTGTCGGCGGCCTTGTATTCGTGTAGTTGTTCCTTGCCTTCAAGCCTTGTCGACTCGCTAGTTGGGTCCAGTTGGTGCTCGAAACTGTCAGGCCACCATGATTAGCTACTGGATATGGAGAAATGCGTTCCGATGTAGATCGAATTACCCCGGCTGGTTATGTGTTTGAGCGGCCTTGGGAGGCTGAAAAGCGCCTTTGTGTGCGGACATGATCAATCTGTCAAATCAAATCGTGACTAGCAAAATGTTTGAAAGCCTTTCCAAGTGTTCTCGATAACTCGTAGGGTGATTCTCCTGCTTGTTAACCTTGATTTGTAGTGCCATACTTATACAGTCTAGGTTGCGTATAAGTCGAGACATGAAAGGGTACGTCAACGTCCGTCATCTACGCGCGGACTGAACGCCAAGAAACACTTTATTGGAAGAAAGAGAATACTACAGCTAGGTATGATGTGCAATGATGCAGCAGCTCGGGTGACCCTTCCAGTGACCGGCGAGCGAAGCACGTTGTGATTGATGGATTTTTGGACACGTCGGCGTGCTCAATATTTCATAGACCCCAGTCTTTTCCAAGTTGACGTCTTTTTCTAATTCCCAGTACTCCGTAAACTGCCCTTGATCGACCGACGTGCTCAAAATATGTCGGAGAGCTTCCTTCAATGAGGCGTTCACTCTCTTTGCCGCGGAGCATTCCTTCCGGCTGGTAACTTATTACATCAACATCTCGCAATAGCCGGCGTCATCGGTATCACCTTGCCAATAACCACTCTGCTACCCCATAGATCGGCACCGTGCATACTCCAATTATAGTGGCTTGTTTACCAATTTGGTTGATGTCATGATGAGTTGTGCCCGTCCCAAGGGAAAAAGTTGTCCTGGCATGCTCGGTTTGTATTTAATCAGTCCCCCAGCAGATCGGCGTGTTTCTTGTCTGTTGAGGTCATAATTATCATAACAAAATTCTGCCAAATGTTCTCAGCAATCATGACGAGCAGGACGGCAAAGGTCGACCAACTCAGCACCGTGGCTGTCGAGCCAAAGAAGGAATCCAGAATCACGGCCGATTTTGGGACGAAGCAATCCAACACGGACGATTGGTTGCGGGTTAGCAATGAGAAAAAGACAGGACCTATGCTGTTGGAAGATGGATTTGCCCGAGAAAAGGTAACTCTATAACTACTTCGTCTCCGTCTTCGTCTCCGTCTCCGTCTCCGTTTTCGTTTCCGTTTCCGTTTCCGTCTCCGTCTCCGTCTCGGGCTGTTTCGCTCACACTATCCGCAGATACATCGATTTGATCATGAACGTATTCCGGAACGTGTCGTTCACGCTCGTGGAGCTGGCGCCTTTGGCACATTCCGGCTCTTCGAATCTGCCCAAGATGTTACCAACGCTGGCGTCTTAACAGACACGTCCAGAGAAACGCCAGTCTTCCTTCGCTTTTCCACCGTCCTGGGCAGTCGAGGGTCTGCCGACACCGTCAGAGATGTACGCGGATTCGCTCTCAAGTTCTACACTCAAGAGGGCAACTGGGACATGGTCGGCAACAACATCCCCGTCTTCTTCATCCAAGACGCCATCAAGTTCCCAGACCTCATTCATGCGGCAAAACCGGAGCCGCATTGCGAGATTCCCCAAGCTCAGAGCGCACACAACAACTTCTGGGACTTCATGTTCATGCACTCGGAGGCAACACACATGTTCATGTGGGCAATGTCTGACAGAGCCATTCCCCGTTCCTACAGGATGATGCAAGGCTTCGGCGTCAACACCTTCACCCTCACAAACGACAAGGGTGAACGCCAGTTTGTCAAGTTTCACTTCACGCCGGAACTCGGCGTCCATTCCCTCGTCTGGGATGAGGCACTCAAGATTGCCGGCCAAGACCCCGACTTCCACCGAAAAGACCTGATGGAGGCCATCGAGAGTGGCATCTTTCCCAAGTGGAGGTTTGGTATCCAAACCATACCCGAGGGCAAGGAGGACCAGTTCGATTTCGACATTCTGGACGCGACAAAGATATGGCCAGAAGACCTGGTACCCATCCGATACATTGGTGAGCTGGAGCTGAATCGCAACGTGGACGAGTACTTCACCGAGACGGAGCAGGTCGCTTTCTGCACCAGCCACGTCGTTCCGGGCATTGGCTTCTCCGACGATCCTCTACTTCAGGGCAGAAACTTCTCCTACTTCGATACCCAGCTCAGCAGGCTGGGAATCAACTGGCAGGAACTGCCCATCAACAAGCCAGTCTGCCCCGTCATGAACTTCAACCGCGACGGCGCCATGCGGCACACCATTGCCAAAGGCAAGGTCAACTACTGGCCTAATAGGTTTGAGGTCCAACCAGCCGCAGCGAAAGAAGAAGGGGGTTATATGGACCATCCCGAGCCGGTGCAAGGCATCAAGGTCCGAGGAAAGAGCGAAAAGTTCAAGGAACACGTTTCCCAGGCCCAGCTATTCTACAACTCCATGTCCGAGGTTGAAAAGAGCCACATCACGGCGGCGCTCTCGTTCGAGTTGGACCATTGCGAAGAGCCAATCGTATACGAACGCCTGACCAAACGCCTCGCAGACATTGACCTTGACCTCGCAAAGTCTGTTGCCACCATGGTCGGCGGGCCAAATCCCGACTCACCTACGAGGAAGAATCACGGCAGAACAGCCCCTGGACTGAGTCAGATGGACTACCTCCCGGAGAGACCGAACATCTCTTCCCGAAAAATCGCCGTCCTCATCGCCGACGGCTACGACTCCATGGCGTACAAAGCGATTGTGGCAGTCCTCAAAGCGACGAGGGCCATTCCGGTCGTCCTCGGGCCTCGACGGTCTCCAATCTTTGCCGCCGGCGAGGACAAATCGTCTTCCAAGGGAGTCACTCCCGATCATCACTTCGAGGGCCAAAGAAGCACCCTTTTCGACGCCGTCTTCATTCCCGGCGGGGAGGACTCTGTCTCTACCCTCATGAAGATGGGTCGAGTTACGCACTACGTGAGGGAGGCGTTTGGACATTTGAAAACCATCGGCGCAACCGGCGAGGCAGTCGAGTTGGTGAAGAACGCAATCCAACTGGAGGACGTTGCCATGTCCCGGGATTCCGATGCAATACTTAGCTACGGCGTGGCCACGTTGAGGGATCCCGGACCCGAGGGACTCATGGAAGTGGTCCAGGCGACGAAGAACGCGAAGAACTTCTTGGACAAGTTTGTGTATTCCGTCAGCCAGCATCGCTGTTGGGAACGAGAACTGGAAGGCCTTTCTACTCAAGTAGCTTATTAGTTAGTTGGAGAGGAACCAGTCGCGGTGGCTTGGCTTGGCGTGCCAGGGTCGAGGTAAGGGTTTTTTTTTGATTTGATAGCAAGCTATAGTTAATAAACTAGTTATATCGACGTTGGTCTAGTCCAAAGTGGCAGGCAGAATCGGATCAAATCACCCTTCTCTTGGGTTCTTGTGTCTAGTTACTCCGTACACACAATAACGCCAACTTTTAAATACTTTCCGTAATGTCCCATCTGGTTCTAGAAACAACCACAAAAACACAACCCTGCTTTCTTCTTCTCTTGCCTCACTTTCAATGCAACTTGCCAGCATCACCTTTCTTTGGTGCACTGCCACCACCACTCCTGCCCCCTTTCCTGACTTCCTTCCCGGCCCCAATGTCATGTCCTGTCTTCTCATCCCCCCGAGGTTTGCTCAGGCCCTGATTGGCACCGCTCACTTCGAGCGAATCAGTGCCCTCTTGCCTGGACGCGGTGGCGCGTTCTCCCTCGGGCGAGGTGGTGTCTCGGCCAAACGCGGCCTTGGGCGCACTCGCCACATCGTCGTCTCTGCCAGATTTCGTGTTTTCCGCAGACCTCGGTTTCAGAGACTCTCTGTCCTGCGAGTCCTTGTAGGGGAACGACGATGTCGGGGTTGCGTGGTATGCTCGGCAAACAATGAGTCGAGGCAAGCTTGCGAGCTGTGCTAGTCGTAAAGCCATGGCGGGATCGTTGCTAAAGGGTTTATTGTTGGGGAGGAGGGGAGAGAAGGAACTTATTCAAGACTATTGTGGCCAGCTTCTGCCGTTTTATTAGTTACTCCGCAGCAGAAGTTGTGGCTCTTCGCAGCGGGCAGGTTTGCCCATGGGTTGTTGGAATGACGTGCGGCATTTGGGTGGCGACGCGAGTCTGACGTCAGAGACAAACAAGAAGAAAAGCGTTGCTCAACAAAAGACTAAGTTACATGGCCTGCTGATGGCGTAATTACTTAGTAACGTAGCCTCCAACCACGGGTTGTGCTTGTACAACACCGTCAAGACTCGATACTGATGCAGCATCAATACAGAGGGGCGTACGGAGCGTACGGGACGAGGTAAAGTTAGATGGTTCGTGAGTTTCCCCGGATCCCCTGCCCCGGGCTGCATGCAAGATGATCCCGAACGATCGCGAGCAGCAACTCCGGGCAGAACTGGGACCGGATATATCCCCCAAGTTCCCCACGGTCTTCGCCCCGGCTCCGCGTCTTCCAATGGGATCCCAGACCAAGCAAGCTTACAACTTGGGGCACATGAACTCGGGCTCCCGTTTTCCAATCAAACTTGCGGTCCGAGTGTCCGGGGCCGGACGCCCCCAACCCGTCCCACGAGGTCACACACAATAGAGCCAATTTGTCACGGTTGGGGCGGCGCGAATACGTCCCCAATCTAAACAACAAAAGAAATTACACGGGTTTCTTCAATGCCCAACCTGGCCGGGATGACGTGCATATGGGACGTTGACAAGTCTCACGCTTCCCACCGAAGGAAGCCGGTGGAGATCCAAGTCAACAAGTCTCACGGAATCACGGCACGCAACCGGAAGTTTGCGAGAGGGCCCTGCGATGCCCACGGCGTCGGAGCAGGCGAGGCGACCGCATCGTTTCCGCTTTGTCCTGTCCAGAATAACTTACATGGCATCCTGCCATTCTGCCGAGCCATGCTCGATAACTCAGAGACGCTCTCATTGTGTCCCGGAGCGGCGCTCTTTCTGACCCCGTGGCAGGAAAAGCTCGATAACTAACCAAATTAACTTACTCCGTAACTTAGTTACATAAAGGCCCCTAATTTGCCATTCAACTCTTGCCCTCAACGCCATGGTCCAATTTCTCCAGATCCCCCCAAGTGCCGTGCGACCTTACTTACTAACTCAGTCCCGCGTCGCCGAGGCGTTTTCCGGCCCCTCGAATGCGGCCCCACCTTCCCGATCTGGTAGTCAATAAGGCTTCAATAAGCGCAGGAACAAACAACGACAAGCTATCCCAACGAGCCTCAATAGCAGGCCAGGTGGCATGGCTTGGTCCAGGACCATCTACTCAGATGTCTGTGCCTGCTCGGTCCATCGTCATGATTGCCCAGCTTTGGGGTTTCCCGTCCACAATCAGTCAAGCCCTTCCAATAGAGCCTACGCCTTCCCTGAGTTTCATCGGCCGTCTCCAATCACGAAGCGTCCATCTTTGCCTCCACGTCCGTTTTCCCACGAAAGAAAAGGGATACAATAAGCTCAAAGGGGAGGGGGGGGCCGCTAAGCCGCCCCATAGCTTTATTCTACTCCTATCCAGCTCCACAAACAAAGTCCATAGTCATCCTTCCCGCGAGCTTACGCAGCGTATGACTTCCGTACGACTTCCGTAAACGTCGTGGGCTCTCACTCATTATACCGCAAGCGGGCGCAGCTGCCCGTGGGAATACTCATACGGAGGAATTATGGGGTATTTAGGTCACTTGCCTAGCGCCCAAAGGCGTTAGTTAGGACTGTGACGACAATGAAGCCGCAGGCCGTGATATGACACCCTATTGACTCTAGTATCAATAGTCAACTTACGTTCACTGGGCCTTCACATGGTGGGAGTGGTGACCAAAGCTCTCTTCGTGGATCGTGGATGAGGACTGTTCTCGCCTGCTCGGTCTCGTTGATTGTTTGCCTGCCGGGCAGGCTTAAAATCAATATCGTCGCCACCGTTATGCGTGGCTTCTGCATACTTCATCAGCTCCAAGACAGTTTGCATCTGACATCTACTTAATCGGAAAAACCCAGACTTCCAGGCTCCAACCTCGCTTCTCTTCATCCATATTCCCATTTCTCCTCCCACCTCTTATACTCCCCCTTGCGTGTGTGAGGCGTGATGCACATTACCTCTGTAGTCCTTGCCCTGGCAGCCGCTGGGGCGTACGCTGCGCCGGCTCCGGCTCCTGATGCCGAAGCTGCTCCTTGGTGCTGGCGCCCTGGTCAGCCTTGCTGGAAGGTCAAGAGAGTTGCCGATGCCTTCTCCGAGTCGATAAAGTCTTCCGGGATGCTGAAGGAACGCACCCCCGAAGCTGAGTATAGCAACTCCCCCGGCGGAGCTGCCTATAAGACCAAGCGCTCTCTCAACGAGCTAGCCCATCTGGCTTCACTCACTGCCCGCGAACCCTCCGAGTACTACCGCGACCTCGGGCTCGATACCCGCTTCAACGCCGACCAAGGACTTGAGAGCCGAGAGGCTAGCGCAGAGCCGTGGTGCTGGCGACCAGGACAGCCTTGCTGGAAGAGAGATGCCAGCAGTGACCCGATCCCCATCAAGGACAAACGTTGGTGCCAGCGGCCTGGACATGATTGCTGGAAGGCCAAGAGAGCCGCCGAGGCCGTCATCAACGAGATTCGTCATCTCACAAAGAGGGACGAGGGAGGTGACGATGCTCCCTCCAACCCCGGACAATTCCCCGACATCTGCAACGGTCCGAGAATCCTCTGCTGGAAGAAACGCAGCGCCCGCCCCGAGGCCAGCCCTGACGCCAACGCTGAGCCGTGGTGTTGGCGACCGGGACAGCCTTGCTGGAAGGCAAAGCGCGACCTTCACGCTCTTGAACGTGCTGCTCGCGATGTCATCGAGCCTCTCGAGTAAGCTGTCGAGACGCGGCAGGGATGCCGTTGAGACGAATGAGACTTTTCCCACTGTATCTATTTTCTACTTTCTTCTACTGGGATCTGGCTTTTTCATTGCCGTTGAATTATATCACTACTACCGTGTCCATCCGGGCAGTTTGAGCTGCCAGTTGGCCTTTTTCTTTTCTTGTTTTTTGGGTACGGCCGATGATTCAAGAGGTAAAACAGGGGAAAATATGCAGGACATGAGAAACACCTGGATACGGATGCCTCAATGAGCTTATGCTTTCTTAACGTTTCTCTCGCCGCGCTGGAAACGCAATGTCGAAGCGCGAGCGTTCTTTTATCAACACCGATCATAACGCAAGACGTCAGTCTGGCGTTGCATCACATCGTGTAACACACGCGCCACAAGCCGGCCATGGACACCATGTGGCTTCGATGTGGCTTCGATGGCATGGACTCTTGTTGCCGCGTTTTAGTCATGTATACTATTCGATATATCATAATACCCAAGAAAATACAGACTGTTGAAACAATGTCGCAGCGCTTCTTGAAACAACCAACACGCGGAAACACGTGTAGGGCTGGCCATGTGTGGCCTTTGGTCAAGATTAAATCCTGGTCTTCAGCTGCAAGCGTACAAGTTTCTTTCAGTCCATGTAGGTCCTACGCGATGGAAAGAAAGAAGCGGCAACGACAATCGTTTAAATGACACAAAGTGCATTGTCTTCGGAATCACTACGTCATGTCCGAGCGTTGCAAAAGTGTTGAGTCCTGCGCAGTCCATGGCTCCACGTCGTCAATCGGAGAATTTCGCCGTATCGTGTTTCTATGCTCGGTGCAACACAACGCTGTAGGTGGTTGGACCGTTCATTCTTAAAAATATGTTACGTAGGTACATCGATGCTGATGCACACAGCTCGAGCGCGACGAATGGGAGATGTCCCCATGATGGAAAATCGATGGCATGTACGTTCAATCATTGCGATCCTCCCCATGTGGCAATCGCCAGGAAAGCACCGCACCCAAGATTGTTCGATTTGATCTCCGTTTCTGTCTCCAAGTCACCGGTAGTCTTGGGCGCAAGCCGGTAAAGGCGCACCTCGGACCAGCATATTGCGAGAAACTTGAACGTGTTATTTGCGTTGTTCATTTATGAATGAAGAAGAAGTGTAAAAAATGACGGGGAATAATTTTCTGGCTTTTTGGTGGCTCGCAAGAGTGGGGCTGTCTGTTGGTGCCTGAGAGGCCGGGTGGCCATTGTCAGTTGATGCCTTTTTACTCAGGCAGAAGGTATTGGCGGCCCGGGCCTCCCTCAATCGATATTGATATCAGAATAACTACTCCGTAGCATGCGGTAAATTGCAACGAACAAAAATCAACAGGGTTGGGATGAAAGGGATGAAAGCGGAATCGGCATCTAGAATCATTTTTCCATTCTGGCTGGTCAAAGGAACTTATTTGCTGCTTTGTTCAGCAATTAGCAGTAAGTCTTGACAAGTTATAGATGTGCCTTGATAGGTTACTGGAACGTCACGGATTTGCAGGAGTGCCTTCATATTCTGTCGCGGTCTCAAGATTCTCTCTCCAACATCGGAAGCCTTCTCGCTAAGCCTGCGCAAGCATTTCAGCATGATGTCTCCCCCAACTGGAGACCCATGATGCCGTCATGTCCGTGACCCCACGAGCACTCAGGTGCTTACCCTAGAGCAAGCCGAACCTCCAAGTCGAAGCAGCTTCAATATTTGATTGACTCAATGTTTGGTGCGCGTCCTTGGCGCGCAAGGATCAATTGAACTAAAGTTTTAAACTTACGACGCCGGGAGAAAAATAAACCTGGGGCACAGCCTGTGTCGACGTATTCCACGAGGGCTTGTTCATGGTGGTGCCTTCCAAGTCCACGCGGCCAACTTTCCCGACTTCCCAACTTCTACTCTCTTCCCATTTCTTCCTCTCGCCAAACCAACTTCCATTCCCGTCACTTTGACACACCAGCAGCCACCATGTCGGCCCATCATCTCTCAGCCAAACTCTCCAGCCTCAATCCCTTCAGCTCCGAGGATGACGAAGACAAAGGGGAAGCCATCGCCATCGACTCTGTCGGGGGCGGAGGTCGCAGCACCCGCAAAGCCAAGCTCGAAAAGCGACAACTCCAGGTCAGCAAGGCGCTTCGTAGATATCTCGTCAAACAAAGGGTTATTGCAGAGCCGGATGCAGGCATCGACTCCCACGAGACCACCCCCGCCTTGCGAGAGTTGCTTGGCAAATCTCACCTCAGCGTTCCCAAGTCATTACTGGACAGGTCTCACCCATTGCCCGAATATTTCATCAGCTCTAGCCACAACACATATCTATTGGCGCACCAGCTCTACGGGTCGTCCTCGGCCTCGGCGTACGAGACCGCTTTGAAGACGGGGTCGCGATGCGTCGAGATTGACGCGTGGGATAACAGTGCGAACCCCGAGGAGCCCAAAGTCACACATGGCTTCACACTGGTATCACATATCTTGTTCAGGGAGGTGTGCGAGACGATTCGGGATGTCTTTGACGAGGAAAAGGGCATTGCGTTGAAGGATCCCGAATATGAGGCGGCGCCTATTTTACTGTCACTTGAGAACCACTGCGGCGAGCAGGGACAGAAACGACTTGTGGAGATAATGAGGGAGGTTCTTGGGGATCGCTTGCTTGCTCAGCCCGTGGTTCAAAAAGGCCATCGAGAACAAGGCGGCGAGGATGAACATGTATGTCTATCTGAATTGGGGCCCTGCATTGCTGTCATCGTGGAGTATGAGCTTGAGGGCACCGAGGGCGCCGAGGGTATCGCTCAAGAATCCGAGAGCGAATCGCTGTCAGATGACGAGCAGGAGGAGGAGGAAGCCAAAGCTGCTCGAACGGCATACAAGAAGAAAAAGAAAGAGGCTCCCCCGGACGGCATCATCCCCGAACTAGCGGATCTAGGCGTATATGCCCAGTCCGTCAAACCAGTCGACAACTCATGGTTCAAGCCAGGCACTCTCGTCAACGGACCACACCACCATCTCATCAACGTCTCCGAATCAGGTCTGTCATCCCACCTGCCAGACGAAGCCCTCGCCATCGCCGCCCACAACGCCCAACACCTCATGCGTGTCTACCCCAAGGGCACACGAATCTCTTCGTCGAACTTGAAGCCCCTCAAATTCTGGGGCATTGGCGCGCAAATATGTGCCCTCAACTGGCAAACCTTTGGCACGAGCAATCAGCTCAATGACGCCTTGTTCAGCGGCTCAGAGGGCTACGTCCTCAAGCCAGCAGCCCTTCGAAGTGGCGGTGACGGAAAGATCCTCACTGGCAGGAAGAAGAGACTTCGCTTGCATGTCGGCGGTGCAACAGGTATCCCCGTCCATGAGGACCGGGAACCAGACTCTCTCAAGCCCTACCTGACATGCAACTTGTACAGTCCAGGAGAAATTGAAGGCGACACGCACAAACGCAAGACGTCGCCGTACAAACACCATAAGCTTGGTATTCTACACAAAGGTGAAAACCCCCCGGTCACGGAACCGATTTGGGACGAGACGCTGGAATGGGTGTATGAAGATAACGAGCTTGTTTTCCTGCGGATGCTGGTCAAGAGCGACGATGCCTGGGCTAGAAACCCGATGGTTGCTGTGGCCGCTATCCGGCTGCTGTATGCTGTGCCTGGGTGGTGCTTTATCCGCATGATGGATATGAAGGGCGGAGAGACGGCGTGTTCTATCTTGGTGAGGTTTGAGATTGACGATGTTTAAACCCGCAACAAGTACTTTTGTATGTCTTGGTAGAAGACGTTGTTCGTTTCACGGATACAGCCATGGAGTGTATTGTGTAGAACTGAATACAAAACATCCGTCGACTATTCCTGCACTCAGCAACTTTTTCCACGATTACATCTCTATCAACTTCGCCTTACGACTGACTCTCCTTCATTCCGCCCTCCTCCCAAGCCTGCGTTCTCCGTCAATATCTGCCTTTCCGTTTACCAAGTCGGTCGTCTACGGATCAGCAAGCAAGCCTCGTCCGCTTCCTCATCTTACACCTGAAGAACAGCACCGCACTGCAGAGGGTGCAGAAAAACCGTCTCACGAACCCCCTCACCTTGAAAGGGCACAATCCAGTCGAAGCCCATGAAGACGAGCGCTGCCACGTCAAGACGCACCGCCGAGTACGCCACTGCGGCTGAAGGGGCGCTACAAAGGGCAAGTGGCCGTCGGCAAGTAATAAATAGCGTCTGCGCACGGGTCGCCAAAAGACGAAGATGACGAGCGGTGATGCGTGATACGCGGTGATGAGGCTGGTCCCACCTGGGAATATGGCTTGTGCCCGAAGATGCAGTCAACAATCAAGATGCGGAAACGAGTTAACCTGCAATAGTATTGCATGAACGGTGTTGAACCGATAGTTGCGCTTCGATATCAGGAAGTCAACTGGCCTCGTTGCTCGTCTAGGCTGTCCTCCCCGCTACTAGCAAAAGACAGCAAGCTACGGAGTACATACATCGAGAAACAGCAAAAGAGTTGCGAGGGATACGCCAGCCAATAACTACGGCGAATCTCTACTCTAGCTGCCTGTTTTGAAGGATTCCGAGTCCCGCAGGCATGGCTGCGACACTTTCCGCGGCCGGCATCAGGGATCTCCTTTCGCTCTGCTAAATGTCCCAACTGCCGAGAGATAAGGTGCGCATAGAACCATGCGTCTATATCTTTTTTTGCTGGTTGACGCAGTCCTAAGAGACTTATTCCTGAAGCAGTATCGCAGCACGAGCTCTCATGGTCTCTATGGAGTGACTATTTCTTCGCCCGTACCTCGTGATGATGAAGTCCCGGGATTCACGACCGAAGAGGATCATGATATCCGGAAACTCTACATGTCTCCTTGCAACGCTTTTTACTGATGAAGCGGTCTCTGCCACTCTAAACAATAGCTTGGGCCTGTGCTGCTCGCAACGCTCAACATACGTTGTAATATTCACAGCACGACCCAGTCTCATCTTCCAACAAGAATCCCCATCGACACAGCTTTCCGTCCTATTTGATGGAAAGCAAGTCATCACATCTTTGGCGGGGACTATGCTGAGTTTCTCGCTCGCACCCGGACCAAAAAAAAAAATGTACATTTGCCCTGGAACATCACAATGTGACTTTACGAGAATAGTAATTGCACGTCTCTTGTCTGTTGAATAGGCAACAGACACCCAGGGCACTTGAGCTAATGGAAATCCAGTTCTTGCCCTCATATACCTTTTTTCCTTTCCGCCAACCCTGCGATACTACCTGAGCAGACAAGTTAGAGATATAACTATCAGCGCACAATGTTCGAGGTCTGGTCTAATATGAAGCTATCTAAACCAATGTTCACCCCAGCTTTTGTCAAAACGTCTTCAACTGGCTATGAAACAACGATACCAATAGCCGGGAAGACGAGACCAACTCGACATAGCTGACGTCAGATGACAGAGACTATCACTACAGAGCGGTGAGGCTGAATGGCAGATGTATGAGGGTCATCTGTGGCCTAGGATTATGATGTCTTTCCCAACACTTGCTTTCCGGGAGTTCACTCTTGACAGCGAATCGCGCCCTCACGTGTAGCACAGATAGCCAATCCCAAATATTCATCATAAATGACCTATAAGAATACAATAAACGGTGTGCTGAATATAGTAAGGGCCTTGTTGAGCAACTGGGAGGCATCCGAGTCTGCCGGCATGTGAGGGAGAAGATGAAAGACAAGGACATGGAGCTATGACCCGTTGATAGTGTCAAGGTTTCTCCGTTGTTGCAAATCAACGTACATAGATGACGCAATTCTGAGAAAGTACTCCGTACGAAAGATCCGCGTCAACCCAGCGTTGATCAGACCTGGCCCATGAGGCGATGACTGGTCTCTCAAAGACTGTGTGATTTGCACAAGATTGAAGAAGACATGAGTGTTTGTTTCACTTGATCGCTACACTCGACGATCCGTGATATAACTACTCGACCAAACAGGAGTTGGAGTCGATCGGCCAACCTTGGAAAATAGATAGTCTACAGTGCACGACGAGAATGACGCGAATCGCTTCCGAGCGCGTACGTACATGAGGCTGCTGAAGAGACCTTGAAGCAGTATTTGACACAGACGTTGCAAATGTGCCCTGACCAGGTGAGCTGCACCGAGTCCAATTCCTGTTAGGTTTCAACGGCTTTCTTGCAGATTCAGATGTTGTTGATTTGCGATCAAGTGTGTTTCGTTACCAAAGAAATGTGATGGCAGGTTGCATCGCTATTGTTGTCATGAAAACTAGATTGTGTCATGACGACCTCTTCGTACTGTGCGAAACCTGGGGGAAGCTCTGCAAAATGACGCCTCGTTGACGCTTTGATGTGTCTCATCGTACTCCGTACTTGCGACAGACATCCCCTTGGCCTCGCTTGCCGCAAGGATTGTTGTCCGCAAACAAATGAATGTGCTATCATTGACCAGTGAGATTTGCACGGTTTGAATTTCCAATCAAACCAAACCAGCAGCCCCTAACGTTCAGCGACAAAAACGTTGTTGGTTTCCGTTATGCTTATCGCACAAACGACATGTCCCCCTTACAATTACCAGCCAACCAGCCAAACAAGACCTGCAAATCAACCACCGCAAACCAGTGTGAGGTTTTTCCGGGGGGGTTTCGCATTTGGAAGTTTCCCTTCTCCCGGAGTCTTGTCAAAACCAGTTACGGAAGTGCTGGCGCAGATGACACCAGAGCACTCGTGCCATATTACTCCAAAGTAATAATAGATGGCAATTCTCGTATCATGACTTGGACGCAAAGAACACCAGAGACAGATGTTGGCCAGTGAAATTGTTGCTTTATGCACTGTCTCATACGCGGTTGCACACGGAGTAATGCCGATCATGACATCAAGTGGGCCTCCAGGGGTAGCCGGAAGAGGTGGTGAACAAGTTGTCGGTCCGCTTTTGAGGTTTGAAAAGGCTGACTGGCTCGACGGCTAAATTCTCCGTACGTGAATCGTCCGTCGTCTTAAGTTCTGGTCGACTCCTGAGAGGAGAGCCGTGCAAGCCTGGGGATGACAATAAGAAGTGAACCCAAACCACGGGGGGAGATGAGGATAAGCGGGGATTTTATTTTTATTTTCGATAGCAACGTCTGCTGCTACTGATTTCCATATCCCCGCTGGTGTTCCTGAGCATGGGCCATCTTCATTTCCGTGGCGTCTACTCCTTACGGAGTGGAAGGTTGCTATTTTAAGCAGTGACCTTGACAATTCTCTTCCACATCATGATCGAACTGACGTCGAACCGGGAGGAATGGTCAGCAAAGTGTAAATCAGGGATCGAGAATCATAGCGAACAGGTGCTTGAGCTTCGAGAAGCCGACCAGCTTTTTGCAAAGCTGGCCCGCCGCCCCATAGCATTTGTGACGGAGCGCAGACATTGCCACAGCAAGTAGGGCAGAGATCGAACCGCAAAGAGGTAAGCCGGGTAGTTAATGGGCCTTTTGGTTCGGTCAGCTTGGTCAGCTTGATATGACGGACAGACGACTGGTTCGCCGAGTTTGTCCGGTAGGCTGGCAGGACCAGTGAAGATCCCACGGTGCACTCGTGACTGTGGTGGAATGAAAACAGGTTGAGGTGCTGAGGTGCTGGGGAATAGGTACCTAGTCAGTGCTGTACTGCGTCTGTCTGGTAGTTACCTTAGGTAGGTACCTGTTAGCTCTTTCCAAAACGAGGGTCCTCAGGTGTTAAGGCACCTGGCCACTAGGTACCTACCTACTAACCATACCTACCGAGGTAGTAGGCACTTGTGTTTGGTGTGGGTGGATGGCCCTCTTTCTCCTCGCTAGGAACCATGTGGATACCTGATCAATACCAGATCCCAAGTCTGGCAGGCGCCGGCTTGGGAGAAGCTTGGGAATCGACAAGCAAAAGAGAACCGCCTCGCTCTGATGCATCGATGATGTTACGGGCTGAACACGCCCATTCACTACTCGCCGCCCGAGCTGGCACCTGACCTTGCGGCTCTTCTTCTCATGTCATACGTGGTCCATGGATGTTGGGGAGAAGTCTGCAAGTCCAATTATGTGAGGACATTTTCCAATGCCTCAACTGCTCTGTGCTGTGGCTTGACCGCCTGTTGCCAGCTGTCCGCTTGTCGACGGCTGCAGATTCCAGTCACGGGACCTGGGCCCCGTCTGCCAGGGAACTTCAACGTTGAACATTGAATCGCATCTCCGCAACGTCGCCGACAGGGGAGACTCGTGGCGAGTACTCCTTACAATACAAGCATTGCCATACCGCTCCACACGCTGATTGCAGCCGTGTTTCTGCCCTTTCCAGGACGCCCAGGCTTCTGTGGCATAGGTCCGCGGGCTAGCTGCTTGGATTCCGCCCTGCAAGACAAGTCGACCACGCGTGCAAAGGATGCGTTGTGTGGCGTCAAAGAAGCCGCCGTGTTTGCAAGGATCAATTCTTGGGGTTTCCTTGTCAATGCACAAGGGGGAACTCGAGACAGGGGCGCCTATGGCGTCACCACCCAATGATTCCTCGCTCGTCTCGATCAGTTGGTGAGTGGTCTCAGCGTCAAATGGGAGACAAACTGATAGCCAGACAGACAGACAGACAGACAGACAAGACTCTGACAGGCCCTGGTCTTGGTCGGCCAAGCTAGGTCATGCCCAGCTCTCTTTTCTGGCGCTTTAAGCTGGCTGAGTAACTACAACCCCAGCTGGCTTGTTATGGCAACAGATGCATACGTACGGAGTACAACGTATGTTGGCTATGTGGGCCAAACTAGCTGTTGGCAAGAAGCACTTGGTCTGTCATTCCGCAAGCTTATGTATGGGCTTTTCGAAGACGGCTGCTCTCTTTACATTCTTGTCTCACACGCAACCGAGGGCGCAGGCAACAGGGAGCCACATCGTCAGCTGGATCGGGAAAGCCTCATGCCTGAACCATAACCCATAACCCAGGTTCAAGTGGAAACATTTGGTACGTGCCCAGTCCTTGTCCCCGTGCTCCGCTCAGGAGTCACTTAACGTTAAACCAGCAGACACGGACGCTATTTCATCGTCTGTGGCGGCATTAAGCGTCCTCGTCCGGAGTAGTCGGCGATGAAGTTGGGGACTTGACGTTTGAAGGCTCATGTTAATGCTGGCATGATGGCAAACATATCCACAAGCTCGATCTAAGGCTGGGTCAATGTAACATTCAAACAAACGCTGAGCATGGTTGAGGCCCTGTACGGCTCTCTCTGGGAAGCCTGGCTAGTTATCTGACGGACGGGTTTGGAAAAGAACTTCTTGCCCGCTTTCGACGGTCAGACTCTGCACGGCGCGAGGCGCCGATCCACCATACATCCGTGACGGATAGAAGCCTCTCTCGGAACGACGAAGGGTGGACACATAACTTATTCCCCACCACGCCATCCGCCCTGGGAGACAATCTCAATCCTTCGTCATCCACACATCTGGACCATCTGTTCTCTTGTCGCCTCCACTTCCCGTGTCGTCGTCCCCTTAGTCAGTGCCAATCCATCAGAGACCTACCCATGTTCTTTTTAGTGCGATGGTTGGGATCATTAGTCTTCCAGCGGATGAGCGCGTGATGCCACAAGGCAAAATTCAAACCGCCGTATTCCATGCCGGTTCAAGATGCGCGATTTGACACCTATGGCCCTTTCATTCGCCAATAGAAGATATATGAGCGAGGGAATATGAACGAAGAAAAGCAAGGAGGGGGATTGCAAGGACTGTTCTACTATTTTTTGCTAACCCGAGCCCACAATGAAAGACTAGCACATCTTGTCGAATAAACCCCATGTTCCATGTCCTTGATCCAAATATAAGTCGGCCAAGAAGCCGCCCCTCAACAATGAGAAAGGACGGTCAGACATGTAACATCTGTGCTGCTTTTAGACTGCTAGGACAGTCGCTGACTGTGAATGAATTTACAGCGTATCGAGCCAGTCTTTCTTAGCCCCTCTGGTGGGCTTCCTTGCCTCTTGGTCTGGCAGGAATGCTCATTTTGATACCGCAGTGCCAAGATATCACGACACCCGCACTTGACGGTTACTGACTACGTATAATTCTTGTCAGGCACCGGTAGATAGGGTAGGACACACAAGTCAAAAAAGAGAGACTGGGAGAGTATCGAGCATTGCAGACAGATGACCTTTGTTCACCTGTTTTTTTTTTTTTTTTTCCGGTTCTACTTGCAGTTTTCACTTGACTGCGACTCCTTCTCATTCCTGTCTCTGACTCTAGCCGGACGCGCCTGCGCAAGTCTATGACAGCACAACACATGGAACCAACAAGGGCCTGAGTATATACATACGTAGACCGTAATCATGATGTAGCGTGCTTGGTGCGTGGCGAAAACAAATACGGTCATGTTGGTTTGCCATGCCGGGTACTCCGTATGTATTTGTCATGTCTTAGCAACGACGACGACAAAGGAACTGTGCTTTGTAAGTTACTCCGTAAGAAAGCCAACTTTGTATCGGGTCTGTCATGACCAACGTTTTAGTGTTGGTCGTGAAAGACTGTGATTGCTGGCCCGTGTGGTGGTGATACATGGTGTGCCTCACCAGAGCCGTTTTCATGAAGCCATTGGCCGTTGCCCGTGAAAGGATCGTCGAAGGGATATACCCTTTCAGCAATGAGGTCAACCGGTGCAACACACAGGAGATGTCGACGGGCTGGCTGGTGACTGAACATTCGGCCTGCCGACTCGAGCAACGACGTAAGTTGGATGCTTTGTTAACTCGAAGATCTGCCGTCGGTATGGAACACTTGAGGGGCGCAACTTGGGAACTGGTATGTAATCTGAGTACGGAGAACGGAGTACGGAGTAAGGGACCTAGGTACCTACCAGGTAGGCAGGTAGGCAGGTACTAGCATGTTTGCTGCTAGGTACCTGCTCAAGGGTAGGTCTGGTCCCTGAGGCGACTCAACTAAAACTGGGGGCGGCGACTGGTTGTCAACGGGTCCACTTGTCGAGCCCACGCCTTCCCGGGGAATCAGCGGCTGGCAGCTGCCCAGTCTGGTTCAGTGTGCTGCTCCCATCATCACACATGGCATGCACACATGCACGTTGATGCAAGTTGTGTCAATTCCACAAAGGCGCCGGCCCCACACCACCTCCTCGAGTTACCAGGACATGCAACGACAGGGGGCAGGGCCGGTCAGGGCAGGGCAGGGCAGGGCAGGGAAGGGAAGAAGAGCAGGGTAGAGGATGTCGAGAAGACTGGCTGACTCCTTGAGGTAAGGCAAGCACCAGATCCCACCCGCCGCCTTCAAGTGGCCGCGGGCGTCTGGTACCTGGGCCTGGCATTGGACATTGGGTTGACCAGATTGAACTTGATGGTAGCAAAGGGGAGTGCCAGTGCCAGTGCCAGGCAAGTCAAGCAAGCCAAGTCAGGTCGAGCCACCGTTTGAAGCGATGCGTGCACGCCCCGGCGGATGCGCGAGCAGCGAGTTGTTGTCGGACAATCAGGTCGACGGGTCCAGGTTGCGCTGCCCACTGTCTGCCATCCACTGTATGGAGCTGCCAGGGGGCCGCCCAGTGCCCGCTTGGGGTGCCCGCTTGGGGTGCCCGCTTGGGTGTCCGCCTGAGGAGGAGACAAACAGTCTGATGACGTTGGACGGTTGGCGTCCGTCCACATGTGCATGTCTCGCCAGGGACGATGCAGCCTCGAGATGTTGCCTGCCAGCAGGTGAGCAGCCGCTCATCAGTTCCTCCGTACGGAGTACTCCGTACATTGGATGGCCATCAATGTCTTGACTTATCTCTGGTCTCTGACCCCCTTTATCAATGTCAGTGTCAATGGCCCATGAGTTATTAATCGCCCATCTATCCGCCCTGCTCCCTCGACTTCTGACCGATCGCAACAACCCACCCAGACTCAGACTGTCTGCCAGACCAGCATCACCACCAGAACACCAGCCCCATGCAGTTCTGGTTCCAGTACGGAGTACTAATCAGACCATCAACCGCCAGAACCACCGCTCGGCCACCGCCAGGGCCAGACACATACACACACCCACCCACCAGACCAGACCCCGTCGTCGGTGCCTCCACCGCCGCAATCTGCCAGCACTCACTTGACGCCCAGGGGTTTTCATCACCGACCTCGCCCGTCGTGCCGAACTCCGCAAACTTCTTCTCTTTTGCATTGGCCGACTTCTTTTTCTCCTCTGCCTTTACCTTTCTCTTCTTCTCGTCCCCATCTCAACATCTTCGGTGCAAGTGCTTTTGACCATACTCTCCACTCCGACGTTAACTCGCCGCCGCCATCATCCATTCATACGTCCATCCATCCCTTGGCATCCATCCCTCCCTCCCTCCAGGTTGTCCGGCCGGCAACTTGTGCAGTCCGTTCACCACAGCCTCGTCGACATTTACTTTCTCACTCCATTGTCGACTTTCCCCCGGCTTGCATTCTCTGATACGCTGAACCCAATCGCGAAATTCTTGCCCAGTTGCCGCAATCTCCTCGTTGGCCATGTCAGCCGATCACGACTCAGAGTCCAATGGCTACAACAGCCACACGCACCCCATTGAGCGATCCGATTCCTCCGTGTCAACAGCCACGTCTGAAAACAACGACATCGACTCGAGTCAGCCCGTGATTCACCAGCCTATTCCTACTCGTCCACGGTTACCGAGTCGAAAAAGCAGTGGCCCTCTCGTTGTTCCTCGCGATAGCTCCGAAGTTGGTCCTATCGATGCTCACTTTGGTCCCGATGATGTCAGAGCCATGAGCCCCAGGCGAACCAGCGAAGACATTGACAGACTCGGTAAAGAGGCCAGAGAAGAGATGCGAAGGTATGATTGAGATCCTCGGAGACAGCATAGTCAGAAACTCCACCATCATGACTTGGTCGACGGCCAGAGGTGATGCCCTCCGCCTTGCGCCAGAATGTTTCTGCTAACTCCGGAAACTTACCAGACATGCCAAAGCTCTGCAAGAGTCGCTCATCACCATATTCAACCGTATCGAGGCAGTGCGAGAAGAGCATGACAAGTTGGACAACAACAACAAATTCCTTCAGAAATATATTGGCGATCTTATGAGCACAACGAAAATCACCTCATCTAGCAGCCGAGGGAAGAAATAAATGTCAGCACACCCGAGATTTTGTGCGGCGACGATGACTGCGAGATCCTGCCGGCGTGGCGTGAACGAAACGACGAGATAAGCAACGTGCCACCAATCTCAGCAGTCGATTCTCGATGACCTCTCGGCTTACATATCCGCGTCAGAAAAATACATGGCTGGCCTATTCTTTTCTTTAATCTTTTCATCTTTGGCATATAGCAGCCGAAGTCAATTTCAGACAATCCTCTGCTTTGAGCTTCAAAACACTGAGAAATATCAGGCCACTCAGCTCAACCATTGTTGGCTTCAACACCGGCCCTTCATATGGGCATGATACCCAAGCCAACGAACATCCCTTTTTTGTTATTGTTTGCATGTCGACCGAGTCTTGACCCCGGCTCAAATGTCATGTGGCGGCCCCTCGCCGACATGCTTATACCCAAATTTTTTATTGTACAATAGCTACGATTGGCGAATACAGGACCAAAAAAAAAAGAAAAGGAAATCCGCGTTCCGCAAGAGGCTTCAGCATGACAAATGTGTAGTCTTGCCGACCTGTCATCAGAGGAGTCATCGCCGCGTGTGATGCTTCCATTGTTTTTTTCAACTAACGTGAAGTTCAACTGGCGACTTGAGCGCTTTATATTAAGCTCCCCCCCCCCCCCCCCCCCCCCCCCCCTTCTCTTAAAAAGCGGTGATTTATCACCACTATCCTCATTTCTTGTTCTCGCCTCAGCAGTCAGTCTATTCGTGGAGCGCACTACGCCAAAGGAGTGACGCATGGCAAAGCATATCGTTTGGCGTTTACGGGAAGCAAGGTTTGGGGACGCTTCAGACCACTTTTGTTTTTGATGCATCGAGAAACGAACAGATGCGGGCGGTGGGCAGGGATACACGAAGAGAGAGTAGACGAGAAACAAAAAAGGGCAGAAGGTGCATTCATCAATATTGGGAAGGGAACAACAGCATTAGTTAAAATCCGGCACGGACAAGACGGGGTAGACTCGTCTCACAGTAAAATTAATATCATTATCATATGGGAACAAGAGCAATAAATAGTTACCACCGTGAGTTTACGTCCGTGGCGATGATGCCGGTTTAAAAACCGGCAGTGGGAAGCGCCGGACCGAGACCGCGTTGTACATGTCACGTTACCCCGTACCAGAGGTCAGGCCATCGATGGGTTGCCCCTGCCGGTTTCGTTAGTGGCGGAAGACCACTTGGCTGGGGCGCGGTCAACACATGACGTTTTTCGCACGCTGGCTGACCGGTTCCTGTCTTGTGATTTGTCGCAGTTTGTCGGCGGCTTGTGGCGCGGGCCGGTGCAGCGGCATAACCGGGGGGGTTTGTCTGCTTGTGCGGCGCGAAGCCATCCGTCGTCGGCTTTGTTGCTTTGTCACGGAAAAAACGGGATGCATGCATGGGCAACGCGTCTTTGCCTGTCTACCTAGGTACCTAAGGGGGGGACTTGGGCCTAGGCTACTATCCTGCGTTTCTTCTGCCTGCTCGCCACGTCTTCGCTTTCGAATACCAACGGGCCTCCTCCTGGCCCGCTGGCATCCAGGCTCACTGTCACGCTTTTCCTCTGGCTCACGACCCTGACCGTCTCGCCTAGGTTCCTCCAGTCCACCTCGCACGACGCGGCTCCTGCCTCGTGTGTCTCCGTCCGTGGCACCTCCTTGATTTCCACCGTTGGATAGGGTAGGTGGCCCTCGCGCTGGGGGATGAGCATCAGTGGGATTTCGGCCTCCGTCTCTGCCGTCGACGTCATGGCGCTGGCTGTCGTGCCCCCGGGTATGACGAAGTGGCCCCTTCGACGGCCGCCAATGAGCCATGCGTCGTTGGGCGCCGTCACCTCGTAGCTGAACTCTTCGTCGTCCCGGGCGAGCGCGTCCGTGTCCCAGATGCGTGTCCATTTGAGGTGAAGGGTTGCTGGGAGCACTTGATTCACCGAGGCGGCGGGAGCGCCGCCCGAGGGTCCCTCAAGATGGTCCAGGAGGGATTGGTCGATGCGGATGTCCGCCGTGTGCACCATCGAGAGGCATGGAACCTCGACCGGTATGACAATCGACCATGGTTCGTCCGGCGTGCAGGTTGGTATCGTCATGCGAGCGTGCTTCCTCTGCCAATCGTTGAGAAACTCGGCCAACCTTGTCGTCGCATCGTCCCTTGTGCCAGGCACGTAACCGAGCCCACGCAAGAGATGTGCCCACGGGACCTTCTCTAGGTACGATGTCGTGACTTCACCCAGCAGCGCTGCCCTCTCCAGGTCATGGGGCTGCAGCCCCTTTCTCGTTTCCTCCAGTATGCGCGCCACCGTCACCGTCGAATAGAGCTCCAGCGGCGTGTCCTTCAGGCCTTCTAGAACAGACTCCCGTACCCGCTCCTCGATTTCCGTCTGAAGCACGCTGTAGTATAACTTGAGGTGCATTGTCCTGCTGCTCCGCGAAGCCGCCTTTGCCCCCTTCTTCCTCTTTATCTTGTAGAGTAATGTGGCATGCTGCTTTGGGAAGACCATGACTGTGCTGGCTGGCGGGATGCCGAATGAGGGCGAGAACAGGTCCGACTCCGCGAGCTCACTCTTGAAAAGTCGCAGCGGGCTGGATGATGCGGTGTCCACGTTGAACCGGGAGAAAAGCGCATTATGCTTGAACACGTCCTGAACGTTCACACCGACTGCTAGCGACACGGGGATTACGATGGACTTGGAGAGATGATACCGTCCGCCACCTGTTGTTACATATGTAACCTCTACCTTGACCGACACGTCGCCCAGATCTTGCTCAATGGAGTACGGGAAGCGCACGGTAATGGACGTCTCCTTTGCAATAGGCCCGAAGAAAATCGCTCCTGATTCTGGCGGTTTCGCAAACCTCATGGATTCGTCAACAAGCTTGGCCTCTGTAGTCAGCAAACGGAGGCCACCAGTTGTTGGTCGAGTTTTCACATCACAACTCGCAACGTCGTTCCACCCAGAGCGAACGACGAGATCGAGTGCGTTGTTTCTGCCGAGGCTTATGTGTTTGCTAGCCGTCAACTGCACGTCCAGTGCACTGGTGCGCTGGAACAAGGTCACATCGGGGTCTCGGAAGATGCTGCTCGTTCGGGGAGGAAGAGAGTGCACGTCCTGTTCATGATGGAGACAAAAGTTGCGGGATGCCAAAACTAGCCGGCTCACCCGATACCTTCCGGGAACGACGGACTAGGCTATGGTCAGTAACAACGTCGCACCTAGGATCCTCCAATTCGACTTACGTTGCACGCTACAGAGAAAGTGTTTCTGCCGGGACAAACAACAATATCTCCACTGGCTTCAAAGTCGATATCGCTGCGCGGCCCTCCGTCCGTACATGTTATCCTCAGCTTGGCCGAATCCAATTTGAGCTCTTCTGGCAATAGACTCCTGAGCGAAATATTCACTGAACAGCCATCGTTGCCGTCATTGTAGATGGGCGCTTCCTCTAATTCGACATCCATGAAAAATTCCGACAGCGGCACCTTGATCTCCGTTGAGAGGCCCGAGGCCAGCGCAAACAACTTGGCCGCGACCTGCTTAATAGGCGAATCAGCAGGAATGACAGACTTAGGCACCGCTCCCATGGCATGCCTTTGATCCCTCCTTTCTCTTTCAGCGGCACACGACTTGATGAGGAGTGTCATCGCGACGTCAACGTAGCGGCTGTCTGATTCAAGTTCGTCTAGACACTGGCAATACATCACCAGGAGGGAGAGTTCCAAGAGTGACCAGCCATTTTGTGCAAAGAAGGGGGTGGCCTGCTCGAAATATTCGGTAGCAGCCTTGTATTCTTTCAAGTGAACTTTTAGAACGGCCAGATCAGCCGTACAAGAATTGACAGCATGTGCATGGTTGGCAACGACAAAGTGGTGATTAGCCTTGGAAGTAAGGATTTCGTATAGACGGTAAAAGTCGACTGTGTTATCAGTGGCGGTTCGCAGAACTTCACTATTGATACCGACAATTGAAGGAGCAGTAGATTGTGGGCTAGGCTCGCCTTGAACGTTGGGAACATCATCATGATCATCAAGGCTGATCTCTTGCATGCCGTCCAGTCCGGGTTCGCCAACCAATGTTGCCTCATCCCAGCCGTTAGACCAACCTCGCTTTTTGCCCAAGCCTTCCAATATGTTCCTCGAAAGCATGTACAGCTCTGCCCGGCGCGCTGACAGTTCCTCGAGTCCAACTTTGAGGAAGGATGAGGTCTGCGACTCTGGTCCTGCAACAAGAACCGGTCGCCTGACAGACCCAGTAGAGCCGGAACTAGGCGGTGACCGTGATGACGTCTGCGAATACAATGAAGAGGCTCTCGCAGGATGCAGCATAGTCTTTGGTTCTGGGATCGACGACTTCGGCTCAGCTCCGTCTGCCGTGGTCAGGATCGGCGGTGGGATCGGCAGTGCTTTGGTCGACGTCTGAGCCAGAATTTGCTGGGCAACTGTGAATAATAACGATGCAACCATGTTGTCCATCGTTTCTAGCAGCAACGGATCCAAAGCTGCCACCCGTGTCTCGTCTGCTGTATCGGGTTCGGCACTATCCAACAAGGAAGCAATGATGTCTCGGCGCATGACTTGAGAAATCAAAGGGATAAACTCCAGTGTCCGTCGACATATCTCGGAGAGCATGTCCAGATTTTCAGGTCCGTCGTCATTATTCATGGGCGGCATGAGCGGTGTTACGCCACATAGAAGTGCATCACGCTGATTCATCAGTTTGGCCAGCAGCTCTTCTCGGGTTGCCGACGCATTACCTAGACGCAAGAGCAGAGATATCTGCCTCGAGAAGATGTAGCATTTGAAGTCAAACACGGACACTTTGTTTGCCAGAATCATGTCACGATAGGCCTTTTTCGATGAACTAATGGGAATGTCATCTGCGTCGTTCGAGGGCGTCTCCTGCCTTTGCAAATCTTCAGCCTCGTCATCACCGTTAACCCCAGATAGCTCCGCCAAAGCTTGCCTGGCCATCCTTTGCAGCTCTTTCGTATGTGTTAACATTGCGCCACCATGCTTCTCCGGCGCTCCGCTTTCGATTTGCTCGTGAATGACTGCATCGAGCCCGACGCTCAGCTCGTCATATCCGACGAGTGCATCTTCGACAAGGCCGACATTCTCGAAGCCTCGGGCCAAACCTTCCTTCAAGATAAAAAATGTGCAAAAGTTCCAGCCCGGTAGACTTCTTTGGCCATCCTTCTCTCTGATATCCTCCTCGTATTGAGTAACTCGCATATCGAAAGAGCTGAGGATTAAGCCCTTGAACTTGCTAATCAGATCGTTCCATGCGTTTTCGACGTCTTGTTCCGTCTCCGAATACCCAGAAGGCACAACGGGGACAACCCTCGGTAATAGGTCGTAGGACACATCGTTGATACCTATGCGGATCTGGGCAACACGGTCGAGTGAGCCTTTACTTGACGGGTTGAAATCAGATCGAAGCTTCTCCATCAAAGGCGTTGACCCGGGCCTCCATCGCGAAGTGGTTGATGTCTTTTCTGCAGAGCCTCCTTCGCCCTTGCTTCCAGTACTTCGAGGCTGAGTAGCGGCTGTAGTGTTGGGGATGACAACGTGCAGTATCAGCCATTCAAAGGCATCATGCTTCTCCTGGTTGCTGGCCTTTTTGGACGAATTCGACGGTGGGGTGTGCTCCTTGATCCATTCTCGAATCTCTGCCCGAACGGTGGCTTTGTAGGAATCATTGTCGTCGCATCGCACCAGAAGCACCTTGAGATAGGGGGTGTTGCGCAGGCCGGGAATCTGATGGCGTCGCTGGACCGACGAGGAGGCCTTGATCGCCGCACTCTGCTTGTCAACAGTCTCGGTCGATTCGGTCTGACCGCCCACCTGCTGTGTCTGGAAGCCATCGTCGCGCGAAGCATTGGTAGACCGCCTTGACTGGGTAGTCGCGGTTTCGGTCGACTGTGAGGCGTCACCCGGAACTAGATCCACGTGTAGGGTATCGATGGATCGAAGGGGTCCAGCATGCGACTGCCAGTGAAGCTTGTGCAATGGTAACCGAGGGATTAGACCAGGAGCGAGGAGCTGGTACACATGGTGAGGATCGAAGTACTCGACTGCGAAGCGAATGTTCAGCACACAAGGACGGTAGAGGCAAGGAGCAAGAACACGAGGCATGACTTACCTGTCACTTTTGACGAAGACGACTGCTGTTCCATGGCCAAGACGTCGGCGCCTGTGCCATTGGCACCCAAGGAGGTGAGGTGAGGAAGGAATGAAGGAATGAATGTGCGCGAGCGTGCCTATGCCGAGTTGGACGGGAAAGACGTCAGCTTAGATGCACAAGGCTAACTAAGCATTCGAAGCACCCGACGCTGGAGCGCGCATCGAGTTATTACGGGCCAACTTGTGCATGTCTTGCGGGCATATGAACCAAGCTCACGCTGGCATATCAAGGCGGTGAGGGCGAATTGGCGTCTCAAGCAGGCTGCATCCAGTCACCAAAGGGCTGTCAGTGGCCACTAACTATGTACCCACTAAACCAGACATCTGGGCACATGCACTCAAACGGGCACTGTTGGGGGCGGTGAATTGCTGGTCTCAGGTGCTCTTGTTCGCTGAATGGACCAGAGAACCCCTACCAGACGCCGTGACGGCGGGGTGGCCTGGCGGCAGAATAATTCAACCTCACAAAGACGTGGAGGGGCAAAAACGGCTGAGAGTTGCTCGACAGGCTGCATAACTTCCCTTCTTATCACGAGAGACGATTTCAATACTTTCTGTCGGGCATCTCCTCTTCCTTCGCCCTGTCGAAATCTTTGCCTGCATCATGTCCACCCTTCAAGCCGTTCGCTACTCTCGTGGCAACCTCGAGGTTCTCGACCAGCTTCGCCTCCCTCACGAATTCCACTATGACCGTGTCTCAACCCGCCAGGAAGCCTTCGACAGCATCGCCTCTATGCGAACCCGGGGTGCCCCAGCCATCGCCATCGTCGCTAGTCTCGGACTCGCAGTTGAGCTTTTCAACGGTCCCGTGACTGGCGACACGCCCCAGCAGGTCATTGCCCACATCGATGAGGCGCTCGACTACTTGAAGCAAAGCCGTCCCACCGCCGTCGATCTCACCAACGCAATTGACAAGCTTATGGCGCGGATACGGACGTCTGGTGAAAGCAAGCAGTCAATTATCCAAGGCTTCATCGACGAAGCTGAAAAGATCTTCGAACAGGACCTAAAGACAAACCTCGCCATCGGAGACTACGGCGCCGAGTGGCTCAAGGCCAGAGTTGGTGCAACACCTGACAAGACCGTTTCTGTTCTCACACACTGCAACACAGGCTCCTTGGCTACATCAGGCCACGGCACAGCGCTGGGGATTGTTCGAACTTTGCAGGCCAATGAGCAATTACGGCATGCGTTCTGTACCGAGACCAGACCATATAACCAGGGCAGCCGCCTCACAGCATTCGAGCTGGTTTATGAAGGCATCCCCAGCACCTTGATATCTGATTCCATGGCCGCATCCCTGTTCCGCACGAAAAAGTCTGAAAAGAACATTGTGGCTATCATTGTCGGCGCCGACCGAGTTGTTCGCAACGGCGACACCGCCAACAAGATTGGCACGTACCAATTGGCTGTGCTCGCCAATCACCACGGCATCAAGTTTATGGTCGCAGCCCCAACTACCAGTATTGATCTGGAGACAGAGACTGGCGATGGAATCAAGATCGAGGAGCGGAAGCGGGAGGAGTTGACGCAGGTGACCGGTGCTGTCATCAAGGCTGATGGAACTGTGGATGAGAGCACAAAAGTCAAAGTTGCCACGGCCGATCAGAGAATCGAAGTGTGGAACCCCGCGTTTGATGTGACACCGGCTGGTTACATTGATGCCGTCGTGACTGAAAAGGGTGTCGTTGAGAAGGAAGCTGATGGAAAATTTGACTTTAGCAAAATTATGCCTGAGCGATGGGCTAAAGCAGTGGGGGTGACCAAAGTATGATATAACGAAGTAATATGAGGTCCAGTAGGAGCTGGAATATCCGGCAAGTTTTGGGGAAAAAAATTAGACGATGACAACAAGCGTCACCATATGAGATTACGAAGCATGTAAATATCATTGTGTCCACCCGGGGTTATCAGCAATTTCCTGGAAAGTTAGTGCTTCAATGCGTGGACAATCAACTTCCGATACCCTTCAACAGCCTCTTCCAGGTCCGCAACCGTCAAGTTTTCCCTCGCGCCGTGGGCAACGAGAATGCTGCCGGGGCCATACAGGTATCTTGTATGGTTACCAGCTAGGTTGGGGATATCCGTGCCGTAATTGACGGTAATCTTTTCGAACCCTGAGCTTCACCATTAGTAGACGCAACCCTGAGCGGACGAACGTCACAACGTACCGTCAACCTCACAGTCGCACTTGACCGACCCGTATCCATGCGAGCAGTCCATCCCAAACGCGTCTTGATCAACCTCATCCAAGATCTTCTGGATCACGTCCTTTACAATCTCATGCCCGTTGTGCTCGGGCCCAATCGCCACTCTCGCTGCAAAATGGACCACAGCCTTCTCAGGGATCACATTGGCCGCCAGGCCACCATCAAAACGACCAATGTTGAACGTGGTCTGGCCAAAAAGTTCCGAACTGCCCAGGTCGGCGTCGAGAATCTTGGCCAAGGCACGCACCATCAACTCGTTGGCCGACTTACCCAGCCACGGATACCCGCTGTGTCCCGGCACACCGCGAGCAGTAACATGGCAGAACAAACCGCCCTTGTGGCCGCACGCGAGCTTGTTCTCGGTGGGCTCGCCGAAGATGACGGCGTCGAACTTGGGGGGGTTCTTCATCCTGGACAGCGAGTGGCTAAACGTGGCCATTCCGTCGCCAGCGACTTCCTCGCCCACGACAAAAAGGAGCATCACGTCGTCCCTGTTGGCGATTGCGTTTGAAGAATGCAGCTCCTCGAGAGCAGTGATCATAGAGGCCACGCTGCCTTTGGCGTCGACTGAGCCGCGGCCCTTGATCATAGTGTCGGGTGATATCTCTCCCGGGGAGATGGAATACGGGATGTGCGGAGGGACGACGTCGATGTGCGAGGACACGACTACCCTGGCAGTAGGGGCTCTGTTGCCCTTCCAGGCGACGATGTTGACGCGTTCCTTGCCCTCCTGGGTGCCATCTCTGACGGCGACGGGCTGGAGATCGGCATTGTACCCGCGCGTGGTGAGGTAGTCGACGAGGAAGTTGCCGACGGCGTTCTCATCTCCTGACACGGAGGGGATTGACACGAGTTGCCTGTGTAGGCTGAGCAGCTGGTCGCGATAAGCCGGTGCTTTTGTCGTGGATACATGTGAAGCTGGGACGTGATGCGTTGCGTCCTTCAACGGCTGTTGGTGGCCTGCAGCCCATGGCACCAGCGCCAGAGATGCAATGATTGTAAATGAGCGCATCTCGATACTCTGGGGATAACCACTGGCCAAGCCGGTGAAACGACTTAATTTGTGCCAAACTAATGTCACCGTTGGGAAGGTAGTCTCAATGGTGTCGCCCGTCTTGGTCCGAGTAAATTGACATTCCGTCTTCACGCCTCCCCACACTTGTCCGCCCAAGGTCAAGAACCAACCCGGTTTCATTGCTGACACCAATCCACGTGATGGCGCAAAAGCAACGGTTGCTTCATCATTCAATCCAGCCAATTGTTGGCGCTTGCAAGGTTGCACAACATGCCCTTTCAGTTGCGACTGCGACCTCTTCTGGGTATAAAAAAGAAAACAAGCAAACGCCCATATGAAATTGCAATTCTCTAACAAGCCAGCCAGTTACCGCTCACGACCTGGGCTTCCTCAGCCCAAATTTGCCAACGCCTCGGGCAACTAATCTTAGCCGTCAGCTTACAAGCGCGCCTCCTCCGAATGAGTCGAGGTTTATGGAACACTCGGATCGTCGGGGACGGCATCGATGAGCCATTCGTATAAATAGGCGCCACAGTTTGGGGGTTGAAAGTGCGGCCAGAATGTGCAACGCATTTCTGCAGTGCAACTTGATCCCGCCAAAACAAGACCTTGGCCGTTGTTCATTAGCAACCATTGATAGGATGCCTGAGCCAAAGACCAAGACCCAGGTTAGGGTTATTGGGGCAACGGCCAGCAGGTTACATCCCGATGACGACGGTAGCGCTGGGCAGCGCTGAGTTGATGTGGGCAATAGAGCAGGGACGCTGAGCGTATACGAAGCCATGAAGATCCTGGGCTATAAGACGTACCACATGAAGGAAGTGCGCCCTCCAAGGCGGCTCGCCGCACATGGAGCTTCTCACGGAGGCCATCCAGGCGCAATACAATCGGTACTCGGGCATCAAGCGCTACCCCAGGCGAGACTATGACAAGTGGCTGGCCGGATATGATGTACGAAGCTGCAACAACTAACGGAATTGCTTCTTGCCCTTTATTCCTAGTGAGCTTCAGCTGATGTTGGGGAAGTGCCTTGTCGAGATTCCCTACTTCATGAGCTGCTCGAGGCCTACGCAGACGACCCCAGCGTCAAGTTCATCCTGACCGATCGCGACCCCGACAGATTGTCACCAAGTCGAGCCAGTTTCCCCTCAATGTGCTGCAGTATTTACCCCTTCACATGCGGATAACAGGGAAGGTCATGCGGGGGAATTACGTTTCCCGGTGAGCTTGCCCACGGCCGCGATTCCCTTCATTGAGATGGCGAAGCGCCTCCTCCCTGCCGACCGACTCTTGTACTTCCATCTCGAAGACGGCAACTCAGCTCAGCGGCGAAACCCTCGTCTACGTGCTCATCGCGTGTATGGTCAGCACATGCAGTCATTATTCCAAGAAGGCCAGTACATGGTTCCAGGGTAAAGAGTGTTTTTGCCTGAGATGAACATCAAAAAGGCTGCGCTCATCAAATCGATGACTTCTTGATGGACGACCAGGGCTAAATTGTGCTTGAAGGCAAAAGCAACTGCTAATCAGATCCGCCTAATGAGAATTCTCTAGGCCCGATAGTGTGACATTAAAACAGCGACTCCTTAAGTGCATACATAGCTTTTCACCACTCAATCTCCAGATCCCCCAGCTTGTATCCCGAGGTTCAGCAACAGTGAGACCATGCAAACAAGATAGTAGTTAGTTAATAACGCCGTAACATGAGCACCGGCCGACACCTCATTATTGCGAGACTTCCCACGAGAATCCCCTCAAAAGAGTCCCGTCGCGGTCGCGTCCCCCAAAAGCCTGCCACAGGTCCAGACACATGTCGATCGAGTTATCAGGGCCCTGGTTCCTGTCTGCAACCATGGCCTTTCTCTTAACACCGTTGCGCTTCATCGTGATCACCCGTCCACAGAGACTGCCGGCTTGAGCCGAGCTCGCTGCTTTGTCAAAGATAGCGCTGGGTAGAGCAATAAGGGAAATCTTGGGGTCAACGTTCTTGCGACGAGCACTGAGGCCGCACGCGCCGGAGTTATAGAAGGCCTGGCGGCACGCAGCCGGAGAGCCGAATGCATAGATTGAACCGTTTACGTTGGTGCCACCCGCCGCTGCTCTGGCAGTGATGTCGGGAACAGGAGCGGCAGTCGCAGGGAGGGCCAGTCCGAGGAGTACAAGTATTGATGTGGGATGCATTACGACGGAAGAATATCGGTGGGTGGAGGATATATGTGAAAGTGAGTGGTAGTGTTTGTGGTGTTGCGATTTGTGATGTCCAGGGAACCAGACAGATGAGTGAGGAGAGAGGAAGGGCGAACGACTTTAAATATAGTTTACCACCAACCTTGACTCTGTCTCATTAATGGATTGCAGACTTAGTTACAAGTTGTTTTTACAGTACGGCGCGGCCGGGCACCGAATTTTGCACGCTGTCCCGGCTGTTTATCCTGATCAAAACAAAACACGTCGCGTCCACCCACGGAGCACATGTAAGTGGAAGGGCTGCTCGCACATGGCCTGACTTCACCGGCCTAGCTTCGAAGTATCATGGAGTTTTTGTTTGTATACCCCCGTAACGGGCACCGCGGGTTGTCTAGTTCAGGCTTGCCAGGTTGATACCAGTGTCATCATGAGCCTCTAGGGGTGGGTATACATGAGCAGGAACGGCTAGGCAGTGAATTGGATGTGAACTTTTTGTGGTGAAGACTCGGACTAGCTTTTGGCTACGGAACCCAAGCTTAACCTTTAAAAGCAAGGGGACCAGACGGGAAGCCCTCGCGGCCGAGACTCCAGAGGACCGGACCGCCCGAGGCTTAGCGATTAGTCCGAGTGAGGAGTTGCCGGTCGCGGTTCGATTTGACGATGATCAAGTGCAAGTGTCTATCTAGTTCTCAAGTATGTAAGATGTGCGTGCCATGTTAAAATGTCGAGTGAAGAAAGAGAGACTGACAGAGAGAAAGAACGACAGAGCGAGACGCATAATCCTCAGCGAAAAGAAGTTAGCGAAAAGAGGTTCGCGGAGCAGCGGTTGACTTGACCGCCCCGACGAAAGAATAATCGATCAATCAATGACGGTGAGTGCTTGCTGGAGACGTGTAGAGGATTAAAGTCCGCGTCATGATCGGATCGTCCGACGAAGAGGGAGAGAGAGAGTTATTGATTGATGTCTGCACATGAGTCATTACTTGTGCAAGATTGGTCGGACATGCCCAACTGCGAGTTCTATCTATTTTACATCAAAGTCGTGAATGGAGAACTTGCCGCACAGGTCGTGAATGGAGAACTTGCCGCACATTTTCAATTTAGCATCGTAATGATTGGTATGCAAGAGTTATTTAGACTGACGAGGGACGAAAAAAAAAGAGTCGATACAAAAAAAAAAAAGTTACAGAATATGCCAACAGCCAGAATTGAACTAGCGACCTTTGCATGTCATGGTAGTACAAGTGCAACGCTCTACCACTAAGCTATGCTGGCTTGTGTGTTGAAAGTCACGAAAATACTAGTTATAAAGCTGTCAAAGTCGACGGCCTGTCTCTGCCAATGATCAAGTTGTCACCCGTGTACACGAAACATGAGGCTTGCTAACCCTTACTACCTAGGTAGTTATTACCTGACTGAAATCGTAACCTCCACATAATGCTACTGTTGTATCTATACATACACTGGAGAGTAACAAGTATTTGATCCCTTCTCTTGTTCTCTGGCTGTGTTTGGGCTGGGCTAGTCGTCAGGTGAGGTTGGAGACACAACGAGTTAGAGAGCAACAGTGGTAGCAATGCGCACCTCTTTTTTTTTTTTCAAGAAGCCGTCCTCGATTGCCTGGGGTACTGAACCACTCGAATAACCGTGCCTTCGTTTGATGTGTACATTGTAGCGCTGAATTTTGTCATTATTCTAGCTGTCCTGGCGCCTCAATTACCTATCAAGCCACATTTATCGGCTGTGCAAGCGGCAACGGCGTTCAAGGAATGAATTCCTCAATCTCCAGAGAGGCTGTTTTCCAATTGTCTCTCGCCTGGGTTTTCTATTATCGTTCCATCGCTCGCTACCGGTGGCGTTAATTCGTGGCAGCGGTAGCAGCAGCGATATTAAATTCGTCCAACGTGCGGGAGAGGTCGTTGGCCTCTTTGGCTCGGTTGAGGCCTTTCAATTCCGCGTTGGCTGTTATTTTAGCTCAAAGATCAGTGTTGATGGCCCTTATCAATTTTTTTTTTGGTAGCAGATTTAAGAAGTTTGGCGGGCTTTGTTCAGCTATCGTGCATGGTCTCCAATAGGTCTGTGAAACACCCGCCATCTACTGATGGCTTAATAATACCGCAGAACCAGGCTGTGACGGCGAGCCATGGTGCGTTGTGTTGCCGTGATGTTTGTGAAGAGAAAAATTTCCAAAATTTCAAAAGGCTGCAGCCAGATTAGAAAGTCCATCACTCTATCCAGGTCTTTTGGTGTCCACCGTAGCAGCATCGTATTGCAACATGACTGACGCTATAGCATGGACAAGCTTGTTGACCGGATTGCCGCTTAGCTTAGTCTAAGTGAGCAATATGAGAATCGCATAGTTATGTGCACAGATCAACCAGCTGCAACACCGATTATCAACTCGACTTGAGCCGCAAGACAAATCTAAACCTACCCCGAAGAACAGATATTGAGTAACAGGACATGGGTCGAAATCGCACCCGAGTCCCGAGCATGGCTGCGATGGTGATCAAAAGTACTGTAAAGAAATAGACTCAATGCTTGGGACTTGAGATAGGGAACTCTGGCGCAGAACAGCTTGCGACTCTGACCACCAGCTCCGATGTCCGACTCAAGCAGATGTGCATGAATGAGTGAGAATAAAACATGCACAGGTCTAGCTAGCCCTGAAGTGGCAAATACCCAATTGTCAAGACTTCTGAAGGAATGGAGAATGTATATGGAATGAAAAGTAAACACTAGCTGCTGGCGAATAACCCAGTCTGGGGGATGATGTAGCCGGCCTCACTGCTAGAGAAGATTTGCTTTTCAGCTTCGTGATGCTGTCGCAGCGATATGCGCCGCTCAGGTCCTGTGCTGAGCCAAAATCGATCGGCCAAGAAACAAAAGCCATTCGTTTTACATCTTGGTGTTTATGCGAATCCATTCGTCTTTGAGTAATTCCTTGGCTGAGCTGCGATTACGTGCTTCCCACTGTAACATCTTGCGCATGAAACGCAAAAACAGCTCCCTGGCCTCCCCCTCTAGGCTTGATTCAATCTTCTCGAGAGGGGCAGGAGATGGCAGCGGAATGTCACCAATAAACGAACCTGACACGCACTTAGCAATCTTACGGAGCGCTAGGCAGTCCCAAACTTACCATCATCGGAGAAGAACTTTCGAGACAGATTGCCTCGGGCGAGCAGCTCCTGTGGCGGAGGGCCAAGAAGTGCTATCATCTCGGCTATGTGTGCTCTGCTGCGATATGCGTCATGCTCAGGATCATGTCCTGTGAATAAATGGCCTCCTTCGAAAATATCCCAGATCTGGAGACGGTAAGCTAAAGACCCACTGTCAACGAGGCGGTAGCAATGCTTACCATGGCGCCGGTATTCCAAATATCAATCTCGTAGCTCCATGGAACCTGCAAGATAACCTCTGGTGCACGGTAGATATTTGGCTGGACATCTTCCGTGTGAGGTATACTCCCAAGAACAGCTGAGCCGAAATCACACAACACAGGGGCACCCATGCGCTTCGGCATTCTGAGATCTCTGGAGCGGTAAATGGTGCGACCGTCTAGCTCTTTGCGCGGTGAGGGCTGCTCAAGCTCTTGTTGCTCGAAATCAGTAAACACCGTCTCGTCTGCGATGCTGAACATGATGTTGTCTGCCTTGATATCTAGAGATCCTGGTTAGGCACCATAGAGAGAATCTCAAGTTTCTGTAAGATTACCTGTGTGGATGATCTTGCACTCGGTATGTAGGAAGTCCAACGCGTAGAATAGCTCTCTCAGAACAATCGCCAAGATGGGTACGGGCAAACGCCGGACGGGATTGCGCCAAAGAAATGTTATCACACTCTCGAAAAGCGGTGGATGTACAAGGCATCGGTGCGACCCATTAGGACCGGCGACATCGAATGAGTCGATAAGAGTTCTGACAGCGCTGGACCCAGGATGGCTTTTGGGACCAGCCCCAATGCGTTTATATATATTGAGTTCATCGTCCACTTGGTTACCCATGGATTCAGAATTGATGAACAGTTTCAAGGCTACATGTCGGTTTTGGCTACACACGCGTAGACAGACGTTAGCAGCGGTTCGTGAACACCCAGAAAATTTTGGTCTCACCTCAGGTCGCGGGCGAGCCAAACCGTTGAACTGGCTCCAAACCCAAGTTTTCCCACGATTTGATAGCGGTCCCGAAGTACTTCACCGATGTGAATTGGGTAGTATCTTGAAGCGAGGTAGCCCGGCAGGTTTTCCTCTTCAATCAACTGAGTGGGTGATAGCTTTGGAAAGGTAGCTTTAGAGAAGTCCAGTGGCTTCCAGGCGCGTCCAAACCTGGGTAGCCAGCGGAAAGAGGACAGCATCGTCCAAGATAGCCTGAGGTGGTGGTCTATGTGATCTCGAGTTGAGGGATGTTACTGGGTACGCGATATACCTCTGAATTTTGAAAACGCCCCTAACGGATCTGATGCAACGAGGCTGCATCATCGAGGTCATGAAAACTGGGTCAAGGAATAAGGTCAAGGCTCACCGAATAGACGCTACGGCACTCGTGACTTGTTTATGGCGCCCCACTAGAGAGTCTAGTGTCAGCCAATCAGCATGGCTTTCAGCCCGCTCGCAAATGGCACCGTTTAGCCGCGCAAGCACAGTTGGACCGCATATCAAATTGCCTCTCTGACTCATGCATGCATGGCCCCCCTCCAACGGGCCTCCTCCGATTTGATGCAATATTGGTACGGAGTACCTTCCTGCCAATGAACTGTGTTCGACTACAGGCGAGTACGGAGTACTGCGGCACGCCTTGCTGCGACTCGTCTTGATTTGCGACCATATGAAACAAATGTGTAATGTGACAAACATTGGTGTTGGTTCTATATCCCTACCTTGGTCACTTAATCGTTTTCTCTTGTTTTCGTCACGATTTCATTGGCTCTGTTCAAGTCTTCGCCACTTTATTGTTACTTCTTGGCCAACGAGTACTTGCATTGGGCGCGTATTGAGCGTGACTCCTCCTCCCGACCATTCCCCTAGAGTTGGGCCCAGAACCCGAAAGGCGAGCATAAATGGATGATTGACCTCCAAATTTGCTCATATCCTATGGATCGGTTCCCTAAGACTCACTACCTTCAACAACTCGAACAATCAATTTATTCCCGCCATACGTGTATATCATAAATTCACCATCACCATGTCTAGATTTTTCACTACAGCCAGCAGCCGTCTCATCAGGTGGCTTGGATATGACAGAAAAATGCTTCCTGGAGACTTTTTCAACGCCGTTGAGCATTACTCCGTAAATGGAGCGGTGAAGGTATGCCGAAGTGCATCGTTCACACCTCCTCTTTGCTAACAGGGACGTAGAAAGTTGGCAAAATCGAATCGATCGAGATTCTGTACATTATGGACTTCATACTGCCTGCCCTCACACTCAGCGCTAACTATTTCATTTAGCTTTCGAAATGACGGCTCCAGTCCTGTCCACGTATCCTCGTTCAATCCCCAAGACGAGGAATTGATTATCAGCGCCCGGATCACGCCGGCTGACGGAAGTCGGCCTATGACACATCACATTTATGGGAACGGTACTGGTACGATCAGGAGAGACGACAAACGAGAATACTCAACTTCTTCAAGATTAGGAAGGCAATAGTGCAGCCTCTTGATTTCGGCGCTCTCTCTATTCCAATATGAATTGGGAATCTTGGTCCAGTGGACCGGCTCGGCGAATTTTTATAGATCAGTTATCACAGAAAGTGTGACATGACCACGCCGACTATATGCTAGACCTTATGTCTCTTGTGTGACAGAAGTGAAGAGAATTGTTGGGCTCCGCCGGATCCTCGTTTGTAGACGAAAGACAAGGAAAGCAAAAAATAATCCGCTAGAAGTGCGGAACTTCTGAAAACTAAAATTTTTGAATGAACTGATTTCCATCAGAGCTTACACAAAGGCACTTCTGCTGTAAGACTTTCGTTGTCGCGGGTTATATTGCTGGTGATGGTTGAATCAAGTAAGGCCGTTGCACGGTTCATCTTTCCTTTTTTTCATCCTCACTATCGATGTGAAGTTTTACCCCTACCATCCATGACTCAGGTCATCCATACTGAAGTTGAACTGGAATTCAGCTTGAGTCTTCCGCCACTTGCCACGGTACATGAGTTTTCAGACGTGACCCATGCAGCCGCTTTGGTATTGCAGTTCGTGGCTCTTTGTGATATCAACCCTTCATCTTTCATTAAAGTCTGGTAAAGAAATTGCTAAAGTACAACTGTTCAGTTTGATTGAAAGAGATTATTTCCGAACTCTTGAACATCCCCCACACCCCCGTTTCTGTTACACGGAAACATCGGTCACAAAGGTGGAGGGATCACAACCTTTGATCGAAGGATGTAGATAGATGGGAGATTTAGGGCTAGTCACACGATACGGAGCTTCAGTCAACCTCTTGAACCCTTCCTGTCTAGCTTCTTCCTTCGGAGCCGAGGACCTTCTGGCACCTAGTCGATTATCTCTAATTTGAGTCTCCTGCTACAAGCCCGGCAAAAACAGCCCTTGTTTCAGTTTCCCAAATGGTCTCCTGCGTCTCACGGACACCGTCCCCAATGTCTTCCAAACCCCCTTCATCACCCAACGATGACTCTGAGATGGTCCTAAACTGTTGACAGCCTATTCTACTTATTGATAGAGCCGAGAAATAGCCATCGGATAGTACTTGAGAAATATCTTATCTGAGGGTTCCTGTTGAACAACAAACTCAGTAGATTAAATTTGTGCAGCTTGGTGTCAAGTTTCAAGGTAACAATATCAGATGTTACTCGTCAAACTTGGCTAAAAGTTCAATTCAAATAAGAGAAGGTAATTTAGTGTTTGAAAGATAGCTATAGACTTTGTTTAGAGTATATATCGTATAGTACGAACAAGAAGATTAAAAAGAAAACTTGATGAATATAAGCCTTATAACATGAAGATAACACAGAGAAACCTGAAAACCTTGCTTTGCAAAAACAACAAGCCCTTAAAGCTCAAATTACCCGGATTCCTATTTCTGATTAGGCGATTTCATAGTGACACATGTGTGCCTCGAGCACCTAGATGCTATAACAGTATTTGAATATTTGACTTGAGATCATTCTGTTCGTTAGTAATAATTTGTCCCAGTCGAGTAAGAACAGCCGCTCATGACTTGCAATGAAAATCGGACCATGAGTCGGGGCATTACGCATGTCCGAGAACTCAGTGTTGGAACGTAGCCGTATGTATAAAGGTGCGATGCCACAAACGTTTGAGCACCAAAAAACATCCGTGACGAAGTTAGCCCTTTCATCATATCTCAAGGCGCCGTCACCCCCCCCCAATTCTTCTGTCCATGATATTTCTTTGTCGTCTTGAGTTATATCGTCATGTCAAGAATTTCCACTTCCAGCCCGTGAGTGAAAACCGCACCGCGGCAAGGACCAATGCGGCTGATAGCATGACGGATCCGCCCCAAATCTGAGCATAAGTGTAACTGCCCGTTCGGTCAATGATTGCTCCTGCCGTAGGCGGACCAGCGAGTGTGGAAAAGGCGCACAGCGTCTCTACCATGCCGAACCGAATTCCCATCTTTTGCGGATCCAGAGTGAGACTCGCCAATGAAGGAACATAAGTGCTTTGACTTGCACTGATAGCCAGACCGTAGAAGACGCTGAACACGTACATGCTGGTTCGCGTAGTGACAGTGGTCCAAACGAAGAGCATGACTCCTACGAAAGCAGTGGCCATGATGAAGATATTAATGGGCCCAATATGTGTATTCGCCACGTATCCCACTATTGGTCGGACCGGTAAACCGATGGCATTCGTAATTAACAGCAAGCTGACTGATTCGACCGACGAGAACCCTATGACGTTGCGCGCAAAGCTGTTGATCTGTTCCGTACCCCATTAGTCCATGAACGACACGAATATCATCCGGGTAAGGAGAAGTGGCTGTACTCGCGTAAAATAGTCCGAAATACATTCCATAAAAGTTCAAAAACGACCCAGCAGAGAATAACGCATATGGGACCTCTTTGAAAGCTGCCCATTCAACCCAAGGACCCGTTTTCCGGCCCGGAAGATAAGGCTTGAGTAACACACAGGCTCCTATGCAACATACAAGCGCTACAAGCGCGCCAACTCGCGTAGCCCAGCTAAACCCTATTTGAGGTATAAGGTACTGGACTATTGCCGGGAAGATGACTCCTCCCGCCGAAGTCCCCATGGCTGATATGGATAGTGCGAGTGATTTGCGTGTGCTAAAGTATGAGCTGGTGATAGCAACGGCGGGCGTGGAGATGACGCCGAGTCCGATTCCAGTGCAAATCCCCTGGGCAAGCATGATGTGCCAGAACTCGTAACAGAAACTAGTCATATAAGAGCCCAGCACGACGAAGAAGCATCCCACAATGATGATCTCTCGAGAGTAGCCAGCATCGGCGATGCGGCCGGATGGACCGCAGACAACGAATGCAAGGAAAACTTGAATGGAGCCAATCCAGGACACCTGCGCCGATTTTAAACCCATTGTGTCAACATAATACAGTTGGTACACGCCAAAAGTCGCAGCGTAGCCCCAGGATACGGCATTGGCGAGATTGGCGGCCAGAACTTGAGACCAGGCCAGCCATCCTCCGTTAGGGGGGTTGAAATCAAATTCAAGAGTTGCAGAAGATTTATGTCGGTCGTCAACATGGCCATTGCGAAGGTCGTGGGCAGTGCGGGATGAGGCATTGGACGAGGCGCGGGACAGAGAAGAGCTTATACTATTCACCGCGCATATGTCATGGCTAGTATAGTGTCGTTTCTCGTCCTCGATGACCTTTAGTTGGTCCATGGTTTTTTAAAAAAAAAGTCCAGGGTGGCAGGCGAAATCGACGATAGAGCAAATGCTCAGAGGGACGAGTTATATTAGATTTTCATCAGTCTACCACGACCCTCGTGCCCTACCAGCCCGTTATCCTTCATTCCATAGAAATTTCTCCCTTGTATCTCTGCCAGATCTCACTTGTGGTGTGACGATGAAGAATAGGGAGCTTGCTTGTCTCAGTCTACACACAGAGGCGGTATGATCGTCAGCGTATCCGACAAGCTGTCACCACTCCACTAGCTGGGTGAGACACCAAAAGGGGAGAGAGCTTAAGTTACTCCGTTGGGGAAAAAAAAAAATTCATCGTGTAGTTGTGCTTGCACGTCGTATTCCCAGCCTCCCGACGTCGCATTCCTAAGCCCGTTCGCATTCCCCAACAGCTCTCTAAGTTTTCGACTTGAAATTGAAGTGCGTCACGAGAGTAGATCAGTGTCCTCGTTCTTTTCATCACTTGATGTGCTTTATTGTAGGGCACTTTGAGTTAGAATGCATCCTAACACTAGCTTTGGCCGCTCTCGCGAAATGCGTCGAGCATGGGGTTATCGCCATCACCCGTAGCTTTGAGAGTTCTTTGCAACGGTCCTGTACACGAGCTTTTCTGTGGGTACATCATTTTTATTCATGTATTCGTTTTCGTGAGTCATTGATTGATGATCTCTCAGAGCAAGTCGAAGGATATACTTATCCCGCCAGTCGGCACATCGCGCCGTGACGGCCAAGATGGATGGCTAATGGCGCCAGGAGACTTGGTTAATGGATTCCTTGGCGATAATAATATTCCGTTTATTCAACATGAATACTCTTCGAGCTTGCCTTCTCACAGGAATTTCAGACTCGCAGGTTACTGAATCACTGAGCGGTGTAGTGGGATCACTGACGCGCAGAAATGAAGCACGCACTTCAGCTTGCGCCATTGGAGAGGTGCTTATAATTAACCGGGAGCCTGGTATGCACCTTCATTTCCTTACCAGGAGCATAGGTATTAATCGCAGAACTTCAGCCGGAACATACCCACCGAAAATCGTACCGTGGACGAATGCTTCAACCCGAGTAACCACGAGGATTCGTGTCACAATGCTCTAACGTTGTTCTTTCCAAAGTAAAGGGGCATCGACCAGAAGCCACGGCAGTCGAATGAACTACCTCTTGTATGTTCCTCGCTTCCTGCGTTCCCAGCCCCATTCTTGACTTCGGGCCAACGTCCTCAAACAAAAAGCCATCGGGTTTCATCTCTTGACCGCCATCGCCAGGCAGCATTCCACCAAATGCCCAGGTTGCCCATGCAGCAGGGCCCGAACGCGCCCATACGGTCGGTCGGTTATACCAAGGCTCTTTGACATGGTGAGTACTGTACATGCGGCCTGTTAGGGGGTCAGGATCGGTGATGTAGCGACGAAGTCGTTCGAGGGGCATGAAGAACCGCATCAAGGTTTGCCGCAGCCATGGAAGAGTGAGTGTGAGCGCTGCCGTCGCCGTGCGCGGCTCTGGAAAGCTGTTGACAAGCCAGACAGGTGGTGCGTCGTGGTCTATCATGGGATATTGCTTACTCAAACGAGCAACGCATCTTGTCACCCATCATGACGAGACCCATTTGACGCATCAGTAGTCTCACTGCTTTGGGAAATATGGACGTGAGCAGATCTAGCTGACCGTTGGCCAGTTGTCGGCTGGGAAGCGATGTTCGAAGTCGATCAGTCTCGTAGTGTAAGGTCCATTCCTCTACTTCTTCCGTGAACTCAATTCCATCTTTCCAGTTTTTTCTACAGAGAGCCTCGGTATAACTAGTTGATACCCATCATGTTGCCAACGATGTTCCCAAAGAGTTCCCTGCGCCGCCACTTCGAACGTTACAAGTTCTCTCCATTCGTATAACCTGATGAATCGCTCAGGCTCACTCATGGCCGCGTGTAGCACATATAACAGATCTTCGTTTTGGATTTTACCCGACTGAATGTAGAGATAGTTCATTCGTGCGACCGCGTCGTGAAGTTGGGGAGAGCTTGGGGGGAAAAGCATGAAATTAGACACATTCGTCATATTTGTTACGCTATAAGAAAAAGGGGTATGCATGACTTACCAAGCAAAAATGAGGGCAGTGTCTTTCAAATCTTGGAACGACTCAGATGTCAGAATTCGCGTTTTACGAAGCTCTGATCACAGCCATCTTGGGCTCACCTCTTGGACACATTGCTCTGTTTGCCAAGACCGCTCGTCGAAGCCAATAGTTTTGCAATGTTTTGTACGGAAAAGGTCTAAATAAGTCAGGGGTTGACATAAATTGTTGCTGCGATTACTAACTTAACTTCATCGGCGCATATGCCAAAGAGAGGCCAAAAAACAAAGGGAACTCCTAAGTGTAAGCATGTTCGATGATTGCTTGAGCCTCTGCACCTGTCAAGGAAGCTCTGTCGGGAAAGTTAAATCGAGACTCTATAGAACGGAAGCTTCTGGGCCGTGAAAGAGAGCAGGTCAGGGCATAAAGAATGACAGTAATGATGCATATGATCGGCCATGATAACTTAAGAATCAGTGTCCACAGGGTAGAGCAGCTGTCAAAAAGCCAGTTAAAAAAGATGTCCAAACAGCCATGATGGTAAAATATTGAAAACTTCAATGTTCCATGATTGTTAGCACGCATGTAGTATCGTACATGCTATTCTGCCTCGAAGTCAAACACGGCAGAAAGCACGAAAAACCACATACATCCTTGATAAATAAAAAGTCTCGGCATGGTGGGCTGAGGGCACCAGAATGAAGTGACGGGTCTTGAAGACTCTGGATATCCTAGCAAAAGTATAAACGTATCCGAATGGTGTCTAATGAGCAATAGCAATAGCCCTTGTCCGAACCGAAATTCTAGATCTAGCAACTAGAGAGTGAACTACTAACTATGATGCAGATGATTGGCAGACGGGAATACGAACACGAACGGGCCGGATGACACGGGGGTGAGTGGGGCCGGGCCGGACTTGGGAATCGGTCATGGAGCAATAACTTACCAGATGTTGGAGGCATCCGAGCGCAATCACATGTCTCCATGTTTTGATTAAGTCATCTGCAAAAGCGAGAGGACACAGTAAGGAGTGTAAATTTCTCAGTAAAAGATTTGACGCAGTTTGATTACACCGGTCACGGTCCTCTGACTCGACGAAGCTCATTCTCTGCACACATTTATTCCTCACCCGGACCCGGTGTCGGAGGTGGACATCTGACGCACTACAGCTCTCCTGTCCTGTCCCGCGTATGCTGACTTCAAAGTAAGTTGAAATATTGCGCTTAATCGTGTGTAGCTGAGGAAAATCAAGTGAATATCCAAGTGAATGTCCGTCTCGCCTTCGCTGCCTGGCTGGAGGCTGTGCGATTTGTGTCGCAGTAGCTATTCATCAGCACCATAACCAGTCATAGGCATGGGTGGTTTGTCTTCTAAGAAGAAAAATGCCGCGAGGGACATGATGATGCAAATGAAAGCTGTGATTATGTCAGTTGCAGCGATATTGAAGGAGGAGCAAACACCTTGCCTAAAACCATATTCATAGAATAGTAACCCACAGAATCAGCCAAAGCGCCGGACAAGAGAGGTCCAAGTAGCAGACCTGCTGAGAAGGCTACGATGGAGAGTGAGTAACATCTTGAATAGCCACCCCCAGGCCCAAAGATGCCGGGTTGTCTAGACTCTAAATCGTCCACAACGCCTGTATTTCGAAAGCCATGGATCAGCCGTGTCACTTCGAACGGTCAAACATTGCTCAAGTATGTTACTGACGAGTGATTTCAAACGCACTGACAGTGCTTGTGAGGTTGGTCACGCACCCTATGCCAACAAATGCTGCGACGTATGTAAACTTGGCAGAGTTCTCAGAAGCAGCCCACGGGAACTGTGTTTGATCCGCAGCGCCGAGGAGCCACAAAAGAGGTGCCAAGGAGGCGAAGCCAGCAGAAGTAGGCTTTCTTGTTCCGAACCTATCCCTTAGTGAGCCGTAAAGGGGACTGGCAAGGATAATCGGAACTTGCAGGACTGCAAACAGCAGACCAGTCGGCAAGCTGTCCCATCCGAATGCGAATTTCACATGGGTGGGAAGGGTTGTACCGTAGCTGGCAAGAACAACTGAATGAATAATAGAACATAATATAGAAACAATGACCCTTTTCTGTGTAAGAATGACACTGTAGAAGGCGGTCGCTGACGTAACTATAGGCTCCCTCGTTGTAGCCTCTCCGAGTGCACTGCCACCCTGGCCGTCCGTGTCAGGGATCAAAGGGGAATCTTCTTCTGGCTGTCTGGCTGCTGCTTTGCTGGACTCTTCGTCCGAGATGGTTTCGCGAGGGCGCTCAAGCATCACAAGCCGCATGGCGATATTCACTGCCATGACGACAAACACGCTACCCCAAGCTATCCAGTAACTTGTTAATGAGAGCAGCAGCCCTGCAATGGCTGGGCCCAGAAGCTCTCCTACACTAATGCAGCTGTACATGAATCCAAACGCCTTACCCATGTTCTCTCCGTCGATATAGGTGCGAAGGGTGGCCACTCCAATTATCCATGCGGCTGTTGCGCCAATGGATTGCAGGACTCGGCCAGCGTAAATTACCCGGACTAGAATAGAGGCACGCATTAGAGATACATCCTGATGAGAAGTAAAAAGACACATGACCTACCGGTCGTAGCCGCAGCAACAAAGAGGGTTCCGAGAATAGCAATAGCCAAGGCTATCACCAAAGGCATCTTGCGGGTTGTGACCAAGTCTGCCAGCTGTCCGATGAAGAGAGAAGATACAAGAGATACGACTCCATATAGAGTTAGGACTTGGTAGGTGAGTCGTTGAATATCCAATGGGTCTACATGGTTTCGTTCTTCCAAGATATACGGTAGAATAGGGATAATAAAGCCGTAAAGGAAGCTTTCTGCAAATCTCAGAGAACAAAGGGTCAATCAAGTCAGCATAATTATACCTCTGGCACATCACGAAACAGTATTTCATCCATTGTGCCTGAAATGGAAAGCAATAGAGGCTGGACTTGCCTGCGAAAAGGGCCATTGAAATGCACACGATACCGAATGTTGTCGACGCCCGCCATCTCTGACCCCAGATTTTGCGCTCGTGATCCGGCATTGACGAACCCATGTTGTTGACCATTCTCCCCTAATTCCTTTGAAGAGAGCTATTTCGGATGGGTAGAATATTAGGTCAATAAACGCAAGTGTTGGTGACTCGAGCAGAGAGTTCCGCCAGGGATATCTACCAGGAGAGCCTTTAGTTACCCCTGCGAATCAACGTACATTTTCAACCCACCGGCTGACACGAGACGGGAGTGCGAGACACGTTTCCCCCCTCATCTGCAGCAATGTAGATGAGACACTGCGAGAGGTGGGAGCCCGAGTCGAGACAACCATCACGTAATCATGTTGGGAGACACTGCAGCGTATAGTTATAGACTGCAGGCGATGATGGAGAGTCAAAGACGAAAAAAGAAAAAAAAGCCTTGGATGTGGCAACTTTGCACTGAGCTTATAACTAAAGCAGGGAAGAAGATGATCCCATGCCCGGAATCTTGATTATTGTGATCGTATGCCTATCAAGACACGGTCAACAACCTTCTGTGACAAATTTGTATCACGATGCGATGAATATGTGTCACAACGCGGTGAACAATGGGTGGGCTGAAGATGCTCAGTCGACGTATCACATTTACGTCTGACAAGGTCGAGCACGCCATGGGCAATGAGGAACAAGCAAACAGTGGCATGAACCGAAGTGCAATACTTCTTGCCCCTCCCAGGAGTTGATATGTGCATCTCCTGCTTACCCCTCTCGCACGAGGCGCGAAAAGCGACAGTCGTACAGTGACCAAAGCCCGGTGTAACTTCGTCATCGGGTTGGTCAAGTGTGCAAGGGACGCCGCTTCGCCATTCTGGAGGGACTGAATCCATCGATTATCAGACTGATGGGTGGACTCATCTTCGCCGAGGTCGATCCTGAGGGGATTCTGCAGAGAAACGCGACAACTTTGCCTCGGGGGGGGGGGTCAAGGCTCCATCTTAGTTTTTCGGTTTCTATCCGGTGTTTGTATGCGCCAAAGAGTCCGCGATGACATCCATCTTCTGAGCTCTGGCGCCGATTTGCCGCTGGTGGGATGCATATGACTATAGGTTCATGCCCATATGTTGATATATCTTTGACAGTCACGTCGCAGTGATGGCTCCTCTCCTGTACATGGGGTTGAAACACGGAGAAATGCCTATCAGAAGCCTGGAAGTATGAGAGCGGGCAATGGGATTATTCAAGAATCGTGCGGAGGAGGCGGTATGGACTTATGAAGCAGTCTCAGGCGTCATCATCACAATAGGGTGTGTCAAACGTTGCCTTGCATTGCGTGTTTTATACCCCCTATGTTCGGCAGGAATTTTTATTGGCGTAAAAAAAGCCAAAGAAACGCCAGATTGACGTGTTCACGCAATATCGCCTGCATAAGATGTAAGACGATGAAGGCGGGCCGATATCGACGTCAGATGGCATATTGCGCGCATTGGGTGGGATCTGGAGACCGACGAGGGCTTCACTTCGAACTTTCGTATGCATAATAAACTGTTCCATGCTTTTCAAAAAAGCCCAAGATGACATGTTCGTAATCTTTGACGAGATGCCGTGATGCCGTGTCATATTCACGCTTACGACAGCCGGCGAGCCTGCTCAGTGAGGAGCAATTGGTGTCGAATAATCACGAAAAAAAAACTAAAATTGGCAGCAGTGAAAAAGAAAAAATTGAAGATAGATCAAGTATTGCCATGTACGGGTGAGTACGATGTGAGAAATTGCAATCCGTTGATCATCGACAGTACAAGAGTTCACCTCAACGTCTATCTGAAAATAGATGGCTTGTTTTCTCTTCTCCGTGTAGTTAAATAGCCGCAAACTCACATCCGCTACAACATGGATGGGCAAACGTCTAAAGCAGCATCGCGACGGGCTGAGTCTTCGATTTGATTTTCAAGGTTCGTCCTGGCCGCTATAATATGAATAATATGACTGCAGCCCAGATGGAAGACTCGGTGATTTCCACCTCTTGTCACTCCGATACATCGGACTCCATCTTCTCGAGTACGTTACAGGCCGTCCTCAGCGCATTGTTCAAGTCTCGATTTCCTGACTCTATCGAAGATTCACCTCCCACTGGTTCAGCCTCGGCAGCCTCGAATGACACGTTTTTCTCACTACCCAGCGAGAGCCAACACGAGGAAAATACCCCACAAGCGTTGATAGACATCATCAATGGCATATTGGGTCCCATTGAAGCCTCGACATCAGTCGTGCAAGACGGTCATCGGGCTAATAGCGCCGACGGTGATGAACCAGTGCCAAACCCTCCTCCATCGCCTCCCAGAACACCGCCCCCATTTTGGCCACAACCAAGGCCGCACCTCCAGAGCGATAAGATTGAGACTGAAGTATGGGACATGGTTAGTGACGAGGAAGAAGTAAAGGAAGCTGGATGGGAGCGTTTGTGAAAAGTTTCCCGAACCGAGTTTGGTGTAGCAAGCCATGCCTTTACGGGTTCTTGCCGCGCTAGGGTTATTTCCCGTGTTCTACATAACTTCATGCCTCTATGAGTGGATATCGTAGGGTGACCCTTGACAAAGCCATGTCCGTCTGGGGACAATTGCAGCACCGTCGCCGTCGTGGTTGTGGTTGAGAAGTTGATGACATCAATGAACGCGAGATATCAAACTTTCATTCTGTCAACGAAGTTTCCATGACCCCTTAGATAATTAGAAGGAGAGGGCAGATTCGCCGTGAGCAAGACTTGCATGAACGGCAAAGTCGACGTCACATTTGCTTGGTGTCACCGCAAAGTAGCATCCGCATCCGTACACACTTGAATGTTAAGTTACATATGGACAGTATAAGCCACATTAGGGTTTTACATTTCTGTCTTGGGGTCCATCAAGTGTTCGCCTAAGCCACAAATCACACATCATGAGTGGTGACGGAATGCGTCTCTCAGTCTCTCTTCCATTCAAAGCAGCCCCCTCATCCTCAAGAACCAACAAGACACTTACACAACGCTGAAGATGTGGAGAAAAGTGCAGAACATCATCACGTATCTGACCGCGATTACGGCCACCGGCGCCATCACTAAGGAGCCAAGACAAATCTATTTTACCGCCGACACTGACGCTGACGCTCGGTACATCCCTCTTTCTACCCGAAATCACTGGATGAGACGAGCCAATGCTGCTCTTTTTGAGGTAACGGGCTCCCCGTGTCCTCCTCAGGCTTTCGGATCCGTCATTGTGAACCACACCGCCGGCGGGCTGGGGGATCTTGTCTGCATCGGAGTCAACGCTGTTGAATCTGGCAATCCAACTCTTCATGGTCAGACGATGACCCCCCCGCAAGTTACAGACGAAGAGAAACTATTGACTAGAAGCATAGGGGAGATCGCCGCTATCAACAACTGCAGCGCTCTGCTCAGGGATCCAAACGGCTCGTACCGATTCTCCGGCCGAGAGACGTTCGAAGCCTGGGCCGATCTCTCGTTGTATACCAACGCGGAGCCATGTCCCATGTGTGCGTCCGCAATCCGTTGGGCAGGCTTCAAGGAGCTCGTCTTTGGAAGCAGCACCAAGTTGCTGATAGCAAACAACTGGACCTTGATGACTCTTTCTGCGGAAGAACTGTTCAAATACACGACAGACATGCGGACGAAAACGGCTATTATCCCAGACATCTTGGCGAATGAGACAGATCCGTATTTCACGTGGCAGTATACCAACGGCTCAGAATGTCCTCCGGGATGTGAGAGGCAGGGATCGCGATGTAGTTTCATGGCCGCCGGTGCTGGAAAAGACGAAACGGCAGCATCAAGCCAGACGAAGGTCTTGGGGTCGACTGAAATGCAGTATATAGGAAGGTCCTTGGTAGAGTAACAGCAACCACACCACATGAAGGGGGAGACAACAATTATGCTCATTGCTGGAGCCATTCACTGAGGAGAAGTGGGATTATCAGTCTGACTGTAATTATCCCGAGACATCAGATGTCAAAACGCTGGTCACGGGTGACGCAACAGCCTCGCATGATGCGGGAAGCGAAGCGAGTTACGCCTGCAGCACTGGTGATATTGTTACTCTTTCGAGTTTGCAAACCGCCTCACTATTCCCTTGCAATTGAAGGATGGTTGTTGGTACTACAGTGCTACTCCTTGCTGGACGGTTTGGTGCACCACAGCAGAAGCATGTCTCACCAACTATTGGCATGTGATCAAATATAAAGACTGACACCTTCAACTAAAATAGAAAAGAATGGAGAGGCAAATGTCTGACATGTTACGTACAGTTCCAAATTCTTTGCCCATGCTGTGTGATGTGTGTAAGTTATATGCGGGTGTGCATAAGGAGCAAAGGAATCTCATGCAGGTGCCTTTGTAACCGCCACATCCCTACAGCGGGCGGATGTGCCGATGAAGCTTCACAGTTCTGGTCCATCTTTTCTCATGGAAAGCCGTGCCTGTCGGCAAAATTCCATTGCCTATCCATACACCATGACGCACGCAGACCGGGGAGGGCCCTCGTGGACGCAAGGTCCCGGAATCTCTCTCATCTCATCTTGCCTCACCTCCAAAGCGATACTGGGATGTCAACAAAGTAGAGATGATGGATCTGTGAGCAAATCGGCCCGGCTGAATAACTTGTCATTCTGTCATTCTCGGCCCATCGGCAGTTACGAGAGGCCTGAACACGGCCTGTCTGTCCCCCGCAGCTGAACTTGCTTGATGCTTACTTCCAAGACAGCAACGGCAACATGTACGGAGTACACGGTTTGGTAGCACAAACTGCAGGGTTCAGGGACTTGAAGCCCATGGCAGCAAATCCTCGAGACTCCAATCACCGCTCGTCTTGCATGACAGCTGACATGGTGAAAAATGGAGAAGCAACGTCCGGGCACGAAACCACCGGTTCGTCGCACATTGTAACTACTCTTTAGAGAAAGTTTGACTCATAAAGTGTAGCATTCAAGTCTGGTATGTCATGCATTGTTACGCTTTATGTATCTGGTGGTTGCTTACCTGATGTGTTCGAGATAGATGGTGCTTAGCAAAGGGTAAAGCGCTCGTCGAGGTCTTTCAATGTTGTCACATCCAAGCTTGCTTGAACTCAACCCAGGCCGTGCACACATCTGTATCCATTATTATAGAGACCTGATGGAAAGAGCTTCTGATACATTCTGAATCTGAAAGTGTTGGTTCTTAGTGTGAGTCAGTACCGTTGGAACTGGGTAGGAGACGATGATCAGAAACCTTTTAGATATCTAAGCTGATACTAGGACGGAACATGTAGCTTTGGGAATCAAAGATTTTGCCTTTACAGTTATTGCAACCAACTGAACTACTTTGAGGCACAAGAAGTGCATTTCGGTAAGGGAAATCGGAGAAGATATTACAACCCCCCTGTAACTAATAAACGACAAGACGGAATGCTCTTGATAGTTACGGAGCCGCTATTTCAAAAAGTCAGGGTGACGAAGCAGAAAGTTTCAAAGTGCCGACTTCTACGACGCGAGAGATGACCGTTAAAGTTCTTCCTTGTGAGAGGACCCTGATGCTTTCGAGACTTACATGGCACATGGCGTGCTTCCTTGAGCTTCTTTCTGTGTCCTCTTAGCCGACTCAGGCGGTGTCATCGAGAGACCGCCAGGCTCAATAGTTCGTCTATATTCGAGATGCACCGCAACCCGAGAAACAACGAGCCTCACCAGTATTACGGTTCGACTGCTGATGATCTACACGAAACAAGATCAGTTGAGGCAAATTTGACGAATAGCCATAATATGTTAGCCGTACACCATCTTTGACATATCCTACAGTAGAATAGCAGAGTAAGAACCGGCGTAAGACTCAAGTAATCAGGCATCTTCGCAGTTAGTCAAGGACTTCATCCTGAGAAGGCCGTATCTTGAAGAAAGATGATATCGGTTGCATTTCCAGCAATTGTAAGCCCCAGATCTGACATTGTCAATGTCGAAAACACGACACTCTGACCTCCATGTGTCTCTTGTATCAAAACTGCGAGCTCTTCAGCTACTACTGAGAAGTACTGCGACATAGACACTTTGAGGTAGACAGCAGACTAACTACCTTGACTCGATAAGCCTTGGATCGACCTTGCAGAGCTAAGCAACATGTTGTGATCAATCCAAGTTCCGATGCCAAACGATGATTACTGTAACTTGTCCTAATCACCCCGTACACTATCCTTGCGTCAGTCACCATCTCAAACAGGCCAGGAATGTGACATCGAAACCGGCTTGGGAACAGTTAAACGCCAAAGCGATAACGCCACCCACGACTACTATTTTCCGCAGGCACAATCCGTCCTTTTAGAGAAGAAGGACTCGTCCGGAGTAAGACACGGGGAAGAACCCTGCCAGGGTCGGAATGCATGCCGCCGAGAAGAGATTCTTAGCCAGCCACAACAGGCGGGACAGGCGCAATGACTCCTGCGATGTGACCTCATCTGCATCTCAACTGCAACAGTGTTTGGCGACAGGCCGAGCATTATGAGACCCTGAGCTCTGTTTCTCGTGTCCTGGTGACCATATTGAGCAAGTAATGGGAGGAGGGCCTTCTGAGGTGTGTTTCCATGTGCGGACATTGTCAGCTTTAAGACCGAACCTAGATCATATTGTATTGGACACAATGGCATGGTAAGCAGCCGGAAGATTAGAGTCCAGACTCTCGAGGGGGGTTGGGAAGTGTAACCCCCTTACCACAACACCTTGCAGCAAGATCAACGAATGAGAAAGATCTGTAGTTATACGGGCATCACACTCACTCCAGCTTATGAATAAATCGTCGTGGCTATGAGACATGATGTCTACCTACCGGCCCGTATTTGCATGATCATGCGCCTCATCTTCTGCTAAGCGACCATCACATTTCAGTTGCTTACTTTGTTCCTCGTGACAGTCCCGTTGATGATGAACTTTGGGCCGGAAGAGAGTGAAGCTTGGGGGGCTCCAAGATGAGTTTCGGGCCGCAAAGGATTGTTCCGAGAACTGAAGAGACATGTAACTACGAAGCCTTGAGACTATAAAAGGGGGGTGGAATAGTCTGCCCCAATTTCATCAGATCGAGTTCCTCCGCATCGGAAACAGAGACTCTACTACTTGGATCAATTTTGTTGTTTAAAAAAGACTTATTTGCACCAGTCTGTCAATATGAGGAATCTTCAGCTCAGCCTTCTCACCATTCTTTTCCAAGTCTCCCTCTTTGAAGCTAAAGGCTTCAAGAAGAACATCCCGACTTATGAGGTCGGACCTGGCGCCAAGATTGATGGCAGAAGCATCACGTACCAAGACCCTGACTGCGAGGAGGGCCTTGACTGCACAGTTACCAGGACCTGCAACAGTGCCGGCACTGCTCCTGTTCTGAGCGCAGACAAGAAGTACTTTGCGTGTTGCATGGCCGGAACCCGTCTGCTCGGAAGCCCACAGACGGCCTTTGACTGCTGCGCCGACGGCCACGACCTAGTCGGCAGTCCTGCAGTTGGATATCACTGCTGCCCAACCGGCTATGAGTTTGACGGCCAGCAGTGCAAGCAAGTCTGCAAGAACGGCAAGGTGCTCGTGGGCGGCAAATGCGTCTGTCCCGAGGGCACGGCTGAAGGCCCGGATGGGAACTGCAAGGAGAAGCCCAAGTGCACTTCTGGTCTGGAGACTGGTAAGTTATGTTTATGTTTATGTTTGTGTTCATGTTCATGTTCATGTTCATGTTCATGTTCATGTTCATGTTCATGTTCATGTTCATGTTCATGTTCATGTTCATGTTCATGTTCATGTTCATGTTCATGTTCATGTTCATGTTCATGTTTCTATCAGCAAACTCGCCTCTGATTTGCACTTCCGCAGAGCAAAGTCAACGAAAACTAACTCATCATCTGCCGTGCAGCCAAGTGCTACATGTTCACGGCTGAGAACGGCAACAGACTCGGTCTTCGCAACGACAATGTCTACTATGCTGCCCCGGACAGCATGATCCAGCGGTACGGGAAATTCCAGCTCTGTGCGGACGAGAAGTGTGCCGCCGGCCAGACCATCAACCCTTCCAATGAGATCTACATCCGTGATACATACGGAGACTTGGCCACGGGTGCGAATAAGGGCCAATGGCTCAACAATGCCGCCAACGGCAACCACATTGGCCGTACGCCGGCCTTTGCCAACGCGGGCCACTTCTCCATCAGCAAGTGGCCGTGTGGCAAGTACTGCCTGGGCGGTTTCACCCAGGGTATCGGTCCGGCTTGTCCTGCTGAGATTCCTGCCATGACCTTCTATTCGCAGGATCCTCAGATGTGCGTTGCCTTCCAGTTCACCGAGGTGCCTTGCGACCTCAAGGCGGATACGAATAACTGCATCTGGAAGAACGGGGACCAGTGCTGCAACAGGATAGACTGCACCAAGAAAGGTGAATAAGCACTCTGGCTTTCCACCTTTATCTATTGGATAACTAGACCACGGGAAGCAGAGAGTGGCAGGCAACGTTGTAGTTAGTTGGTCGGCGGGATAACAAGGGGATGATGGATGTGTGGTTGGACTATCAGAAAGAAAAAAAAAAGAAAAAAAAAAGCAATGCATCCTTGCTTTAGCCTTGACGTGTGGCTGCTCCTCTTTCTGTCTGTCTGTCTATCACAGTATGTCAATTGGAAGTAGCTAACTCATTCATCCTAACGCTCGTTATTGCTCCTCTAGACGACGCAACTATTTTCAGCGTGAACAAGCCCTATGAACAGGGACTCCTGTTTGTAGGTGCCAACCTGCTCCTGCTTGGTCTTTTCGGCAAACTGGCAAGGAATAATACATCCGGGGTGTCTCCGGACGGAAATGATGTCAACGAGATGGACAAGAAGTCGAATTCCTATGTGTTCTGGGATGCCATGTTCCCCGCAAGCACGTAGAGTAATGAAGGATGTTGTGGAAGGCATCACCGTTGTTGGCTTTTGGTTCAGAGACTTTTCCTTAACTTGACCATCATGCTTGTTCGCAAGAAGAATTCACCAATTCGTTGTCACTGACACGAAATATGCCGGGTACCAAACTCCTGTGGACAGTTTTACTCCACGAGGGGCAGAAGGCATAGTTACTAGAGAACTAAATGAGTGATCGGGCACCTCGGAGTGCTATTACTTTACAGTTCTGTACCATAGATTTCGTAACAGGGACGGGCAATGCCAACGGTCAATATTCGACAAAACCCCGAAAGCCTCAACCGTTGGAGCCGGAAGGGCAAGGCTTCGCTGGGCTGGGCTGGTTCACAGTATTTACAGATGAAAAGACATGTCATCTAACTCCGCATAGTATTGACCCTGCACTAGCCAGTAAACACGGCATATAAGCCACATCATTAGCAAGTCACATCATGTTCGCTTGACCCCTGAGCGCGCGTGGACTTGACCTCAAAGGGACGTCAGCCGCACAAACGCTTGCTTCGGAGCGCGTAGAGCCTTTGTCCTCCCCTGGCAACCGTCAAGCGCTTCTGGGATGGGCTCGAATTTGAAACTCAACACCAAGAGCGCTATGATGACTCTCAGTTCTTGCATAGCCAGCTTCTTGCCTATCGGTGTCTACGGTCAGCCAAAAGTCGAAGAAAGACGCGCAGGAAACGTTGGCCATCTTACCGAAACATGCTCTGGGACCGGTACTAAATGCTAGTCTTCTGAATGCTTTGGGGTTGAAGTGACCAGCTTTGTCTAGCCATCTCTCCGGGCAGAACTGCTCCAAGTTGGGGGTCCAAACCGCATCGACGTTGTCCTTGGTTGCTTGGCATTTCCCGCTCCGGAGCGATTCTGGAATGGCAAAGGGAGCCTCGCCCACGTATGAGCTACACATTATTTGCGCACCTTTGGGGATGGGATAGCCCAGTACTTGTGTGTCAACGGTGGCAACACGCACGAGACGCGGCGTGATGTTTGCCAGTCGTAGACACTCTTCCAGTGTAGCGTCCATGTAGGGAACGTCTGCGTCGATGATTTCTCCTGCACCGGGAAGGTCCTCTGGTGACGCGTCCGGAAGTGCGTCTTGGAGCGCTGCACGAAGCGTCTCCTGTGCTTGGGGGTTACGTGTCAGAAATTTGGTCGCCCAGGTCAATGTCGTTGCCGTCGTTTCGTGGCCCTTCTCAGAATCAGTAAGGGGGATGGGCTAGTTTCTTTCTTCGCAGAGGGAAGAGCAGTTGACCTACCGCAATCAGGAGCATGAATAGTTCGTCGTGGATTTCTGCAGTGGTTGGAGGAGCCATTGTGTTGTTGGAAGCAGCCTTTTGAATTAGGAGCAGCTCGCGACGAAGGACCAAGTCCATTGCACAAGTGTCTTCGTCTGCCGACTGGCTCATTGAGAAGTGTGTGAAACGATGTCGAGCATTCTTTATGAGATCACTCATGATCCGTTGCTTCACGGCCCAGTGCCTCTTATACTCGGGCAGCTGACGCCAGAGCCAGTGATATAATGTCGGCAAAGGTGACGAGAGAGTTCGCTCCATTGTCATGTTGAAGAACTCTGCCGCTAGAGACATCTGTCCGCGCTGCACATGAGGCATCACGGCAGGAGAGTCCTTTGACTCGGGCTGTGTCACGTATCGAATGCCGCGTTGGATTCCAGCGCGTTCATTCAGGACGCCATTCAGGTCTGATCCCAAAATCGATGCCCAGATGATGTCAAGGGTGGCAAGGTCAAAGTCTCTCTCGACAGAAAAGGGTCGACCGTCGGCAATGTTCACCTTTGTCTTGAACAGTTCAACCAGCTCCAGGGCATACTCGTGCATTTTTGGAGCTGCCACGCGACGGAGAAAGTCGGCACTCATTGTATCTGCCCAGAGCCGTCGCTGTGCCCTCCATGCTGCCGTCGTTTGTTTCAAAATAGTCGAGTGTCGAAAGAATGGCTTGAAGACGCCAACGGTGGAAGGAGCCCGATCAAACTCCTTGGTGCGTGACGCCAGCATGTCCTCAATCTCTCTATCATCGTCTAGAAAGATGAATGGTCGAGAGAAGGGCCGAAGGAAGAGCTGTATGATGGGTGAGTTTAGTTTGCGACACTGTGCGATGCCGAAGTTGGCTGGATCTTGACCCGAGTTGACGAATTGGACAAAATCGGGAACATCCCCAAGAAAACGCTTGACTGAATGCTTATTGTACGGGATGTTGGCGTATGGCCGCGGATAGGCGACATGAAGAATCCAAACGAGCAAAACCACGACCAAGGCGCAAGAGATGATGTACAAGAAATACATCGTTTTCTCTCATGGAGAAGACGGTGCTGGGTAGATTGAGAGAATGAAGACATTTTTGATGCTGAAATCGAGAAGATGTTATATATACAAGAACAATTTGCGGACGCAGGCTGCCGGATCATGTTGTGAGGGTGGTTTTAGAGGCTGACAAGATGAGGACTCAGGAGAGATACGTCGTCTGGTGGTGATACATGGAGATGCCAATGGTCGATTCAGTAAGAATGACTATCTGAGATGCTTGAACAGACATTTGTGGAAGAACCACCAGAGTGGGAAATACATTGTCGCTAAGTTTATTTGGTGGGCTGTCTCGGGCTCTCAGCTTATCTAGACGGTGAAGGGTTGCCGGTTCGTAAACGAATATGTCGTGTTTCACTCCCGGCAGTGTGGAGGAGAGCTGTCTGTTGACTAATATATATGTTTACCGAGATAGTACAACAGAAGAGACGGTGAAAAAAGAAGAAAAAAACAACGCCCAGCCACGCATATCTGAGTCTTGAAACGTGGCTTCCATCCTCGTCGTGACGTGGTTTTTCCGCAGCGGTCAGGGACAAAACCGTGTGTCGTGGCCGCATGTAGGCCCGTCCTGTGACACTGTTGGCAGAAAGGAAGAGGCTCAGGTGCCACATGAGGTGCCGTATCCTGGAACCATGAAGACTATTTCAAGGTCGCTGCCCGGCTGGCTGGCATGAATGGGAGGAACATCCCATTGTCATGGATCTTCGGTGGGGAAATCCGTGTTGCGGAAGAACCGGACCAATAAGCCATGGCCCATCCCAAGCCAGGCTTGGATTGTTCAAGCCCATCAAATAAAGCTCGTGCGGCTCATGGCGTTTTCTTGTCCTTTTCTGTGATATATGGACAGTAAGCTCATGTTGACATTTGGACATTGGTTGGCCTCAGCGTCGGCAGTGGTCAACCCGTCGTTGGTGGTTTGAGGAGAGAGACTACCTCAGGCAGATTGCGTATTATTATGGCTCGTAATTTCTTCAATGCGAAGTGCCAACTATATTGTCTTCGGCCCTCAGGTAAGATTCGCGTGGGCAACGACACCGCAAGAGTTACGCCATGCAACTTGCAAGAGATGTACTTTGATACGACTCCGCTTTGATCCAGGAGCTTCGACAGAAGAATGGTCTTGACCTGCCTTCCCTTGATCAACTCCTCAACTCCCACATGGGAGCGGGAAAAAAAGAACAAGTTGGGGCCTGGTTTAGTTATTGTCAACATGTTCCTCACACAGTCCTGCACCAGCCGCAGGACCCCGGCGGCACCAAACTATCCCTGACGTTGATTCGTCCGCTCAAGAATACGATATCCAAAGTTACGGTACCAGGCTAATTTTAAAATCTGCATGCTTTGTGGGGTGCTTTCATTTCCTGCCTGTGCCACGTTTGTAGACAATCGATTCAGCTCAAAGACTTGAAACCACGGTGGCCCATGAAGAAGTGGCGTTGATTCTGGACCGTCCAGTTAGAGCTCTGTTTTATCTCTTGTCCCATCATCCAGTCGTGGGCTTCGTAGCAGGTCTGCAAATACAACACAGCGTGGCTTGTGTGTTTCTTAAAATCTGCTCTGTGGGCATACCAGAGCCCCTGAACAAAGGGCCCTCATAGCCCGACAGGATAAGTACTAGTTAGTACATTGAAAGGCACCGATCATTCCATGCCAACTGTTGTTCTTCACATGTTTGATTCACTAAACAGTTATCTGAGGCCTTTGCCACTTGCCAGTGGTATGAAGCCACAGAAGCAAATAGGAAAGCATGGCATAAGAAGTTTTCACCTTCACACTGCCCACACAGCACACCCTGTAACTACTAGTTCCACGATACAAATTATTTCCATGCATGAATTCCCGGTACAGTTTCTTGCATTCAACAAATACTCACTTAAGCCCACGAGACTGGGAGAGGATGTGTTTGGGACAAACTATTTGTACACGAATCTACAATCAATCTTGGTTTTTCTTATTTTGTTTAGTGATTTGGACGCAAAGGTACACTGTTTGTTTTTGACACGACACGGCGAAAACGGCCTCAGTGATGAGGAATTCTCCATGATAGTACTAGTTGCAATTCGTGTTACGAGGTACCAGTGATGACCCCCTGAAACCATTTTTTCATCGCCACCATGCATCTCCCCGTCGTCTCGTTCTGGCCTTCGAGGAGTATAAAGTCGTGCGCCATCTGTTCCTGAAGGTCCATCTGCAGCGTGAAGCGAGGGTTCGCCTGCTGTACCTCGCAGGCATAGCGCAGGGCCTGGTCACAGAGCACCTCCTCTTTCCCGGCAGTGATGTATGCCGTCCTCACAACTGCAGGTATTCGACGCATGTACGCCAAGTCCCGGTCAATCGGAAAGGCAACCACTTGTGACTCTGCCGGGCGATCAGTAACAGCACTCAAGCCCATGTAGTATATATTCGACTTGGCGACAGTCTCTGCGGAGATCATGTCGACCCAGGCGTTCCGCACAAAGGACTCGTCAGTCGTCTTGTTACTAAGTCGAGACGAGACCAGGAACATTCCTGCCAGCGGCTCATCAAGCTTGATGGGAGGGATGAGAGGGATTGCCTCGCATAAGTGGCTTACGAGCTGAGCTGCAAGGTGGCCGCCCGAAGAGTCGCCCCCGACGATGATGTCCCCGGGGTGAAATCCGGAGTCGAGGAGGTGGGTGAGGGCTTCAACCGCTTGACGCAGCTGGATGGGATACTGCGCTTCTGGACAAAGAGTATACTCAAGCACTGCCACAGCTGTTTCTACGCCATTCTCTAATCCACTGTTGATGTATGTACGCCTGCACCACTCCAAGTGCCCTGGTCGCAACGGCGTCACATAGCCGCCCCCGTGGAAAAAGAGCACGACTTTTTGCGCCTTTCGGCGGTTCCCGACCCAGAGAAGGGAGCATCGCTCGTCTCCGAGGGGCTCGATGTCTACCCTCAGTCTTGCTTGAAGAGGTTGGTCGCTGTGTACTTTCGACACCTTCTGCCGAACCCATGATGTGTAGGTCGTTCTAGTAGAAGGTGAGAGGTACTGGATCTGGCGACCTGTAAAGGTTCGTAGAATGACTTTAATGAATGCACATTGAACAAAGGGCCACAATGGAAGTCCTCTGTATAGCGAAATAGCCAAGGCGCGGAGAATGTAGATGAACAAAGTCCATGGTGCTGTCTATGACGTTAGACCTCGCTTTGTGTTTGGCGATTAAAATCAAACTGGTCACGTACTAAAGAAGAGAAGGCGAATGAGCAGCAGAACTTTCTCGGCTGTGGTGAATGGCGGATTCATTTGTAACGTGACGTGGACAGCTGTCAGTTGAAAAGCCGTTATCCTTGGAATTCTTGGTCGAGAAATAGTATTCATTGATTGCCTTCGTTAAGAGTTGTTGAGCTGAGGAGGAGTTGCTTTCGGATTCATCGGTGCTCACATTGCCCCACTTTTCCCGGATTGACATTCGGGTTCTTCGGTTCAACGTGAACTCCACTTGTCGGTGAAGGGTTAGGGTTGATGCCGTGTTTACGGAGCAGGCATCTCGGATTGCATCTACCAACGTCTTCAAACCCCAACCTTGAATATGTTTGAATGGATAACTACGCCTGACTGAATGTTTTCTCTGAATGGCTGCTTCAACTTATCAGACATTAACGAGCAAAGAATTACACCCCGCACAACCTCTGCTTAACATGGTCTATTTCGCCGATTGAACAAGTGGTTCAATTTTGTTTGTTGGACCTTGCGGCCTGTATAGGCGGAGAGGCCACTCAAGAAAGCCTCTGTTACTGAACCCTGACGGTTTTTTTTTTTTTTGGGCGGCTCCGATGACAAATGAGCTACTCCGTAGTACAGGAAGCCGAAGGATCGCGAAGTAGTGCCATAGTGAGTGAGTGTGCTATGAAAGTAGATAGAGTAGAAACTATAGAGTTCATAGTCATGTTTCTTCGGTCGTGTTTAGATTCTCTATACACGGAAGTGACTTCTAGCTTGATAGTCTCGATCCTTGATACTCGCTCGCCCCTTCGAGGACCGACAAAGAGCCTACGAGAGAGAATACACACATCCGCAAGAACCAAGAGATGCAGCAACATGGCGATCATTGCGGAATCACCTCTATACTCACATACCTACACGGTCCGCTTAATAGAATGCCACGGAATTAATAGCTAGACAAAAAAGCGAATGGAACAAGTCAGCATATAGGTAGGAATCGCTTAGCCTATATGGGATGAGAAGGAGGAGGTCTTTGTTCATCTGACTGACACTCGAGAAAACCCATCCATCACCTTGGAAAAGGGGAACAGAGGAGGAGCCAAAAAGAACATTGCGGCCAGTGTGACTCGAACACACGACCTTCAGATAGGCATCCGTAGGAATGAAGTTCAACTTCAGTCTGACGATCTCCCAGCTAATCTATGGCCGCAAAGGTGGACATGCCGGATTAGGGAGTGGTAGTTGACATATAAAGCAGGCGGGAAACGCAACTTGTAGGCTCTAGTGACTATTGCTACCACGCGCCGAATTTTCACAGCAACTGTCGACTTAGTACTACATGGCACTTCGACACTGACCAGCTTCTTCTGCCAATATGCCATGCCACGCTATGGCCGGGATGGAGATCCCCCAGAATACCTGGTATGAAGCCAGGGCACAAGCGCACGACCAACGATCAAGAGTTGGAATCACACAGGGGTTTGTCCAAGCCTGCGTGTCTACAGAATTTTCCCCAGATAGTTGCTGGGACGGATATGCCCATGGGCTGAAACTGAGATGTACATGTGCATAGTCTTCTCGTGGCAAGACAAAAATGGCGAAGATACCTTCCAGCCGATGGGTCTCGTTACGTCGGTATCCCTCGCGAGATTGACCCCCAGAAGCGAAGACACGGTTTGTTCTGACACTCGTTCTTCAATGTGAAATGGAAAGTGTACATATAATATCGCATTGAGAGGCGTCATCTACGTGGCATCTGCGGGTTCAGTTCACACTGGAACCTCTGTCAATTGGCTTTTGACAAAAAACTTCAGGCCATTTCGATCAATCAATAGTTCCTCCTGTTCTCGAAGGACAGGAAAAGGGGGCACCGGCGCGCGTAGACAAGGCCAGCTGCTTCCCGCTCCGGATGAATCATGATATTCACCCAGTACAGCACTGGATTCTCAATCAATCAGTTATTTCTCTATGCAATAGTCCTATCCTGCTCTAACCACAACAAACACTGGGCTCCTCGATCCCCCGGGGCTGTTTGTCATCCCTGCCCCCGTCCATGTCAATCTTGACCTCCAGCCAGTCACACACAAATTTGCCGAGTCCCGCTCCGATGAAGATGCATATGATGACATAGCCATTGAAGTACATGGCGAGCAACATGACAATGTACGCGCTTCCAAAGGTCAATGCGTGCAGGACCGCCCTCGTCAACTGCTGGAGCAAGGTCGCGCGGAAGGTGATGACCTGCGAGCCGAAGCTGCTGTCGTCGGCGTAGCGGCGGGCTGATTCACGCTGGAACTGACGCAGGATGAAGGCGTCGTATTCCTTGCCCAGACGGCGGAAAAGCTCGACGAGCATGACGAGCAGGATGACGCCGATGCATGTGGCTGCGAACATGCCGCTGGTCGTGATGTGCCATTTTGACGAGAGGAAGCAAGCGTCTATCGTATACCAGTTCCACAGCATCTGTCACGGGGGCAGTTAGTTCATCGCGGCTTTTGGTCTGCGTGGTTCAGTGAGTGACACAGGGTGGCTGTTCGTACGGAAATCTTGCACGACGCGCCGTCGTCGCCGCCGTGGCCGCTGTGCATGTCCATGATTGATTGATGGCGGGATGGAACGGTATAACCAAACGTAGTTATACTAGGTCGATGAATGAGCGGGAAGTTGATGCGTCGAGAGAAGTTGTACGAAAGCTGAGTTCCTCGATCCCCCGGGTTATCCGTATCAACTTTCAAGTTGGCTGAGCGATGCGGCTCAGGTCAAAAAGTGCGAAGGGCACGCTCGATTTCTAAAGACGAAACAGGGCTCGGCCGCCGGTCGTATTGCCATGCCACTTCACGGAACCCCTCGTCGCCGGGTCGAGAGCAAGATCCGGGCTGGGTTTGCGCTTATATTGAGGGATCCAAGCAAGCCATGGTTCCGTCTGCCAAGTCCGCACAACGTTCCAGTTTGGACGCTAAATCGGCCCTGGACTTTGAACCGTAAAAAGTCTGATTCGCTCTAGTGTTGCCGATCTTGCAGATGCCAGCTCCGCAATACTTGCTCATTCCTGCTCAGTGCAGAACCCGCAGCGACCCTGATAAGTTCGATAACGAGAGCCGTTGCCCGGCGGCCCGGGTCTCAGTTGTAGATTTTCCGCTGGTAATCGAGCCGCTTTCTATTGGACCACTTTGAGAGAGTTTTGGTGTCGTTTCGGAAGCAATAGTTAGTCTGCGGATGTACTCCGTAGTTAATGTAAGTTAAACCCCTGTTCGAAACTAGCTCAGGATGAAGCCTATCCTGGACCGATTATAACTGTGTCTCTCCTCGTCCTTGCTTCTTCACCTCTTCTGCTTTTTTTTTCTGAATGATCATCACTTCTTCTGTATTGCCGGGGTTTATTTCCGGTCATCAGACTTCGCCATGTTGGTGGAAGAGCGACATATACAGAACCACTCCGAGGCTGCTGACCTCGAGCCACATTGGGGATATCCGGATCGGGTGGTTCCATGCACAAATGACGCCGGGTCCTGCGCTTATCTCGATGTCGTGTATCTTGCACATGACCTGGGCATGCTGTACATGGGTATTCTCTGGGCGACGATACTCGGTGTCATCTTTGTTTGGTTCTTGTTGAGGAGAGCCGGTCGACCCGTCGCGCAAGGGACATGGCAGAACGCGAAACCAGATCAGGGCATCTTCAGCAAAGTACGGAAGACAGTCGCCGTCTCTTCAAGAAGATTCTTGCTACGCGATGCGAATCATTTCCTGTTCGGTCGCACCACACGGTTTCAGGTCGTCGTGTTGGCTCTGCTGGCCGGATATCTCTTCATCTGGAGCTTCCTGGGCATTACATACACCACATGGGTTACGCCCGTCAAGAAGATGCCCGGTGTATACAACACACGAACAAGTCTGGGTTCCTGGTCTGATCGCGTTGGAGTCATCGCCTACGCGCTCACGCCGCTGTCCATCCTGCTCAGCAATCGAGAATCGCTGCTCTCCGTCCTGACCGGCGTGCCGTATCAGAGTTTCAACTTTCTACATCGATGGCTAGGCTACATCATTGTCGTCCAGTCGCTTCTCCACACAATCGGATGGCTCATTATCCAGTTGAATCTGTACCAACCGCAGCCCAAGGTCAGTCTCGAATGGGTCGTGCAGCCATACATCATCTGGGGCATCGTGGCCATGATCCTGCTCCTCATCATGTTCGTCCTGTGCACGCCCTGGGGAATCCGAGCCACAGGATACGAATTCTTCCGCAAAGCCCACTACGTCCTGGCCATGGTGTACATCGGCGCCTGCTGGGCGCACTGGAACAAGCTGGAGTGTTTCCTCGTGCCGGCATTCATCCTCTGGGGTGTTGACAGAGGCGCGAGATTTGTGAGGACCGGGCTGCTGCATTACCGCCCTTCCTCGTCATCGTACGTGGCCTTCAAGCCGGCACAGGCGTCGATTACGCGATTTCCCGACGCAGAACACGGCGACATCTTGAGGTTAGACTTGGAGAACGAGCAGGATGCCTGGAAGGTAGGTCAGCACTACTATTTGTGCTTCACCGAGTCGAGTATTTGGCAGTCCCACCCTTTCACGCCATTGAACGAACCCATGGTGGGAAACGGCGTCGTAAAGCACTCGTACATTATGCGAGCAAAGTCTGGTGAAACGAGGAAGCTGGCCGAGTTGGCGGAAAAGAAGGCCGCTACCGCCAACGACGAGACAACCACGACGACGCCAGTGCTTCTGACCGGCGGTTACGGAGAAGATCTCTTGGAGAAAGTTGACCGGAACACAAACGTCATCTGTGTCGCTGGAGGCACAGGTATTGCCTTTGTCCTCCCTGTTCTCCTGCATCTAGCTCGTACCAAATGTCCGTCGGATCGCAAAGTCGAGCTCATCTGGGCGATGCGGCACACCCGCAATGTAGACTGGATCAAGGACGAGATGGCTATTCTACGGAAAGCCCAGAAAGAGTTGAACCTGAAAATCTCTCTCTTCGCCACCAGAGACGTTGCCAGCAGCGGCAAAGAAGAACGGACTGATTCGTCTGATGATGCCGACATTGTTTCATCTTCCTCGGACGACATTTGCCCGTGCGACGACGACAAAACGCCTTGCCCCCCAAGGGTTTCCGTCAGCAAGATTGGCGACGGCTCGAGCGACGATAGTCGCCATCCGAACCTGAGTCAGCTGGTGGGCTCGTTTGTTGAGCAAACCGTCGCAGGAAGAACGGTTGTATTCGCAAGCGGACCAGGAGGCATAATCACAGATTTGAGGGGCATAGTTGCCGGCCTGAATCGTCCCGGAAAGGTATGGAGGAGGGAAGACAGGTTCGATGTCGAGTTGGTCTGCGACGATAGATTAGAATGGTAGACTGCATCAATCTCTTGCATTGAACTCCTCGAGTAGTTACACAATGACGTCCATCCCAATGACTTGTAACGCGCTGGTAGAGTATCGCAACCGAGTGGCTCATTGAGTTGCCGGCTCCGACCCGAATTGTTTCTCGACATAGTTTTGCCGTCAGAATTCGCAGCACGGAGGAAGGCTTTTTTACGATCCTTTGAACGTGATGGCCGACGACGAGCCGGCCACTGTAACTACTGGACACCAGTATTAGAACTTTTCTTTGCTACATGCGAGTACGACCGACTGTGATTGCGATGCTATTGATCTCCCTATATAGATGTTGGACGCAATCCATGACCAGAGCCCTTCGCGTGATGGAGACACAAGATGCAGAACTTTTTTCGACTCAGTGTCATATCGTAGAGCATCGTCATCCTTGGAACGAATATGGCCTGATCCGAAAGCCCGTCTCATCGGTGGCGCTCCCACGTCTGTTAATGGATCTGGAGTGTCGAGCTATGAGCTCTCATATTGATAGCCCCAGACTGAACCGCGTTTTGCATCTCCTGTCAGCCAAGCAGGTACAGGGAATAGATTACCAGAAAATGGTCGTATGAAGGCTCTGTCTGGGGCTAGAACACGTCTAAATGAACCCAAAACGGAAGATCACAACAAATAACAAACCCCAGCATCAGCTCTCTTCGGTGATGCCTTCTTGTGCCCTCGAGATAGGAAAACAAACCCTTGCTCGAGCCAGCCACGTTCCATGACCGGGACGAAACACTCAATAAGTCTCTCTTTTCGTATTAGCTGTGCGCCTCACCTGAGGACTTCGTGGTCTCGGCAAGGCATTAGCTCGGATCCGGGCAGTACAAAGCTTGTGCACCATGCTGGGTCGAGCCGGAGCAACTCTATTCATCGCATAGCTCGAGCAAAGCGGGAATTGGATGACGCGACGAACCTCGCGTTCTTGGTTTAGTGCCAAGCAATGCGAACAGGAAACCGCGTTGCATCTCGTTCAATGGCTCATCAGATGAATACAAAAAGAGGCCGACTCGTCCCGGAACATTGAAGGTCCAATCCAAACAGAGCAGCACTATCCCAGCAGGACCAAGCTCTTCATATCGCCAACACTTGCCATCATACCCCCTCCCTTAACAAACGTAAACCCTCCATCATGAAGTTTTCTGCTCTCGTTGCTGCTGCCGCTGCGGGCGCCGCTTCAGCCACTGTTCTCCAGTCCGAGCTTGCTGTCAACACTCAGGAACTCGAGACAAAACCGTATCAGGGCCTCGACGAGGTGCAGTCCAAGTATGCCGGGCGCATTATTGCCCAGGTAAAGATGGAAGATCTCGGTCCCAAGGCGTGCCAGACGGCCATCACGACCAGCCTTATGGAGGTAAGCACCTTCATTCTTGGGCTGAAAGCAAAAACTTCGTCAGTTAAAGGGATGACCAAGTAACATCATCATTAGTCAACGCTCATCATGCATGCCAATGAACGGGTTCCCGAGTCCTTGACGTACGAACATGAGCGTCTTGGCTATGATGGAGACTCCGTCGGCCTTTTCCAGCAGCGGGCGCTCTTTTACACGGACATCAAGTGTAGTATGGATGCCGTGTGCTCGGCACACCAGTTCCTCGCTCGTATGAAGGAAATCCCCGAGTGGGAGACGATTGACGTCGGCACTCTGGCCCAGAAAGTCCAGCGCTCAGAGCAACCCGAGCGCTACCACCAGTTCGTTGACCAGTCTGTTTCCATTTGCAATCTTGGTGGCCTTTAAACATGTGCGTACACACGCACAAGGACATGTAGATAGATCTCAGGGGAGAGAATGTCGGTTCTCAAAGACGACAAGATCTGTCTTTGCTTTGCTTGGATGGCCGCCTTGGCCGGGGCCTACTACCGATACTTGTGTAAATATCCTATCAGTACGCTCTTCACGAAAGTTATGTTTACTTTCGTTGGCAGTTGCACCGCAATAAATGAAGTCCGGCAAGGAATGCCAGCAAAAGCGGAAACAGAGATTGTCCCTGCTATATCGGCACCAGTAGCAAACGGATTTGACAAAATCCGAGACGTTGCTGAGACGGCCGCTGAGCCCCCGTCCTCCTGCTTCTGAATCCTGAGTTAGGACGGCTGTTGGACTGGTTGGCTTACCAGTCACAAGCACAGCAGCTGTGCTGCAGCTTCCGATAATTCCATCCCCATTCTCGGGATCCGAATTGCAAACGAGAGCCTTGAACAAAGTAGCTGCATCCAGACAGGGTTGTTGCTACTGGCAATGAACTCGTGCGTCAAGTGCAAGCAATTGTGGAACGTCAATCTACGTAGCTTTGGCGGTGTCCAGCTCAAAACGACTGTACTATTGTCTGGGGTTATTAACCGAGTCAAGACCATCGCAGTGACCACCGGCACCATTTGTGATATACCACGGAGCCTTAGAGTTGTTCAACCGTTGGGCAGGATACCTTGGATCTCCAGTTTGAGCCGGTAGTCGGCATGAGCAAAGTCTCCAGAGTGCCAGATCAAGCCATAGCTCGATTTTTACAGAAGCAAAGGAATCGATAGTATTCTTCCGGCCAAGCTTTGAATAAAATGGTGTTTTTTGGGAATTCCTTTGTCCTCTTGAGGTGATCAACCCGAGACGGCCCATTGTTCCAAGATCGACAACAACGGCGATATTTAGAGGTGTATGGCTGGGCATTGATTCCTTGGGGCAATGGTGATGGCAGGTAGTAATAAGTCGTATCCGGCTTCAGTCCACTGACCATAACATGGTCAAGGTCGTTGATGTAGGATAAGCCACAGAAACATTGTACGACGCCGTGTTGTCGAGCTTATCCTTGGATATTCTTCATCGTACTAATGGTTCCTCGACGTGCGTAAAGGTGTTCCAACTGGCCGTCAATCCCTCTGCACCGTGATGTGTAAGTTGAATCTGGCCAGTCGCATCGGGGGCACAATGACTCAGAATAGCCACACAAAGCTGAACATGATCCGAGTCAAGTTCGTAATATCACACCGGACACTGGCGGACGGACAAGTCGTTTACGAGCGACATCTGGGCCGTCACATCTTCCCGTACAGCGTGGCCATATATTCATTCCCTCGGTGATTTTCCGCTTTGCTTGCGAGTCTTCGGGACAGAGAGTGAAACTGTGAGTGAATCGAATAGTTGCTGCCATGCGTCCCTTCGGCGTGATGCATGATGCGTTCATTTCCTGCGTCGACAAACTAAGGCTCAAAAGAGGCGCCAGGCGGATCGACTGGCACATAGTTTCTTGGAACAAGTGTCAGCGGCGCGTCGTCACTGACTGGCGCATCCTCCTTTGGCAAAGCTTTGCATCTTTCAGCTCGGTCGATAAAATCTTGTGTCGTCGCGCGTCTTCTTCGCGCCGACCGTCGGCGGGCGTACCAAGCGAGCAGACGACTTCTTTCCGGGCAAGCTTCAGCCAGATAAACCCTCATGTGCAGTTTCTTGACAATGTCGGATGTTACCTTGATGCAATTGGCCTCACATCAGTGTCGCAAGACGATGCGGTCTGGGTGTGATGAGTTGTTGCCCTCAGGCTTCAAGATTTAATCCGTCCGCATAGTGACAAGTGATATTCACACTGTGTATCTGTCAACCCTGACCGTGAGTTCCAGTTCCAGCAACAGCATTGCCATCGTCCATCACCCAATCAACATCTCCTCCGTCTTCACCTTGGCACGGCGTTTTGGAATAGCAAGATGATCTGCAAAAGCCAATCACCACGCGGTCCTCATCACCAATCGACAAACCTCAAGACGCCAACGCCGAACCCGTCAAGCGCCATCCTCTAAATCTTGGCTTCATCCACATCATACAGCAACTGCCTCTCTGTACTGGCCAAAAAGTTATACCCAACCAGGCTGCAAACCGAGAAATAAGCCCAGATGACAGCTTCCTTCAACATCAAACCCCATTCGCTTGACGATTTGCGCACTTGTGAATTCCTTGTCGCCTGGTCTGTGATTTCGTCGACTCGAGGACGACGAATTCTGTCGTATGTGGCGAAGGCATCTTCCAGAGACCTGCCGGGATCCCCCAATAGTCTTGCAATCATGAACACATCTTCTGTGGCCATGGACACACCCTGGCCAGCGTGGGGAGACATGGCATGTGCAGCGTCTCCTAGGAGAATGCATCGACCTCGATACCACGTTCTCCCAGACGCCAGCTTGAATACGGGGTAGAATCTCACGACCGACGTCTCCTGTACCATTGCCCTCATGATCTCGCCCCAATCTCCCCTGGCATCGCGTAGGCGACCCAACACGTCATTCTTGAAATCGGCAATTTCTACTTCGCGCTTGAGCTCCCATCCGTCTCTGGTGTCTCCCGTTGAAGGCAGCGGAACTTCCCTGGAAAAGGCCCAGAATGCTTCGTCATCGTCTCTAGAACAAGACATGGTGAGGAAAGCGCCCTCTGTTGTCAGTGTAGCGTTTATCCCCCCCAGCTCGTTTGCCGCACCCGGGGGTAGTGCAGATATAGGAACAAGTGCATTTAGACCAGCGAATCCAGTGTATTCGATGGCATGTCCCGGGTCGACGTGTAGTTTTCGAACAGAAGAGTGGATTCCATCGCATCCGAGTACGAGGTCACCAGTATCTGTTGTTCCATCAGAGAACGTGACCTTGACTTCGTCCGCGTCTTCCTCAATCTTGACGAGCCTTTTTCCAAAGTGTATTTCTATCTTGGCTTGTTCTGCGGCCTTGAGAAGAACGTCAAGAAGGTCACTTCGTTTGATACGAAGGTATCCAATTCCACCGTTCTGTTCGCGGACCCGGCCAACGATGTCTTGTACCGCAATGATGCCACCTTTGAGAGATCTTAGAGTCAGTGTAGAGGTGCTGCTGCCACGTGATAGCAAGTCGTCTTGCACACCAAGTCTGTGGAACAAACGGAGACCATTGGGTAATATTCCGACAGCTCCTCCGAGAGTAGTAGGCTCCGGACGCAACTCGTACACGGTTGAGACAACATCGGTAACTTGCTGCAACCGCAAAGCAGCGGAGAGACCGGCTGGTCCGCCCCCGATAATGATTGCCTAAAGACTCATCAGTGCCCGTTTTTTTGCTACGCCGACATGATAATACAAAGACGTACTTTCCTCATTATGCTTCTGGTTGGCACGACGTTTCACTGCATGACGGACAAGTTACTGCTCACAGCAAGAAAACATCCTGAAGGAGGAGTTCTAGTCCTTAAGTAAGTGATGTCTCCCGTTCATAAATGAAGGGATGAATGATTTTTTCGCTGTCAGGATGAAGGAACAACGCCTCCGATTCCAGGGCGAGTTGTCTATGGAATGGTACTTGCGGCTTCCTTAACAACGGCAGCCCGAGGCGCCATTTATTGAAGTCAAATACCACAGCACCACCGCCATCGCCGCGGCATGGATTTCCTTAACTAGTTAGATGTCTGCGGATAATTGACGAATCCTGGCATCAACGCTAACGGTTTCAGGAATCTCGTACCACCGACGAGACGCCGCGGTCTCACGCCGACCACAGCCAAGTCGTAACAGCCTCATGTGAGTCTGGACGAGCACTTCCAAAAGATGAGAGATTACGTCCAGCCTTGCCGTAGCAGAATTATGCCGACACGTGTTCGACTCTGCCGTTGCAATTCCGTGACGATGAAAAACTAGCTATGACAAGGTTTTGCGAATGGACAAGAAGGTTCGTGATTTATAAATGATAACCCCATGTCTACCTGCGGCTCGATTCACAGTGTATAGAATACTGCCGGGGGTAGCAGGCAGCAGCCCATCATGGCACTGCATCGAAGTAAGCATCACTTCGGCACACACATACGAACCTGACAGGTCCGACATTCGCATGTTCTCACAGGGCCTGTAACTATTCGGGAAGCCCAGAGGGTGCTCGATCTACATCTAGTCATGGACGGCGTCCAGTGCAATATACAAGTTCTGATATCGACGGTGCAGAAGCAACGGTATCAGAGCACGGGTGGGCATGAGGCTGCTGCTGCATCCTACGCAGCGCCTGTTCTGGGACACTGGAGTGACGCGGTCTTGGAGAATCTCGACGGTCAGAGATCGGTGGGCTTTACAGCCACCACAGAGAAGAAGGAACTTTGGTATGCCGCAACGTGGTATGTATAAAAGCCCTGTCTGATTGCTTTCCAAGGGGCCGGGAGTCCACTGCAGAACCGTTTTACGTGCCGAGACTGCCCACACAGGCTGGGGTATAAATACTCTCACAGGGACTTTATAAGTCAAGTAAGCCGAGGAACTTGCTGCAACAGGACAGTCCATTCATTTGACAGTCAATCAGACACTAGAGATCATGGCTTCAAGAATACATAAGTTAGAGATGAGTGTAGTTATGTTCCCTAAATCACCTCTCATCCCCCAGAAGCGTGGTTCACGCTTTTCTCTTCATCATACAAAACACTCTGATTAACTTCCTGTGTTGAAACGGCCACGTCCAGCCCAGGATTACCAGTGAAGAAGTTGATCGGCTTGAGACCAACAACCATCTTCTCGCTAGGCATAACCGGCCAATCCTCTATACGAGGGTTGTGAGTCGAGCCAAAGGTGTGCCACACCACAATATCTGCATTTCGCACCGAGTGCGCTGCGCCGATCGTACTGCGACGTCGGATTGCAGAGGCGATTCCGTCGCCTCCAGTCGACTGCATCGTGTACTTGCCCGCAGGGAAGTGATCGCCGTCCTCGTAGCGTGTGACCCAGATGGCGTGCTGGCCAAACTCGGACCGCCTCGCATGGTAGGAGTCCGGGTGTGAGAGGAGCATCTGGCTGGGTTGCGGGAGTAGTTTGAATCCGACAGGCGTGCCGGTGATTGGATTCATCTCGTTCTCATTCAGAATCTTGAAGACCCTGGCCTTGTTGATGTCTAGATCGAAGCCGCCCTCTTGCTCTACGAGCCTGGTTTCCGCAAAGTAGCCTACGCCAAAGGGGTTGTGAACGGCTGCATCACCGAAAGGCATGGGCTTCGATTCCTCAATTGCAAGAGTATTTCGATGGCCATCGACGGCGGGGTCGATTCGAAGACTAAACAGATGCTGATGATAGGGTGCCAAGACGCCTGGTGCTACGACAGTTCCATACGGTACCTTGTTTTCCTGGCCCAGATGGTGAGGCGCTGTTGATAGGATGCCGGTAGCACGAACTTCGTAGAATAAGGAGGCATCTTGGCAAAAGTGAAAAGCAAAAATGTACTCGTAGTTGGTAACGGTGACAATCGTTTGGAGTACGAGGATCCGAGATCGGGTGACGACGGCGTTGCCGGTCCGAAAGTTGGTATGCTTCCAAAGGATCCCGTCATCTTGTTCGTGGCAACAGACGACGTTTGGCATCTTCATGGGCTCACCGTCTTTGGTGTTATGCCAGGCGTCGAGATATTTGATGGTTCCTGGGGGTCAAGACATCAAGTCAGGTATGTAGGTATACAAACACTGGGATATACCAGCAGGACTTACCGAGACAGTCGCAACCTAGTTTGAGATTGTTGGCATTTATTCCAGCCCCATCGTTCCCAAGATCGAAAGCCGCTTTGCGAGGGTAAGGCGCTCGAGGATCCCCATAGGGGACAAACATCTCGGCAAGAGACAGGCGGTAAAAGAGACTACGTCCTTGATACCGGATGTCGTGAAGAGTCAAGCCCTCGCGATAGTTGAAGCCCACTCGGAAAGTCCACTTCTCCCAACTCATGCGGTTTTCATGGACGTGAAAGGATGGCCCGTCAGGCTGCACCACCTGGTATGGTCTAGTTGTGTCTCGAGGGCTTGGCCGCAGGTCGGGATGGTATTCACTGGCACTCGTAGCATGAATCTTCTTCCGGTCATATGGGCTGGTATTGTCATTGGTACGCTCTTCTTGCGCGCCAGGGAGGCGGTAGATGCGTGTAACCCGAAGGTCTTCTGAAATCTCGGCACAGATATCTAGCGGATAGGCGTAGTGATTCGCATCTAGGTGATCAAGGTGACGGCAATAAAACCAACACTGGCCACAATGTTAAACATCGATTAACCCAAGGCTGTAGACCATGTCGCCTTACCATTGTGACACGCTCGGACATGTCATTCATACCGTCTGTAGCATATGCCCAAGGCTCAACAATTGCAGTCGAGCCTTCAGGGAGTCTAAGCTTGAGTATCTCCTCCTGGACATTCTTGTCGGCCAAGCAGGCCTGTTCAACCTCCTTCATGTAATCGCTGTCAATGTAGGAGTGCTTGCCGTCAAGTCTCTTCTGCCCCATGATTTTGTCTTCATCCAAGTTCACAAAAAGTTCAAATAGCTCTGGTTTCCCGTCTTGCGATTTAGCTACGACTTCCACGCGAGCGCACCGTGTTGGAGCTCGTCCAATGGGTAGTTTTCGATGCTCGCGATCAAGATACTCAACCATCTCATTCTTGGGCGGCTCATTCAGAGTGACGACTCTGAAATTGAGGTTCTTTCCAGTGAATACGGGTCGTACGGCATTTGCGGCCTAGCAGGACAAAATCGTTGAGCTCGATGGCGGCAAAGGACGGAAAGTACCAGAAGAACAAACTTACTCTTGTGATTTCCTCCGGCCGCAGAGGGTCGAATGGGTGGGCGATGAGAGCCATAACAGTGTCAGTAGTGCAGTAGGACGACAAGGCGTGGTTTGGCAGTACAAGAGTTCGAGTTGGTGCTATCTATGTCTTTGGATCAAGTAAAACGATGGTTAAAAAAAACTTCGTACGGGATACCAGAAAACTGCTTCTTTCCAGCACAACGTTGGAGTCGAGGGGAACGCCGTGGTGCCGAGTTACCGAAATATCCAGCTAACAAAGTGTATACCAGATCAACATGGAGTCGTCAAATCTAGAGAGGCGAGAGTTGTTTCCGATCCTTCGAAAGCCCATTCATCTTTACCGAAGAATCAGTCCTTGCTTCTACATTGCATGTTTCCATGACCTCCGAGTTTCGCTGCGGTCACAGCTGCATGATCGCGGGGGGTTGCCCTTGGTGATATCGCGGATATCGCGGAGAGTACGTAATTACTTTCCTCCAAAGGCTTAGCAGATAGTTAATTGTTGTCAGCGGTGGCAACGAAATCTTCTTCTCCACAACGAGTTTCTCCTTACTCGATCCCCGCCTCCTTTGTACGCCACACGTATGTGACGCCTTCCTGTTAGCTGAGAAACGTTACCTTTAGTCTTTAAAGGCGGGCAAGAAAATCCGTCGCCGGTTCAGTAACATCCAAAGCCAAGGATTGATGGGAACCGAGTCTTACGAGATGCATAACTCGGAGTAACTACCCGTAGAACTACCCGTAGATCGAACTCACTTCTGCGTTTTGAATATTGGAGCGGAGTAACCCTCGATGATTCCTTTCATTCGGCCCAAGTTCCAGACCAGCATGGTACTGCGCGAGTCCGCATCTCACAAAAGAGAATCAGCTCTAGTTGAGCAGCAGCTACTACCCCGTACGTATCCTTTGTTGACCCAGGAGTTCTCGTCGAAAGACGCAACGAGTTACATGTCTCTTTCAACGGCACGACGACGTCATATAGTCTCTCATTAGCTTATATATGAGTCCTACTAGGACATACTCAAGCTGTGATCATGCCTGCACCCATGCCAACCGCGTGTATGTCCAGAAGAAGCACCTTTTGGCCAGGGGAATGCCTGTATTGTCTGCCAAAAGTGCAAGCCGTACGGCTTCGATTGACAAACGTTCGGGGTGGTAACTTACTGTTTGGCGTATTCGCCACATGTCTGCGTCAAGTAATGCATGCCCTTCTTTGGCTGGTACATGTCCAACAATGCCTGCTTGCCATTGTGTGCCTTGATGAATCGCGACATTCTGACTTTGGAAGCAAATTCAGACAGTCTTCATGCTCTAACACTGAGTGACGGCAACGGTACACCAGCGCCGCTGTTTTGTTGCGGCCATTGCTGACGCTCTCCAGCCCAACTCGTTGCAAATCGTTTTACCTCTTGACCGAATGCCCTTCGATGAGCTTGTGCAAGTACTCGGACATGCGATTCATGACTATGCTGCACATGACGTAGAGTCAAGTCCCTGTTTGAGGGTAAGGTGCCTTGCAGAGCCCAGAAGCAACGCAGTGCATTACAAATGAGCGCGGGATACTCCGTAGTCGCCATTGATGGTCGTGGTTCGAAGATGGAGCCAGAAATCACGATGAGTACTACAAATGGCTGGAAAATGTGGATGCTGTAGCTGTATAAGCAGAATTATGACATATCACATCATTCAAGGAACATGGCAGAGTGTCTGAGTGGTTAAAGAGATAGCCTAGAAAGCTATTGGGTTCGCCCGCGCAGGTTCGAGTCCTGTCTCTGTCGATTAGTTTTTTTGAGGATGTCGCGGAAGTTGCCTGTCCCGAAATCTTTTTTTTTCTCTTGTCTGACAGCGATGTTATTACTTTGCACATTTATATCCAGCACATCTTTATCAAACAGTCATGCCAGGGGAGACAAGCCGGTAGAGTGCGGGAGCAAGCAACACGAGCATCACCAAAAAGTGGCCGGCGCTTTCGATTTGGTCGGAGCGGACGACACGAAAGGCGTCAACCATGGCAGGCCGCACCCTCGAATCGATGTCAATTCACTGCCCTATGACCTCTGGGCGAGTGTTTTGTTGAGAAATTTACATTTATTGCCCGAGGGCAGTCTTTTCCCCTGAACTCTGGCCGCCAAAGGGGCCACAGAAAGGCGAATATCTGTGTGTGTGTGTCGGTGAGTGCTTGGTAACTCCATTCATAACCTCGCCAAGCATGAATGCATTCGACCATTTAACGCGTGAGCGGAGTGACACGACAACATAACTAAAGTACACAGTGGGCTTGTCGTCGCAGAGTTGTCCGCAAGCCGGTCACCCCAGTGATATGAAAATAAGAATGATATGGGTGGTCCTAAGGCACTTACCCTAGATCTGTGCCGGAGAAGGTTTCGAGAAGGCAGGTGACCCACTTCGATCGGCTGGCTCATCATTATTTAAAAAGAATCGCGGCTCAAAGCCTCACAGATTCATTTCTGCAATTCATCGTCTCATGTTCCATCTCAGGCACGTATTTGCGCTTAGCATTCTTCTACCCACGATTGTATATTTTGTGCCGCCACTGCTCAACCTAGTGCTTTTGGCGCAAGTCGAGTCTCCGTTAAACATCTCGCGCGGCGCACCGGAAGTCACCGATCCTCCCTCGTCCTCAGCATCAGATATCGCTTCAGACACCGCCGTAATGAGCGTCGCGTCGTCGGCTTCATCGATCCGTAGGATGACTCCGCTGATTATACCCGCCGCCGGCCGCCATACGGCCACCATCATCTTCGCTCACGGCCTGGGTGATACCGGGTACGGCTGGGCGGATGCTGTAGAGATATGGAAGAAGCGCCCTGCGATGAGCGGCATCAAATTTATCTTGCCGCATGCACCGGAAATTCCTATCACCATGGTGAGCCGAGCCCATACTGACATTTCTGGCTGCCACGTCTCGGGGCAAACAGCCTGCAGTAGCTTGCTGACATTTTTCGTTTGTCATGTAGAACGGTGGCATGCCGATGCCTGGATGGTTCAACATTGTACGTTAAGTCGTCTGTCTATAAGTTGCGGGTTTGGAACTGCAGCAAAAGTGGAGGAGATTTATTCTGATTACCCGATAGAGAGCCCTCAAAAAGGGTGTCGACGAGGATAGCCAAGGCATACTACAATCTCGCGAGTACTTCCACGGCCTCATCCAGCAAGAGATCAAAGATGGTATTCCTTCCGACCGCATCGTACTCGGTGGTTTCTCCCAGGGTGGTGCCATGAGCATACTTGCTGGTCTCACAGCTCCAGTCAAGATTGGCGGCATTGTAGGCCTCTCCTCGTGGCTCCCGCTCAGCCAGAAGTTCAAGGAATACATACCCGAGGGCAACATCAACAAAGACACTCCTATCTTCATGGGCCACGGCGACGATGATCCACTAGTGCTCTATAGCCTTGCCAAAGACAGCGAAATTACTCTCAAGTCAATGGGCTACGGCGTCACCTTCAAGACATACAGGTATGTTGGGGTGAAGCGACATCTTGAACGACATCTTGAACGAACTTCTCGTCGCCGTCTCCCAGTTTCTTGAAAGCCAAGTTTTGGGTAAACCTCAACGACACCTTGTCACTAACAAGAATCCTAGGGGAATGCTACATACGGCCTGCCTAGAAGAGATGAACGACGTCGCGGATTTCCTCCACGGCAGGTTACCTCCAGAAGGGAAATGAGCGCAGTCCGTAAACGGATGTACACGGAGCGGACTGAGACCTGCCGACAGTTTCGGACATTTTTACTTGACGAGAAGCATAGAATTAGACCGTCTGGAAGTATGAAGCCTCGTTGTAGAGAAATACTCAATCAATGTCACCTGAACAAGCTAATCTGGCATCAACCAACTACTGTCATCCCGTTAGTATGCCAGTAATTCGGAGTGTCTTTACTTTAAGGGTTGCCTATTCGGGAAATCTGGTCTGTCAAAGCTTTTCAGTTTCACGTCCTAAGAAGCGTAATGATGATCAGGCTCGAGATAGATGGAGAGAAAGTGGAAGACGCAGCTGGCGGTTAGCAATGACGACTTATCACTTTTTTTCATGAGTCTGCTTTTAGATATCGTTGAGCCGCAATATACTGTCTCAAATTTTAATGTGAACGAGTGATGCGTTGATTTGATGTGCGGATATGAAGGTGTGCCAGAAGTAACATGTCTTTGAGACACCGAAAAATGTAAGATTTGTTACAAGAGTATATAAAAGAACAGTTCCCATCAATTAGAATGTTACACGGCTGGCAATGCCCGACTCTTCACCGTTTTTATCAAGCCGTACACGAGAGATCTCGCTGACACCCGTTTCGTCTCAATAGATAACTTCGTACGTCAACGGTATATAAATATACAGGGGGTAACGTTATATTGCTGCGCACATGAGAGCGCTTTCTTTCTTTTTGTGACATCGTAAAGCCCGATGACACGTAACGCAAGATGAATCTAGATAGACAAACTCATCCCTTCTGAAAATGACACCTAGTTAGTTGCTGGTGGACGCTCTTACAGTGCCCCCGTAGGCTGAAGGCCGCTTCTTGGGGGGTTTTTTTTTTGCACTACCTGCAAGGCGTAGAGCGGTAGATCTGTATCAATTGCGGGATGTAATACCCGGGGATGAGGCGGCATGCTTTCCTGCCGGGTTTGCTTTCAATGCCATGAATACGGGGTGTCAAGCTTATTAGGAGTTTGTAAGGAGGAGTTTCACACGAGGAAGATGAAAAATCTAAACAAGTAGAACCTATTGTCAACCTAGGGAGAACTATGTATGTACTAGACGGCTGCGACGTGGTCGGTGTTGGCGTAACACGTTCGACGTTCTTTAACAGGTTGTCTTTCGGGCCCGCGTGCAAATGGTGGAATTTCAACATAGTCGACAGTATAACTAGATTCTAGTTACCTTGGTGTAAATTACTCTGCAACAGGGTTCCCAGGCATAGTTACTTTTGCACATGTACATGGTCACAAAGTCATCGGTGAAATGGATGCAGCGTCAACTCGGGATTCAACAACTCAAGGAAACTCAATTCATGGCGCCTTAGTCGCATGATGCCCGGCTCTTTCTGTGGTACATTACACATAAACACTACCCTGAATTTTGCAAAACGTAGCAGCGTGTTCGGGCCGAAATCGGTTATTGGTGGATGCAGGCGCATGAACTGACACAGTCATTTTGTGTTCATGGCCATTTAATGATGTGAGGTCGAGGTCATAGGTATCTAAAATTGCATAATCGGTGTGGTAGAAACGTCACAAGGCTTGAGAATATCCAATCACAGCTTCTCAATAATGGCAGCAGCGTACTCGTGAGTCTTGGCCTTGCCACCCAAGTCACCAGTCAGGGCCTTGCCTTCGGCTAGAGTGTCGAAGATGGCCTTCTCGATACGAGCAGCATATTCACCAAGGCCCATGTGTCGCAGCATCATCATGGAGCTGAGCAACAGGGCGGTTGGGTTGGCGAGAGCCTTACCGGCGATGTCGGGAGCGGAACCGTGGACAGCTTCGAAGATGGAGCACTCGTCGCCGATGTTGCCGGAGGGCGTAAGGCCCAGACCACCGATCAGACCGGCGCACATGTCGGACAGAATGTCACCGTACAGGTTGGGCATGACGAGGACCTTGTCGTTGTAAGGGAGAGGATCGGTGACCATCTTGAGGCAGGTGTTGTCGAGAAGCTCGGCATCGAACTCGATGCCGGGGAAATCCTTGGCCACATCCTTGGCAACATTGAGGAAGAGACCATCGGACATCTTCATGATGGTGGCCTTGTGAACGACACGGACCTTGGTGCGGCCAATGGACTGGGCATGCTGAAAAGCGAATCGAAGGACGCGCTCGGAAGCCTCGCGGGTGATGAGCTTGATGCTCTGAACGACGCCATCAACGACGACATGCTCAATGCCAGAGTATTCGCCCTCGGTGTTCTCTCGGATCAGGACGGTGTCGACATTGTCGTACGGGGTCTTGAAGCCGGCGACGGAGCGGCAAGGTCGCAAGTTGGCAAAGAGGTTAAAAGTGCGACGGAGAGTGAGGTTGAGAGAAACGTGGCCCTTGCCAACGGGAGTCTGTAGCCGATTGTCAGTTTCGTCTAGTTCAATGTGCAATCAATTGGTCGCGTCGAGTAAAAAGGCGCTCGCTTACAGCCAGAGGACCCTTGAGGGCAACCTTGTTCTTCTTAATGTTTTCGATGGCAGCGTCGGGAATCGCCGTTTTGCCGTCCTTGAGAATGGGGGTTACGTCGCAAGACTCCCAGGCAATAGGGGTCTAGAGAATTGCCTTCAAGTTAGCGACTAGTCATTGGAAGCCGTCGTGTCTGAGTAGAAGAGATTATGAATGCGGCGAACCTTGGCGGCAGCGAAGATGTCCTTGACGGACACAGCAATCTCGGGGCCAATACCGTCACCCTCGATCAAACTGACCAGGAAGTTGCCCTAAGAAAGCATTGTTAGCCTTGGTCAATACGCCTTTTCCTTCTACAACATGAATGGTTGTTGGCTTGACTAGTTTCTTGCCAACTTGTCTTGCATCGAAGGTGAAGACATAGTGCCCTCGAGCACGACGTCACAATTGGTGATCAGCAATAGGCAAGAACACGTACCCGAGCATCTTTGGTCCCCTCGTACTTGGCGACACGATCACCAATAGTCGAGTAGCAACGCTGCGCAGAAGCGTCAGTATGTATTTCAAGAGAGCAGGTTTCGGGATGTCCGCACAGCAACAGCCCAGGAAGCGCGGGGAGCGGCGCGCAGGCATTGTCTGGAGACAGCAGGGCGAGAGATAGCTCGGATGGCCAGCATCTTGATTGTGCAAGGTGATATGAGCAGTAGGGTCCAATAGAAAACACAAGTAGCAAAGCGACGCTGGTGCAAGAGTGAATACGGAGAGAATAAGAGACAGACCAGAGTGCGCAAGGTGTAGAAAGTTTTGGGAGTGGACAAGTTCCGGATCCAAGTGTGGCTTGCGTGTGGCATTTTTTTGGGCTTCATGGGTCTCCAAGTACTCCGTACCTGCTTAAGCACCAATATATGCCGGCCACTTCAAGTACGGAGGTACTTTGGTCGGTGCCGAATCACAGCTCTACCGGCACAATGAAGTAACCGTAACTGCATCGAATTCAAAATAGCCTCTGGAGCCTCTCGTGCGTCAATGTGACACTGAGCGTGTAGTGTAACCATGCCATGTTTGGCCACTTCCTTCGCACAAAGCAGCGCAAGGACCAATCCTTGGTGCCAGATGCGCTCGAGTAACAGTTAGGTATTGCAAGAACTGGCAAATGGCAAAGCCGGTTGATATTCCAGCAATAGAAATGCCAGCCACAGCAGGGGCAAGCTTGGGAAGAGGAACATGTGGCGCTGACCCGCTTTTCGCCCAAAGCCGGCGTGTTGGTCGGTCCAGTTGGCTCGGAGCCGTCGGAAATGCGTGGAGCCCACCGAGCCGAGAAGTGGCCGTTTTAGTTGAGGCTGAAAAGCAGGTGAGCCACACTTTTCCGATTGTGGCGCAGTAGCACCTTCGTGGCGGCCTTCTGTGGCTCAGCATTGCCATCGGTTTGCCCTCCACGTCTAGAGAGCTCAAGACTTCATGATCAACATCAAGGGTGAGTTGCGTTTGGTGTCATCACACTGTTCCATCTGCCCATCATAGAACCACTTGGTAATACGGGACAAGCACCAGCCATCTTCCTGGTAACTCAGTAATTCGACGCCATATTCTCTCCGTTCGCAACCTACATGCCGATGTCGCACAACTCGACTGATAGCATGCAGTCCTACGAATAGCGTTTTACCTTCATGAGAGCCCAATATGGCCGACTACGAGCGAAAGGTGCTCGAATTTTATCAACTGCCCACTTCGTACCCTTCAGAATGGCCCGCACAGAAGGATGCAGGTGAGGAATCTGCCGAGGATGAGCAAGGCGCAAATAAAAACCGGCGAAAGTCGCGTTACGAAGCCCTTGAATCGGCCTTCGGGTCGCGAAAGAGCTTCGTTGGAGAAGGGGGGCCTGGTGGAATCAATAGCCTGGTACAGAAAGATGAAGCAGACCCCTTGGGGACTTCGGACAGCGTTGTGCGGTCGTTGAAGCAGCTGGGTCTGCCGGTACAAGACGATGTCCGACTAAGTGCGTGCTGATGGCTAGTTATTGACCGCCCAAAGGACATGCCTCTTGTTCTAACAAATCTCCAGGAAACCGGTTCTTGCTCTCTTCTACAACTTTCTCGCCAGCCTTGTTCCTCTCCCAACTACACTCGACGGCCGATACACAAACCCTGTTGAACGGACTCGACGTTCTGTCGCAATCGATTGACCAGAAGTCGGCATCACTCAAAGTCCTCGTCGAAAGCAACTTTGAACGTTTCGTTAAAGCAAAGGCTACCATCGACAATGTCTACAGGGAGATGAAATATCGCGGCATGGAGCCGGTTCAGCAACGACAATCTGGCCGTCATTCACGACATGCCAGTCGCACAAACTTCAACCCGGGCAGCCCTAGCGGCGGCAACTTCGGCCTTAATAACCCCCTCACTCTTCCCATGTCTGACAACCGGAAGAGGAACGCACTGATCAAGGAAAGCGAATACGGTGTCATGGGCATCAAGGTGCCACTGCTGGATGTTTCTGCCAAGGCAGAAGACGTTTGGGGTCCTGCACTCGGTGGCCGCGAAAAGGAGAAACACCTGCGAAATGTATCAACTAGCTTGGATGAGTTTCAGGACTTTGTCGAATTGAGCGCTGTTGTGGCAGACAGTATAAGGCGCAAAGACTACGAGACCCTGGTGGAAAGCTACAATCGAGCGAGAAAGTTTGCCGATGAAGCTAGACAGCTGTCTAGAGAACTCGGGGGCCGATCGCCAACCGACAAACAGTTGTATCAATTAGTCCTCGCAGGACGCATGTGGAACGATGTGAACCAACAAGTACAAGCTTTCAAAAAGGACGTATGGAGGAAGCTAGTGTCTTTGAACTACTCAAAATCAGAGAGCATGGCCGGGAGGCCCCAGGATCAGCACATGGAGCTGATAGGGCTGCTGTTTGAGCTAGGCGTCGAAGAAAACCCGATCAGGGTATGGCTTCTGAGCAAGTATGAACACTTGAAGGGTAAAATACAGGGTTCGGCAGATCGGTCCAAGGTCGAGATTGAGTTGCTCCGGCGCAGGCTCGCCAACAACGAGAAGCCAGCACCTCAAATCTTGGCTTCGTACCTGCGAACACTGGGTCGTCAGTCGGTCGAGGGCAAAGTATCATCGTCAGATTCTTCCGATGTGATTGAACTGTGGGACAAGATGTTTGCTTTCTTGACTGGCCTCATCTCGTCGCAGGGCATATTGGGAGAGCTGGTCGAATTCTGGCAGACCGCCCAAGGCTTCATTCATGGCAAGACACAGCAGTCTCTTCCTCAGGGATACAATGGCGAATCTCGAGGCCAGCATCAGCTGTCTGCACAGGTCGTAGGTGACTTGGAAAGTGGAATGGTTGAGCTGGTCGAGATCCTGCGAGAACACATTCACTCGTTCTTTGTCGAGATGCCCCCCGAAGACATCTCGCTATTATTTTCACCGCTTCCCTTGTCTCCCAATTCTCCTGCCTCCGTTGGCGGTGTCAACGTCTCACTGACACCGACCTCGCTGCGCGACCCTAGACTCAACTTTGACCTCAACAATCCACCACCTCCGTCCCCTAAAAGGGGCGAGTCGTGGGAGAAGCTCGCTTTTTGGCCTCCGTGGTCGAACTCCATCAGCGGCGTAGAGTATTTGTCCAAGATGCTGTCGCTCGTCGGATCAGCTGCCGCGGAGATGGCCAGCCTCAGCCCCGTGTCCTCGGGTGACGGCCGCGTCGTCGAGCAGCTCAAGGCCCTCGTCGGCACATCGAGAGAACGATGCGTGACAGCCCTCTGCGCCGCCTGGAACCGCGATGCCGAGAATATCAAGTACGTCGAGGACTGGCAGCGCCCTGCCGAGTCCGGCGACGTCACACGCATGCCCGCCGTCTTTGCGGCGTTTGAAGGCGCGCTGCTGTCGGGCATGCAGAAGATCCTCTACATGCCCGAGGCAATGGAGAAGTCCGGCGCGGGAAGTATCGTGCTCCCGCCGCCGACTAAGCTTTTGCAAATGGTCCGCAGTCAATACGTCACCACGCTGTATAAGGCGCTGGGTGGGATGGTTGAGAACGCAGAGCGATCGCTGACCAAGAACGACGATGAATGGGCCAATTCCCACGATGTCTCGGCAGCATACGTATCCAACGCTTTGCCCAGCAAAAGCACCTTGGACGCTGGCGATCGAGTAAGTTGCAAACCGCACACCTAGCTGCTCCGGACGGACGTCTTCTAACAGACTACAGAACATTCGCATGCTGCTCACCCTCAGCAACCTCCAGGCCCTCCGTTCCAAGGTCGTGCCCAGCCTCAACTCGCAGTTTGAAAACGCCTTCTCCGTCAAACTCACCGACGAATCCAAGACGATCCGCGACGTCCTCGGCCAGATCGACGCCCGCCTCTTCCAGTCCTACACCAAGCAGCCCATTGAGACTCTCCACGGCATCATATCCGCCGGCCTGTCGCTCACCGACTGGGAGCCGCCAGCAAACTCGCGTCCGACCACCGCGAAACCCTACGTCTACGAAGTCCTCCTTGCCCTCGTCCTCGTACACTCGCAGGTGTCCACCACGGCGCCGCCGCTCACCTCCCAGGTCCTGTCCTTCCTGCTCGAACAGACGTCGCTCCAGCTTCTCGACGCGTTTCGCACACGGCCTCGCTACTCTCTCGAGGCCCTCATGCAAGCCACCCTCGACGTCGAGTTTGTCGCCCAGACGCTGAGCCAGTACACCACGGACAGGGCGTCGGAGCTGCAGAGCCAGATTTACCAGGAGCTGGATGGGCGCACGGACAACGACGCTCGTGCTAGGTTGCAGAGCGAGTTGCCCGAGATGAGGAGCATCCTGAAGAAGCTACGCGAGGCAAGCAAAAACGAGTTTGCCTGCTTCAAGAAACCAAAGAGGTCGGGGCCACCAAAGGCTGATGCTCCCGCCGCCGTGTCCAGCTAGTTAGCAGTACTGAGTGTATAGAATATCCTACGTAGCGCGCCCTGTATGTATGTATAGAACATGACCGTCTGACGCTGTGCTCTCCTGATCCATGAAATTCAAACAAGTACAATGTCCGAGAAGATGTTGAGCACACCGGGTGGTTCCATTTTGGCCCCTCCATTGAACAAGACTCATCGCCATGTAGAAAGAAACAAAGCTTGCGCAATTCCATGATTGTCTATCCGATCCGGAATCATAACGTCCCAAACGCCTGTAACAAGGTATCTCGTTTTATCCGTACATTCATAACCCATTACGCATAAATCTCGCCACCTTTGTTCCCTCCCTCTCCCCCCCTCTGGAAAAGTGCTCAAGCTGGCGCATTAGGAAGTAGCAGGTGCGAGCAAAACAGTAATTCAAGGGAACGCGAGTCCGCGGGGGAAAATTGCGAACCACGCTGCCGAGCTTCGATTGTATCATCTGGTACAAAACGGGTCAGCCTGCAGTTACATGCATGGGTACGGGAGAGACAGAGAGAGAAAGAAGCTTACACTCCATGTCCAAGTCTTCGAAATACTTGACAATAATGGCGTCGTGTTCCTGCGTGGCTAGCTTGCCGTCCGCGTCGCGACACGTCTGCGGCAGGGCCTTGCGTATGCCTAGAAGCATCTTTATCAGGCCTGCTAAGTTCCCGCCCTGCTGGGTGAAGACGCTTGGGTCTCGCTCGAGCGGCCAGCCGGGGCGCAGGTGGTCCTGCTCCCAGGCTTTGAAGGCCCACGTCGACTTCTCCACGCAGTTGAGGAAGATGACGGCCGTGAGGAAGATGTTGAAGCCGACTTTGGTCTTGCTGTCCGCCAGCTGCCGGTCCATCATGTTCAGCAGGGCCTTGGAGGTGCTATTTGCCTTGCGCTCTGCCGCGGCATTGAGCTGCATGCACATCATGGTGTATATGTCTGCGTCGTTTTCATTCTCCGCCTCCTTGATGGGGCGGCCCTGTTCAGAGTCAGCGCTTGGCTTTTCAACGATGCTCCATTGCCGTTCGCGGTCGATGCTCTCCACGAGTCCCCATAGCTCGAGTGCCTTCTTAAGAAGCTCGTCCGCCTTGTCGGCGAGTTGCGACTTGGCCGTTTCGAGGGTGACACGCATGAACTTGGAGGGCTCGCGGTCGATGAAGAGGTCTAGCACGTCGCGCATGTAGCTCTCTATTTTCCCGGGGACGTCGTCCTTGTCTTGGTCGATCATGATGACCTGGTGAAGGGATTCTTGGCCCTCGGGTGTGACGCCTTCCTGCTGGATGGGGCCCAGGATGGCGGCGGCGGCGGCCAGGACAATGGCCTTGCTGGTTTCTGCAAAATGCGATACTTCGACCACGGACCCGTTGTTTACGAGCTTGAGTTGCTCCTTGAGCATGTTGATGCGGTTTTGGGACAAGACAACCTGGACACCGGCAGAGTACAGATCAAGTTGTTCATGCAAGCGGGAGCGAACGCAGCCTGTCATCCAAACACGGGGAGAGAGAACCTTGCGGCAGGTGTCGCATGGGGTGCCTTTGCTGCAGATTTTGCGGAGAATACGACATCGAATGCATGCCCCAAGCTTGCGAACCTCTTTGACTTCCTGACGCCTGGCTGCAGTAAATTTGGATCTGAAGTGACGAGATCGCCCGTTCAGCACACCAGCGCTCGTATCCATGCGGACGCCGCCACGGCTTAACGGGAGAGGGATCAACGGGGGGTTTTCAGCCGGGATGGGAGCTGGGGATGTAGCTGTCAGGTACGTCATTTCCCCCCAAGGCTGAGCGGCGGTCGTGTCTATGGTCGTGGTAGGGGTGCTGTCGGCCATTGCGGCGGAGCTAACAGACGGAGAGGTAGGAGTTGCATCGCCACTAACGAGCTGGGGGTCAAGGAAGGACGGGTTAAGACGAGCAGCAGCGGCTGCTGCGACAGAGAGGTTAGCTGCGTCAGGGGAGGACTCGCTTGCAGGCAGGAGAGCCTGGAGTCTCTCTTCCGGCGATAGTTCCGTGGCGGTCGGTGTAGGTGTTTGGAAAGCAGATGTGCCTGCGACGCGTTAGGATCATCTGCGCCAGCCAGGGTCGCATGGTCCGCTGATTGAAACAAACTCACCCTTCTTTCCGTTTGCTTGCGCTCGAGTCGCTTCATAGCTGGCAGGCGGGTTTTCGAGAGTAAACTGCTCTTGTAATTCGAATCGCTCGCCGTTCTGAACATCGATCTCTTGTGCCTGCGCCGCTGACGGCTTGTGTCCACGGCTATTCTCGTTCAAGTCCACCTGGCGGGATGCCTCGGCAAGAGTCTCAAGCGCACTCCATCCCTGAGGAAGCGCACTCGGAGATACCTGCTGTCCGTTCACCCGGGCTGCTGCTTGGGCCGCCTGAACTTGTTGGTGTCGCTCGGCCGCGGTTCTTGCTTGCGTGATGCCGTGGAGTTCAAGACAGGCTCGCATGCGTTCCGAGTCAGAGATGGCGGGGCATCGTTTGGTAATGTGCGTCGTTAGACTGTCGATACGGCCCTTGGGGAAGTTCTCCCCACATTGTTTGCACGTATGGGGGTATCGATTGCTGTTGTCGTTCAACTTGGGACCGCGCTCGAAGTACTCGAGAATCAGAGGATTCGGTCTGCGTCCCATTGCGGGCTATTGGTTCCCTTGTCCACACCGTCGCACACAGCCGGGATGCAAATTGCACGGCGAGAACGCCTCTCCCTGTAATTCACAGTCGAAATACGGGTCGAGATCCGTCGAAACGAGACGAGTAGGAACTTCTTGAATGCGTTCGGTGGTGGGATATTGGTGGGAGATGATGACGGGAGGGATTCTGCCTGTGTTGACCGACAAAATTTCTCACACCGCCTGCGTTTTGTCGGACCCGTATTTTTCGCTTCCCTGGTTTGCTGCTTGCCTGCGAAACGAGTCGGGAAGTGGATCCATCGTCTTCCAGAGTGCCGACCTTGCAGCATGGTGTTTGGGAAAACGCCAATTGCCGACCTTGCAGCATGGTGTTTGGGAAAACGCCAATTCAGGTGTGGTCTTCTTCCATATATGAGGTGTTAAAGTAAGTAGTTGACTTGTAAGATCACTATTTTGGGATAACCGCGCTTAGGTCTTCAATTCAGCTGCAAGCTGGTGGAGGGTAGGCGTGCCGTTAGTACCAAGGTTAACCGACCAGAGCAGCTTGCTTAGGTAATCATCTTCCTCTTCTCATTCTAACATCCCCCCCCACCTTCAAGGGGACAACTTGCGTTGCAGACGAAACTAGTGTATCAGATCAAGGTAAACTTCTCTTAGAGAATGTATACTTTATAGAAACTCGGCGACTATCCGCAACGGAGCCATCTTGCTGCCCATACTTGTTGCCTTGGTCTGACACGTCTACGGCCCAGCTTTGGTGGTAAGCAAACGTCAAAGCATGCAGGTTATAATCAACCTCCAGGCATGCCTGATCAAGACTACTATCTTTTGACAGTGTATCTCTGAGATTATCCAAAGGATACGACCGCGCTCAGGGCAGCACACTCCCGACAGCAAGGCAGGTGGTAGCCATCGAAATATCGCACAGTCCCAGGAGCAGAACCTGTATAACTGGAAGTCAACTAGCTTAGCATTGTATCTGAACATAGCCTGACTACACCTAAAAGGATACACACGTAAGAGCTACGCATTCCATCCATATCAATGATGCAGAATACCATCTCAGTTGAGTTGCAAAAACCAACTGGTTGCCTACCTTTGGCGCACGCAGGAGAAGCACATGTTGGATGATCAGGAAAGTATTCCTTGAATGGTATCTCGACTCGATGGATGGACATACTAATAGTATGGACTATTTACGGAAAGCAGATGCTGCGCTTTACACGTTACTCATTGCTCTCTTGTCTGTGGCACATACCTTTTACTCTACTATCACACTGTCAGCCTGCCTCCCTAGCCAGAGATGCCTCTTCATTCCCTCATACTAGTGTTTCCAAAATTAACGCTTTGTTACGGGCTGTTCGTGAAGCTGGCGGTGACAAGGATCCGACCTCCAGTGGCTATCGCCGCCGGTTCAACGGCAACCAAACCTCGAGCGAACTACCCTTCTATTTCCTGGCCACATATGATCGAGCCGCTCCGGTCCAGACATTAATGATTCTTGAAGCAGAAGGGGCCTCAAGAGTCACCTTGCTGAATTCACGCTACATATTTGAGCGCTGTGTCTTGTGCGGTAAGCGCGGTGCACCTATCCTCCTTAGTCTTAACAGACATTGCTGGCAAAATGTGTCGGCGATTCAGGGTAACGCATACAGTCGTGGATGTTACAAATGAACCTCCAATGATACAGGTGCAGAGGGAGACTAGATGACACAATATATGGTCTCTACAACATGGCAGCAAACGATGAGCTGACTATGCTCCGAGGATGACTTGTTTTGGTCCATTGCTTCTCCGAGTCTCCTGCCTACTTTTTACGATCGCCCGGACGGTCCTGTCATTATCCTGCCAACCATTACTCCCCTATCATTGTACATGCAGACACCGGGTCGGCCTTGGTGTCTCGGAGTAAGTTACGCAGAGGCTTTGAGCTACATGGGAAGCATCGGTCGATATATGCCGAGGATGGTAGTAACCCGATGCTTGGTGCCCTAATCCAGGGGCTGAAGCGGACCCAATGACTATACAAGTGTTATTGCCATCTTTCGGCATCACGCCACTATGGACCCCAAGTCAAGCCAGAGCACTCCTTTTCCCATTTCTCTGGCCATTTTGATATTATCTCAGGCAATCAAAAGGGCACTTCATGACGAATGTATCGCGTAGGTGGAGCCCACGGCTGAACTGCAGCCTGTCACCTTTGAGTTGATCATGGCAGGCAGACAGTTCCTGAATGTTCCTCATGGAATCCTGCCGAATATTGACTCGATTCGCCGACTTGGCCTGACAGCGTTACAACAGTTAAGAGCAACTAAACACGCGACCGTGGTCTCTTGAATACACAACCGAACCTGTACTCATTACTCCGTATACGGTTGCGTGTCTGTTTGCTCTCGTGTAAGCGAATATACCCTGTTATATACCCGTTGCTAAACACAGTTAGGCACATCAGCTACTCGTGCCATATCTGTCCATGAACTTATGTCCACTAACGTTAGATGTAAATTTTGCACTAAATTAGGCAGGAATCCTCGCTTGTAGTAACGTATCCGTCAAAATACAGGCCAGTATCTGCCGATCTCAATATCTCCCGGTTTCGTAGGTCAGGGCATTATTTCTACCGATGGAGGCTGGGTCTTCTAAGGATTGGTAGCATTGACGGCTAACGCTTTGCTCGTCTTCATCCATCAAGCAGCCAGAGCCTTCCTTTGGACCCTCGACATAAACCTCTTTGTGATTTCCGGGATATCGTTCTGAAGTTTGGCCAGATACCCATCGAGATAGGTTTTGACCGCCTTCATAGCAGTCGTCTCGTCTCCGCGCTGACCGACGAGATCATAGTAGACTGCGTGCTGGGTTACGTTCTCCCCGTATTTGAGGACCGCCTGCTTCGCTATCGCCATCACTACCTTGGCAACCTCGGCAGACAGCTTCTTTTGATTAAACCCTCGCCTGGAGAAACACTCCCCCTCGTCCAAGTAGTTATTCTGGCTGTACATCTCGTGGCACCAGGAATCGGTACCCAGACAGTCTTCTCCTTGCTGGCCTGTAGAAGAACAACCACTCGAGTTGGCCAGCAGGAAGGGCCCGAGTCCTCTCGCTTTGAAGCAAGAATCTCTGTCGGGAGAATGATACTGGCACATCTCTTCCGTGCCCTGGCACTGCTCGGACATTTGTAATGCAAAGGAGCACGCGTGTTTTGGGCGAAACCATTTACCTGGTCCAGAGGCACGTCTGCGGTAGTCTCTGCATTTCTCAACTGACCCGTAGAGTTTGTATACTTCCGTGCTTTGACACCAGTTTTCTGTGCCAATACACGCTTCAGAGACACTCCCTTTATCACTTGAAGTTCCACAATCTGGAGATAACTCGATATAGAATGGAGGGTTTTCACGCGCTTGGAGGCACTCTTCTCTATCCTTTGTCGGAACACGGGCACAAAACGCCTCGGTTCCGATGCATTCTTCAGTAGGGTCCCCGAAGCACCTGAAATAGTTTGAGGGGAAGAAGGCTTGCTTGACGGCATCTGGATTGGAGGAAGCATCTTCTCGGTTGTCCAGGCAGTATTGAGTCGAACCGTAAGACTCGATTCTCTCCTTGGCCTCGCAATATGCCTGTGTACCAACGCAGCGCTCATCGTCGTCTTTCACTGGAGCGAGGCAGCCTGGAGAGAATGGTTGGAGCCATTTTCCCTTGGTGTGAGACTCATAACACAAGCTGCGGACTCCCGGGTTCTCGACTCTGGAACAGATAACGTCGGTCCCTTCACATTGTTCAAAGGTAGCTAAGCAGTCCGTGTTCATGTAACGCCATGCGGTCTTTCCTAAGCGGGCGTTGAAGCATGAATCCTGGTCCTTGTAGCCGCCAAGCTGGCTATAGTACTCTGGGTTAGAGCACCACGCAATGGTTCCCAAGCAGTACTCTGTGCGTTCAATACAATTAAGACCAGGCTTGAACCATTGTAGAGATCCCGATACTTGTCTAGACTTTTGTAACATTTAGCGTCTTCATGATGGGAAAGGGGCAACAGTTTCATCTGTTCAGGTATGAACTCATACCTGTAGAGCACCGGATTTGCCAATACTGGCCGAGACAGTGATCGGTGGCAGTAAAGATAACACGGCCAGCAAAGAAGCCATGATTTCAGATTGAAATTGACAAATTGTTGTCTGGTTGAGCAAGACCGGTTTGTAAACGGAGGGCTATCTGAAGGTTGGTGGCCATTCTATTCCCAGATAATACGCTCGGCTCTCTCCTGCCTTTATTACGTGTGAGTTAACGAACGATGGACGTTGCAATGATGCAAGCAGCCTCCATTACTAGTCATATTTAGATCCATTAAGTCCGTGATACAACTTGCTCGGTATAATCAGCCTGATTCCTTGCTATATAAACCACGATGGGTATATTAAACAGGCTGAACGAGTGGTATCCTATGCATGTACGTTGTTCCCTGCGAAATGGCAATTCCCACCGGCCGGTGCCCGGTGCCCGCAGAGACATGCCAGGGCATGAATAGACGAAAAAGACGTGATGATGATGCCGCACAGGGATAAACAAGAGGCATGTCCACAAAGAATGGGCCGGCTGAGCTTTGGGCCTAGAGACGAAGTACGGAATTATGACGAACAGCAAGCTAATTAGTCATGTTAATACTGACACCGATCCTTTAAGATGGATATCGTAAGGCTAGGACCCATACAAGACAAGGTACGGAGTAGTAGCTAAGTTATATCTTCCGTGGCGTGGCCATATCACATGTTTTGTGGCAAGCTATTCGTTAGTAAACGCGTTCCAGATTACATATGACGTGGTAACTATTAGGGATTCGACGAGAGCAAGGCATTTGATTTGGAAACGACCAAATAAGGCATAATCAGAACGGTGAAGAGGGCGAGGTAGGTGCGTGACTATAATGCTATGAACGATAGCGATCGATGTTTATGTGAAAAGTAACTACAAATAAGAGGTCTCCTTTTTGTGTGCACAAGATACAGGAGAGGCACCTCACCTCCAGGCATAACCGGGGGTCCATATAGCCGCAAATCTCAATGAGGATTCCGCCGCGTTTTTGTCGATATGGCCGCGAAAGCGTTGGGTCATGCACATGGGTGGTCTTGTGACTCTGGGTCGAATCTAGGCTTAACAGGACTCATGCGGTACCTTTTGATCGGGAGGGACGAGCATGCCCGTAATCGAATAAACATGACGTGATATGTTTTCGACCCTATGTGAGCAGGATCCGCGAATAAGATGGACAACTTCATGCAAGGGTTACGCCAACTATAAGGATGGTTACTGATCACCAAGCGTTCGCTTAAGGGGCTAGTCTCTTCGTCTGTTGTAGCTCCATCGTGGGACATCCTACTTACTTTACACTCTACTTGAGAGGGTTTCTTCAAGACTATGATATTCCGAGTCATCGCCCTCGTTGGCCTTTGTATCAGGCTTTCAGTTGCTGATGGTACTGGGAGCGAAAATGCAGGCCGCATAACTATCGGCTTCCGCACCGTGGGCCAGGTATTTCGACTTCGGAGAGATGATCAAACTATTGGCTAGTTGACTAACAAGGAACAGGAAGAGAAAAACCTCCTCACAAAGACCAAAACCCTTGTCCAGAGCCGTAACACAGCGGCCACTCACATTGGACGGGGTGTCTACATAGCGAATAACCCGATTCCACATGCCGGTCATAGGTTTGTCGGTCCCCTCTTGCCTGATGCCAAGAAGTTTCTTACAGGACATCTAGTGTCTTCATCATCACCGCTGACGAGGCCGTTTTCAAGAGCACGCCCAAGGTCTGGGTGCCCGAGGAGTACTGGACTCTGCCACTCGGTAAAGATGACTTCCCATCCTTATCAGGAGACAGAGAGGATAAAATTTGCAGAGATCAGCTCGAGCACTATATCGAAGATCAAGGCCTTGATTCCACTCTGACCCTGAGGATTGGTAAGATAGCAGGGTCCGCCAAGGATGACATCGAGCAGTTGCTTATACCAAACGAGGTGCTTGCCCGTGACCAAACTGGCCTTCCCATCGAGAATAGCTATGGGCATGACTTCAAGGTCCAAGAGACAGTGAACCCTATATTTTGGGGCGTTGATTACCACGAGTGGGAGGAAATCAAGGGCAGCAGGGTCTACACGCAAGACACACTTCGTGAGAGGAGCAGCTTTTTAGTGAACAAGGCAACCGAGGCAGCTACCAGGGCGAAGAGAGCTCTGGAATCAGATTCGCCCACTGCAGCGGAGGAGATGGCAGACGCCCTCGCCATCGCACAGCGTTGCGCCGAGGGGGTCGGACACTTTCACAGGAAGCGCTCTAATTGGGTTGGATTTGAGGACTTCAACATGGCGTATGAGCAATATGCCATTACCCGCAAGGCCGCGGCCGCGCTCCGCAAGTCAATGCTCATAAAGTCTATGGAAGCACACAAGAGCAAAGTGGCCCAGGTGGACGAGGCCAAAGATGCGGCAGACCGGGCTTCCAGGGTTGCCGAGGCCGAGAAGGCCGCAGAGAAGAGCAGGGAGTTGCTCAAAGCGAGCATCGAAGAGGCTGCAAGTCTTAAAGAAGCGTCTGAGAAGTTGAACTCTATTCGGCAAGTCTTGAACGGGGGTGACCAGGAAGCATATATGCGCGTCCTACTTGACAACCCTCGAGCTGTCTGGGCCCGACTCCAGGAAACCTTCCTCATCATGAACCAGAAGATTCAGCCATCGATGGATGCGGCTATAATAGACGAGGCATCCATTGCAAGTGAAGAATACACACACTCTCAGAAGGGCGTTGATGAGGCCCAGGTCATACTCAACGCCATCGAGGAGCGGATGAAGGCTCTCTCTGAGACGACGACACCTGCTGAGACGCCCGACGAGACCGAGAAGAAAAAGGAGGCGGAAGAGGCCGAGGCCGAGGCCAGGGAGAAAGAAGAGGCGGAAAAGGCCGAGGCCAAGAGGAAAGAAGAGGCGGAAAAGGCCCATGCCAAAGCCGTCGACAGTGCTCAGAAGATTGCAAGCAACGCAGGCGACAACCCCTGGCTGGGAACTGTCCTTGGAAGCGTCGCCGGCGGCCTAGCTGCCGTCGCAGGATCAGCCTTCTTGACAGCTTCGGTCGCAGGAGGTATGGCCGGAGCAGGTCTTTCCGCAGGCGGCGCAATCGCAGGAGGTCTTGGAGCCGCCGCGAGCGTGCCTCTGCTCTCGGCGGAAGCGAGCGTTTCCGTGACCGCGGCCGAGGTTGCGTCCGTCGTCGCCGAAGTCGATCCTCAACTGGCCCTTGAAATGCTTCTGGACACGGCACCAGAAGTGTCCAAGGCGCTTCCTAGCCTTGCAGATGCCGCCGCGCCGGTTGCCATCGCCAGCAAGCGAGACGACGCCTCTCCTCCACGCGACGTGTCTGCGAAATGGGCATTTCAGGTCGCTGCGCCAGCTCTCGAGAGGGCCTTTGCGGAATCCTTGCGGCTGGCCATCAAGGAGGCCCGTCTTGAAATGAACTTGTAGGCGGGCGTCATGCTGCAAGGGTAGCGTTGAACTGTGTAACTTATAACCTGGGTAGTCAGGACTCGGAACAGTTATCTTGCCTGAGACAGAACTTCACTGCGACGTTGCCAAGGTGGATTGGGTACAGAGTGAGTGAGATAACACGTCAGAGAGTGTAATACGTCCAACCAAAGTAATCCGCGTGATACGACTGAAAGCAACTGTAATTTTTCGCCAGAAACTCCTCGCTATATAGAAGCATCTAAATATACGTCCCGGGAATACACACCGGATATCATGCAGTCCATATGACTCTACCTCTCCCACACGTTACGAAATTCCTCGCTACCATCTACGTGATATCTAGTCCTTTGCTCTTGCTCGTCTGCAGCTGAACCATCCTTAATCGTAGTCTCTTCTGGTTCGAAAGTCTGTCCACTTGTGAGTCCTTCGCCTGTTGCCATGGGAGCAGGAGCAGGAGTGTCGTTTCCAAAATCCAGACCCGCTGGTTCCGGCTCCGGTCCCGGCTCCGAATGCTTCACTACTTTCTTCGCCTTCTTCTTCTTCTTCTTGACTATGACGACGGGTTGCGGTTCCTCTGTTTGCTGGGGTGAAGGGTGTCGAGCTGAGCTCGAACTGGAGGTTGTTGCTTGTGGCAGTGGTGGCCGCGTTGGCCCAGTTGACCAGGCGGGCGACCTGCCGTTGTAGCTGCTCACTGATGATCTGTATCGTTCTGCCAGTGGCTCGCTGGCTGTGATGACGGGGTACTGGCACCTTGTTAGCTTGTTGTGTGACATGGGAAAATATGCCATGTTCTCACGTTCCAATCGCCGTACTGCAGCTGTCTTGCAGAATTATACAAGCGCTCTTCATCCTCATCCAACTCAGGTACGTCAAATGTCCCGTGCTGTTGTTCAAACAACGTGTCGCCTGTCCTACTTGAGCTAGGCCCGCCTATCAGGGGTGACGTGACACTGACTTCGCCTGGTCTGGGCAGCCAGTATTTTGCTTTTCCTCCACGCTCATACCTCATGCCATCGTTTAACCGGGCAAGACGTGATTTCGAGTCTTCATGCGCCATGACCTTGTCTCCAGAGTCAAATGCGCGGTAGCCATAGCTGTTGCCCCGAAATGTCTCCTTTGAGTCTTCAATGAGATCCCTGATGCCAAAAGAGTCCTTGAGGGCGTGGTGCAATGGCATGCGCGCGGATAGAATGCTGTTGTCGGCGAAATCGTGCCATGAGAAGGCGTACCAGTGGGCAACTGCGAACGCCGGCATCTCGATACAGATCAGTGCGTCTTGGATAGCAGCGGCAAGATTATCTCTCGTATAACCCTGGACGTTGTCGGGAATCGCGCCGAGCCAAACGAGAATGGACAGAAAGAAGCCTTGCCAGTAGGAAGCGAAAATGATGAGTTTGATGCAGAGAAACTTGGGAACAGGGCGGAACGGAGTCAGATCCCGATGCATGCAAACCCAGAATAAACCAAGCGAGTACAAGCTGACTGACACACTAATGTTGTAGACGATGCCACTCCAAAAGTAACCGGACTTGGCGCCAATATATCCCTCTTGGTATGTGCCCGTCGCTTTCATGACGATGGCAGCAATGGACAAAATAGGCTTGAGCCAGGCATACTGCAAAATCCCCCGCTTGATGGACAGGAAGGTGTGAGGGTCCGATATGTCGACTTTGCGTAGGATGTGGTTCATAGGCCAAAGATGCTGGACGGGGGCACGGCCATGCGCCATGATAATCAAGGCTCTTTCTCCGCCCAGGTAATTGATTAGGAGTTGAAAGAAGGTGTAAATGGTAAAGGCTTCGTATATGTCTCGAATAGGGTCAATGAATGCAGCGGCGGTAAGTGACACCATGCTTGTGAAAGACGCAATCGAGTAGATGGGGACCATGAGAAGGATTCGAACAACGTAGCGCTGAAGTAGGGGCTTTCGGTAGTTTTTCGTCTGTAGCCAAATGGAACTGGTCGATTGAAATGCGAGCGGTTAGCAAGACAGCGCATGTGACGTATTCGTCTGGACGCAGAGGCAGGACAAGAAGACATACACGACAGATAGTAGGGTTGCTGCGAACGAGGCAACACCAGCGACAACCGTGGTGGCATAGGTAAACTTGGCCCCTGTGCCTCCATCAGAGGCAACGCCTGCGGTAGCAAAAGACATGGCGGCGCGGAGAAGGATTGCCGATGTAGCTCGTGGGGTCGTATAGAAGCTAGGTCATGACTGAGTAAAGGAGATGGAGAAGGTCAAAACTGCTCGGATCGTGACTAGGAAGGACTCGCGGCGTGGAGAAGTGGTCCGGAAAAAGTAACCGGCAGGCAGTGGTTAGCTGGCGTGATGTCGATAAAATCGAGTAGGAATGGGGAGGATGAGGGTTGACAAAAGATTAGACAGAACGAAGCTACAAAGACGCGCGTGTGACGACGGGATGTGCATGAAGGTAGTGTAATGACGATGGAGGTGGAGAGCATGGCCAACTATCAAGTTTCACACATTAGGTAACTAACTACCTAGGTAACTAACGTCAACTAGTCGTAAGTTAAGGTGCCTAGGTACCTAGCGGGCAGGTACTTCATAGTGTTGACAGCGGGTCGGGATGCTTGTTAGTTAAACTTACAATAGGTACCTGAACTTCGAGGTGTCTCGGTACTTTGGTTAGGTACTCTGTACTTTGGCTGACGCGGCATTCGAATACTGCAGGCAGCCATCAGGTCAACGGTAATTTGTCCATCGCCCGAGTTCGACTGGGAAATACAAGTAGAAACCAATCGCAGCGTCTGCCCATCTATAGCGAGATAGATGTTTTTGTCTGTCCAGAGGGCACGCGCTGGTAACTTCAGGTGTCAAGTGTTGCCGAGCGTGACGTTTTGGTCAAGACCCAAGATTGCTGGTGGACCCGGCCGCCAAGTGGCTGCTGCAATACCCCTAAACTCGCATGTGCTCAAGCGACCAGACACCCACCCAACAGTCCCCGGCATTGACTTGATCAGCTTGGGATTCTCCACCCAATCAATGATTGGTCTGACAACATTCAAATCTGTAGCTGGAGTTCCTCTCTTGCACGAACACTAGCTCCCAACACTGATTAAATAGGTCCCTCAGCCAGGAAGCAATCGGCCCAGCTTCCTGTCGCGAACAGGTGCTCCAATGCACGCCGTCGCCTCTGCCATGACCTCTGGACATGTTCCTTGAATTTGAGCAGCCAGGGGAGCTGCCCAAGCGACCTCCAACTCAGCAACGATGACGCCTACCGACGTGATTCTAGAGGCACGAGATACTCATCCAGGCTTCAATTTGTATGCTGAGCCGCCCTTATGACCTTTCTTTGCAACTTGCGAAGCGACAACTACAGCTGACTGACTCTATACTGTTTAGCGAGTTCCTCATCTTCTTCATCATCTGCGGCTTGCTCACCATCTTCTTTCTCCTGTATTTTAACCGACTCTTTGCTTCCATTATTTCATATACCATCCGCACATACACCTGGCACACCTACAGAGTGTATATTGACATCAAAGCCATCCAAATATCTCTTTTGGGTGGTCGCATATTCTTCACAGGCTTACGCTACCATGGGTCCAACGAAACATTCCTCGTTCAACATGGAGACATCACCTGGAGATATTGGCTACGCCGGGTACGAGACACAGACATGAACGTATCCCTTGGCTCTGATGCATCTTCAGTTTCGGACAGCCAAAAGAATTCCAACTTGCCATCTCGCATCCATGCCAGGCTCGTCGGTGTAGAGTGGTTCGTATACAACCGGAGTCCGGCATACAATGACGTTCTCGACGGTTTGCTTGAGGCCTCCGCCTCCGCCTCCAAATCCAGCGGCGTCTTCAACGCAATCGACCAAGACGCCCTCAGATCTCGAAACGGCTACCAAAGTAGCTCTGCAGAAAAGATTGAGCCTTCATTCGATGCCACAGCCAAAGGACAGGCTGCGGGGAAGGCCATACAACCCCCTCGGCCGTCCCCGAACCGCTCCTCCACTGCTTCTCAGAGCGTCGATGAGGCCACAGGCAGTAAAGAAACCAGTCAATCTCTACCAGCAATGCTTCAGCTCCTCCCAATTCACGTAGAATGCCAGAAACCCGCCATCGTCATCGGCAATGACAACACCAGGGCGATTCTCATTGTGAAGGCAAACTCTGCTTCGACAATTGTTGATGCGGGTCACACCAACACAATCGATCTGTACCGCCAACTATTCAAAGTCGAATTTGATCACCCCGTTGTCGAAATGCGGGAGAACGATGATTTCAAGGAGGACCAAACGTCTCGAGCTGCCAGACAACGCGAAGATATTTCGAGCTTGGAACTACCCACACAACGATATTTCTTTCGACACCGCCGCCGAAAGGTCTTGAACTCTTTACGAAACTTGATTCCATATTGGCGCCGCTCCGTGGAATCCTTCTCTGCCGATTCAAGAGCAGCAATGAGTACAGGGGTCTCTCAATTGCCTGGTTCAAGTCATTGGCAAGGCTTATCAAGGTACCTGGACGACAGATATCAAGATGATAAGGCAAGATGGTCTTCTGTTGAATATGCTACTGTCAATACAATTCTCGACTCTCCTTCAGCGGTTCTCACAATTTATTGGGACGCGGTAACCAGGATCGCGGAAAACGCTCGCCGGCACAGCAACTCCAGTTTTCACACAAGCATCAATGGAACCGAGCCTCCAGCGTGGGGAATGACTTTATCAGTAAAGGGAGGAACAGTGAACTATGGCCCCTGGACTGATCGACAACGAGCAGACTTGCAGCGAGCCTTCTACCCCACGCTCTCAAAGGATAACGTCGCCGCTGTACCCTTGTCTTCAGGATCGTGGAGGGTTGCAACCCAGTTCAAACTCTTCATTGAACTAGAAGACGCCGTCACTCTGCGAATTCCCATTAGAGAAGAGTCCAAGAATTGGCGTTGGCGGGGCAAAGAACCGCCCATGGGCCGACAACGTGTTGCCGGCAAGAAAAGACGCAATCGCAACAAGAAGAGCAGCAAGGGTGATGCTCGTCCAGCTCGGCCAGCCGGCTGGCTGGAGATCAAAGTTCCGTCCAATTCCACAATGTCCTACTCAATGGATATGCTAGGTCGATCAACAGGTTATCAGAACCGCTTGGATATTGACCTGCCGAGTACCGAGCTCTGGAGCAGTGTCAATCACGACTTGATGTGGAAGTCGGGACCGCAACGCATCTCTTGCGACCTGTCCAATCCTTTGTCGTGGAATACCCTGCGCAACTGGTCATTTGATTTCAGTTGCGATGACATGAAGCTCTATCTCTTAAGGGATCACATCTTCCTCCTGATCGACTTGGTCGACGACTGGGCTACTGGCCCACCATCTGAGTATCTCGTGTTCACACCGTACATATACCACTTGAAATTCAACTTGATCAACTTACGATTATATCTTAATGTTAATGACGAAAACATCATCGACAAAGCTACCGCGCTTGATGACAACACCTACTTGATTTTATCCAGCCCTCTTTTGGAAGCGGAAACAACGATAGCTCTCGATAAATTCAGGCCAAGTCGCAATGCTATTCCATTCGACATTCGAACCGATGCGTTCGATCTGTCGCTGCATGCACCCCTGTCCAATACCCAGGCCGCTTTTTTGAGCTCTAGTGAGCTTGGCCATGGCGAGGGCCTCACCGTAACTGGCAGCTACGAATATAATGCTACTACATCGGTTGCAAACACAGACACTTTGATATTAAACATTCATGGACAATCCCCATACGCATATCTTTATGGATTCATCATCAGGTATGTCATACTTCTGAAAGACAACTACTTTGGGGATTTCGTTCACTTTCGAACGCTCGACGAATATCGAGAACATCTTCAGCTGGAGGCTCAGAAGTCCAGCACCAACGCCGCACCTCGACCACCCATCAAAAAGTCCAATGACCTAGATGTTATCTTGTCCGTCAGAGTCGATGACCCACGTATCATACTACCAAATAATCTATACTCTGCCGACCGCCATGTGCAATGCGAGCTGGCCAACCTGACTAACGACCTTCGATTTACAAATTACTACATGGACTTGGAGCTTGTGCTGAGTCCGCTCAGTTTATCCTTAGGTCATCCAACACTATCGCCTGAAAGCACGAACTCTTCGTATTCCAATACACAGCTGTTTGTCGATGGTGTTCGTGTCTTCGGCCACCGCACGTTTGGCCTACCTCCTAGTGAACCCACTTATCTATGCAATTGGGATGTATCAGTTGGAATGGTGGAGGGCGAATGTATCGTCGACTTTTTGACGTCGTTGGCCAAAGGAGGTACGGCTTTTGGGTTCATGTTCGACGACGTAGAGAATGCGCTTGTCCCCTATTCTTCTCTCGTCTTTCATGATGTCACCTTTGTGAGGATAGATGTCGAGTCAGTTTACTTGTGGTTACATGTGGATGAAGCAGCCTTTCTTCTGTCTACCGGAACCATTGAACTAAGAAGCAATGATTGGGGCGGTGCTCACTACTCAAAGCGGGCAGATGTCAATATGCCCAGTATCGAATTCTCCTGTGTAAATGCAGAGTCTGCGGCAAGGCATACCTCTCGGCGTCACCACCCAGTGGACACTGCGGCTTACTTGAAGACGGACGTTCGACTGGCATCTATTGGGCGCAAGTTCCATTTCCACGAAGAGCTCAAGATCCAACAGGGCCTAATACGGCGGGAGGATCAACGAACGGAGAGGACACCTTTCCTCCTCCGACAGGCAGTTGACCCGGACTTTGTGCCGGAGCCGTTTGATCCCCCAGCACAGTGCGCTCCGCCGCCCGCTTTTCCCGTCACGGAAGTTGATAATGACGATGACTTGGCATCCTATCAAAGTGCCGCAACGCCTCGCTTCTCCGGTGGGCTGCGACGCCAAAGCTCATTTTTGTCCTTCTCCAGCTCCAGCAATAGCAGTGTTCGTGGAGTGAGGACGGGCCAACCATGCAGTCGCGCCAGATCGAGGCAGACTGCTCTATCCATCCAGTCCAGTGGCACGGGAAATGAGCGGCGCGTGCCAGTGCAAGGGGGCGGTGTTCCCCCCCCAGATCTGCGACTTACGGCCCTTCAACAAGCAAGTCAGAGTCGGCCGCAAAAGGAGCATATTGAGCATTCTTCCGTTGCTTTCTCCAGTCAATACTTTTCTCCTCACTTTCCATTGGAAAGCGTTCGTCCAGACGGTCGTGATGCCACTTTCGAGGAAACTGAGGATGAACAAGACGATGACTTTTTTGTGACGAATGCTTCCCTTGATGATATAGATCCAAACGGCCTCAGCGAGGACCACGCGCAAACAAGCGCCATCATCGAGTTTACCAGCGGCATTTCTGCCTTCATAAACCCGCAAGCCATCCGTCATATCAACTCTCTTTTGTCAGCCTTGCAACCGAGTGAGCCAGAAGACATTCTCGACTCACTCCAAACCGATGCTATTGGGAGTATCTTTGCGGAAAAGAAAAAGCGGCATATTACAGGTTTCATGGACGAGATATTGGTCAAGTTGCCCAAGGCAAATGTTCGGTTCTTGAACTCGTCTATGCTAGACTCGCCAGACGCTTCCCGGGAAGAGCAAGACCAGTATGATATCCGACTTTCTAAAACGCTGTTAATCACTCGCGCTGTTAAGGACCGGAAGAGTGGAAACATACCTTCTCGGACTTCAATTGTTTTCCGTCTCAAGTCTATGGAGGTGTCTGCATCTGAACGGTTGTCTTCGAATGAAACGCCGCAAGCAGCGATCATGGTCAAAATCGATAATGTTGCCGTGTCTCTGGGCGCAAAGGACATAACTTATGTCGATGCTGACATTGGTTCTATTGTAGGCAGTACGGCATCCGGCAAGGTCGAATATTTGGCATCCTTGATTCATCGTACAGGGAGTATTGCCTCTGAGCTGGGCAGTCTCATATCCGAAACCAAGTCACTTCACGACAACCGAATCAAGTACTTGATATCCCAACTGCTAGAGGACAGCCATGCGACGAATGACCCGCCGTTCCTCATCCGGCCATCTGCTGTGCTTCGATCTACCCAGGAACATATGAGGACAGTTGATTCATGGAAACTCATGATGCGATTGCGACAAATATGGGCAACCTTGAGCCAGGACAGGAGGGCAACCCTTGTCGATAAATGCGGAAACCATCCTCCAGAGGCCCCCCCAGATGTTGCCGAACATGTCATTTCTGCATTTCTGACATGGAGAAGCTGGGACTTTGACGACCCCAGAAACTCTGTGCTCATGAAGCAAATATTTGGGAAGGACATCGCTAGCGAAGAAACATTACAAGAGTACCCTCTCCTTGGAGCTTGTCGCTTGGGTGAACTTAAGTTCGTGTTGGATCCTGGCCCAAAGCAGAATAACATTGGTTTTGTCGACATTGCCGTGAGGATAGATAAACGACGGCAGGAGCTACCGATTGATTTTACCGAAATCAAGAACTTTGATGGTCCTTTGACGATTCTGAACCTTTCTTGTGCAGAGGCAGAGATTCACTTGAATTGGGAACTCTGTGAACTGGCCGAAGATGTTCTGCGTCTTTATAATAGGACTCAGTCACCATGGCCAGAAGATGTCAGACCAAACAAGCAGCCAAAGTTACAACTACCCCAACAGTCGGCGGCTTATCATGTGGTGTTTGAGGTCGTGAAGGGATCCATTGAGGCAGAAACAGTGAATTTGACAGCGAAGTCTGTCAGTGACGGGCTTAAGATGTCAATTATACTTTACAATGCTAGCGAAGAGTTGAGTGTTGCAAATGCCATGCTCAATTGCAACGCTGTCACGACAAAGCTGCAAAGCCACGGACATATACTTGGTGTTTTGCAGATCCAGCAGCCCAGCACTTTTATTGCGCACGAGCTTCACCAAACAACAGATAAGGATGCTCACACCCTTAAAGTCTCAGCAAGTTCTTCAAACTTGACTTTACGCATCAAAGAAGACCCCATTGGCCTTCTAGAAGTGCTGGACTTACTTATCAGGGATGAGGTGGCCCAGGTATATAGCTTCAAGAAGCTCATCCCATCCTCCCCCAAGAGTCAGAGCAAACGCGAAAAGATCAAACAGCGCGTTTCTACGTTTGTACTTGACGTTGCTATGTTCATTGACGGATATACCCTTAGTATTCCGCTCTTGCAGTCCTTAACGTATAAAATCACTGGATCTGTGGCAAGAGCGTCATGCGCGGCACACTTCGGAAAGGGGATTATCTTTGACTTCGATGTCAAGGAGAACTCACATGAGATGCAAATCAATGTGAATAACGAACCGCGTAGTATTTCCCTGTTAGAAATACCGCCGGCAAATGGACGTATCACGCATAACTTGCAATCAACGGAAAACGTTATTAGTGTTCTGGCATCTATGGAGGTCATCCGTTTGGACGCATCAGCAATATACAGCTTACTAGCAGCACTAAATCGACCCCAGATATCCGGTGCCATAGAAGAAGCACAACAACAAGTCGAGATCATACAGGGGCATGTGAGCGAAGTCTTTGGCTTGGAAAAAGAGGCAAAGATCAACAATGACGCTACTTCGCCGGCGCCAAGTACCAACTTGGCGTATAATATACATTTGGCATTAGCTGGGCTAGGAATTTTGGCCAAGACAACATTCAAGACTGCGGAGGAACCCGTAGCCAGGATCTTATTTGCTTTCGATAAGGTCACTCTGCAGGCCTCGAACCATCAAGACCCGCATGTCTCGCCTCTCAAGTACCCCGATTTGCATGTCAACTTGCGTCAAATTAGTCTTGATATCTGTCGTGGAAAAGAGGATGCCCTGCGATCCTGTGGCAATCTGACAACGGGGATCAACGTGTCTGCAAATTCCCAGCGCAGTGAGAACGGCCGAGAAGACTGGTCTTTATACTTCCGCAACGACGACTTGACTTTGAATCTTTCTCCAGAAACCGTCTCGACTGTTGTTGATGTTGCTGGCTACATGGGATCCAGGATCAGAGATCTGGACACATCCCGTGAATTGGAATACCTTCGAAAGCTCAGGCAGTCAAAACCAGGGATGAGAATTAAGGACGACAAAGAAGACTCGGGAGTAGAGACGGACATTTTTGAGTCTGTTCTGTCGTCCATCACCTGCCGCTTCGAGCTACGAAACATACGTTTCTGCTGGGACGTAGCAGATGAGACTATCGACCTGGACGCGAACAAAGAGGATTTAATCTTGTCAATAAAATTGATTGAGTTTGGTACCCGGACTCGAAAGTCAGCAAGACTGAGAATTGAGGACTTCCTTCTGCAGACCGTACCCCCTGGTCAAGACAAGGCTATCAGGTCTCTACATTCTGCTCTTTTACCGGAAGTCATGTTCAACGTGGCATATGTATCGACCACGGGCGCTCGCCGCATGGCGTTCCAGGCAGTGGGTGACTCGCTTGATCTTCGACTTACTTCAGGTTTCATTGTACCCGCCGCAAATCTCGTGAAGTCCATTTCGCTGTCAATGAGGAACGCACAAGCGGCATCATCACAGTGGTCAATCGAAGGCCAAACGGGCATCGACTCTACAGCGACCAAGAAGTCCCCAGACCCAACACCTCCCCAATCACGCAGTATGTTCGGAAACAAAAGATTGGAAAACTTGCTTGTGGATGCAGACTTTGCAGGTGCTGTTGTCTACGTATCAACAAAAAGAAATGCTGCCAGTGCTCTGCCGGAATCAAAGTATAGTCAGCCATCTTTAGCGGGCAAGTACGGTCAGTTCAGTGCAGATGATTCGGGCTCAGGAGCTGTCCTACGCAGTCCGGGCTTGGCATGGAAGGCAGAGTATCGCGATAACGGTAAAGATGACCCATCTCTGTACGGCGAGATCAAGATCAACGCGTCAAGCAACATTCTGTACCCTTCAGTGGTTCCGCTCGTTCTCGACATCTTGTCCTCGGTGAAGGAGGTTGTCAGCGACAAGGACGAAGGTGGTGCAAATGAGAAGCAGGAACCAGAGCTACTGGATCGACCGAAGCTGAAGGCAAGAAAATCAGGGGATGAAGATAATTTTCTCACTGCCGATCCAAGCAATGTGCTTGGACGCCTAAGACTCAATCTAGGCCTTCGAATATGTCGACAAGAGTTTTCACTAAGTTGTCAACCCATAGCAAGGGTGTCTGCTACAACATGTTTTGACAGCATGTATTTTACACTCAACACGGTCGCTTCCCAGGAACAAGGCAACTTTTTTGCAATCTCTGGAGTGATTGCCAAGCCGCAAGCATCTGTGCAGCACGTCTATTCTCGGGATTCTACAGCAAGTTTCGAGCTTGATTCAGTCACTATATCCTTCATGAATAGTAAGCATTTCAGCGGCACAAGCGGTGTATCTGCGATTCTGAACGTCAGCCCAATGAAGGTCTCGGTTAATGCCAGGCAAGTACAAGACTTCCTGCTGTTCCGTGAAATCTGGTACCCCGAGGAGCTACGGCAAAAGTCTGCGGTGCAGGTTCCTAAGATGCAAGCAGAGACATCTCAGGCGCACCTGGTCCAACGGTATCAAGAGGTTGCCGCAACGGCCGCCTTTCCGTGGACTGCAACGATATCCATAGAAGCTCTCAACGTTAGCGTTGACCTCGGACAGTCGATTGGCAAGTCGGTATTTCAGATCAACGAATTTTGGGTGTCGTCCAAGAAAACTTCGGACTGGGAGCAGAACCTTTGTCTTGGTTTCAAAAAGGTCGGGATAGATTGTACTGGACGCTTGAGCGGTTTTGTGGCTCTGCAAGACTTTCGACTGCGATCATTGATACAGTGGCCACAGCGTAAAGAAGCTCTCAACGAAACGCCGCTTGTGCAGGCATCTCTGGCGTTCAACGCCTTGCGCGTCAAGGCCGCATTTGACTACCAGGCTTTCATGGTAGCAGACATAACATCTCTCGAATTCATGATGTATAATGTTCGAGACGGCCATGGGGGAAATGGCGACCGACTAGTTGCAATCTTTGATGGCGAGGCAGTGCAGGTTTTCGGGACAACGACATCGGTGGCACAAGCTGTAGCGCTCTACCAAGCGTTACAGAGACTGGTTGAGGAGAGGCGAGAGAACTTCAAGTCGTCCTTGCGGGAGATTGAAAAGTTCATGAAGCGCAAATCCATCAGCTCACGCACGGTGTTGCAGATGTCTCAGGCTGTGCCAAAGCTTCCGGCAGACGACACGCTGTCGAAGTCACCAATATCTCTCGATACTGATGTCGTGGTGACCTTGAAGGCGTTGAATCTGGGCATCTTCCCGAGCACATTTTCCGACCATCAAGTGTTCAAGATGGAGGCTCTCAACGCTTATGCCCGATTTGCAGCCAGTATTGAACAGCGCAAAATCCACAGCATCCTACGAATGACTCTTGGTCAGCTTCGGATTGGCCTGGCGGGAGTTCGTGATGCAGAGGCACCAAAGACGCTCCATGAGATGACGGTAGAGGACGTGGTCCAGAGAGCCACAGGATCCCGCGGTGGCACGATTCTCAAGGTCCCCCGTGTCGAAGCCGTGATGGAGACGTGGCAGAAGCCAACCAGCAATCACATCGACTACATATTCAAGAGTGCATTCGAGGGCAAGGTAGAGGTGGGATGGAACTACTCCCGCATCAGCTACATCCGGGGCATGTTAACCAACCACTCGAAATCGCTGGAACAAACATGGGGGCGTCAACTACCCCTGACGGCAGTCAAAATCACTGGGGTGCCCGAAGCCGAAGGCGAGCGGCAGAAGATCACAGCCGAGGTCAACGTCCCGCAGTCCAAGTACGACTACCAAGCGCTCGAACCGCCGGTGATTGAGACGCCACAGCTACGTGACATGGGTGAGGCTACGCCTCCGCTGGAATGGATCGGGTTGCATCGCGACAGACTTCCCAACCTGACTCATCAGATTGTCATCGTGTCGCTATTGGAGTTGGCGGGCGAAGTTGAGGATGCATATTCGAGGATTTTAGGGTCTACTTAGGTGTCGGTGTGAGTCATTCGGGGAAGAAATAGCTTTGATGCATTGAAGGTCTGATTCGGACTGATCCGGACTTGTACGAGGAAGAATGACGGAAGACGGAGCGGTTGGAAGCGGGAAGAAGAGCCGGGACGAAATGTAAATTACGATGAGCAATATGTGTACTGTGATTCAAACAATAGAAGCAACCGATGATGCGGCTGCGGTATTTGTTATTTACCTAATATACATGTACGTTTGGTATGGGTCGGTTGGAGCGGGTGATGAGGCAGTAGGCAGGATACGTACGTCCATCCGAATGAACAAAAGCTGAGAGCTGAGAGCTAAGAATGGCTAACATTGAAAGCAGCTCGACGCCACATCCGCCACACGACAACAACACTTGGTTCGTGGGTTTGGAGCATGGTGTTGTGGCAGGGTTGGGGTTATACTAGCACACGGCTGGTGGGCGGAGGGCTGTTGCCCTCTCGACCTGTTTGAGGCAGTACTCCGTAGCGAGGGCGACAATGATGGCGGGGTGTTGGCCCCACCTGCCCAACATTGCACTGTGGGTGGGAGGAAGACGATAACGATGGAGGGGCTGGAGGTGTCCAGAAGAGATACTACTTACACATGAAGTACTCCGTACCCAAGTGCCCTTGTCGCTTGGCAACTTTGGCTGTTGCTTTTGTATGTACCTAGTGTCCAAGACTTGCCCACCATGTACCTGGAGGGTCGGTATGCACAAGTCTGTGATGCGGAGCAAAAGCACAGCATGGGATCAATGCAAGTCCGTCTATTTAGGTTCAACAAATGTTGACCTCCTTCTGGCTGATGAATTGATGGATCAAAGAATCGGCCAGCAAATAAGGCTGGGCGAGTCCAGGCTCATCAGCCGTGAGCAACAACAACGATTGAACTTTCGAAGTCCAAAGTGGTGGCTGTCTGTAACCCGAGCCCGCGCATGCCTCATGGATCGATATCCGGGTCACTTCAGTTACACAGGTAAGCTACTTGTAGATGCAGATCATTAATAAACATTCAAATGTCTGGTTGTAGCCTGAACCACTGGACTAGGTCAGGTCTTGCGTCCATGTCTGCGAATCTGCTAGTCTGTGAGGCATCCATGATGAGAATTACAGTTGACGAAACGACAGCGGCCCACCGGCAGGTTTTTTTTTCGCACCAGACCACATTTCCCACATTCCCTCGCCGTCCTGACTATCTCTCCCCTCCCTTTCCACCGCCTCCAAAATACCCCCAAGGGACGATTTTGAAAAGAGTGACAGCACGCCTGGCTCTCTTTACCATTTCGTCACTCTGAAACCCGCCCTCCTCTCCCCTCTTATTCCCTCCGTTGAGTCATTTGTTGGGTGGCCTCCTAAGCAACAGGACGCAAAAAAAACTAAAAAGGACCTGATTGAGCGCGGGGTGAAATTCTTCAACCCCGCTTTGCTCACCAACGAGTTTTCTCCTCCTACAAACAACTTATCACAGAACGAGGTCGCCCTCAACAACACCGCCAACATGGTCAAGTAAGTGTATACTTTTGTTGTACCAAAAATACTTCACGGGATAACACGCGGGGGATTGCTTCGGAAATCGACTTTTGGACGCGCCATCAGTACCATTGGAGGTGGAATGGCGTTCAGATCTTCTCTCGCCATTGTCCCTTTTTTGTGGTCGGCGGTTCTTTCTGGGTCTTTATTTGCCAGGTGTTTGACCCTGCCCCGGAGTTAAGCTGATGAGCGGTCATGAAACGGCAAACTCTGGGAAGATGCCAAGGCCGAATAGCCATGGAAATGGAACATTCTTCTCAATTTCAAGTGACGAAAACACCTGCAAAAAGCTCATGGCTAATGAATATTGTTCGTCGCAATTTAGGTTCACCATCGACGAGATTCGGGAGCTTATGAACAAGCCTACCAATGTTCGTAATATGTCCGTTATTGCGCACGTCGATCATGGCAAGTCTACCCTGACCGACTCTCTTCTCGCCAAAGCTGGCATCATCTCTGCCGCGAAGGCTGGTGAAACGCGAGCAACCGATACTCGTGCCGATGAACAGGAGCGTGGTATCACCATCAAATCAACTGCCATCTCTCTGTACGGCCATGTTGAGGAAGAAGACATCAAGGACATTGTTGGTCAGAAGACCGACGGTCAGGACTTCTTGATCAACTTGATCGACTCCCCCGGTCACGTTGATTTCTCATCCGAAGTCACCGCTGCTCTCCGTGTCACTGACGGTGCCCTCGTTGTCGTCGATACCGTTGAAGGTGTGTGCGTCCAGACCGAGACTGTCCTCCGTCAGGCTCTCGGTGAGCGTATCAAGCCTGTCATCATTATCAACAAGGTCGATCGTGCTCTTCTCGAGCTTCAGGTCTCCAAGGAAGACTTGTACCAGTCCTTCTCTCGTACCATCGAGTCCGTCAACGTCATCATTTCCACCTACTTCGACAAGACCCTCGGTGACGTCCAGGTCTACCCTGACAAGGGTACCATTGCTTTCGGTTCCGGTCTGCACGGCTGGGCCTTCACCATCCGTCAGTTCGCTGTCAGGTATTCCAAGAAGTTTGGTGTTGACAAGGGCAAGATGATGGAGCGTCTCTGGGTAAGCAAAACGCCGTTCAATGCCACGTACCATTTTCAAACACGACACACTGACAAAACTTGACCGGTAGGGCGACAACTATTTCAACCCCAAAACCAAGAAGTGGACCAAGAGCGGCACCTACAATGGCGAGCAGCTTGAGCGAGCCTTCAACCAGTTCATCCTGGACCCCATCTTCAAGGTCTTCAACGCCGTCACCAACTCCAAAAAGGACGAGATCAACACTCTCATCGAAAAGCTCGGGCTCAAGTTTGATGAGAAGGACGACTTCGCTAACAAGGAGGGCAAGCAGCTGCTCAAGCTCATCATGCGAACTTGGCTGCCCGCTGCCGACTCCCTACTCGAAATGATGATTCTCCACCTTCCTTCTCCCACCACTGCCCAGAAGTACCGTGCTGAGACCCTATACGAGGGTCCCCTTGATGATGATGCCGCCATCGGTATCCGCGATTGCGACCCCAAGGGTCCTCTCATGTTGTACGTCTCCAAGATGGTGCCCACCTCCGACAAGGGTCGATTCTACGCCTTCGGTCGTGTCTTCTCTGGTACCGTCCGTTCCGGTCTCAAGGTCCGCATTCAGGGCCCCAACTACGTCCCCGGCAAGAAGGAGGACTTGTTTATCAAGGCTATTCAGCGTACCGTTCTCATGATGGGCGGCAAGGTCGAAGCCATTGACGACATGCCTGCCGGCAACATTGTTGGTCTCGTTGGTATCGATCAGTTCTTGCTCAAGTCTGGTACCCTCACCACCTCTGACACTGCCCACAACCTCAAGGTCATGAAGTTCTCTGTCTCCCCCGTCGTCCAGCGTTCCGTCCAGGTCAAGAACGCTCAGGATCTCCCCAAGTTGGTTGAAGGTCTCAAGCGTCTGTCCAAGTCCGACCCTTGCGTTCTGACCATGACGTCCGAGTCTGGTGAGCACATTGTCGCCGGTGCCGGTGAGCTGCATCTGGAGATTTGCTTGAAGGATCTTGAGGAGGACCACGCTGGTGTTCCCCTCCACATCTCTGACCCCGTGGTTCAATACCGTGAGACCGTGCAGAGCAAGTCCAGCATGACTGCCCTGTCCAAGTCGCCCAACAAGCACAACCGTCTGTACATGGTTGCTGAGCCCATTACCGAGGAGCTCTCTCTGGCCATTGAAGCCGGCAAGGTCTCTGCCCGTGACGATTTCAAGGCTCGCGCTCGTATCCTGGCCGACGACTTCGGCTGGGATGTCACTGACGCCCGTAAGATCTGGACGTTTGGTCCTGATGGCACCGGTGCCAACTTGCTGATTGACCAGACCAAGGCTGTTCAGTACCTGAACGAAATCAAGGACTCTGTCGTCTCTGGTTTCCAGTGGGCCAGTCGTGAGGGTCCCGTTGCTGAGGAGCCCATGCGCTCTGTCCGCTTCAACATCCTCGATGTTACCTTGCACGCCGATGCCATTCACCGTGGAGGTGGTCAGATTATCCCCACTTCTCGTCGTGTTCTGTACGCTTCTGCCTTGCTCGCCGAGCCCGCCCTGCTTGAGCCCGTCTACCTGGTCGAAATCCAGGTTCCCGAGCAGGCTATGGGTGGTGTCTACGGTGTCCTTACCCGCCGTCGTGGTCACGTCTTCAACGAAGAGCAGCGTCCCGGTACTCCACTCTTCAACATCAAGGCTTACCTACCCGTCTTGGAGTCTTTCGGCTTCAACGGTGACCTGCGTGCCGCCACCTCCGGCCAGGCCTTCCCTCAGTCAGTCTTCGACCATTGGCAGGTCCTGCCCGGTGGCTCTCCTCTCGACTCCACCTCCAAGGTTGGCCAGATTGTTACCGAGATGCGTAAGCGCAAGGGTATTAAGGTTGAGGTTCCTGGTGTTGAGAACGTAAGTTTACTCCATTGCTCCCCAACCATGACACCTGAACACCATTATACTGACATTTTTACGTCTAGTACTATGACAAGCTATAAATGGCTTCCTCGTGTGCCGATAGAATCAGGTATCGTGCCTACATTGGCACGTCTCGTCAGCCCGCCGCTAGCAAAGGCCTGGGATGCGTTCCTCGCGAAGTCCCGGCCATGGCGGTTATGAAAGGCATTGAACGGTGGTTAGTCGGTAAGCCGACGGAAAAATATGATGAAAAACAACAACAACCGAATGCCAGGTTGAGGCAATGATCAAGGGAAGCTGTATTGAGCCTTTCATATATGTAGTTATGTCGTCTCGGATCATCAATTAAATGTTCAGAATGAAAGGACATGTGCGGTATATGGTGAGCTGAACCCTGAAATGCAATGCGTTGAGTGCCAAACCCAAGCAAGATTGTAGACGCAATCATCGAACTGGCGACATTAGGAAGCACGTCTAATGTAACCTCACGCCCGAGCGTCCTTCCTTGGATGCGGGTCAAATCGATCCTATGATTCTCCGTCTGAAGCGGCCAGCCAATGAGCGTCCCCAAAGGCTGCAAACTGCCGGACCTCATCACTGCTCTCCGTCCAACTTTTTTTATTCCAACGCTGCAGAACTTTCACCTCGACATTCTTAACGTACTCGGATGACATAATCGCGGAGCGCTCACTACGAGCCAACATTAGCGCACGTTCGCTCGACAATGTTGTTTCCCGAGGAGGATGCGCCGCTCCTCAAGGCGTGGATTGTGAAGCGCATCGAAGACACGTGCGTCACATTTCATTGATGATGCTCGAGGGCGGAGACGAGAAATTACTGACGCTTGATAGATCGGATGCTGATTCGGATGTACTTGCGGAATATGTGATAGCGCTGCTGAAGCATGATGGGGACAAGGAGAGCGTGAGGAAGTTGTGCGAGCAGGAAATTCCGGATTTCCTGACAGAGGGCGAGTCTTGGTCTCCTCCTCTGTAAGAGAAGCACACGGTTTCCGTGGCTTCTCGCACTTCCGCGGTCCGCCTTGACTGGTGCTTGCTAACTGTTTACTACCTTGACTACGTGTAGATCCAAGGGCCTTCCTCGACGATGTTTTCCAAGCAATAACTTACAGATCATACCTACCCGGCGCAAACCCGCCTCCGAAACCTGCAAACCCGCCTCCCTCGCTAGAAAATGTTAAACCCGAATCCTCGCGTAAACGACGATTCAAAGAGCCGACCCCTTCGGATGACCGTCATCACAGTGGCCCACCTGGTGGACGCGCGAATAAGCAGCCTCGAAAGGGGCGACGCGGCCGCGAGGATAGAGGGGATAGACATTCTAACGGGTATGGCATGATGATGATGCCTCCGTTTGACCCGAGCAATCCCATGGAGGCGCTCATGCACATGCAAAGTATGGGGTTGCAATGGCCGGGAATGCCGCCGCCGCAGGGCTGGACATTCGGCGGCGGTGCTGCTGCATCAGGAGGGCAGAGGAAAAAGGGGAGAGGCAGGTGTAGAGACTTTGATACGAAAGGGTTTTGCGCGAGGGGGAATACGTGTGTTTATGACCATGGCAATGCTGTTGGGGACGGGGGAGACGGTATGTATTCCTTGACTTCTTTTTTCTCTTTTTGCGCGTTCGCAGCATTTTGGCTTGGATCACATGAGGACAGCAGATGCAGCACTCACCCGACTGCCTGATCTGGTGAATCCGGAGCTTGATGGGTTGCTGACGACTGGATATTACTGCATAGAATATGATCCCGTCAACCCCATGATGAAGCTCGTCAACCCTGAGACGCCATCACGCGGTCGCAAAGGCAAGCGAGGAGGGCGCAAAGGCGGTTCGCGGGCGCCGTTCTCGGCCGACGGGCCGGTCAACGATCGCTCAAAGAGTACCATTGTCGTCGAGAATATCCCCGAAGAACACTTTGACGAGGACAAGGTTCGAGAGTTCTTTGCCCAGTTCGGCGCCATCGTCGAAGTATCCATGCAGCCCTACAAACATCTAGCGATTGTAAAGTATGACAAGTGGGCGGCAGCCAACGATGCATATCGTTCACCAAAGGTCATATTCGACAACCGGTTTGTCAAGGTGTTCTGGTACAAGGACGAGAAGGAGAGGCTGCCGGCGTCGGTTTCAAACGGCCCCAGCTTCCAGCCTGGCCCAGGGCCAGAGGACATGGAGGCCGAGCCGGAACTTGACATGGAAGAGTTTCAGCGGAAGCAGGAGGAGGCACAGAAGCAGTATCAAGAGCGGGAAGACAAGCGGAGCGAGCTCGAGAGGAAGCGAGCAGAACTAGAAAAGCAGCAGCAAAGCCTGCTGGCAAAGCACCAGGCCGAATCGGAACGCTTACGGGCCAAGCTGGCGGAGAAGAATGGCGGCGACGACGCGCCCGGCTCCTCGGGGGCGGGCGCGCTCAGAGCCAAGCTCGCCGCACTGGAACAGGAAGCAAAGATCCTTGGCATTGATCCCAACGCAGGCGAGGACCCGAGCGAGTACGGGGCCCGAGGCGGACACAGAGGCCGTGGCGGTTATCGCGGCCGAGGATTCGCCCCCAGAGGCAGAGGCGCCATGAGAGGAACAGCAGGCAGACACGCCGCCTACGCCCAGTTCTCCATCGACAACCGTCCCAAGAAGCTGGCCATCACCGGCGTCGACTTCACGCCCTCGGAGAAGGACGAGCAACTCCGCCACTTCCTACTGGTAACCTTTCCCCCCTTTCCCCTTTCCCCTTTCCCCTTTCCCCTTTCCCCTTTCCCCTTTCCCCTTTCCCCTTTCCCCCTTCCCAAGCCACAAGCCACAAGCAGACACCGGGATATCTAACAAGCACAGAACATGGGCGAGTTCGAGTCCGTCGACACAAGCCCCTCCGTCACACACGTCTCCTTCCGAGACCGCAAGACGGCCGAAAAGCTCTACCACTCCCTCCACGGCAGCGAACTACCCGGCGTGCAGGGCCGCCTCCAACTGTCGTGGGTGACGTCGCCCACGAACCCGAGGAGGCCAGCCGCGCAGGACGACCCCAGCACCGCGACGCCCGGCGACGCAATGGCCGGCATGGACGACGTCCGCGACGAGCGCGAGCGCGAGAAGGAAGACGACGTGGAGGCCAGCGCTGTCAACATGGACTACGAGGTAGACGATTATGGATGGGAGTAGGCGTGCTGTATCCGGTTCATGTATCAAGTACTCTGACGCGAACAGAGCAGTAAATGAAACGCTCTTGAGCTTACCCACGTACGATGGCAGAAACAGACTTTTCCCTTTTCAGAGACACCTCTAACTAGTCAGAGAGCTAGCTGTTCCCTGCAGAATGCCCTCAAGGCGCCATTGTAAACGCATGCTTGGCGGCCTTGACGTCCCGTAACCAGGGCATTTCGTTCAGGGAATACATAAATTACATCTTGCCTGAGACGAACAGCGGCATCTCATGAACTCCTATCGACTGGGTCGGACGAGTACGAGACGGGGGTTCACAGCGAGCGTGCCTTTTACTTTGCTGAGGCTGTACTTACTTGATGGACTATTTATTTCGTCGAACAAGACATGTAGTTATAATGGTTCATCACTGTGGAATGAGCACGATGTCCTCACATGCCAACTCGGGCATCATGTATAGTTTTATATCGTCGATTCTATCTGTTTTATCGGTTCGCCGTCAGCCGCACTACCAAAACCACCAACCACACTGCTACCGCTACTGGCTCTGCCGTTCGCTCTGTCTAAACACATCTGGCTGTGCATAGGCGGGGGTATCGTTGAGATAATATATGCATCTTGCTGCAACAAAAATTCAAAGTCCATGCGGGGAAAGGGGCGACAACCCAGAACTGGGCTCACATCTCAAACCCCATTGCTGTATTGTATGATCGTGGCGCGTATACTCTTGGGTCCTTGTACCTTCTTCGTGCCTCTTTCCACCTCTCTCTCCCCCTTTCTCCAAAACTCCACTGGCCAACCCCAAGTCGTTGTTCATTGCGTCTGTGTAGCTTTTTGTTGAAAAAGTCACGCCTTGTCCCCGCCTGTTTCGCCGTGTTTTGTGCTTAAACGCCGTCATTCATGCATGTGCTCCTTCGAGTAAGAATATGTATATAAAAAAAAAAAAAAAAAAAAACCAAGAGAATAGAAATGCATTAGAAGTGTGAAAAGAAGAAAAAGGGGGGACATGAGTTAATGCTTGTCCCGTGTTGACCGCAAAATCGCTGCCAATGCAAAGGCCTCCTGGTGGAGCAGGTCGGCTTTAAACTCCAAACAATGGTAGGAAAGAAAGTGCACCGCTTCGTTCCGATGGGCTTATGTGGTCAGGGGGGTGTCAAGTCCTCTGACTTCAAGGCCCTCAAAGAGGTCGAAGATGGCTTGATTGTCGTGGAAGTCATTGTTCACTAGCAAGAGTCAGTCGGTTACGGCGACGCCAAGAGAGATCGGTTTCATCAGCACATACCGACATTCATCAGATACCACTCGTTCACGATGTGATCAAGAAGAATGCGACTGGGCGTCTCAGACTCGAAGCAGTGCGCCCAATCTGTACCCAATCTAAAAGCCTCATCTCTCCACGCGAGAAAACTGACACTCTCCACTATAGTGGGCTGGACAATCTCCTTGCCGGGGAAAACACCCCAAGTCACAGCGTTGGGACCGTCCGATGGAGCGTTGGTTTTCAGATCACCGTCCTTGGTGACCGCGTAGTAGGTCAGTGTCGGTTTGTCCTCTACGCGCTTGACCATTTCGGTGAAAATTGAGCCAGGGACAAGCAGCTCAAGGTACGCCTTCTGGTAAACGTAACCATTAGAGGGGCCCCAGCCGTGGACTGGATGGGACGACTTGACTCCGTCCACGGCAGGCTGAGAATTGATGGTCAAAAGGCCACGCTTGTTGAGTTCGACGAGGTTGGCCTTGATAGCGTTGGCTTCGCCGGTAAGAGGAGCCTCACTCCAGGGTAGCGAATCAAGTTCCTGGTTGAGATACTTGACGAATATGTTGGCAATATCTTGAACAGTGTTTGGCTCTCCCCATTTCTTGCGATTGGCCTCGTTGGTGCCTGTCAAACCGATACCGTAGGCATCCAGCTCTCCAAAAGCGGGCGATCGAGAATCACCCCATCGCCCGTTGGGGAACTCGTCCCAGTCTTGCGTGCGGAGAACATAGGACTTGTTGCGGTTGCGCCAGAAAATAGGTCGTACATCTTCGTCTCGTCTTCCCAGGGCCTTGGACTGTTTCCAAGGAAGGGCATGCTGGAGCGGCCGCTCAGCACAAGGGGCCCAGGTTAGTTCCTCGAGGACCATGCGCGTAGCTTGAGCCAGGTTCATGGTGTAGAAGTGCAGGTGGTGGATGCCACTGGCGAGCAATTTACGACACATTTCGGCAACCAGAGACTTGCCAATCTCACGTACAGCAACATCGTCGTTCTTGACAGGCTCCAGAGCAGTCATCCAGTGGTCCGGGACCTTGCACTGCATGTGCTTGGCTCTCCGTAGAAAGCTGGCATAGGTTGCAATGGGCATGATCCCGGGAAGAATGGGAACGTTGATTCCACGCTCGCGAACCTTGCCGACCCAGCGCACAAAGTTGTCGGCATCATAGAACATCTGTGTGACAATGAAGGATGCACCCATGTCTACCTTTTCCTTCAGGTGGTCAAGCAATTGGTCTTCATCCTTGTTGTCATCACAGCCTTCGGGATAGCCAGCAACGCCGATGTCAAAATGGTCGCCGTAGGTGTCTCGAATATGTTTGACAAGATCGCGAGCGTATTGGAACCCGCCTTCGGCGGCAGTCCATTTCTCCTGGGCTCGGGGAGGGTCGCCACGAAGGGCAAGGATATTGGTGCAGCCGGCCTTGTAGGCTCTCTGGAGAGCATCATTGACCTTGTCCAGACCCATGTCGGTACAGGTCAGGTGCATGCACGTCTCGAGACCGTAGACGGACTGAGCTTGGAGCACCATCTCGCAGGTGAGCTCGGCAATGCGGCCTCCAGCACCCCAAGTGATATCAATAAACTTGGGTCCAAAGTTGTACATGCGGTCGATTCGGTCGTAAAGATTCTGGACGCCCTGAGCAGTCTTTGGAGGGAAATACTCGAAGGAGAAGGACGGCTGGCCGCCCTTCTCGGCCTCGACTAGCATATCCTTGATATGCATGGTGGTGGTGGTCGTGGCGGTAAGGAAGATAGAGAAGGTTTGGGGGGGGAGAAAAGGAAAAAGAAGGGGTAGGAGGAGGAGAGGAAGAGAAGGAGGAGGGATGTGACACCTCGCGGGGTTGGCGAAGTTGACAATCTGCCCCCACAGTACTCCGTACTCCGTACTTGGGTCAGATTGTGAGGCGAGAACAATTTTGAGGTGATTCACATATGGCTCGAGCCAAGCGGGTATACAGGGTCGGGTTTCGCGGATGTCGGGGATTTGCTCCAATCGGTCAACCGCAGGCGAACCCAACGGTGCGAGTGAGTATAGGTGTCCTTCCAGAGGCCGTACGAAAAGAATTGCCCTTTCAAACAAGCACAGAGGGCGGGAAATGCAGAATTGCAGAGGAAGTTAGGCGGGAAAACTTCTCGAGAGCAAAGTCTCACGCAAGAGTGCGGCTTTCTTCGAGACCAGAGGTGGGGGCGGAGCTTGTTCATAACTGGGTGGGGACTGCGGGCAAAGTATCAGACCCTGGTAAGTACTCCGCGGTCGTGTGAGGGCAATACGGGCATGCGGGGTAGCCGGTACTCGAGTCCAGTTGCCCATGTTCATCCAAGCCAAGCCGTGCCAAACTTGGGCCGACAGTACGGAGTAACTTATAAAATAATCACATGCGGAATTGTTGCCGGCCCCCCTCGCAGGACAAGCGAGCCATGTTTGCGGCCAAAAAAAAAAAAAAATGGATGCAGGATGACAGAAATCTCTAGTACGGAGTAACTATGTGCTGGACTGGCGGTGGACATGCATGTGCATTCACCGATGAGGACGGACAGCAAAACCTACCTACCTAGGTAGTTACAGATGATTTCGGAGACGGAAGTGCGGAGCAGGAGAACGATATCGCGAGCCAACTTTCAAAGCAATGAGCCAACTCCCGGCCTTTTTCCGCTGCCATTTTGCACCTTCTTTGATTTTCACTGGGTTTGCCGACCTAGTACCTGAGTATGTACCTTCTAACTACCTAGGTAGATGAGGTACCTACCTATGTAGGTACCTATTGTTCCTGCCTTTCGTCCAATGCCCCCTCACCTCTAAGTACTAGGGAACCAGGTTCCAGGTACCAGGTACTCAGTACTCAGTCCAGTGCCTCGCCCGCCTGCACCTGCGCTTCTCGTTGGACTCGGATTTGTGATTTGTTGGTTGTCCAAGCTGGTTGTTCTCGACGGCTCGACGGCTCGACGGCTCGACGGCTCGACGGCTCGACGGCTCCTCACAGGCCATGTGAACAACTTCCCGACTTCGATCACCAAGCGGCAAGACAGGTCGTGTCCTGTAACGAAATCCCTCAGCCGCTGCTGCGTTGTTCTCTCATGTTTACTTACATGCAGCGAGCTGTTGCATCTGCAATCTGCATCTGCTGAAAACCCGCCCCCGCGCCAATCATACCCACGACAACATAGGTTTCATTGTAATGCGGGAAAAGACTCGGATGGAATCGGAGACTTATTCGGTCATGGAGATGAGACTTATCTCGAAATTGACACAGTCCATCAATACCGAGAACTGCATCTGACTCCGACAACCAGCACGCATCATGCCAATGTTGGAATGCAGCCATCCTCATCCTCGGCTAACGAGTTCTTCGACTCTGCCCTTGACATCAACAGCACTTCTTCCCTCGTCGCCGCAGCTTGCTGGGCTTCTTCACCTTCCAAACCGAATTCTCGTCCCTTGTTCTCTGGTCCAAGAAACGTCGTGGCCACCACCAAGGCTATGGCTGCGCCCAGGAATGCACAGATGACAATCCCATAGTCGTATCTCCGTTGTCCAGACGCACCAAGTGGTAGAGGAAAGTACTTTTCGCCAATTTCCGCCTGGATCGTTGCCGAGCCGCTCGACGCCAGTGAACCAAGCTGGTATGCAGTGCCTACCACAATAGATCGAATATCTGCCGGCGACAATTCCATCAAATGGCTCGGGAGAACTCCAAATGCCCCTTGTGTGGCAAACTGGACGAAGAAAGCAGCTACCGTCAGACCGGGCGTCTGAACTCTTGTGTAAGGGTACAACATTGCCGCAGCCACCGTACAGGAAACTATGATGGCCAGGCGTCGCCCAACGATTTCCGATATATTTCCAACCACAATGGCGCCTAGAAACCCTCCGATATTAGCTACCACTTGCGTCGTAGTCAATTGGTTCGGCGTAAGCTCGAGCTCCGTGACAAGCATCGTCGGATACAGGTCTTGTGCGCCATGGGACTGGCCATGTCAGCAAACGCCTCAACATGAAGACGTCTTGAAGACGGGACCTACAATGAATGAGAAGCCACTCATCAAAAACACCATGTATACGATGGAAAGCCAATAGCCCCGAAGAGCAGTCCACGCCTTGTCCAGAAAAGTAGGAGTCGCGTTCGATGGAGCCCTACAAAGCATCTGCCGATCCCGAAACGCCTTTGTCTCTGAAAGCATCAACCTCCACAAGATGATAAGAACAGGCGGACAGGCGCTGAACCAAAACAGCGGTCTCCATCCGTAGCGTGTCGTATCAACTAAAGCCCGGTTCATGGCCGTGGCCAACACATATCCCAGCGGATAGCCAGATTGAAACAGGCCCGACACGATTCCTCGCGCTGGGTTGGGGCAGTCTTCCAGGGCCGTTGCTACACAATTGCCATAGATGCCTCCCATCGCAATGCCGAAAAAGGCTCTGCAGACGAGGAACTGATCATATGTTTTGCAGAACCCGGTTCCGAGTTCGAGGACAATGAACATCAAGTTATTGAGGACAAACGGCCACCTGCGCCCGAAGCGATCAGATAAGAGTCCAAAGATGAAAGAACCGACGGGTCTAAACATCAATGCCAGGGTGATGCCCCACGTCATGTCCGAATTGTTCTTGTTGAACTCGGTTGCGAGCTGTGGGAGCGTTAAGCTGACCGTGAAAAAGTCGAAAGAATCCATGATCCAACCGCTCCAAGCACACTACATGGCGTTTTGCGTCAATATCAATACTCAGATCGATTACTTTTCTTGATGCTTACCCCGAAGAAATTCCATTGCTCGCAGTTGAGCATACGAAGTGCCTTGATGGGATTCACAACTCTATCCATGGGCGGCTCAAGGGTAGTAAACCGCGACGAGATATACTGGCGCCACGGCATGGCGTTTGTGCGTTTGACCCCAGAATTTTCATCTGCTTCCATGGTTTCTTGGGTTCTTGTACGCCTGGATACCAAAATCAAGCGGTTTGTCGATCAGTCTAATTGACTTGAAGTAGTAGTTTTAAAAAAAAATCGATCTCAGTTGGTCAAGTCGCCACATGAACGAGAACGTCCTCAAGCAGCCATGCAAAACAAAGAACAGAAACGCGCCTTTTCTGCCTACTTGGGTTTCACCTATTCAACATTTACTTGTGGGATAGGTAAGTGATAGAGAGACGGGCAGTTTCGCGTCCGAACGCTCGGTCCACCAGCCATGTTTCCGTCAGTGCGGCCCCGAGGGACCTTGTAGATAGGAAATCCTGACGGCCGTTTATGATTTGGCAATCGGCAATTCAAAGCGCATGTTTCACTGGCCGATCTCTGTTATTGGTAGATATTTTGGGGGCCGAGGTGTTTGGTCCTATTGCGAATCGAACGCCAAGTCGGATGAGGCGGCAGCCAACGAGCACACAGAAAGGAGCCAAGGGCCGTGGAATCGATGTTTCCTTATTTCCGGCCTCCTCGAGTGGAAGTTGCTTGACCACAGACCGAATATCTGTGACATGACACCAGTGGCTGCTCAGTAGGGCGCATACGGGAGGACCAGCTCAAACCGCTCGCGCATCAAGGGGCGGCCGAGGTCGTTTTTAAGTTCGCATTAGTGCTTGTTTAGTTGACTTTGGGCCGTTTTATTCTCATCTATTTTCAATAAGACCTGATTGATGCTCGAAGAACAGTTTGCGACTCGGCTTTAAGTGTTTGCCATGATTAATCCTACTGTCCAAGCCCGTTACAAGCAAGACCGTGAGCGATTCATTTACGTCGTTTTACTCTAGTAAAGAAGCTGGCACCTGAGACCCGACTGCCAAACCAGCCGTGCCAAGAAACAATTGTCATAGTAAAGCAAAGCAAAGTTTGCTGTCGACTCCGGGCCTTCGTAGAGAGGACGACAGTAAGCTTGTCTGGTTCCGAAAAATGAACGCAGCATATTCGACGATACTAGACGGAATCCGAATCGATACCGGCCGGCGTATAGGCATGTATAGGTACAGCCAAAAGCCAGCCCGTAATATCAAACACACAACACCAAAACCAGGCAGCCCAAGTCCGAGAAGTATGGCCTTCCCCAGGTGCCTCAGACATATAACAGACAGGAACGACAACAGCAGCGACACTCCGCGCCGTTCAGGTCGCGGCCCGGCGAGTGTGTTGTCGTGCTCGCCGGGCTAGGGCTAGAGATCGAGGAGCGAGTGGTGAGGCGCGTCAGAAGCTGCGAGGCCGTGGGACGGCGTTGCGGTTCTCTGGTTAAAGGGCGAGAGAGCATCCGGGCTCCTAGCGTTTTACACTTGGCCATCTTCTCGATCTATTCTTCTCGATCTATTCTTGATCTCTTTCATGCCGATTTATAGCTAGTATGCACCCCTGGCGCCAGAAGAGGTTGATGCTCAAGCCGGGCCCTGTATCGCCGATGTTGCGGCCGGGAGAAATACTGGTGGCTTTGGTATCGTCCCCGTCAACGGCCCGGCATGGTCCGTCGCAAATAACAACTCACTGCTGTCGATCTGTGCTCGTGCTGCTTCAAATGCCAGTTTTGTGACACATCTTCGTCCCGCTTGCACGGCACTCGTCGCGGCGTAGCTCAGTCACATCCATACTCGTTATTATCATGCTGCTCTGCTGGTACAGAACGGAACGGATGCTCCTCGCTTTACTCTCCCCGTCTGTGATACAGGACATGGGATGGGTAAAGGCGAGCCAGCTTGATTTCCATGTTCGAAAAATGTTACAAGCCAAGCTCTCTGCCAATGCAGAAATCACCCGATCTCGTGGTTGCGTTCCCATTTAAAAAAGGAAGGAGCGCCCAAATGGCAGGACCGCATGGGATGCCAGCCATTCTTCCCGGCAACCTCAGCTGGTCCGCCTTCATCACAACATTGTTCCTACAAAACGGCATTGAACTATCATCAACAGCCATCATGGCGCATGTGCTAACTCTTCCCTCTCGGCATGATACCACTTACTTGCAAGAAGTTCAGAATAATTCCTGCAGCAGGAATCAGACGCTCCATCACTCAGAGAAGCGTCATGGGCGGCATCACAACAGCATCTTACCAAGCATCAATCCTTCCGACGATAAGGAGAACTCTCCAGACCAATCCGGGTCCCCAGCATTCCCTCCTCGTCCTCCAGGGGCCCACCAACATCCCTGGCGGGTATAGGATCCCGCCGACTCGAATACCTGGAGTCCCAAACCACCCGCACTGCGCGAAATTCCAGACATCAGCCATGTTTTCCGGGTGCCCTCGGTGCCGTCGCCGTGCCATATATCTCCAGATTCGGATGACTTTCTCAACCTGGTCGATCAGGGATTTTGTATTAGCTGCAACGAAATACCTTCGCCTCCTTCGCGCAAGGCATCTCATGCCCAGAGTGATTCGTCGGCATATCCCTCACCTGGGCACAACACTCCGCGGGTTCAGTCTCCCGTCTCAGAATACTGTCGCGGCAACAGACTCAGCTTCTCTGGTCTTTCGCGGTTTGGGCGGACCAATGATTGTTTGTCGAATCTCCGGTCAAGTTCCTCCTCTTCTGATAGGCAAGCCATCGGCGACACCAGCCACCACGAACTCATGGCAGACACAGCCGCGGCCATTACAGAATGGCAGGAGGTACCTCGACCCATGAAGTCGGCCACGTACAACAACTATTCTCTAGCCGATAGTTCTGATCTCTTCCCGTCTGATTCTTTGTCTCAGAGGGAGGCCGTTTCTCTGGCGCCCTCTAACCCGCCCTCCCCTCCGCCCACGAAATCTCCAACCCATAAATCAGCTCAAAGTTCCAAGTATTGTGAGCATCTGAATACTCAGTATGATGGGACCGTGGAAGCGATTCGAAATAGAAGCCCAGAACCCAAGAATGGTCTTACCCCTGCACTGGATACCACCCAGTCCTTTCATCAGTCCAAGCGAAAGGCGTCGCAGTTTTCTCTCCGCAGTTTGACCAAGTCTTTGTCAAAACGGCCCCGTCTCGTGGCCTTTCGCCAATGGGCCATCAATTTTTATCACGGTAGCAGTCGTCGCCTTAGTGAAGCTTATCACCGCCTCAAGTACCATCGACAAGGGCATTCTGGTGAGCCTGGGGCATGGAGGAGTATGAGGCGACGACACCGACGAGGTGACGGCGAGAGGGGCAATCCATGCGACCAGCCTTACGGGGAGTTCAAGTACGATCAAGGTGCTCCGGGAAACCAAGAATGGTGGAAAGACGGAGTGACGAAATATCGGGCCCCGTCGTGGATGTTTCACAGTAAACAATAACAACTGAGGACAGTGTTTGAAGCATAAGTCGAAAACAGAAGCTTTGATAGACTAGGGAATCGAGATGATAGAAAGACGAAATACGGGTTCTTTCTTGCCTCTGTATGAACTCTTTGGGCTAGTGTATGTGTTTACTGTGCGATGTAGAGAGCAAAATGTTCAAAAAAACAAACAAAAAAGAAAGATGTCATAAGAGTAGAAGAAGGAACATGTTTATTCTTTAACCAAGGAGCCAAAACGAAACACGCTTGCCGTCTTGCCGTCACTACCTGTAAGATTTCTACAACATGTACCTGAAGGCATAAGCAGACTCTGTTTTGCGTTTCCCGGGGGCAACAAGCCCCTCCTCCTCGACCATGGAGTTGTGACGGTCACGCTCGACATCTGCCCGGTCCATCTGCCCGTTCTTGTACTGCAAGTACCAGCGCAGAATGACGGCCAAGACGGCGACGGCCAGCATGGCCAGTGCACACGCGGTCATGCCGGACGTGTAATAGGGCGCATGGCGGTCGGGATACAGCCTCGTGCCGACCAAGGGGCCGCACTGGCCCACGAGCTGCATTACGGCGAAGCCGCCGCCCTGTCTCGTCTGGCTGGCCTGGTTGTTGATGCCCCAGGCTATGATGAGGGTGACGACGTTGAAGAAGCCGACGGCGGCGGGGTACACGGCGGCGTAGCGCAGGAACGGGGGCAGGTGGAGGGTCGGGGCCAGGGCGAGGACGGCGTACCCGGCGGCGGAGGCGGAGGCGTGGAGGACGATGGGCACGGTGCGGGCGCGGAGGCGGTCGGACATGTGGGCCGTGAAGAGGACGGCGACGAAGGCGACGAGGTAGGGCGGGGCGGAGAGGGCGTGGGAGGCGAGGGCGTCGTGGCCCATGTGCGTCATCATCTGGGGCAGGAACACGGGCAGCGAGGAGTAGGCCATGTTTGCGAGGAAGAACATGGCGGACGTGAGCCAGGCCACGGGGTCGGCGAGGACGAGGAGCAGGTCGCCGCGGCGGAGGCCCGAGCACGGCGGCGACTGCTGCTGCTGCTGCTGGTCGCAACGGAGGCGGAGACGGGCGATTTTCTTCTGGCGCGGCGTTAGGTACGGCGCCGAGGAGGGCGAGTCGGGAATCGTCGTGTAGGCTGCGGCGGCGGCGAGCACCGACGGTAGGCCCTCGACCAGGAAGAGGAGGCGCCAGGGGGCGATGGGCGACAGGGACGCGAACCGGACGATGATGTAGGCCAGCGTGGAGGCGAAGCTCGTGGCGAGGGGGGCCGCTTTGTGACACTGCTTTTAGCCTCTGTTGCTGCCGCGCCGCACGGGGGGAACCGTCGTGTTTAGTTACCTGAGATGAACATGGCTGTCCGGAAGGCGAGCTCGTCTCGCTTGAAGAAGAAGCTCAGGTAGAAGGGAATGCCCGCGAAGCCCGCCTCCCCGACGCCGAGCAGGATCCTCAGCGCCACCAGCACCGGATACGAGGGCGCAATGGCCTGCAGCGACGCCGCGACGCCCCATACCAGGACGGTCGTGGACACGACGACGTGGGCGGGCACGAGCTTGAACAGCAACGACATCCATTGACAGGCAATGTAGGAGCCGTAAAAGGCCGTCAGCGCCCATTCGTACCAGTCGTCGCGTGGCGGTGTCGTCTGCAGGTCCTCGTCCATGCCGGCGATTCTGGCATTTCCAATGTCTGACGACGCAGACGTCAGCGTTCGTGTATCATGATATGGCGTGGCCTGACATGACAGACGGGGGGGGGGGGGGGGGGCGCACTCACTCGACCGGTCCAGAAAGCTCAACATGAAGAGAAGGGCCACGAACAAGACCAGCTTTCGGTCAAACTTCCTCCGCACGGCCAGCTCCTCGTCGGGCGTGTACAGCTGGGAGCTGGCCGCGGTGCTCGCGGTGCTCATGCGTCGGTCACCGCCGTCCTCCTCCCGCTCGACCATCTCGAGGGCCTCATCGTCGCTGCTGTCGTCGAGGGTAAATTCGGCACCCGTCTGCGCAAACGAAGGGGACGCCTCGCCCGGGTTGAGGGAGCGGCCGGCGTGGGCCTCGGCCATGGTCATGGCCATGGTGAGCGGTTACATGAGTGTGGTTCGGGGACGTTGGCTGGACTGCATGTAACATGTGCATAGGACGGACACAGTTGAGGTCGGAAGCTATCAGAACCTGGACAGCTGGAGCTGAGGATGCTCACGTGACGCCGACGTCACTCGGCCCCGTCGCTTCAGGGGGCCTGATTGTGTACATTTATAACTACGAAGTACGGAGTACGGAGTCTTGGCATAGACAGTGTCTTGGCAAGATATACATGTGTGTCTCCGAAAATGTCGGATTACCCCCAAGAAGAGTCCTTCCATTTCTTGCTCTTGCTCCTTCTCCTGCTCCTACTCTCACTCTTAGAATGACAGGAGTGTCTTCATATTACATCCACAGATAATCCAATATTGGGCATGACGGGCGCTCAAGTACATAGCATTCCACAACACATTGCCTTCCATCGCAGCCCGATACTTCCTAATAGCACACAAAAGTCGTAACCCACTTTATTCGTAGTCTTCGTCAATAAGAAACATGTCTCGGCACCCCCCTATACGTCCCTTTTGGAAAATAAGCGTCGTATAGATAACTTCTTCTTCAGTCGTGGCGTTGGTAGAAGCTCCTTCTTGAAGGGGTCCTGGTCAAGAAAGGCGGGTTGTATGGGTGCATCTGGTCTGGTCCACGAGATTGCTGTCCATGCGTCGCCTGAACCCGGTCGATTGCTTGCCACGGACAACGAGTCCTCTGTTGATGTCGCCCGAGGCGGTCGTTGAGGCTGAGGCTGAGGCTGAGGCTGAGGCTGAGGCTGGGGATGCTGTGCTGCTTTCGCCTCGGGCAATGCCTCAATTTCATCGTCATCTGTTTCCGCTCTCCCCCGGTCCGTATCGTCGCAAACAACCACGTACCACCGAGATTGCTCCTCGGCTTGGATTTGGGCACGTAGGTTTTCAAACCACAATGACTGTCGACCTCCTACTGTGTTCTCATAGGCCGTCATTTCTGCCACTATATCCACGCCGAGGTCCACACGTACCACATGATCAGCAACGTAAGCGTACGGCCGAGCAGCATGTTCTGTTTCGTTCATATCGTATTCCTCCAGGAGCTTTACTGGCGACCATTCATGTACGAGTATGGTATCCTCAAGAGCAGGCACCTTGGATGTAGGCATGGCCAATTCGTCGTCGTAGCACGACGGTCGTTTCTCTTGTGCCGGCGTCGGGCTGTCGGGCTTTGGTTCTATTATAGTGCCGCCGTCGCTTTCTAACCTTGGCACAAAATCAAACGACTCAGCGAATTGGCTGAGAATTAGGGCAGCAGTGTCTCGTCCGATGATCCAGTCCGGCGTACAGTCCTCGAGGTCGTTGAGAATGACAAAGACACGGATGTTGCGTCGATACCACCGAAATCCATGGCACAAGTAGGTGGGCATGGTGCCGGCCAGATGAGACAGCAATGCTCAGTGCTCGACGTCAGACGATGCAGATGCCGACGCCGAACGCTGATGGCGATGCTGAGCTCGCAAGGGGACTGATGCCGGAGTAGGGATTGGGTGAGTAGGTGAAAAAAAAAAAAAGTTTCTGGCGTGTGATGTCGCAGGTAGGTGGGATAAAGAACAGAGCATGGAGCATGAGCATGGAGTTTTCGAGGGGGCATTATGTAGCCGAGTCGGGACGTTGATAGGAATTGCCGACCAGACAGACATTCTGGTGTCCAGTCTGCTGTCAGTCACGTCAAGACCACATGCAGAGCGAGCTGGAGCGTGCAGGCGCACCCAGCGCTGCACGGCTGGAAGCTGGGGCAAGAGCTACCGAACCAGATAGACAAGACATGAGACAGCAGACAAGACCCAGCCGCATTGTGCCAGGCTGCTGCTAGTACGGAGTACTACTACGTACGGAGTACTTATCGTTTTTTTTTAAGGCTGCAGACCCCTGCCCGCGACGTGATCCGTGGTTCGGTCGGTGCCAATGCATGTACACACAGACCAGGTTACCTGAACGTAAGTACTCCGTACATACATATATCTATCAAGTAGGTACTCCGTACATACCTTAGGTACCTAGGTAGGTACCTTCGCGCGGGTGGGTGCGACTCAAGTAACTTACTCCGTACGCCCAAAGGTGAACCTATACGGAGTAATAACCCGGCAACCCGTACTCCGTACCTGGAACCTATTGTCTGGCTGTGTCCCATGACGGTAATAAATACCTAGGTACGGAGTACGTTTGACATGGTTTTTCACAATCCATCCCAAGTCGTGGTCCGTGGCTCTTCCTTTTCCTCCAGTGCCCTGCTGCACGCCAAGCTGCCCACTTGCCAATTGCCAGATGCCAATGGCCCCCAGTGTCTCAATAATTTGTTGCCAACCAACATTCAATTTACTAATGCAATGCGCGCATTCAACTTTCAATATTCTGTCAAAGTCGGCATTGGATAGCCTTGATCCGGCAGCTCGGCATGCTGACTCCCCATTATTCAATGGGCCCTTCAATGTTCCTTCTTGGCCCCCCACCGCTTCGGTCCAAGTGCGGCCACGATCCGGACACCATTCCAACGCTAATCCATCTATTCACGACGGACGAATGATGATATTCACAGTCTAACCCAAGTCTAATCTGAGTATACAGACAAAAAGGAGGAAGGACTTCCATCGAGTACAGGACACGTTCATTCATGGATAGCGGATTCCTGCAAAAGACTAACGCCGCCCGACTCCCCATCCTGTTCTTGTATCCCCATCTCCAATACATTGACATCAAAATCAAAGTCCATTTCGTTCAGCAGGTCACCCAGCTCTGCATCGGTGATATTCATGTCCATATCCGTCGGCATCAAGGATGACTGCTGGCTCACAAAGTCATCGCTGGCAGGTAGAGCATGTGGCAGCTGATCTTTCATCCAACTCTTGAATTTCTCAAGTAGAACAGGGTCATCTGCCGCTGTCTCTTTTGCGTTTATAATATCCTTTGCTCGCGTTTGCATGGCTGCATCTGTAGGTAGACGCCCAGTGTCTGTGACTTCCGTCTGTACAAACTTCACTAAGCCCGCTTCCAGCTCACGAGAGCAAAACACATTTGCGGGACGGCTGCTGTCTGATAGCAACGTCTTCAAAAAATGATTTGCGGCGTCATGCCCAGCCTTGAACAACTTGGCACCATCACGCATGTTCACTTCAACATCCTCCAGGAACGGTTCAAGACTACCCTTGGGATAGGCATATGGCGGTGCAAATCCTGAGCCGCCTTGGGACAGTGACCAGGAGTAGCCTCTGGGTAGACCTGGGCCAGGGTCTTTGACTATTCCGACATCACGTTTAAACCGCTGCAGCCATTCAGCATTGTCCGCGGCGGTTTGGTTCCAAGGGTCATCACTGTAAATATGGTTAGTGATCGGTTGACGAAAAGGGATGAAAACGGGCTCCTGTGGACATACTCATCATATAAAATCCATCGTGCTTGGTATTGCAACTCGTCGTCAGTCGGGATGTGCCGATTCGGGTTGTTGGGCGACATGGTCGATTTAACCCAGCGCCTCAATTCTTTGGCAAGACGCCGGTAGCAGTTGGCATCGTTCAAAAAGAAAGGCATTGACCTGGCATGCCCATCCACCGACAGTAAGTGCCGAAAGTCGTTGTGGACCACCTTGCTTGGAAGTCCTTTGGTGAACATCGCCGGTGGTTTGTAACAAGATATTGATTCGGTACTAGCTGCAGTGGTGGTGACAGGAGCAGAGTCTGTTGTCGTGGTCTGTGTGTTCCCAGGCGAGCTCCCTTCGGCATGTCTATCTCTGAATGATTCAAGCCACTGGATGCTGTCGGCAGCAGTTTGATTCCAGCCATCATCGAACTCGTAGATAATGATACGAGCTTGCCGTTGCAAGTCCTCATTCGTTGGTTCGTTCGCAATAGACCGCTGCTGTTTAAGATAGTCTGCCAGCTCACGTTCCAGGCGAGAGTAGCTATGGATGGTTGAGTCAATCGAAGTTGGATCTTTGGACCGAACGGTCTCGTGCTGGACATCTTCGCTTCGCGGTAAATTAGCCCGGCGTCTGAAGGGTTCCAGCCATTCAGTCGTCGATGTAATCAGGCGTAGGAGCCAATTGGCTGTTGTCTCAGACGGATGTGTGCACACTTCTTCCACTCTGCCAACAATCTTGCATGCTTCTTCCTGGAGCTCGTCATCCATGGCTGTGAGCCCCAACAGCCGCTTCGCAGACACAAAAGAGTGCAGCTGTTGTTCCATGGGACACTCCTCGAACAAATTGTCCTTCCCATTAATCTTCAAGGAAGCCAGCCTGCTTTCGGCAGCGCCACGTAACGGACCAAATCTCGCCTTCTGGGCGATTTCCTCGTTGGACATGATGAGGTCACGAAGCCACGAGTTCTGCGTTGCGATTCCTTGCAGAGACAACAGCTCTGATGCGAAAATGATACGGCATCCTTCCAACCTCATGTCGTCGTCGTTCGGTGCTTCGTGATGCTGCTCCCAGTGGTTGGCGCCGAAGTAGGCCAGCTCCAGTTTGATCAGCTCGTAGGCGTTGCGTGGCGTCTCTGGCGGGGAATGAGAGGCTATATATGGCAGGGGAGTTACGCGTTCATGATGAATCAGATCTATGTTTAAAAGTTAGACACCGGTAACTGAACTACGGGATACTGTAAAGGCCTCATACACGGGGGGATAGAATTCTCGACCATGTCAAGAACAGGCACATCAAACCCCCAGTCACCCTTCCAGTCAGCCATGGAGTAGCCAGTCTTGAAGTGCTCTGCCAAGTGGTCGACTCGGATAGTCCATGTGTCCATAACGATGCCGCAGAAACCGCACCGAGACCGAATCTCAGGTGTCGCCACCTTCCACCGTTTCATTGCCCAGTCCATAAATTTGACATTGTGAACCAGCCGCAAATGTTGATTCAGGTGATCTTTCCGATAGAACGTTCGTTCTTCCAAAGTCCGCTCTTGGCATGCCGAGTGATTATGATTTTCGACATGAGCCTCATCTGGATTCATGAGCCCACAAAAAACGCAGGAATTGATGCCAGAGTCCGGATTCAATGCGTGAGGACCGTCTGGGGTGCATACCCAGCGCTCTAGCGACAAATGCAGGGACTTCTCATGTCGCTGCCAGTCATGCTTTGTTCTGAATGTTTCGGTACAGAACGTACACTGGAAAGTCTTGAGAGGAACTGCCAGGTTGTTTATGCCGTCTTTCGTAGTCTTTGGGGCCGCCCGTCTGCGCCGCCTACGGCGTCCACGAGCGCTGAATGGGGCCGAACCAAGGGATCCCCAAGAGTTGCGTGATGCTTGAGAATATGCGGATCCTCGAGATCCATTACTGGAGTGGGAGGTGCCCAAGCTGCTGGTCGATGACTGGTTGCAAAGTGACCTGCTTGAGCCGTCATCGGTGTAATTGAAACTGTAAGGACTATTGAGGCCCGACGACAGGGCCGATGACGAGGAAGCTGTGACAGCCCTGGCAATGGCAGTCACAGATGCCGGTTCGTGTTCAGGGGGCGAATGCTCCCAACGTTGCAAGGGATTCATAGCCTCTAGCGCCGGTGTCCCTCGTCTCTGAGGAATATCAACAGATGCCGCCCAGTTTCCTACACGCGGAGAGATGGAGCGAGGGGGTTGAACCTTTCCTCTTCGCCGGGCATTCGCCAGCCAGTTGGTGATCTGAGTCTTATTCAGACCTGTCTGACGTTGCAAGGCTTCCTTCTCCTCGTCGCTGGGGTATGGGTGCCGGTTATGAGTCGACAACCAATTTTTCAAGATTTTCACCGACTCCCTAGAAAATCGAGCCCCAATCTTGGGAGCTTGTCCAGGTCGAGGGGCCTCGGCTGGCGTAGCTGACATGTCGAATAAGTCCGTCGTCGACGAGGGAAGCGAGTTGGGCTGACTTGCATCTGTAAAAAGCTCTTGGATGGTAATGTTGTTTGGATCATCACCCACGGCGGACCATGGATTAACTGGGAAGATGCCAGTACAGGTGTCCATGTCAATCTTATCAGGCATTGATCCCCCAAAGCTACATGTAACTCGCAGAGCAACACAACTTGTACAGTAGCCCTTGTAACGGCCTTCCTTGATTTTTTTACAGGAAAACCCTCCCGAGGCACAGTGGGCACACGGGTTCGTAACATGCTCGGCAAAGTCTAGTGCAGGTGTGCCATCCATGGGAAGGTTAGCGAGATCGGCATCATTTCCCAGCGGATTGGAGCTTTGTAAGAAATGCTGCAAGGCATGGAAACTGAAATCGTCTTCGTTAACATTAGCCAGCACGAGACCAATGTTTTCTGAATCAAGGCCATTGTTCGATCCAGTTTGGGCTGCTTCCGAAGAGAAGGTTCCTGTGCCCAAGCAGGCACCGGCCTTGTCCCAATTGACGAACTCGTCCATGTCGTCGGCGAAGGCCATGTCCAAATCACAAATGTCGAGAAATACTCTTAGAGAGAGGATTTGTCAAAAAGCAACAGCCAAAGAAGGCCGCGCAGCAAAATTTGGCTTCAGAGATTCAGGGAACAGATGGATGTCCCATTCGTCAATGCAGAAAGAAGCCTTCGGTGAAAGGGCGCGCACGGGAAATGGATATGTGGCTCAAGTAGGACGCCGGTTGGTTCTCAAAGGTGGTGATGTGATGCCGAGATTCCACGATGCCACCGTGTACCTAACCCGAGGAATAAGAGGCGAAAAGCGACCAGAGGGATGGAAGACAGAGCAGTACTCGCGTATCAGCTGCTGGCGACGATGTTAGCCAGCGAACCTACGGTGTAAGTACTCGAAATTATCAACACGTTGTATCCTATGAGTGATGTTTACAATCAAATGTAACTAGTAGGAAGGAAGGAATGGTAAGTTGATGGGACCTGCCTCAGTTTTGTTCTGCAAGGGGACAGTACAAATTGGGAAGGAACTAAGTTCAGTAGCTACTCAAGTAACTCCGTACCTAGAGCTAGCAGAGGATTAAGCTGACGCAACTCCTCAAGTTCCGAGTGAGATGCGGCGGCGCACGCATCATTCAGTCCGGGATTGAGACCGCCAGCAAGCACTTCACAGGGATGTGAACTTACGACGTTCTTCGGATTGGCCAGCTTGCCTTGCCCACCGTCAACATGTCAATTGTGCGCCCTTCTTTTGACAGTCAGAGTGGAGGAAGCGCATCTCGTACCCCGTGCTCCATTATCCGTACTCCGTAACTCCGTAGTTACTCCGTACTCCATCCAGCCCAGGCTTGCGTCGCATTTCTCCACACGCCCATCCGTGGTGCGAGCGAATGTTTCCTTCCTTCACGCAGTGGCCAACATGAAAGTTATGTGCGTTCTGATGAGACGCCCTGTATCTATCTACATGTTAGTTAGTTACAAGCCCAACACAGTTTTTCCAGTGCCAGACTACCTGCCTGCCATCTGCGCTTCTTCGGTGGGGGGTGATGAAGTCAAAAATCGTGTTTCAACGAGGTCAAGATCAGCTCAGAATTAGTTAGTTACTCACATAGCTTTAGGACTGGCTCCATAACGGCCCATTTGTTATCTCACCACGCCTCCAAGTGTACGGAGTATTCGCGTCTCTTAGCGCCCGTCGCAAACCCCAGATGTCCGTTGAAGGTACCGAGACCGGCCCCACCACCACCGCGTGAGCAATGATTCATTTATTCCCTTCCCTTGAGTCACGGAAATCACGGTGGTGGGGTGAGTTATGCTTGATTCACCTTGCAAGAAACTGCTTCGATGCTATCGAAATATTCCAGTATGCCTGGGTATCTTGGACCGCATCGGCCAACTATACAAAGCCGCATTTGCCGAGTCAAGCTTTCCCAAGCATCAAGTTCGCTTTGTGTGGCCGTTGCCAGGTCGTCTTCTTTGAGCTCTGGAAGGTTCCGTGGTATGCTGGTGGCGACTAACAAAGACGGGGCTGGCTGAACTGTTCTAGACACAGTCAATTTTGACGTATGCATAGGAGTTAAGTTAGTTATTGAGCGCTGTGTCTTGACTCTGGACAACAAGTTCCCATCACCTTTGTGATGACCGCCTTCTGACGCTGGCGTCGAAGGGGCGGGTACTTGTGCCAGCTCCCAACGGCACAGAAATGATGTACGACAACACTTCCACTTAAAGTTGTACAACGCCATCATCGCTTATCGCCAAGTCATATTTTGCACCAGGCACCATTCAAATCCCCCACTTGCAAGCCAAGTAGTGCAGCCAAGTGCAGCCACAAGGAGGCCGCATTATTAATCCAACCCCAGGCATGTAACTGGACGCTCCCACACCATCAACCTTTCGTGCAGTCCACCTAATTGTTTCCTCGCACGGATTTATTTGTCTTTTTCTAACGTCACTTGGACCGGTTTTGCTGTTAGCACGGTTTGTGTACGCCGACTTCGATTCAAACACAATTTAGAACAACGTGTCCCACGTCGACGTCTACAGGGTAGCCTCTACCTCCTAACCCTATAACAGCAATCCAACTTCTAAACAACAGCACCAACTTAGACACACAAGGGAAGGCAACTCCATATGTCAGGGTGAATATACAGAGCTGAAGCTACACACATTCGACCAGGCAGCATTATATCCCGCCCCCCCCTGACATGTCTTACTACTGTAACAGCTTTTACCCGTTGATGTGCCACCTGTGTGATTTGCGCTCCCGTCAGAAAGTCACACCTGTAAAACAATAGACCACCTAGTATTTACCAACGACTTATGTGGTGCCAATCACATAGAATCCTATAAAGCAAGGCCATTTGGTTTGGCAACGAGTACAGTTGTCCGAAGAAACTGTGCGTCAGCGCATTTCGTTCGTGACTATATTTGGCGTCCGACTCTAGAAGCAGCACCATACTCATAGTGTACTTAGCCCGTCATGAGAGTAGATTTAAACATGCATCAAGTGGGAAAGCTACCGTTTAGCTAAACCAGCTGACGCTACCAACTTCCAGCTAGATTGCCATCATCTTCATCCCACCCCCGCGAGAGGTCAGTTCTGTCACGTCCAATACCACGCTGAAGTTGCACATGACGAAACACTGGACATTCAACCTTCTGATGCCCGACATGTGGCTCTGTTGTGCCAGTCTTCGTGATCTAGCGACTCCGTACTCCCGAGTAATGAAAGATCATGGCCAAGAAACGACCCGGTACTATAGAAAATACAAGCAAGCTCATAGCATCGTCGGCACGTCAATACGTCCCAGCTCTCCCCATGTCACAATTCACACAGCCCCTATCCCCCATGTAAAACGTCCAAAGCATTATGCATTGTTTCTTCACAACTCCATAAGCTCCCGCTCCTTGGCGGCGAGCATCTCTCTCATCTGATCCGCCTCTCTCTGCAGTGCCAGTCGGCGCTCTGCCTTGACGCGTTCGTTCTCGTTCTTTCCCATGTATCCATGTACATCATTTCGTGACCCAGCACCCGGCGGGACATCCTGGACGTGCGGATTCAGTAGTCCCCCAGTAGATCGTAGTGGCGGGAGCGTATAATCGTCCATGTCGCCGTTGCCGGGTCGACTCATTCCCCCACCCCCAGTTGGATTTAAAATGGATTTAATGGACGAAATACGTTTGGCATTCTCAGAACCAATATCCACGTTACTGCCTGTCTCTGTATCCGTTGCTGAGAAAGAACGTTTCCTTCGCGGGGAGAGGAAAGAAGCAGGAGATATGGAAGATTGGCGATCAGAAACGGCAGTCATGGACGACATTGGTGGCAGGCGGTTGTCTTCATTGGCATGGCTGGATACGCTTCGTGAGTATCCACTACGTGGATGATATGTCGCGAGATCCGATGCTGACGGTAGTGGAGAGATCTGGCCGCTTGACCTCATGGCCGTAGGCTTGGGCTCGATTGTCAGGCGATAAGTTTCTGGCCGACGTCGAGTTCCGAGGTTGATCGAGCCGTCCTCGTTTTCAGTCCCTCGTTCTGGAGTCACTTCCATCTTTTGTGCCTCTGGCGAGTCCGCCACGTCCTCCATTTCTTCTTCCTGCATGGCAGGTATCACTCGTTTCCGTCGTTTTATTGTTGGTTTCTTCATCGTCACTGGCCGATGCACGCCATGTAGCTTGTAATAGAGGCCTACACTTTGCATCAGCATCAATTCAATGTAGTAAGAACGATCTCAAAAGAAAAAAGAAACACTGTATGTGAGCAACAAAAGCCAGGCCTGCTGTAGACCTACCGCAAGCATTGCATATCGTATGTCCGCTTTCATCTCTCCTCCATAAAGGTGTGATTGTAGTTCCGCAGTTTTGACAGGCAATGACCATGGACACATCTTGACTTTGCGTCTGCAGAGCGTTGATATCAATGGGAACAGGTTCCGACCTGGATGATTCCGCTCTGCTTCCGCATCCGCCCTTTGCTTTCTGGACCATGTTGAGCTGGGAGGTTTTCGACACGCGATTGTTGAAGGCTGGGCATCCATTGCATCCCTCGGCACCTCCAGTTCCATTGCATCGTCCGCCGCCAGGACAGGTGCCAGTAGGGACCTGCTCGGCAGAGACATAATTTTCGGGGTTCACATTCAAGGCTGATTTAGGCCCGGATGATGTGGGCTTCGGAGGGTTAGAGCGAGAAGATGCGGCAGTAACGACGTTCGGTGGTTTTTTGAGGCTTGTTGGCCTGGCTGTATTCCTTGCTTTTTGATACAGGCCACATGCATTACATATCGTGGCTCCTTGGGGCGATCTCCTCCACAAAGGTGTTCGGGTTGTCCCACAGTTGCTACCCGAGTTAGTTGCGTACCTCATGCGAACACACACGATACTAACCTGCAAACTTGCCCATTCTGACCAGGGGAAATGCCACCAGATGGCTTCACCTTTGCATCTGGTTCTACCGTGGTTAGGATGGGACTGGTTAGCCGTGGCGACTTTCCGCCATCCTCGGACAGGCTGGTCCTCCGACTAGGGGAGATGCTGCCATCATGTCGCTGTCGGGCGCCAGTATCCGGGTCAGCGAATTGTCGGAGTGAGGGCGATTCGCGATGCTTGGAGGACATGGGCCTCGAGGGCAGCGCAGTCCGCATGGAGCCTGATTCGTGTTGGTGACCGAAGAGCGGCACCGTCGGTTGCTCACTCATCAGCATTCAGGTTCAGTACGCAGCAGCGAGAAGCCAGACTCGAATAACGGCCGTTGCCGCTGAAGTTTGCCGTTGGCGTAACCTCCGTGTGATGTCGGGTTCGAGATGGTGGCGATTAGATAAGATGTGAGCGTCGTACAGCGTTTGATATGCGGCTTAGACAGGAAGTCCAGGATGTGAGGACGGGCTGGCAGGAAATGGTCAGGTTAGTCGCAAACAGTCGTTTGTTGTTGAAGGGCAAGTGTGGCAGAAGCAAGGAGTAAGAAAGGTAGAAAACAGGTGGCAGATGTCGCTTTGGCCGGGACCAGATGCTTCGAGAAAAATGGTCGTGAGTGTGTGGTTGTCCTCCTGAGGCGAATCGGGCGTGCCGAATGCCGCCGGTCGCCCAATGTGGTTGGCTGACGAACAGTTGAGACGGCGGGAGCAGGCGACTTGCCTCAAGGTGAGAAGAAGTCGTCAGGTTCCCGCCCGACGGACGATTCTAGGGGCAAGTGCAGCGCGGAGAAAATACAATGAGGAAGGAGGCCAGCAACACTCCAGAGAAGCACTTTCCGAAAGCCCAAGCCCAGTAGTCACGACACCGCTGGGATGGGAAGGAGGAAGGAGGCGAGGACATATGAATTGGCAGGAGCAGGGGGGTTGCTTGGGCAAAGGGCAGAGGGCAGAGGGCAGAGGGCAGAGGGCAGAGGGCAGATAACGCATCGTAGACAGGAGACAGCGCAAGTTCCAAAGGCTATGGAACAGGCAAGACTGCCACAGCGATTCAATGGCATGGAGTACCGACCTAGGATCCCCTGCGCGGGGCGACGGGAGGTGACAGATGAATGAATGATGATGAGATACGGCGGCGGCGGCGCAGGCAGACCGAATGCGAATCCTCGAGTCCTCGCGCTGGGCGGTCGGGAAATATCCGATACCGCGTTTTGAGATGCATGCAACGTTGAGAGGAGGCGTGTTTGCGGAACAACAAGTGGTCGGAGAAACGCATAGACGCAGACCGCAGACGCAGTCGAGCGACAAAAAGCAGCCGGGCTGTGAGGAACGACAAATCGTGGCAGGGCAGGGACCAAATCAGTCAAGCGCCCGGCCGATGTTGCGATGCAGTGGAAGGCCTCGTGTGCTTGCTCTCCGACTGAGAGATGTAACACTTGTCGACTAGACGGGTCGGCGAGATGGGTCTGTCCAGATGGGCAAATCTTGACCTTGATGCAGCCGGGACGATCTTCTCCGTGAGCCTTTAAGGACATGTATGATGTATGTTGTATGCACAATACAAGCCCGATGGGGATGCCAATGCCAATGCCAATGCCAACGCTAATGCTGATGCTAGCCCACCCTTGCTCGCTCACGCAAAGAACGCATTGCTGGCTGACAATAGTACTATCTCCTTGAGCGTCACCGGCCTCCTCTGACAAGCTTCCCACGTTTGTGGGGACACGCGAATGAGACGGCGTGTAGAGCCTTTCATGTCGTGTTGATTATATTCGCCACCTTTCCATTGGTTAGAATTTATCTGCTCCTTGCGCAGGGACTGACAGCAAAATCGGACGTCGGTAAGACTAAGCCTGTTTGGGCTGCGCAGAGCTTCGAGGTCTGCTATTGGACAGTTGCAGAAGTATTGCGCAATGTCCCATTCCAAGCCTTGGCTCAAAGAAGGGTAAGACGCAGGAGATAACTTAGTTACTCCGTACGTTTGCTACAATCCACTCCGTATACAAGCCGGTTATCTTATCGATTCTATCAATCTCATCTCGCGGCAAGTAGCCCGCGTTACCCGCAACCCGACCCAAACCATCGACGACGTAACACCGGGCTTGTCGACAAGCATACGCGCACGCATCTGCATCTCCCTTTGATGCTCTGGTGGAGCAATATCCATACTAGCCGCGTCTCACGCCCCTGACTCTTTATGCGAGACGACGTACGTGCTGCGATAAGATTTGCTTTTGTCACCCACTCAAACTACAAGTCTCAGGCGAGTTGCGCTTGGCTCGCCCTCTCCCTCGCACTATCCGCACTATCCGCCGCAATTGCTTCAGCCCCAGCACTCTGCTGATCATGGCCGCTGAAGCCGGAGCCATCACGGGCAATGAGACTCCCAAGCGAGAACCAACTCCTCCTACATCGCTGGGCTCGATTCCCCAGAAACGCGCATTTGAGGATGATCACAGCCCCGCCGTGCCATCGCCTCTGAACCCAGACGCCAGTGCCCCCGAGCTTCCTCCCCACGACGACACATGGCAGCCCAAGAGCTCTAAGCCCGGACGAGCGAAGAAGGACAGCGTAAAGAAGCGAGAGGCCAAAGGAGGCGGCCGCGACAGCTCCCCTGCCACGCCAGATCACAGATCTATCAAGGGCCAGAACAATGTCGACTCTCCTCCTCTACGGTATAAACTGGCTCCGCCAAAACCATCAGACTTTGAGCTTCCTCGCGGCCCCGTCATGACGTTTCACCACCAGATAGACGGCGCGGGAGGAGGGGTAGAATTCTTTGAAACTTCGGACCAGTAAGAACTCCCACAGGCCAAACTGACCCAAGCTTGACCCTCGACGGGTGATGTAGGTTGCTAATCAAGGCCATCAGCGTCTTCAACAAGAAGAATTTCCGCTACACCCACTGTATCGCCGATCCTCTCTTCCCATCCATCCTGTACTATCGACAGACGGAGCCGGAGCCGTTCGGGCCGCGCATGAGCTATGAAGATGCAGCCTCTAGCGTATTCTTTGATAAGACCGGACGAGGCATCACGACCGACAAGGGATTCAGAATGGCCAGAGCCAACGTCGCCGTCCGGGAGGGCAGGTGGTACTGGGAGTGCAAGATCACAAAGGGCGTGCGAGAAGCTGCCGAACCGGGCACGAGACCCGAGGGGGGACAACACGTGCGTGTAGGCTGGGCTCGGCGTGAGGCATCACTGGATGCACCGGTCGGGTTCGACGCGTACAGCTACGGCATCCGCGACGTCGCGGGAGAGAAAGTCTTCATGTCACGACCCAAAGACTTCTTCCCCGCAGGCGACGGCATCCGCGAGGGCGACGTGCTCGGCCTGGAGATCCAGCTCCCGTCGGAGAAGCTGCAACGAAAAGTCATGTCCAACACGTACAACCCAGCCATCGATGGTTCTGACGACGAGCCCCCTCCAAACGCCGAGGCAGCCAACATCGTCCGCGACAGAGTCCCCATCCGCTTCAAGGCGCACACGTACTTTGAAAAGATAGAGTACCACACGACCAAGGAGCTGGAGGACCTCATGAACCCGTCCCCCATCGGGGCCAGCTCGTCTTCTTCGGAAGCACCCAATCCTTTGCACACAAGCCCAGCGCTGCGGACCCTGCCCAACTCGTGCATCAAGGTATATAAGAACGGCCAGCTGGTAGGGACGGCCTTTGAAAACCTCCTCGGCTTTCTACCACCTGCCTCGAAGCCGCAGCCCCAGGTCGGAGCCCGCGAAGGCCTCGACGACGGCATGCTGGGCTACTACCCGGCCGTGAGCGTCTTCCGCGGCGGCGCAGCAGAGGTCAACTTTGGCCCGGACTTTTGGTGCCCTCCTCCCAACTACGAGCCTGGGCCTGCGTCCTCTCCTGGCGGGACCGCGCCGGGGTCGAGGCGCAAGAAGCTGCGTGCCGTGAGTGAGCGGTACAGAGAGCAGATTGCAGAGGACGTGGTGTACGACATCATCGACGAGGTGGACTTTTGGATGCAGGATGGCGGCGGGGCGACGGACACGACGGCTCTGCCGGAGAAGCCCGAGGGTGCGGCCGCTGCGCCAGGGAGGGAAGAGATCAAGGAACTGGTGCAGGACTACTGATGGCTACGTTTTTCTTGCTGGTGTGTAGTTACGGTAGAGCGGGAATTACGAAACAGAGATACCCCCCCCCCTTCCCTTTCCCCCGGGTTATATATTGAAGTAGTTATGATCCGTGACGGCATGAAGCAGTCGTGCGTATCCCAACGAGCATCGCGGTCATCCATTCGTCAAGCTTCCCTTTTGCCGAGTCACCCCATCACTCCACGAGGTTCTTCCTCTCTCTCTCAGGATGGCCTCCCTGACCCCCGGGGAGCTCCCACAGCCTCGTCCTCGGCCTCGATATCACCCCGCAGCGTAGACACGGGCTCCGACGCTTCGGGGGCCGGCAGGGCAGGATCATCAGGCAGCTCCTCGACACGATGGCTCCCATCGACGGCGGGCTGACCCTGGAGGCGGACCTCACGGCCGCGCTTGTGGCAGTACCACAGCACGAAGAGGAGAACTACCCTCGTCAGCATCGGACTCTTGTAACGAGATGATGATCGAGTAGAAAGAAGAAAGAAGGAAAGAAGACGGGGCGGGGGTTTGGTACTCACTCGACAAGGCGACCCCCCACATGACGTTCATGCCGATAAAGGCAGGCCACCTCGTCTTCAGCACCTCGACAATAGCCCTCAGCATGCCGACAATGGCGCCAGGCTTGGTGACGAGCTGGGTCAGGTTGGCGGGCACAAACATGCTCTTGGCGGCGCCCTTGAGGCCGCCGCCACTCTCGGCCTTGATGCCCTGGCTCGCGGCCGCGGCGGCCAGCAGCTCCGGCCCCAGCGAGGAGGTGATCTTGTCCGGCAGCTGGGTGACGAGCTTCTTCAGCGAGGCGGGCAGCTTGTCGAAGCCCTTGGCCAGGGCGCCGTCCTTGTCGTCGACAATGCTCATGAGGTCGTCGTAGGCGGTGGGCACGCCGTTGACCAGGTCCTTGAAGACGTTTGTGAAGGACTGCAGGGCGGCCGAGGAGTCGGTCGAGATGACCTTGTTGTTCTTGACGGAGAGGTTGAGCCGGTCGAGCACCCTGGAGAGGTCCTTTGTCTCCATCTCCTGCTCAGCGGCCGGCAGCGGCCTGAGGGAGTCCCCCCCCTTGGGTTTGGACGAGCGTGTGAAGAGCGCCGAGATGCGGTTGGGCCGCTTGACCTCCTTGCTCTTGCTCTTGCTCTTGTCCTTGTTCTTATCCTTGTCCTTGTCGAGCGTCGGCGCAGCAGGCTGGCTCGCGGATGGCACGGCGTCCTCGCTGTCCGAGGGCCAGTCCAAGTCTCGCGAGTACAGACGCGGCGGCAGCGGCGGCGCAGGCACGTCGTCGCTGGCAAGGAGCTCCTCGAGGAAGCTCTCGTCGTCGGGTCGGATGACGGCCGCTTCGTCGCCATGCGCCCGCGACCTGTTGTTGTCGCGGCTCTCGACGCGTTCGGGCTCTGGTTCTGTTCGCGACGCAGCCTCCGCCTCCTGCCGGGCCTCCTCCCTCGCCGCCTTCTCGACCCGGTGCTTCTTGACTTTCTTGTAGGTGAAGTATTCCAACATGGTGTGAGCTGTTTTTTGGCCCCCCGTTCGTTCTTGGTTGTAGGCTGATGCGTCGTTGGTCGGGAGGATTTGTGCAGGTTGAGTCGTGGCTATCGGATGCAGTCAACAATAGGCGCTGTGCGAGGTTTTTAAACTTTAAACGAAACAAACAAAGATGAAAGAAATTGAGGCCTGGTAACAAACTTGCTTTCTTGTTTCTTGGCTTCGGGGTCCTCATTCAGCCTCCGTTTCGAGGTACCAAGTTCTGGCCTTGTCTTTGGGGCGGCCGGCTTCTGCACCGCCACCGAGTTGCACCATGACGTCATGAGTCATCATTCATTCATTGTTCACACAGGAGGTGTGACATGGCCAACGCCACGAATTCACGATAGATGTCTGTTGCGATAATTCGTTTATCTATCTACGGGCTGCTACGTCTGCAGTTGGACGAATATAGCGGTGGGATGGCCCTCAAATAAGCAAGCAGCTGCGGCATCTGAAAAGCCAGCTTCTTCTTCACTCTTCTTTTCATAACAATCATAAGACAGGACTTATCCATGTCCAGCAGCTAGTTGAAGCCTGTAACTATACGGAGTGCCAAAAGGCTGGAAAACCTGACATTGAATACGAAAAAGTCATAATTATGCTTGTGCGTGCTCCCTTACTGACCAGATGCTTCTGTTATTAGTTCCTCTCCGACTACTATCTCAAGCTTGCCTTGTGTTGCCGTCCCCCTTTACCACCACAAGTCATTGGCTTCAACAAAAATAAACATTTACATTAATATGAGCCGTGAGCGTCTGTAAAGGAAATATGTATTCTTCCCGTCTCTGAATAAGAAAAGCCTTAAAGGACTTGGAATCTAAACGACGACGACGACGACAAAAAAAAGCAAACCCAAAGCCAGAGTAGAAGCGCTTCTTATCAGGTTAGAGCCAGTGGCAGCAGGAGCGTGGACGTGAGGCACAGCCCAGCTGTTTTTAGGAACAGTAACAGCAGGGCAATTGGGCCCAGAGCATCCAGCACCGGGCTTCTCAGACGGGCCGTTTGGAACGACAACACCGGAGCACGGTGCCGAAGTGTTGGAAGCATCGGAACAGCCAGGATAGGAGCGATCTTTGGCAGACGGTTGGGCAACGACCGCTGCGGGCTGGACTAACGTCTCTAAGACACCAGGACGCTGGTGCTCCATGGTTGCCTGTCCGGTCAGTATTTTGATCTCTTTGCTCGGGACTATGCGGGCAGGCTCAGCAGGCTGAGGCTGGGGCCGGAGAACTTTGACAGGTTTGACATCTTCAAAATGGTCGGCAGGCGAGACGTCTTGGGGTCCCTTGACAGCTCCGACGTCCTTGACATTCTTGACAGCCTCGGCGCCTTTCAGATAATCGGCAGGTTTGACGTCTTGGGGTCCCTTGACATTCTTGTCAGCCTCAATGCCTTTCAGATAATCGGCAGGTTTGATGTCTTGGGGTCCCTTGTCAGCTCCGACGTCCTTGACATTCTTGTCAGCCTCGACGCCTTTCATATAGTCGGCAGGTTTGACGTCTTGGGGCCCCTTGCCAGTCTCGATGCCTTGGGGGTTGTTGGTACTTTCATGGCATTTTAGAACCTTGCCTTTCCTGGCAGGTTTGACGTCTTTTAGACCCTTGCCAGCTTCGACGCCCTCGACGGGAAGACTTGTATGGTACGCAACGACGATCTTGCTGGTAATGTCGCCGAGACGACAGTTCGTCACTGTGGGAAGGCATGAATAGACCGTGTAAGTCGTGGTTGTGTAAATGGTGCTGGTGATGAAAACAGGACTCTTGGTGGTGACGAAAGCCCTTGCGACTGTCGGCTCGAGAGGCTTCGCCGACTCCTCGGCTGGAGTGTAGAGAGAACTACTCTTCGTCTTTGCGTGGTCCACGAAGCATTTTGCCACGCCAGGAGGACACTTGTTCATAGAGTCAGATCTCTCCGTAGTCGGCAACGACGGCTCGTCCACAGTCTGGGTGGGCTTGGCAACCGTCGAGTCGAACCGTCGACTAGAGCTGGCCAAGCTGGCTCTGGGGAAGCTAGAACTTGACGAGGGCGTGTCCATGGCCGAAGCGGTGACGTTGGTGGCATCCAGCTTCTTGGAGCTTGCGGATATCGCGGAACTGTTGCTTGGCTTCTCGTACACGGTGCCACTGCTCGTTGGTCCAACAACATGTGCTGTGTTGGTGCCACTAATGCTAGGATGCTGGATGGAAGACTTGGTGCTCGTAACTTTGGAAAACACCTTCTTTGAGCTTGACGTGGGAGAGATGGTCGTCGAAGGCTCCCGGCAGGGGTTCTTGACCACCTGTCTGGCAACTTGGAGATAGTTCTCGCCCTTCTCGTTGATGTTTGTGCGAGCCGCGAGGCTTTTCCATACAGAGATACCGCCGAAGTTTTCGTGGGCGCTCAACTTGCATACGACTTCCTTCAACTCATTCCTGTCGTGGTAGCGCGACCTGTCAAGCTCTTCCGAAGCAGGCAGGTTGATGAACAGCTTGGCATTTCTGCTCTTACCGTAAGCAATTTGCTCGGTCCAACTATTGAGCCAGGAGGTGTCATTAGAAGCATGACGCAAAAACCCGCCATCAGCAGCCTCATACGAAGGTATGTCGAGGCGATGAATACATATAGGATCGTTGTATAAGGAGAGGAAGAGCGCATCAAACTGAGCATTCCCGATCAGGTCGTCTTCTTGGATTCGGCCCTCTTCGTTGTCCATGATGCATACAGGAGTAGCCGCGATGAACGCATGTCTTGCACGCCAGAAGTCAACCATGGCGATATAAGCCTCGTTGGCTATTACTCTCATGTTAGTGTCGTCTTGCGGGGGGGTGGATGGTGTCGACAATGAAGGGACTCACTTGATTCAGGTTGACTGTGCAGGTCCAGATGAAAGCCATCAACGTACGTGTGAAGCTTTTCATACAGAGCCTCAGCAAACTCCTTGCCTTCTTCCATGGTAGTCTTAATGAGCACATCGTTGACTTCAGGCTCATCACCGATACCTAGCAAGATTTTGACGCCTCTCTGCCGACATTGCTCAGCGTCATGTCTCATGAGCTCGCATTGTTTCAAGATAGATTCCTCTCTGTATACTGAGGAGCCTGGCCTCAGTATCTGATTAAAACAAAAGAGAGCGAAGTTGACGCCTTCTTCATAGTGCTGCCCACCCGAGTGATCATTGAGGGAGATGGTAACGTAGTCGACTCCGGAGTTGCAAACTTCACTCAGGCGAGCTGTGTGATCCTGACCCTGTAGGGAAACCTGGGCATTAGTACGTTGTTTTTTTTTTTTTTTTTTTTTTTTTTGGAATGAAGGGAAAGGAATGAATCAAGAGGAGTCAATAAAGCTCTCATACCCAAGAGGAGTGCAGCAGACCTGGGGCAATAACCCCAGCCTCAGGACCTAAGCTCAGAGCCATAACGAAGGTGATAGAAGCTGAGAACGAGCGGCTGATGCTCAGCGTCCGTAGGTTCCAAAAGAATGTAGGTTAGTCGAAGCCTTTGTAAAGAGCGTGTTGGTCCGAAGATGAGTGCAAGAACGCAGACAAATGGATTCGAGTGCCGTCTGGTACCAGGCGGCCCTCGAGGACTAATAAGAGGCAGCAGCCAGGAGTCAAAACGAGGAACGAATACCAGGTCAATGTTCCCGTCCCATTCATGCCATCCTAGCCGACCCCCAGAGCTAGGCGAGAGGCAACAAAAGCTTTGGACCAAAAAAGCTTTATGCTAGACCCCCGCGGCATATCCGACAAAACAATACTAAAACAATATACGCCGGCTGGCGATGTAAAGCCGTGACCGGTAGTTCAACCATACAGGCAGGGGAGCGCATATACTCCGTACGATGTAGGCTTTGCGCTTGTCTAAGCACGCTCAATGCCGAGTTATAGCCACCTCCGGAATAATAAGGCACCAATGAGTGACCCTGTCCCCGGGAGAGGAAAGAAACACGACAATTACACGATAATTACCGCTGCCTTACCCACCCAGCCCACCCAGACAATTATCCACCCGTCATTCAGTCGGTTATGTGCTCTGTGCCGGGCATCTCGATGGATGGCCTGATCTGGTCGCCGCCGCGACGCCCCGTGTCATTCTATTCTGTTCTGTTCAGGCGAGCCTTCACAACAAGCAGCGTTTGGTTTGATTCGCAAAATGATACACTGGCGCGTGGTGTTGTTTGTAGCCTGTACATAGCCAAGGCAAGTATGTTATGTAGATCATCAGGAACTCTGTCTAAATCGTCAGCAGCAGGAGTGCGATGGTGAAGACAGAAAAAAAAAAAAACAGGCGGGATATGTATGGTCCAATGTTTATGGTATGTATGATGCTGGGAGCTCAGCTTGGTAATAGATTGGAAACCCGACTCACTCACAAATGGCCGAGTTCGGGCTAATTAACTATCAACGTTAACTACCTAGGTACCTAGGTTCACATCGGAACAGGCTAAGCTACTTTCGACAAGCGCCAAGCTGAACATGAGGCTGAGTCTGAGTGGCAATTGCCGTGGTTTAAGCTTGACGAGTCATGTGAGACGCTTGGTTCACGTCATTCCATGTACAATCGTTGACAGAGTCTACGATATTGCCCTGCTCAATAGATGGCCGTCATCAAGGATATTCCCGCCGCTCAATCCAATGCGTAGCCTCAAGTCGCGACACTGCAATCTATACATATCCCACCAGCGAATTGCCTCCTCGCCAGCTGCTAGCTTGTCAGATTGGCCATGAGATGACCGGTGGCGGTAACCTGCTCGCTAACACATCAACATCATCGTCTTCATCTTCATCTTCATCTTCATCTTCATCTTCATCTTCATACGTGCCAGGACGGGCACCATCACATCTGACTGGCTCCTGACACAAGCAAGACCCCCTTCCCTGCCACATCAAGAACTATCCTCATCGTCCTCCGCATCATCCTCCATCCCCTCTTGCCGGATAACATGATCCGCCAAGGTGCTCCTCCTACCGCCACTCCTTCTCCTCCCTCTCTGGTAAGCCTCCGTCATAGTCACAGCCCTTTCGCCCATGTACCGATCCCCGGTCCACTCCCTCTGGCACCGCGGACACTCTCTCGACCTTTGAGTCCGCCAAAACGCATCCTGGCAGATGTCGTGGAGTCGCAGGGTGCAGTTCGGCTCGGCGCACCGCAGTCCCACGGTCACAATGTCCTTGCAGGCCTCGCAAAACTTGACGCGCTGCCACTCGCCCGCCTCAGCGTCAGGGTCGTTGTACGTTTCCACAAGCCAGGGCCGCAGCTCCAGCAGCACCCGCGGCGTCGCCGCGTAAAAGCCTTCGTGGCTTTTCTCCAACCAGCCGCCCTCGACGAGGCTCCTCATGACAGCTTCGACCTCGCTGTGCTTGAGGCCCCTGTCTACCTGCGCCGCGTCCTCGGCGTCCACGAGGCTCTGTCGGTGGCGCGCAGGCCTGGCAAACTTGATGGCTTGCATTTCCGTCACGGCCAGCACTTCCATCCGCGGCGTGTTGTACTTGTCGAATATGCCGTCAAGAAGACGTTTGATGAAGGCCAGTTCTTCGGCGCTGTATGTCGTAGCCAGCTGCGTTTGCGGGTCTGACTGGGTGTTGACGAGTGCGTAGAGACGTTGCTTGGTGACTTGATGGGTGATGCTGCGGACTTCATAGTCGAATAGCGACGCAGCATCGGATGCCACATCCATGTATCTCCTGAAGTCATCTTCCGTCACTTGCTCTGGCCGGAGGACTGATTCGTGGGCGCCGGCGGCGTTGAATATCGCTGCCAGGATAGGTTGTGCCTCTTCGAACGTGAGCGTGCTGTGGGCGAGCAGCGCCTGGAGGAATGCTCGGTGGGTGTTGTCGTAGTCTGGACCGAGGACTGATTCCATGGCGAGACGAAGCCAATGAGATCCAATCGATGTCCAGAGGAAGGATTACCGAATTGCCTTGACAAGTGTTCTGACCTTTTTGTCTGGATGATGTGCCGCGTTAACGCGTCGAGGTGAAGAGGCGTTGATGAGTGTGGCGGTGCACGCCGCCTCGTCCTCGGTATCGCCACATTAAAACACCCAAAACGCCTAGTCTACAGGGTAGCCACCACGCCAAGCTGACTCATCACCAACAACAAAGGCAAACCCACTCATCATCACCAGCTTTCTCAAGCGAATCGACAGACAGCTTCGTCTCATCGTAGCGCCACCGCAACATCTACAAACTCATACCTAACATCAAAGGCTAGGCGTTAGCTCCGTCCAGTTGACACCCGTCACCTCCAACGTGCCCATTCACGTCCATTGAGGCAACCACATCTCACTCTCCCCCTTAGAATTCACAGCCCACGACCACGCAAAAGTTTGATGCGTCAAAGCACGCAACTGACCACCACCGGAGGCGGTCTCACGGCGGCGGCTTCAAACTGAACAAGGCTCTCCAAAGGAGGGAAGCCCTCGGAGATTTGGGGCGGGATTGACTGGAAGATACGCCTCAACCCAGGCGCACAAATGGCTACAGACACCAAAGACTTCGATGTCGTCCGCGTCACTCGCAGCGACGGAGCAGACACGGGCCCGGGATACTGGCCTTCCACGAACACAATTTCTAAAAAGGCTGGCAGAGATGCGGCGGCGGCGGTGGCGGCGGCGGCGACACCGCGCGTGAAACCACAGATGACACGGCTCGCAGAAGACGATCCGCGCTTCATCGAGTGGCGGATCAAGCTGGGCATTCTGCTCAAGCAGGAGCTCTCACCGAACCCCGATGGTACACTTGACCCATCACCCACCCTTGCTTCGCTATTTGAACTTTAGAAAGAGTCAAGAAGCTGACTAAATTGTGCGTATAGAGGGAAACCCGTGGTATGTGCAGTTCCCAAGGGGATACTGGCTGTACGAAAAGTCCAAACACCTCTGGGTCTCAGGCTATCCCCTCAAAGCCAAGCTCTACAAGAGCCCGCAGGAGTTTGGCGTTCACCTCATCTGGCTTCTTTCTGCATCCAAGGACTACAAGGACTGCTGCTGCGTGCACTGCAACCTGCCGAACCCAGCGAAGCTCGCTTCCTCGGTGGAAGAGACCCTCGTCATCACACCCGGCGAGACTCCCGGGGCTGGACTCAAATCTTCCTTCAACACTCCAACGCCGGTCCCTGTTGCAGCTGCCTCGCAGAGAGTCACGCCTGTTCCGTTACCGCCCATACCAGGACAACCGAAGCAGACTTCTCCCGCCTCGTCCGCAACACCGTCCACCAAACCGCCAACGTCGGTATCTACATCAGCCCGGTCCCAGGGCAATCTAGTAGTCGTTATACCCGGCCCGTCGATATCCACCACGTCACAGCCACCACCTCCTCCTCCGCAGCAGCAGCAGCAGCAGAAACAGCAACAACAGCAACAGCAACAGCAACAACAACAACAACAGCAGCAGCAACAACAGCAGCAGCAGCAGCAGCAACAACAGCAACAACAGCAACATTCTTTGCCTCAACCAACACCACAAGTACAACTACGACAACAGCAACACCTACAGCCTCAAGTCCCGCAACCTGTCCGCTGGTCCCTCCAAGGCTCGCTCCTCTTCCGCGCCGGCGAACTAACGTGGTACCAGAATGGCAACACCTGGCGTCTCGGCATCATCGCCTCACCCAGTCCCAACACTTCCTCTCCAACCCACACCATGCTGCCCCTAGGCCACGCCCTCGTCCCCCAACAGCCCGTGACAAAACCGCAGTCCGATCTCCGCCCCTTCCACGCCTTCTCCGTCCCGCCCGTCGCAGTACCAGATCTCAAAGACAAGTCATTCGATCAAATCCCCTGGGACGCGCTCTTCCACGCCTCAGCCAACGACCCCCCCAAACGGGAACTCCTCGCCCTCGACGCCTCCAAGCTAGCCGCCTCCCGAATCGACGCCTCCTACTCCCTCTGGTGTCCCCTCTCCGAGGACCCCAACGCCGAAACCAGCCCTTACTACGGCTGTTTCTTCGGCGCCGAACGTATCGAGATAGGCGACTGCGTCCGCATCAAACCTGTCCCTTCCGAGCCCGCAGTGAGGGATGCATCCGTCATGGGTCTGCGATACATATTCACTAAGAAGGAGTACCCGGGCGCCATCTTCTTCCGCGGAAACGCCTACCAGCTCGCTAAACCCGACTCGCTGCCGGCAAACATCATACCGGAGGACCAACTCCCCATTGGCCTCAGGGACGAGACATCCTGGCGCAATCGGCTCAATCCCGCCAACCCCTGGCGCTGGGTGCTCGTCAAGGAAAGTCTCACCCTTAATGAGCAGTTCGTAAAAGGTCGATTTTACCCTTCCCATCGGTTGATGCCCATTTTGAATCCAGCGGGCTTTAACGCGGCTCTTGCCCAGGGACGAATAGATGACCAAGTGCCGTACTTGAACAATCGTATGGACGGAGGTGTCGGTGGCTATATAGGACGAAAGCTAAACAGAATTGATAGTCTGGGTGCTTCAGTACCCCGGGGCTCTGTGGTCTCGCTAGAGCCTCTCATTCAGGAGGAAGTATTACAGGTGTAGGGATAGATAGGGTGCATGAATTTGCATCAATAGATACGAGCTTGCAGCGCACAGAGACCGTTGTTAATGACGGGTCTGCAGCCTAATATGGAATCTGCTGTCAAAGCGCGACTGCAGATGTCGGTATGACTAACTCCTAATGTATATACGGGGGATATCCCAACATGGGGTTCAACCAACCCCCAAACCTCGCTCATGCTTCCCAAAGTACCCAAGTCCCCATATCAAACCGAGCCGAAAGAAAAGAGAGGAAATTCCAGTACCTTCTCCAGGCCCCCAGCTCCCTCATCTCAATTAGGGTCACAATTGCCCTGGGATAGGACCCATAGACTCGTTGAAATACATGCAATATGGACAAAAGTGAAATGCTGACCATGATGCGCTCCTTGAGCTTCAGGAGATCTAAACATTCAGGCAAGACTTTGTTGAAGCCCATAGCAAGCCCACGCATACGGGAAGGGGAAAAAGCTGAAGAAAAAGAAAGAAAGAAGAGAAAGAAGTGTCTTCGTTAGATCATTGCTGTCATGTTGAGCGTGATTATAGACGGGGACCATGGGCTAGATCACTCGTCCATTAAGAAAGAGTGTAATGTTGGCTTTGCTAAGGCCCGGATTAGCCCGAATCCCATGTCATGAGATGTCCTCGGCCTTGAGACCATTCAGTCTAGCTTGCAGTTTGCTGACAACCTCGGGATCTGGAGCAGGCTGCACCTTGCGAGGCAAAGCCCGGGGTGACTGGCCAGATTTCTCTAAACCGCACAGCGTGCAGGGAGTACCATCCTTAGCATCCGCAGCATATAGCACCTCGCAAGACATGCACTCAAACCGCGCATCAGAATCTGGACCAAACGCGTCCCCAGGATAGCCGAATGGGTACTTGTCTTTTTTGGGTCTTTGTCGAAAGCATTAGTGTGCATACGTACAAGTGAATATATGAACGAGGTCGTAAGACTTACGGATCCCTTGGGCAATCAGTACAGCGGATGTGGTTACAGTTCTCGCATTTTCTGCTACCGGTAGCAAATAATGTTTGGCATTCGTGACATGTCCTCCTAACACGTTGTCGAGGTTTTCTGTGAACTAGATCCTGTCCTCCAGACTTGCTCGGCCGTCTTAATTCGATTCGCTCGTCACCCCAGTGAAAGTCTGGCATAATTGGTGAATTTTCTCTCTTGGACTTTAGGTCCGCTTCCACCTGCTCGATATTGGCCAAAACTTCAGCCTCAACTTCCTTCGGTGGATAGCGGGGACATCTCTCGCATCGAACATGCTGACATTTTGTACACTCATTCCTGGTTGTGAAGGTCGTGTCGCACCGATGACAAGTGCGCCGTATGCGCATTCGACTGGGTTTGTCCACACGCAGGACCGAGTCGTTAGCTGAAGGAGTGAAGAAGTTGGATGAATCAATTACTCGGCCGAAATTTTCACCCATCTTCTTCGCACTCTCCTCCAGAATTGTCTGTTTGGGTACCACGGAAACCGACGATGATTCTTGGTTCGCATCTGGCCGGGGTTCATGTGGTAGCGAGCACGGTAGTTGCGTGCTCGGCGCGGTAGTTTCCCGTTTGTCAGACTTGAATGCGTGCTTGACTTTCGATATAACTCTTTCAACTCCATTGCTCGCCACATCCTGCCCAGGTATTGGAGCCATGACTGTTTGACTCATTACCCTTCGTCTCTGGACTCCTCACTTTGAGTAGTATGAGGACCACGAGTAGCAGACCAAAGGTTACTGCTTCTGCTTCTGATTTTAGCACTCCCCGTGTCCAATATATTTTATTTTTTGTTGGCACAAGATCCGGCTCGTAAACGAAATGCAGAACGTTGACTTGGGTGATAGACGGGAGAATGCTGGCGGGTCGAGACACAGCTTGGTCCCAGAAGTTTCGTCTATCCCGTCCCAGGCCCTCAAAGGTGGCAGAACGTGTTCAGCAAAAAGACAGGCCTGGAGAGGGCGGAGATATCTGAGTGTGGGACCGAGAAGGGGGACAGAAAGGGAAAATAAAAATAAGAATGAGGGATAGAAGAAAGAAGCGTCACAGGGGGAGGGCCAATTCGTGGAGTGACGATGACCACGACCCGGGAAAGAAAATCCCACCACAACGGAACGGGCAGGCGGGCGTGGCGGCAACTAGTTGGCTTGGAAATTGTCTCCAGTCGAGACAGTGAATTGTAAATAGACCGGATGTGAAAGGAGTTTGTTGCTAGTAGTACGCCTAGCAAACAAACGCAACCACACAGACTCGAGAACTCTGCAGCTGCAGGAGCTGCATCGATTGCGTCGGAACTATAGTGATGTGGAGTCGCAGGCTCATGAGCCCATCAAGCAGGGCGATAGTTACCGATGAGCGGGTTCCAGTGGGTTTCGCGACCCAGCCCGCTGGCTGACCGGTTGCGTGGCTTTCTTTTGGGTTGTTGGTTCAATGTTGCTCCATGGCGCGGGCGGTAGCACCAGCGTCGCGGAATGGTGGTGGCCACTGGTGGAGAGCAAGGAGAAGGGTGGAGGCCAATATGGATAGTTGGAGAGGTGAGAGTCTGGCGTCGCAATGCCATTGGCAGGTATGGCAGTCGAGTGGTTAGTGCCAACGCCAAATTTCGGGCCAGGGACAACGAGAGTGGCGGTTGAAGGACGGCAGCGAGAGGCTTTTCGAACGAAATATGTTTGGGTGAACGTCGATGTTGTCATGACAAGCGTCGTCGTTCTGGCTGAGAAGACGGTACCGTTGTGCCAGAATCGTTAGCGGCAGACCCAAGTATCTCCTCCAGCCGTGCCTTTTCTTTTACTCGCATCCGGTAACTACCTGTGATATTGAACGCCATCAACGTCGTGCTTCATCTCGTCCCCGTCCGCCCAGTCATTCGTTCCTGTTCGGACCGCACTGGACCAGCAGGGATGAAGGCAACTTGCCAACCAGAGCATCGGAGACGGACGCTGTCCGGGTACCGTTCACAATACGTACTAGCTCGTCTTTGGGCCCGAGATTCTGGGATTCGATGCCTCGTGCCATTGGTACCGCGGGCAAGCCCCGTTCCAAGCGTGTCGAATCGTGTTTGCTCAGCTGTCCTTGTCCTTATCCGTCACCTCGTCATCTGAGAAGGATGTGCTGGCAGCGGAGGCAGCGCGGCGTACTGGGATCCATCAGACCACTGCCCAACTTCCCCCTCGTCACAGACGTATAGATGGAGGGTTGTTGGTCTCTTTCATTGGTAGAGAGGTGCAACCGACAGTCTGGTGCCAATAGCCATTGCAGCCCCAGCCCGTACTCTTGCATTCATGCGGTACATTGGCCAACTGCTGTTGATCCCACGGCACGAAGACCCAGAAAGTAAAACACTCACAGCTCGGACTGGGTTGACAGACAGCTTGATAAGTTGACAGGGTCCCTGGACAGCCGAGACAGGACGAGCGATGAGAGACGGGCATCGACGCAGGGGAGCCCATGATGCACACGGCCTTGGCCAATTGGCGATCCGTCGAACCACACCTGTAGCGTCTGTTGAGCAAGTCGCACGGTATCAAATTGTATTGGAGTACTCCGTACGGAGTAATGAAAAGGCATTGCACGGATGACTGCAACTGCAATACTGAGTACATATGCATGGAACATGGGATCTATTGGAATGCATGGGCAATGTGCTCGAGTAGTGAGGGTGAGAGGTGCCTCAGCAAACAACAAGCATGTCACCTCACGCACAAGCGTGGGAGAAAACATTGGGAAAGACCAGGGACGGCAAGCATTTTGAGACCTCTGGCCGAAGGAAGGAAGGAGGGAGGGGGAGGCAGGGAGGAAACCAGCTTCCAGGTTACAGCTAGGTACCTAAATAGGTAGGTACCTGTGTGCGTACTGGTTACAATCTATCTGCGCCGAGGACCTGGATAGGTACTAGGTAGGCATGTATCTCAGTACGCACCTCACTCAGTGCTTGCCAAAAGGTGTTCATTGGGGAAGTACGCCGTACCCGCACCCTAAGATATGTACGTATCTTCTGAGTTGGTAGTTGCGGAGTACTGTATTCAGATACCTACCTGGGCAGGTATTTTGGGTACTAAGATACCTATCACTAAGGTATCACATGCTGGGTTCTTAGTTCAAGTGTACTCAAGAGGTACTTACCTTAGTAGATACCTTAGGTAGGCTCAAGCATGCTGCTGCAGATAGGGAAGGATACATCGCTGCATTGCCCTCAATGCCTACCCAGAGGTACCTACCCCAACACCTCGTAATTTCGTCACCTCACAGCCAGAGGGGGTGTACAACCATGAATTCAACAAGTCGTCTCTCTGCCACACTTCAAGCGCAATCGCCTGTCTGACTCGCATGCCGTCCACGGACCTCAGCCAGAGCTGTAAACTGTATCATTCAACTGTCAACTTCCAACAGCCTGGTCCAGGCCCCAGGGTGCTTCTCGGGATCCTTTAACCATGGACACCGCACCTTCTCCAATCTCATTCATTGGTCTGGTTTAAAACTCTGACGCACACGCCGACTTCTGATTGATTAATTCGCTCCCGCCTGGCGGTTATCAACTCAGGGGCCAGCCTCACAAACAACTGGCTCCATTCAAAATCACATCAAATTCCCCGCATGGCCAGTCGGGACCCAGCGGCCGAGGGCCGGTCTTTTTTATATCACAACCTACTCCGTACGTATGCACGTACTAGTACTTCCCTCACGTCGAAAGAACTAACTACGCCGGTCGGGGATAACAGGCAACGGTTCTAGTTTTGTCTCAACGTTGGCAGGCTAGGGTGTCTCAACGACTGAAATAAGTAGCTCCTGACGACTAAGCGACGACGAGTCCGAACATCTGATATATCAAGTCTCGTCAACAAGGCCCTGCATTTTCTCTGTACCACAGCCTTTGCATATACGCTCTCGTTGTCTTCTTTACTTTACAGCTTGTGCCTGATGCGTCGTGGCAAGCGGAGTCTACGGCACTATGACAGCAGCCAGTGTTGCCACCTGAGGAACCAAATAATGCTAAGCTCCGAAGATGAACAAAAAGTTTTAATCAAGGACACCGCTTCTTCTACACAATTTAGACAGACGTGTTTTTCTTTTTTTTTTCTTTTTTTTTTTTCGAAATATACGGGGTAGATGTGTCACGTGTCGAAACTAAGCATTGTTCGCGAGCAAAACTCCCCCCCTTTGGCAAATACATCCCATATTAGGCACGTGCTTGGCCTGGGCGTTCTTTGCCTTTTTTCTCGTTTTTGAGCTTGGGACGGGAAGAAAGGGTTTTTTTTATCTGTCAATCGTTTGCGAGTAACAAACTCAAGCCAACTCTATCAAATATGCTGCCTACTTGGAAACATGCATAGTCCAATAAAGGGCGATTTCCAGGTCTGAGAAATTGCATATGTGAGACCAGCAATGGCACCAGAGAACGAAGAGCAAGACCCACCAACTAGAGAAGATGTCGTCACCGCGCTGCCGTCGTGGCCCCGTCACGATCTTCAACCAGGGACTCGGAACAGTCATCGGAGTCGACTCCGGAGCTTCTCCAATTGAAAAGACTAGCAATCGATACTGACTGACTGCTCAATATGCTTACGAGGTTGGCTCTGTAAACGCCAACGACCATGCCAATATGGCAAACAGCCGAAACAATCAACTAACAGAAGGCGCAAGTAAGATACTAGCAACAATCTAGGATAGGACACATAGGCGATGGAGTCTGAAGCTGCATTTAATTAATGAACGGGGCAAGCCAAGCTACCTCTCGAGCTGGCCGCCTGTGATGTGATGAAACGGTCAAATGCCCTATGTTTTCTGTGTTTAGGAGGAGTCCTTGGTAATGACTTGTTAGTCTAAAAGCAGTCGGACGCGACAACCAAAATTCAAGACCAAATACCAGCCAGGCGGTTCTTGTCCCACGTAGCACGCGCTTGGTCGGGCCTGGAATTGCAGATTGACGATACGCCCTGCTGCTGCTTTCACACCGCTTCACCAACTACCTAGTAACTTTGTAGGTCCTTGCATTTCCGTTCCTCGGACCTCCAACGTCAAATCTGAAAGCTTGACCGATGCGTTCCGTTGCTGAGGCAATGCCGGCGTGGTAACACAAGGACACCGACACTTGGCAATGGGATGCGAATATCTTCGGCATGGCATCCAGTGTCCGCACAAGTGTTTCCGGAACAGGTTCCCGAACCCGGGGAACCAGCTCCGTCAATGTGGCCTTTGCCGCAACCTGATGATGATTCACAGTCAGCTGCGTGATGCAGACTTGGACCACGTCAATTAGTTAATTTAATTTGATTTGTTTGGTTGTTGACTGCCTGTCGCCTCATTAAGTCGTCACAGCTTTGCCATGTGGCCGCGAATCTGACACGAGGCTGTTGTTTCTGTGTTAAAGGAAAGCTAGATGCTGCATACTGCGTACAATAGGCCTTGACTGACTGACGCCAGCGACATAGCCAACAAAACACAAAGTGATTGTTGGATACTTGACCATAGGCGCCCACTTATCTTCAGAGAAAGGAAAAGTTCAGCTGCTCGAGTCATTGAACGACAACGAAGTCATCACGGTTGAAAAGGCATATACAGCTGAGATGCCGCCTCGCGTGGTCCCGAATAGAAATGAAGGATCGTACTAAGCGTTCTAGCGTGAGTCCCAGTATGCCGGACATACAAAGTAATGCACGATGCCACCTTTAAGCGGGATTAAAAATTAGGTGAAATAGAAAGCAAAGAAAGCAAACGAACAGTTGCAAAAACCAGTACATTGTTTCGTAGTTTCAGTTGATAGAACTACCAGCGGATTGCCTGAAGAAGATGAGTCACAAGTCTGAACATTAGTCAGAGACAGATTCTGGGCGCTCAAGCACGTGAAATATATTGATTCGTCAATTTAGGATCTGTAGATGGCAAACCGGACGAGTCAAATGCGTACAGAGTGAACAATTGTCGCCAATGCCTCGCGACATGTTGCTTTCAATCCGTCGTTCCTTTTCGGAGTTACGTCGGTAAAACGGACAAGTTGAGTTATGTCTGGTCGGTAAGTACCTTCAAGTAGTCATATGCCCTAGTACTAGAGTCAGGGACTCATCATATACATGCAAGCACGGTCTCAGGATACCTACCTCCTAGGTAGGAAGTGACAAGGGGCTAGTCGAGACCGCGTCAATCGTTGAAAAGTTTTCCCCTTTCACACAACTTACGCTTCTCGTGGCTCATCACACACAACATCACTGCATTCGTAATCGTTTAGTTGGTTCTTGTCCGACGGTCCTATTGGAGACCTCCATCGCTATCGAAACTCTTTGCCCAGCGGATTGTGCAAGACATCGTGCACAGTCATCATCCTCATCACACCTCTCCCTTCGCGTCTAGCTATATGCAGCAAGAGTTATCCAAGCCTTCAGAAGAGCTTCATCAGTCCAACAACACCCAGCTTCCTTCCTCCTCTTCCCAACATGGCTTCCTTCACCATGAGCACAATGGCATTCGCCAAGCCCACTCCGCAGTCTCCTGTCCTGGCTCATGCAGCGCCTCGCCGCATTCTGTACCGGACTCTCGCCGCAAAGCTCTCGCCGCAGTCGACGCCGATAAGCTTGACGAGAAACTGCGCGGATTGAGCCTTGACGAGAAGCCTAGCATCGCTCGACGTCGACCCATCACTGCTGGTCAGAGAATATCCGATTATGAAAATGCCCTTACGCCGCCTACTCCGAGACAAGCGCTAGGGTTCAAAATTATTCGACGCTTTGACGCATCCAGCGGGCCTCGATTGACAGATTTCCCGAATGGTCAGTTCATCTGAGGGCCTTTGACAGGTTTTTTCTCGTCTTCTTTTTGGCTCGTTATGATGGTGGCCACATTCTAGCTATCGGCATAGACGCCCGCGACTGAGTGTTTGCGCTAATCGTTGTTTCACGGCAGAGATCTTGACACATGTCTTATCACACCTACATCCCGACTCCCATGCCGCCGTCTCTTTGGTATCAAAGCGCTTTTATGCATTGGTTACGACACCACACGCATGGCGCATGGCATTCATGCGATACTTTCCGGGACACACTTGTCTGAATACAACATCCGCAAAAGAGAATGCCGATCTCTGGGCCGGGTCGAGCTCTGACGTCGTCCGATCCAATGTCCGCTACTTTGCTCGGCTTACCGCGCTTGCCACTTGGCGAAGTGAGTACCTGTTTAGAACTCGACTACTAAGAAGCTTGGCCCGAGGTAAACCCGGAACCAACTCTGGCGGTATTGGTGCTTCCGGAGGCGCCAGCAAATCTGCCAAGCGCAGAAGTGCCGTCCTGACATATAATTCAAAGCTTCCATGGCTGGTAACCAGTATTCATGTTGCTTTCTCCAATGGCAAGAAGCCTCCGTGCGCAATCCAGGCAGCTGGTGATCTCGGCGTTGCTACCATGAGCGATCCGACGAGCGGCAAGATTGAGAAATGGGGACTTGAGGATCCATTTATGGCTGCGCAACTTGATGAAGTAGGGCCACACATTGTCCCCTATGGCCTTGGAGACGGGCCAGTAGCCGTACCCAATGTCGTGGATGTCAGTCAACTGTATGGAATTGTAGCTGGCGAAGGCTTTCCAGGCGGACGCGCTCACTATCGAGGCATCAGTGAGTCCTGTGGTCGCTATCTTGGGGCCGATACTGGAGTGGTCGATACGTACCCAGATATTCCCAAGATCCCCGAAATGTCAGATGCCATATGCAGTCTGTGGATTGCAAAGTCGTCGTCGGTCCCAGCTACCACGCAATCCATTTGCGGCATGATGACCGGTTCTGCCCTGGGCATTGTCACCGCATACTCGCTTGGTTGGGATCCCAGCGGTCCACGATACGCTAATGGCGACATGACAGCCCGATGGGTTCTTAGCCCTGGTGTTCCAATCGTCTCTCTCAAAATTGATGACGACTACAACGTGAAGAGGAAGTCGTCGTCTCGAGTTTGGGCTGTAGCTCTAAATGCTCTGGGGGAAGTTTACTATTTGACAAGCATCCCGCTGGCTAGACTGGACCGGAGCAATGGAGACGATGCCACTAGACAAGCGTGGCTGGCTGGTAGAACCGCATACTGGCACCTTTTGGAACCGACTAGACGCACGGCTAGACCGGATGAGTTGGACAAAAATGCAGTGCGAGGAGCTTATACGCCACGTTCGCCGGCAAGTCAGATGGATCTTAGCAAGGAGCAACTCGCAGCCGAGTCTCGCGAGATTGAGAAATTCCTCCTCTACAAGCCCTCGCACTTCCGCAAGGTTTGCGAGGGCTGGGATATGCGACGCAGGCTTGAGGTTGACTTTGCCGGAGATGATGGCAAAGGGGCGGGCGAAGGCGTATTTGTCATTGACTGCGGATTCGGTGAGCAAACGCCTGCTCGTGTGCTGCGGTACTCCCGAACACTGGCTTCATCCATCGCGCAGCATCAGCAGGATGCCCCAAACCCAAGTGGGTTTACCACAGCCACAGCCGTCAGACCCTCGCTCTTTGCATCGGCAATAACAGTCACGGCAAGGGATTGTGCAACCCCAGAGCCGCAATCGTCGCATGCACCTCCCCCGACACCCATGTCGCCGCTGCGTCAGTCTACAATCAAACGGCACGACTGGAACTGTACGGCTTTTGAGCCCAAAGGCAGTCAGAAGGCCACTATCACGGCGAGCTGTTTAGACTGCTCGAACTACTCCCTGCTCACGCTTGGCGAAGACGCTTTGCACACAGCAAAGCGATCTACTGATATACCTGGAGCTGTCACTGCGAGTACGACCAAGTCCCCTGCTACACCTACGGAAAAGGCTGGGCAGGTGGCTTCCGAGATCCCCGGGCGCCGAGCACGCTTCCTGGCTGTTGGCACTGATACTGGTGCCATCACGGTATGGAATGCCCGCGATGGGGTCGGACGCGAAGCTGCGTACCCTCTGCGTGTGCTCTCTACGGATTCCCCAGAGATTTCGTGCCTCGCCGCCTCTGCGTTGTACATAGTCCACGGGGGGAGTGACGGTCTCGTGCAAGCCTGGGATCCCCTCGCGTCCACTTTGGGCCCCGTCCGGACTCTCAATACGCGAACCAACGGCCGCGTGCCCCGGCACATGATGACCATGAACCCAACACTTCGAGCAGGCAGCTATGCGGCGGTCGGTGCCATTTGCTTAGACCCAGACCCAACGATACTGCGAGGTGCGTTCTCCTTTGGCGCATTTCTACGGTACTGGACGTATAGCTCAACAAGCCACTTGGTGGGTCGGAAGCGTCGAACCAGACACTCCGACGTCCACGGACGCATTGCCAGCCGTAGACTTGGCGGCACCGTCTCCGGGTACATTGCCGCGGAAGAGAGAGAGCTGCGACGCGAGAACGAGACCCGCGACCGCGAACAGGCGCATCTTCGCAAACGCTTTGGCGTAGGCGCCCTGGGTGACCTCACCGAGGAAGAGGCCCTTGGATACGCGCAAATGGTCTCCGAGGAGGCCTTTCTTCAGGGGGAACAGTTTTGAGCGAGCGACTCTGCCGCCGACGCGAGTCTCGATACAGCATCGTCCATTAGCGAGACCACAGCGGATACCATGACGCCCGAGCCCAGCGTCACAGATGCGAGTCCACCCATTGCCAGCACGACGGACAAGGACGAAAGCGATTTCGAGCAGCAAATACAGCAGGCGATTCGCCTTTCGTTGCTGGAGGGCGTAAATGACCTCGGCCAGTCTCGGCGTGGTGACTCGTCCGGCGATTTCGAGTTTCCCATCCGGATCAAGATTAAGACCAGAAAAGGCAAGGGGTCTCGCACGGCATCTACCTCGCCTGTGTCAGCGAGGCACACCGTCACAAACGGGGGCGCATCACTGGTGAGCACTGTAGACGAGGACCTCGCACTGGCGATGAGTCTTAGCATGCAAGGCGGTGAGGAGGTGCTGGGCGTGCATGGCGATGGCGATGGCGATTTTTCCCCACGCCTTGCTAGTGAGTGTGTTGGGAAGGGAAAGGGCGTAGATAGATGGTAGACGGTGCTTTTGATTTCAACGTTCGGCGCTCAATTCAACATGAGCAGCCTTGTCTAATACTACATCGTTGTCGCTATCAGTTTCCGTCTCTCGTGCAACTCGTGCTGCATTCGCCATGCTTGTGTGTGTTCGCCGGGGCGTAAATGTTCTTGACTCGAGGTGATGGGGATGAACTTGTAAGCTAATTAAGTTACGGAGTAACTTGGTACACGTTTGTGCTTTCGGCCAAGGGAAGGGAAGCCAAGCCTCTACTTCTACATGAGTCACTCACACGCCATGGGCCAGACCAAGCTTGGGATGGGCAGCGTCTGTACGGAGTAGTTACGGAGTATTGGAACATGCAGGACATGGGCCCCAAAGGCGTACCGAGGAGATCCCTGCGCTTAACGCCTAGACACCCAGGGACAGGCGGCCAAGATTGCCTAATACGAGAAAGTGCGCCGAGGGCATGATGCCGAGCAAGACCTTGTGTGTCTGGGCGAAGAAACAGCCGAGGAGAGGCGGTGTTCCAACGCACTGAGTCTAGCGGTTTCTGCGGTGCCAAGGACGGCGGGGTGCACAAAAAAGTGATTTATTAGGACTGCTACTTTACTTGATGCTATTCTGATGTCGTGTCGCAAAATGACACGGGCTTACAGGAAGGATGAGGCGTCCATGGACCCCCCCCTGCACCGTGTTATGGGTTTCGTGCCGGATTATCTATTAAGAAAATACAAAAAGCAAAAAAAATGAAAATGAAAAACAAATCGCCCTAGACTAAATTTGTGAATTACACACTCGACTCATATCGAATGGCTTGTACTTGCAGAAACGCCACGTTGCTCATCATCTCGTGCTCTCCTTCATTGAATCGGCCATCCGGCTGCAGCATCTTCAGTCTATGTTTAGTAAAAAAAAAGAGAGGCTCTGCCGAGGATGAAATTGAGACATGTGTCGAGGGGAGTATTACGCAAATAGTAAAACACCAATCGCCAAGGAGAGAGCTGCGCCAGCGCCCAGGAGATTAGGTCGGCGAGAGAGAGCCATGCTGTCGTCGTCTGTCTCGGCGAGATTCGTCTCGACGGGGACGAGGTAGGTGATGGTCGAGCCTCCTAACACGTCCTTGCTTTTGCCCGCGGCTTTGACGATTGCGCCGCCCATGCTGATGACATTGTTCGCAAGTGTTGCTTTTATCGGGATGAACTTGAGCACATCGGTGCCAACAACGATTTGGCCGGCACCAATGTGCATCTCTTGACCCCGAATCGTGGTAGTTGTGTCATAGCCTGACAGGGTTATCGTGACGCCGTCAATGGCAAGTTGTGAACCTGAAATGGACACATCTAGATCGCCGACTCTTCCCCTCGTGGGGGACGCGGCGCCAAACGCTGTGGGTGTAGGGGGCGGTTTAGTGATCTTAGTTCCATCAACACTGATATGTTCGGGCAGGATCGCGAACTCCATTCCATCAATTTTAGTGTTTATGGTCTGGCCCGGTTTCAGAGAACTGATGGTTTTGCTGCCTATGATGACCTTATCGGGCATTGCTAAAATTTTAAGGGGCGGCGGTTGTTGGAGGCTATCCCTGCCATTTCCGCCCCCGTTGTCTTTTCCGCCTGTTTGGCCGTCTTGGACACTGCCCCCTGTCTGGACGTTTTTACTTGTCTGGCCGTCTTCATATGTTTGGCCATTGCCGCCTGTCTGGCTATTGTCGCTTGTTTGGCTTTCGTGATCTTTCTGGCTATTGCCTCCTGCCTGGATGTTACCACTTCTTTGGCCGTCGTGGTTTGTCTGGTCGTGATTATTCTGGCTATTGCCTCCTGCCTGGACGTTAACATTCGTCAAGCCGTAGTGGTTTGTCTGGTCGTGATGTTTCTGGCTATTGCCTCCTGCCCCGACGTCACCAGTCGTTTGGCCGTCGTGGTTTATCTGCCCATTCACATCTGGCTGGCCGTGCCAATCGTTCCAGTCGTCCTGACCGTCATCTGGCGACGCAGTTTTGTGTGCTACTGGCCTGGGAAGAGGATTTGGCCCGACACGGCCATAGTTGGGCGGTGGATCAGAGGCGAAAACGACGGCTGGATATCTTTCTGTTATCCGGACGATGGATGTTGGTCGTACGAATGGCGCAAAAGGCAAGTCATGGGTTGCGCCAGACCCCCTTGCTTCCCCGATTTCATCAGGCAGCATGAGGCCATCGCCCAAACGAATTTCCGGGTTGTCTGTACAGTATACTGGGTGATGTGTTGGTGGATATGGTGGCGTGTAGTCAGTACTATTACCGTAAAATGTTGTCGTCTCAGTGTATATGGTAGAGTATATCGTCATAGCCTCGAAGGGAAGCAAAGGGGTGCATAGTATATGGCCAGATTCGTCGTCATTCAACAAACCAGCGGAACAACAGCCGTCGGACTGCATTGCCGCATCATCACGACAGTCCTCCGTATAAATCGGACACTCGGTCAAAACAGTGCTCTGAGACTGAGCATCGTGATGAGACGTGGAATTTGATCTAGTGTGCGTCTCGGCAACGGTAACGTTGGACGTGTTTGTGCCATTGTTCGGGAAAATGTGCTTGCCAGAGGGCAAATTTGTCGGCGGTGATGGAAACGAGGTAGGGGATGGAGCTTGAGAATGACCTTTTCTAGTTTCCAAGGTGGTCAAGTTTGACGGCCTTGTGCTGAAGGCTCGCGCCGCCGTGCCTCCGGCCGGGGGCGCGGCGAGTTTTGCCAATGGTTCTTGTTGGGAAGGCGGACTGTCTGGTGTTGCTCCCTTGGATGATGAATTGGTGGTCGGGAATGGTATCGATGCAGCCGGGTCTGATGGAGGCTGTGCTACCGGAGTAGCGTCCGTATTGAGCACTGGAATCTGACGCGGGTATCGAGGGTGGTTTGAGAGGACTGAAACACGATTAGTCGATTCGCGTAAATACATTGAGAGCTAAGCCAGGTGCTTTGTTTGTAAGGCGCCAGCATCTGGTCTCAACGGACGTACTGGATTCAGTTTCTGCATACAACGAGTATGTGAAGAGAGAGGCGCTCAACAGCGCTGTCTGTTCGAGCTTCATTGTGTCGAGGGTGAAACCGCCTTTTCCTAATTAGACTTGGTCGCGCGTGTCACGAGAACGAGGCAGAGTCCGAGTTGCGATGTCGATCATTGAGACATCACCTATCAAGTTGCCCCAATAATTTGAGATGGTACGTTATCCTCTCATTGCCAATATTAGCACTGAGAGTCTCTTTCTGGCAAAGCAACTGGAATGTTTGGTGAGAGTCGCGGCAGCATGTAGCAGTCGATAGATAGACCAGCAACTATCGTAGGAAGGTGATGCTCGAGGGCAGATTGAGGGACGACTGAAAATTGAAGAAGTAGAAGCGTGGAGTGTGAGAAGCGCACCTCCTAAGGGGAGTCTAACCAATCGCTGTCCAAGGCAACGAACCTCAATGGATCAAGTATGACTATCTATCCAGTGAAAGGGAGCCAAGGCCATGAGATGCTTGGGTCAGTGCAAGTATGTACGCTCTCCGTTCAGCAGGTTTGTACGGAGTACAGTAACTCCATAAACTCATTAGTATTGAGTCAGGGGTCCCAGCTGGCGTAGTGGCTGGCAAGGGAAGCCCTGCCGATTCTTCTTCATCTTGTCCGTATACTCCAAATAAGCCCCGTTTGATCAAGCACCGCGACTCAACAATGTTGACTGACGGGTAGCTGGAGAGGCCTGCTATGTTCGTAACGTGCGGGATACGTTAGTCACATAGGGCTACTGTTGAGCAACCGGTCAGGGTAGTACTTCTCTTTTCCAGTTGGGAAGATACATTTTCCTCTCTCTTCTTAGAAGGGCCAGATACAGATCTCCCTACCTATCTGTGCTTTCTCCTTGGGTCAAGCGTTGTCAGGTCTGCCAGACCTCCTCCTGCTGGCATGTGAGGACTCAAGGTAACTCAAGGTAAGCCCGGCTGGGCAAACGGCAACGTAGTGGGACACAGCATCCACAGCTCGATGGCTTGCTCGGTCGAAGTGGCTGAGGCGGGCGTGATGGCCCTGTTTGCTCAAAGTCTTGGCTGCCCGTGTCGATTTGCTCGCTGCCCAGCTGACGTCTTGTCTTTGCTCACTTGTTTGCTTCAGGTCACAGAGACTGACTGAGTGGTTATCCTGAGGGCATCGAATGAATCTATGCTGCCTCTCCACGATACGGACGATTCGTACGGAGTACTGAGCCAGGCAAATGAGTTCAACAAACATGCAGAGTCGGTTTGTGGGCCATGGCACCCATGAGAGAACTTGGGGGCAGATTCAGATCCTGGTCTTGATTGTGATTTTGGATGTGGGTGCCAGGCGGCGCTTGCTTGCCTGTTTAAGTCATAGTACATTCATCTGAAAATAGGTGAAAAATCATGCTGACAGAAGGAAGTGACCCGCACTTGACATGATGGAACCTTTTTTTTTTAATGGAACAACCAGACGGCCGGATGTTGGCACTCCTTCGAATACGGAGTACTAACTTACTTCGCAGTCCGTACTCCGTATGAAGATGGGTCATTGCTAGACCAATGTCACTTGGAAAGAGGATGCTGAAGACGTCTACTCCGTATGGAGTCGGTAGTTCCACTTGTTCAGTATTCTTTAATGCTGTCTCGCTTTCGGGTGCTCGAGTAACGGAGTGAAGAGCCAAACCTTCGGGAGGTAGGAGGTAGTAGTTACAGCAGCACATAACTAGGGGACTTGGAATATGATCTTATCCCGAGCCGGGCCCCTTTACCTTTTAACTGAACTAATGTTATACTTCGCCCAGCCTCCCCTGCACGAAATAGTATAAGTGTCCAACCAAGGTCTAGACGAGATAAGCGCTCTTCTTGCGAGATATCTCAATAGTTAAGCGGTAAATCCCTGGATGAATTGAGACCATGTGCCTTGTCGTTCGCGTGGCACAATGGCCGATGTTGAGCGTGCAAGGTACGGAGTACGGAGTAGGCGAACTCGTTTTGGAAGAGACACAGGTCTGCAGGACTGCAGACGTGGCGAGACAACAGAATATGGCTTGATGGTCTTGCGCCGTTTATCGTCATCTTGCGGGTGATCCAACCCCAGTTCCTCATCATCTTTGATGTTGAGTGAAGTTTCTGCTTTTCTTTATGTGGTCAACAGCTGTTGGATGCTAGCATCTTGCCCGAAGATTTGCGCTGGGAATGACCGCACTCATGCTGTCAAGGTCTCCATCCAAGTGATCGAAACCCGTTATACTTGAGGAAGTTGACCCGTTCAGTGCATTAATCGAAGTTGATTGCTTGCTTACTTTGATGAGACTCAGGCGCAAACTGGCCTTCGATGGCTGATGACATTCATGTCATATACGGGGATGCTCTCTGTAGTTGAATTGGCTCTCAAGTCTTCGCCCAGCCGTCTTGAAGATTCCCCGAGGTGGCATGAATCAGATCAGCACAAGCACAAATGCAATACCCAGGCGTTTCATTCAGCTTGCCATCCAAGTCCATGGCGCCCTTCTATTCGGCGACGCGAAGATGTGATGTGTTTATCCGTCGTGTCAGAGTGATACTGCTATTACAATAGCGGCACTGGCCCGGCCGTCATCAGTTCGTGCGCAACGGCTTGCGATCTGCATCTGCATAGCACAGCGGCCGATTGTGTTGCCATGCATGAACTTATCAATCACCCCGCGGAGCAATAAGTTGTCGACCCCGTTGTGCTTTCTTTCTCTATGAATACTTGTCGACCCGCTGATTCCTTGCCTGCCTCCCGGATTCAGCCTCGAGCCAAATGGCGGTTGAAAGACGGCCATATGGTTTGCATGATGGAGGCGGGGCATGCCAATCATGTAACTAGGGCCGAGGGCGCGAGTTTCTACCAGTCACTTTATCGACGGAGCTAGTCGCAGTTGTAGGGTATCGTGGGAGACGGTGAATAGGAAGAGGTGGAGATGAAAAAAAAAATAATCCAACCATGCACATGAAGAGTTAGAACTCAACGAAAATGGCATAATTATGGGGTTATTGATGGTGTCTATGGATCTTGGCCGGTTGGCAGAGCAGGAAAGAGCCGCCCGCAGCTACTGGCGCATTGGCAGCTCCGTACTCCGTGCGGAGTACTTGGCAGTCCAAGTCCTGGTAAGCAACACTTTTTGCCTGCCACTCACTCTGTGCTGACTTGAGCATCACGCGATTCAACGTTTGCCTCCTCAGGTTTGCAGCTCCATTGATCGCGATTCGCTTCGATCAACGGCAAGACTCTGCCCACTTCGCGAGCAAGTTCCCACGCGGTTGAAGCTTCGATCTGGGCTCGCAACTTTATACATGGTAGTAGGTACTACTTGCTGGCAGTCGGTGCCACTTCCTGGCCTGGATCCCACTCATGGGGCGATACAACGTTACAAGACCGGACGTAACTGTCTACCTACCTAGGTACCTAGGTAGGTAGGTATGTATGTACTCCGTACTCCGTACGGAGTATACCAGCTCGCCAAGCAATTGGTCTTTCCACCAAACTCCGTCGCTCCTAGAGACCTCACACGCTGGGCGATTATACATAAAAACACCCATGACTCGGTATCTCTAAGGATGCGGAGTCCGAAGTAATAGTACCACGTACGGAGTACCAAAACATGCCATGTCACAGCTCAAAGTCTCGTTATGTTGCAGCATTACCCTCATCACACCAGAAAGCCTGGCCAACTGTGGTTGCTTCACGTTTGCTGCTCCAAGACTGCTTATAGCTTTGCTCGGCGATTCGCACCCATATGCACAGTGACTTGCTCATCGTTCGTTGAGAAGTACAGAATCCATTACCGGTAGAGGATCAAGAGCATCCAATTAGACTTGATGTTTCTTGGAAGGTCAGCTTGCGCAACCGGACCATTATAGATGGCACTGACTCAGCTGCTTAGTTACTCGATTTCTCCCTTCGCAGCCAATTCTGAGACATTGAATAACCCAACCAAGTCGTCCATTACAAGGCCCATTAAGTTACCACGGACCGAGAGCCTGATTTGACCTGGTTTAGCGGCAATGTCAGTGGCCCAGGGGTTTAGTTTAGCATGACGCTGCCCAGGAATTCGGATGGAGGATCTGACCCCATATTCATGTGGCCTGATATAATAGCCAAGAGAAACTGCGAACCAGGAGAATACGTCTTGATCCTGTTGGCGACGAACTTCCCGCATTCGGACTGACGCATGATACTTGTTGTCGGGTCCTGCTCCCTGGGGTGTTGGCTATTAAGGAGGCTTGACCCCATGATTCCAGGGCATGCCCTATTGCGCCCAAGTGAGACCACATCTCGATAATTGCGTGGCGAGTACGGAGTACACCCCTCGGACGGGAGATTCAAACGAGAGCGAAGACCGGAGTGAGCCCTTGATGAAAGCTTGAATGTGTCGAAGGAGCCAAGCCTCGAAGAAAATTTTGATCCCTTGAACTTGATGATGCGTCTTGAGTTAGTCTTAACGCACACGACGAAGATAGGTTTTATCCGCATTGTTGCGAGTTGCCTTCTCAGCACTTGCCATGTCTGTCATCCGCAGAATCAGCCAACTGTAACTGTGTTTAGATGCGAGACACGGCGTGCGTACATACACCAGGTGTGCTCGGAGTCTTTCGAAGCTGTCAGCTTCATTCCTGCCAAAATCGTCCTTTTTGGGCTTGAGTTGTCAGACATCACTCATAGCAGGGAGCGACTACAGTACCAGTTTCAACTCTTCTCATTCTTTTTACTGACACCATCTCATCAATATTAAGAGCGTGGGGGAAGCGATTCCGAGTACGGAGACCGGAGTACTCCGTACATACTCTCGAACTTGGTACTAGTACTAACTACTAAAAAAGGCTTGACTCTACGAAGCCGGGTCAACAACGGGTTTACTTTGGCCGTTTCTGCCATGGTCATGGCAGTAATTACATTGAGCCACGCGAGAAATGAGGATGACCTACGAGAAGTCCGTGTGATGATACGGTGGAAATTGGCAAGAGGGAACCCATGCAGCCTTTTGATTCACTTGGGTCTGCTGCATTCCTCCTCCCTGGACAAAATCCGCCACGATTCGATGTTTCCCATCAACTTCGTCCAACGGCCAGCCAGCCAGCCAGCCAGCCAGCCAGCCAGCCAGCCAGCCAGAGACAGCATGATGTGGTCTCAGGCGACGGGGGGCAATGAAGCCGATCCAGCGGCGGCAAAATCCACGCAGCTCGCCCTTGCAAGCGAATTGGCCCTCGCGAGTTACTCGGGTACCTAGACATCTACCTACAGCCTGAGTACCCAGGTGTTTGGTAAGTACCTTAATTGCAAAGACACTGAGAGGTACTTCGACCCCAAGTCAGTACAGATTACTCCGTCCTGGCGTAGATCCGGAGTACTGCTACTAGTACTCCGTACTATTAGAATGCGAGGGGCGGAGCGGAGAGAAACCAATAATGCCAGCCCACTTTTGTGTCTTTGCTTTGGGTACTAGGTACGGAGTACCTACCAGGTTCTACCTAGGCGGGTACGTACTCGACAGCCCCGGTCGTGGTGGCCCGACCGTCGTCAATTTTCCGTGCTGGCAGTATGTCTGCTTGTCCTGCATGTACTTCATATCTGCGCGGCACTTGGTGACTGGTGCCTGTGATTGAAGGCTGCAATCTCGGGAGCCAGTCAATTTACGCGGCATGTCGTTGCCAACGGTGTTTTGTTTGGTAACCTCTAATAATATTCCTTGCAACAAGCACATATGTACTAGGTAGGGACTAGCGGTGCAACCAGCTTTGCGTTCTCCAGCCCTCTCTGTGGCTTTTCTCGTCAACAAGTCTTGGCCCCCTCATTCTATGGCTCATCGTCCATCCCTCAATTGTGCAAGTCATTGATTGCCCTTGCCATATCCCTCCCCATATCCCTCCCCATATCCTCCCCCCATGCTCTCATACGCCTCGTCTTAACTAGCCAAGTGCCAATTCAGACCCTGTGACGGCCTTCCACCACCCTGTCGATTTCGAAACCGCCTTGATCTCATTCACCCTCGCCGAACGAAACTTCCGCTTAACTCTTGACCGCCAATTTGGGTTTCTGTTCTCCAATCCTGTACTGAGCCAACGACGAAAACGATTATCACGGGCAATCTGGCTATGGGAACATTGGGCCAGTAGTCTCAAGTTCAAACCGTCATTGAGCTTGGCGGGATTCCGAAAAGAACACAGCTGCTTTTATTTCCACGCCGCAAACGACGAAAAAGATCGCTCCGCGTCTGAACTACCTTCGATGAGCCCCAGGACAGCCTTCCTAACCTGAACGGTGACCTTGGGGCCTTTCCATACACATAATCCGGCACCTGCTGGCACAAACATTGCATCTACTCGGGACACGACGGAAGCACGTTGCACGTTATGAGGTTGCAGGCTACTATCACGACAATCACTGTTGCCATGGCACCTGGTGTCGCCATCGCGAAGGCAACAGAGCCACAACCTGTCGCATTTTCCCCAAGCGAGTGGTTCGTCTCTCCCTCGCAACAATCTGTTCTCGTATCTACCGGGTATCGCGAGCTTGTCAAGCTATCATCGCTACCCTGCCCTCAAAGAACAAGGAACCGAACGATTTCTGACTATTTGATACAGGCTAGGCATAGACGGGAACTGGTCGACATTCAGTTTCTTGGTTGGCTCAAATAATAATGTCAGTGTTCTATTTAGCACGGCGCTCTCGGAATTTTGGGCTGTGGGACCAGGAGGATGCGACAAAAGTATGTCATTGCAAATTTGCTGAACAACGACTCTCTGGTCGCCTGCTGACATGTTGATATAGCAAACACCCGTTGCACCTCTGCCAGGGGCGGTATATACGAGCCATCCAGCTCAAAGCACCGGTCTGAACTCGGAACCTATTCATTGGGCCTGCAGTACTTGGGAAGAAGAGGCAACGGACAGTACGGCTTTGATACCATCGCTGGCCTCAATCCCATGACAAATGGTGCATATCAGATGTCAAATGCTCTCATGTCGGCGATAAACTCAACAGACTACTTCCTCGGCTTCTTCGGTGTTGGGATGATCCCGGGTAACTTTAGTGACATTGTTGCTACACCTCCCATGACACAAGCCGTCGCATCTGTTGGATGGGTTTCCAGCTACAGCTATGGATACACTGCTGGAGCTTCATACCGTTCGTTTCTGACCTCGCCATGACTTGAAGAGCAAATTGACTGACAATGACTTGTGACTATTAGGCAACATCGTTGGATCGGCAACACTGGGTGGCTATGATGCAGCCCGACTTGCTATGCACGACAAAACTTTCACCATGGATCAGGCGGAGCTCATGCCTAAACCTCTCATCCGAGGTATCCAGGCATCATCAATTGGAAGCAACAGCAAACCCGACAGTTGGAAATCCGCTACCCAGATTCTTTTGGACTATAACAGTTCATTCACGGCTGTTATTGATACCACCACCCCTTACCTCTGGCTTCCTCCGGCAATCTGCGACAATTTTGCCAGGGCGCTCAACTTGACCTATAACGAAACTTTCCAGCTCTACACCTTGACAAACGAGCAGTACCGCCAGTATTCCAACAGCACTATTGTTTTTGTGTTTAGCCTCTCAAGCATGGACAATCACGATGACTTTGGCGACCCTCTCAATGTAGGCGGCGTAGTGAACATAACGGTGCCTATCACAGCCTTTGTGAGCTTATTGAGTTATCCCTTTATGCGAGGCGCCATCAGATACAATGATCCTGCCATACCTTATTTCTCACTGAGGAAGACCTCCGTTAACGGCGCTGCTATAATCGGAAATGCTTTCATGCAGGAGGCCTACCTCATGACCAAATACGACTCTGGCGTTTTTTCTATACATCAAGCACGGTTTCCCAGCGACCCGATTAAAGATGCAAAGCTGACAAAGATAAACCGTCCAAATAACAGCCCGTTTAACGCGCCGCCGGTCCCCGGTCGTAGCAATGGTCTTTCGACAGGAGAAATGGCGGGTATCGCTGTTGGTGCTGTAGCATTTTTCAGCACGCTAGTATTTGCCTTCTTCTGCCACAGACGCCACAAGCGACAACAACGCGAAAGAACAAGCGAGGAGTTTGATTACGGCAAGGACACCGCATCCACGCTTGTACCGGATTCCCCCAAGAGCCCCGCGTCCCAAATGTTTTCGAGATTTGTTGGGAAACATCCTCAAAAGATCGAAGTGAATATGACAGCCGGAAGTGACCCATCAGAGGCACCTGATCACCAGATATACGAGCTTCCCGCTCCTGTACCTCCCGCCGAGCTGGATGCCGAATGCAGTGACGACATATCTCTTCTGGACGAAACAGAGCTGGGCACTGATAGTACGCAACACGCCAGCGCTTATGAAGTCGCAAGGAAAAAATTGGATCGGCAGCTTCAAGGCCCCCTACCCGAGTACACGCCACCCACCGGCGGGACGGCTGTGCAGCATGAGAAGGTCTCTGTGACTCAGCCGTGGCCAACTCTCCAAACGAACATGGCTGATCAGCCGTCGCTTGTCTCTCCACCAAGGTCACGTGGCGGTGACTCAACCTCGAACACCTTGCTCGTATCTGAGCCGTCCCCTGTGTCTCCTCGGGGAGACTGGAGCTCTGCTGAGCTGCCCTCACCTGTCACGACATCTATATCACCGAGGTCTTGTTCGTCAGGTACTAGAAATACAGATCAATCTGTGACAGGCGGATTTTTGTCGGTGCACTCCAATTCCCCCGTATCGCCAGTCAACGTCAACGACACAATGCCTCCACTCCCTGCGGCATTTCAGCGCACACCCATCGATCCATCCAAGGTTGTATGCCTGGGCCCGTTGCCCGAAAATGTTCACTTACCTGGCCACACTGTAGTCACAGCGTCTCGCCTCGTAGGTCCCGAAGGGCGTAACGTACCAGCCGGCAAATCCACCGCCGGATTGCGGGCATCTCAAGGCAGTCTAGGGAGCAATTTTACGGAAGAAGAAGACATGATAGCGGAAGAAATGACACGAGGGGCCAGTCATTCAGGCATCAGGATGCTCCCCCATGGAATTATGCCAAGTCGGCCAGGCACGGACCGACAAGCACTTCCTTCCCAGCCAGAAGAGACCGAAAGCGAGTTTGGCGAGCCAGCAGATTCGGACGAGTCATCCGAAAGCGGCCGCATCGATACCGGCTGCGACCTGATCCACGTTCCTCAAATGGCTGACAAACGCTACAGCTGGGAAGAATACCGATGATGACAGTACCGGATTCGAGATATCCGTGGCTAATAGAAAAGAGGACTTGACAGCCCAGGCTACTATTGATTTTTCTCATATACAGCGATCTTAACATGTGCTTTTTTTTTTCGTCCTTACGGCAATAACAATAGCGAAGGAGTTTTGGTAACCTTCAACTTTGGACACTCAGGGTAAGGGCTCTTGCTCAGTTATCACAACCGCCACAAGAGACGGATTTTTCTTCTTTCTTACTCGTTGAAGACATAAATCGGCATTTCAAGGAAGGTGAGGAAGAGGAGGAGGGGGGGAGGGAGGTGCAATTTTGGAACATATGTTACCCGTCTATTCTTGCCACTTGCCATTGGGGCTGATGAAGCGTGATTTTGACGCGATTCTGGCAGCTCGGGGCATGCAGAGCAAAGTTCATTCGCCAAATGTATGTTTACGTGCTTATGAGATGGGATGGAGTTGCGAGGCAGCTGCAGAACCACGGGACTGGTGTAGGAATGGCGTGAGAAGGTGAGCTATTCTGCTAGGTGACATGTATTAGCCAAGGTAGATGGTAACTGAGCGCTGAATACCTAATTCCCTATTTAGTACTTCGCGTTCGACATGTGCAGGCACGAGAGGTCTTTGATCCCTGGTGCGGGACCTGCGTTCCCTAGAGCGTGTATTGTGTGTGGCTGTCGTTTACGCGTCTCCTGTCAACGGGATGATATGTCTGCGGCGCAGAAACGGAGGTTCAGCATATGAGGGCCCCCGGCGCTAATTGAGAGACTTGGACTTGATCTTTTTCATCATGAACATTGAGCTTTGGAGCCAGAAGTGGATCTTTCCCTGTATTCTTCTATTTCCACCATCTCAAGAACCTCCGCTGCGCTGCGCTATAGCGCTGGACAACTCACCAAGATTGTCGTCGTGTTTCCGTCTCTGTTCGAGGAGAAAAAATCTCCAGATACCAACTTTGAGCATCTCTCCTAGCTGCAGTATTCTAGCCTCTTATGTGTACATCCCCCCTTCGTTCATGGTTGGGTTGTTCCCACATCACCTGCCATCACCAAATCTCCTGCCACCATGTGATGCGGCTCAGAAGACGTTTCCTCTCGGCTTCATCGCCGCCCTCCACAAACGGGTCAAAGACAGCATGCTTGCACGCTTCCGCCATCTTGGTCGAGCCCCCGCACACGGCGAAGATGGCCCTCTGCGGAATCAGTTCCTCCAATAACCTGGCTTCTTTGCGGATCAAATCCTGTACATATACCTTTTCCCGCTGATCCCTCGAAAACGCCGTGAAAACAGTCAATTGGTCTTTCGCCATGTTGGCCCACTCCTTGGCAAAGAAGTAATCTGCGTCCTTGTTACGATTGCCGAAGAACAAAATCGTGGGCGCGGGGGAACCGTGCATCATTCGCTCGTGGATGAGCGAGCGGACGGGGGCGACGCCCGTGCCGGTTGCCATGGCTATGAGCGGCCGCCGGGCGTTGAGGGCGCCGTGAATCGGGGACAGCACGGGCTTGAGGGTGACGGTTAGAGGGGTGCCGGGTGGGAGGTGGGTTATGTAGCGAGAGCAGAGGCCTTCTCGGGGCTTGCGCAGGATGGTGCGGTAGTTGACGAGTGCGATGAGAAGTTCTATTCTTGTGGTCGGAGATGAGGATGTCGGGGTCAGGTGTTTACCCCCGTTGGCGATACTGAAGTCGCGGCCGCGGATGAGGGGGAATACGTCTAGCAGGTGTGAAGGGGGCACCCGGACGGAGTAGAATTCCTCGAGTACCTCGATGATGGTTCTGCGTGAGCGGGTGGCATAGTCGAAATAGTCGTCCAGAAATTCGGTTGTGGTGAACTCGAGGAGACGCTCTTTGTGGTCCTCGTTGTCGGAGAAGGAGGATAGATTTTTGAGAAAAGAACGTCGTGGAACTGCGTTGATGTCGATATTGTGCAGGAGGATATCGCGAAGAGTGCATGGCGACGGGGAGTACAACGTCCGTGGGAGAGAGCAGAGGGACAGATCAAGAGGTTGGTCGGCAATGTTGTCCCAACCCATCAATGATATGACCTTTTGTACGTTCTGAGGAAAGTTTTTGGGGTAGATGGTCAGACAGTCGCCTGGGTTAACTTGCAGGGAGCCGGGGATGTCAAAGGACGCGAGACGCACGTCTTGCCAGTGATCATTGGGGGTGAGCCGTTCGTTTCTCACGAGAGTCGCCTGTAGGCCGCTGGGATGAGGTATTAGGTTCAGTGGCGGAGTCAATGGCAGAGTCCTGGTGTCGCCATTGACTTGCGACGTTCTGGTGCTCTTGGTGAGCCTGTTGATGGCGGGCGCCAATGACCATTTGGGAGGAAGTGGTTCATTGTCGGGTATGGCATCTCGCCCCTTTGGATCGGGATAATGCTCCAGTATATGTTTACGGAGATTATCTGCCCAGCGGACAAAGCTCCCGTCGATGCTGTCAAACGTTAGGCGTAGATCATCAGTTGTGGTGTTGGCACGGATATTACCCATCTGGGAATTGCTCATCGGCTTCGCACGGCTCAATGAAGGTAGATGCGCCGAGTTGACCAAGTCGTCGAATGAGCTTCCTGGCTGCCCAGTTGAATCTACATCATACATTAGTTCACTTGACTTTTGGTGGTGGGCCACTGAGGCTCCTACTAACTTGAGGTACGTGCTATCCCCAAGACCAACGCATGAATATCTCATTTTGTCAAGGCAACCAGGCGGCAGCCGCTTGCGGAGAAGTTTCTTCCAAAACAGAAGAGCGTCGTGCGGCATATCTCCTTGTCCCGTTGTAGAGATAACAAACAGCACAAATTGGTGCTGGAGGAGCTCATTCTGGTTCATGACAACTGGATCAACAAACACGGACATTTGACGAGTTGGATCGTTTTGCACAACCTACCAAGTTTGCATTATCTAGTTCCTCTACACGGCTGGTAAAATGTAGTCTCTGACAAAGCTTGCCCAATTCTTCGGCCATGTCCTGGGCATTGCCAGTCTCTGAGCCGTACAGGACCAGAACTGATCTGTCGGGACCGGTCATGCTGACGGGCTTGTTTTGCTCGCGCCGTGTGGAAGACGATGGGCGATGAAGGCAGAAGACCCAGCAAGAAGGTTGCTATGGAAGCCTCGAAACCAAGAGAAACGCTGAGGAAGGGTGACGTTGCTAGTGACAACGAGCTGGTTCGTGAGAGGATGATGATGGCAGACAAATCTCGTTGCTCCACGGGTCCGATGCCGGGCGGTGGCGTTGGCCAACTCGTCCGAGATCTTATCAATCAAGCAGAGGGTGGCATCGCAAAATTTTTGGACGGCTTCAGTTGTTCCGGTTGATATGAAAACATCTGTCATATCTGGAAGGCAAGGGCGTTTGATTGAAAACGCAGTACGATGGCTAGTGTGTGCGATCTTCTTGTCAATGAAGCGTCGCGTGCCCAAGTGCCGATCGCGATTCGTATGAAGTTTGTCGTGTCACCAAAAGGTAGCGGCTTAACATTGTTGATCGGCGCTAGCTTGCCAGACTGCCTTGTCGCAATATTGGACTAGTGCTACTGCGATTTTCGTCTGTTTTGCAAAGTGTGCGTCTTTCTGCCAGAGAGCATGGAAATTGTGTGGAGGCTGGGCGCTGTTGGCGTAGGCAAGGAATTTATTGAACAAGGGCGGGCTCGGGGGATACGAGATGGTGAGTTGGCGAGACACACATAGCTTGTTGCTTCTTGCGGTGTGAGGGATGAATGGGTTGGTTATCCTGGCCGGATGTCGCACTTGTGTTTTCGCCCATCTTTGCCGCCTGACTTGTGCTTCCCTTGCAAGGCCTGGCTTGCTGGAGGGCTCGGGACGAGTGATGGACCAGTAGGCGACAAGGACGGAGCAAGATATTGTTAAATCTATACAAGGGAGTAGGACAACTACACTTAATCAATAATCATGACCGATTTGTCGTCTTCTCAAGTTTCAACTTGAACATTCTGGCAGGAGCGACCTGACCAGTTGCCCAATGACAGCCTCAGAAGACCAAGCCCGCAAGGCAAGTACCCGTAGGTGCCTACATCAAGTTGATGACATTCTATCTACTCCGTACCTGAGTAGGTACATATGCTATTGAGTAGAACTTGGGAAGGAGCACGGTCACGAATGGCAAGGCCAAGTGATGGACTGAGAACCAACTCCGTACTTTCTAGTATCGCACCTGGACATGCAGAAGAGCTAAGTTACTAGGTACCTAGGTAGGTACCTTGGTGCTCGGTCTATGTTTTTAGTAACAGTAAAACTAACCTAGATACCTAGGTACCTAGTTGTCATACTTTTACCGTCACCAGAACTAGCAGGTGGTGCGCGTTAAGATAGGTACGTAAATAAGGCTAGGTACAACTAACTCAAGTTCCAATCACGGATGTATCAGTTTGCACATGTGCATGGAAGGATCTAGAACGGCCACTGCTCAACGATACTGAGTCTGTACCTGATTATGCTTCGACTTGTAGTCGGCAGTGCACCTCGTGCGCTGTTGCAGTGACTTGTAGCCACCCGTGTCGCTGCATGATTCAGTACACCCGTACCTACCTCCTGGCACCTTATTGGACATCGAGGTACTCAGGTACGGAGTACTTCGCACGTAAAGCAGTGACAAGCCGTCAAGCTGCAAGTTTTAGTCTAGGTAGTGGAACGCGACTGCAAACTTGGGACGAATTTTGAAGCCGGCTTTGCCCTGACGGCGCCCATTCATTTGCTCAAGCATCTACGTAAGCATGAAAGAGAAGGCACGAGGACCGCGGGACCAGGTTGTGGCCAAACCACCTGCGAAGCTCCGGCGCCGCCTGCCTTTCTTCATTGATCCTTCAGATGTGAACCCCCCCCTGTCTGGTCCTGCCTGTTGTGTCTCCCCCAATCCCTGTCCGCTTTGGCAGCCGCCCCCAGCAAACGCCAGTCCGAAAAATTATTTCCTCAGATACGCGACTCTCCTGGTCTTCTCCCCCTTTCCTCTTTCTTCATCACACAACATCAGCCAAAACTTGTGACTCCGCGCAACGCTTGCCGTCTGTCTACTTCAACCTCCATCTAGGGCACGAAGCTACCCTGACCAATCTCCCTCCTCATTGCAACAGAGTTCAATCCACGAGCTTTTCCTCAACACACCACGCTCTTTCGGACGTCGCTTTCGCACAAGCCCAACGTTCGAACGTCATCATCCCCAGACTTCCTCACACAGTCAACCACCCTCCATCCAACCATCAACATGTCTGCTACCAACGTGGAGAAGGCCACCGATGCCGCTGTCAATGACGTTGCAAATACTCTGAGCAATACCTCAACCAGCCAGCCTGCCGACGACAAGGCCGCCGCCAACGAGGCCGCCTCGGCCAGCGCTGCAGAAGGCCGCCGTCTCTACATCGGCAACTTGGCCTACGCGACAACTGAGGGGGAGTTGAAGGACTTCTTCAAGAGCTATCTTGTGTAAGTGCACCCTTGGCCTAGCCATTTGATGATACTGGGGACTCTGTTCCTTTGCCTGATGCTCGGTCACCCTCATATCTGTCTCTTTGATCGTTGCCGAACAGCCGCCCTAAAAGCTGCCGCAAACTTGTTTGTACGCTGCCTGGCTATGACACATGTTGCTTGATAGCTATGAAACGGAACATGTGCGGCCCAGGGCTACTCACGTGCTAGTGCCCAAAAGCCGTGTGCTTGGACTGGCAACCACCGTATCTTTGCTAACAACCCGTATAGTGAGTCTGTTTCGATCCCAAAGAACCCTCGCACCGAACGTCCTGTCGGCTACGCCTTCGTTGATCTTTCCACACCTTCAGAGGCTGAGCGCGCCATTGCTGAGCTTTCTGGCAAGGAGATCCTTGAGCGCAAGGTCTCTGTCCAGCTTGCCCGCAAGCCTGAGCCTGCCGGTGAGAAGACAGAGGGTGCCAACGGTGAAGGTTCGGGTGCTGAAGGCTCGCGCCGCCGTGCCTCCGGCCGGGGGCGCGGACGCGGTCGTGGCCGTGGTGGGCGTGCTACTCGTGGCGGTCGCGCTGGTGTAAGTTGTACTTGCTGTAATGAGAACTGTGAGACACAGGCTCTAACCACACTACTGCGACAGGAAGCCGCCGAAGAGAAGAAGGAAGGTGAAACTACTGTTGCCGCCAACGATACTGCGGCTGCCCCTGTCGACGCCGAGGGCACCACTGAGGTTCAACCATTGACGGACATCACAAACCACCATCAGAACAAGACTGACTCGGAATCAAAGAAGAACCAGGCTAGACCCCAGCGTGAGCGTCGTGAGCGCGGCCCCCCTGCCGATGGCATCCCTTCCAAGACTAAGGTCATGGTTGCCAACCTTCCTTACGACTTGACCGAGGAGAAGGTGTGTGGACTATTTGCGCGGTGTGCTGTAACTCATGTCGACTAAACATATACTAATATGGACTTTATAGCTCATTGAGCTTTTCAAGGCATACGAGCCATCCTCTGCCAAGATTGCTTTGCGACCCATCCCCCGATTTATGATCAAGAAGCTTCAGGCTCGTGGTGAGGCTCGTAAGGGTCGCGGATTTGGATTCGTTACCCTTGCTTCCGAGGAACTTCAGCAGAAGGCTGTGGCTGAGATGAACGGCAAGGAAATTGAGGGCCGCGAGATCGCTGTCAAGGTTGCCATTGACAGCCCCGACAAGACTGACGAGGAGGCTAACGCTCCTCATGAGGAGAACAAGGAGGCCACGGAGGCTGCATCTGCCGCCACCACTGCCTAAACGCTTGATCTATCTTCTCTAGTAGGCAATGGTTACGCTAGATGATTCGGGACATTTCCCTGTCTGAATGAGAATAATTACGACGATTTTCCAACTATATCACTTATGGTAAATGCTCGTTGGACCTTTTTTCTTGGGCAAACAAGCGGTTACGGGCACTGCTCTGCCTGAGAGACATTTCATCGCACAAGCTATGTCGATGTGGGTGGAGTCTGGAGAGTATCTGGGATTGCAGTGGTTTGATTTGTCTCGCTTGTTATGAAGTTTAATTTCTTAGCCCATGAGGAAGCTACCAAGTAATGCATGGTTGTTATGAGAAGAGAAGATTGTATTTGTAGCGCATTTCTACGAACATCTGGGCCCCCGGGCTGTGACGATCCCTTCTCAATGGCGATTTCATGACATATTAAGTGATGTCCCGCGTCTAGCGCCTGTGATTTGAGCAGACATGAATGAGGTGATGAATGATGCATGTGGGTGGATTCATGACCTTGTCGCGGTTCGAATCGACCAGGCTTCGACCAGTTTGAATGCCGCTCACCTTAGGTGCTTGCACGGAATTAGGTTTTTCATCAAGTACCTACGGAGTACTCGATACTTATTGTGCCCAGGGTAAGTTAGTACCTACTACGAGTGCTCCGTACCTAGCATTGAGGTGTTGATCATTGATCTGGCCAGGTCCTTGACTTGACTGACCACTTGTGCACTAGAATTCGTGTTTGTTGATGGCGACGCCCCGCCCACAGCTACTCCGTATATGTACGAACTAACTACGGAGTAGTTTAGTTAGAAGGTTCCCACAAGTTTCAGAGTCAACTTTGGTGCGTCTGTCTGGTGGTGCCCTTATTCTTCAGCCAGTGGCGGTAGCCAAAAAAATGCGTCAACTGTGTTCCTGACTGAGTTCCTGACTGAGTGCTCGCCCCCCTTGCTTCCAATACCCCAATGCCACATAACGTTACCACACTGGTCTTCGAAGATACACAACAATTCACACTCATTTGCATCCGGATTTCTGGCCCGCAACTTGATCACTCCCTCGCCTCGACACACAATGGCGTCAAAAGCCATGTGGGAAGTCGACCCGGAGACGAGATCCAAGGTCCGTTCCTCTACTTCCTGATCCCTTCCACCAGCGGCGCCCGTACTGGACAGCATTACCGATACAAAGAACGAGGCATGCTAACGACAGGATTTGCAGCTCGCAGCCCTCCAGAAGGAATCTCAAAACAACATCTGCTGCGACTGCAATGCGCCCTCTCCGCAGTGGGCGTCCCCCAAATTCGGTGTGTTCATCTGCCTATCCTGCGCCGGCGTCCACCGTGGTCTCGGTGTACACATCTCCTTCGTGCGCAGCATCTCCATGGACGCCTTCAAAGCGAGCGAAATTGAACGAATGCGACTCGGTGGCAACCAAGGGTGGAGGAAGTTTTTCGAAGAGCATGAGGATACACAGATGCGGGGAATCACCTGGGAGGATGCAACAATTGCAGAGCGATACAGCGGCGAGGTTGGCGAGGAGTGGAAGGAGAGGCTTTCATGCAAGGTCGAGGGCAAGGAGTATGTTCCCGGCGAGAAGAAGCCTGCTGTCCTCTCGGTGAAGCCTTCGTCATCACCGGCCCTGGGAGGTCAGAGAGCTGCATCGAGGACAGGAACGCCGCTTAGCAACTCGACGAGCCGAAGCGAGAGTCCTGGAAAAGCGGGCGCTGGTGGCAAATTTCGAGTCGACGATAAATTTTTCTCAAGATTGGGCGCGGAGAATGCTTCGAGACCAGACGATGTCCCCCCTAACCAGGGCGGCAAGTATGCGGGCTTTGGAAACATGCCTGCGCCCGCCAAGACGGGCCAGGCCGCTATTCCCAATTTTGAGGACCTGCAAAAAGACCCGGTGGCTGCGTTGACAAAGGGATTCGGATGGTTCACTTCTACTGTGAGCAAGACGGCCAAGACAGTGAATGATGGTTATATCCAGCCAACCGCTAAGCAGGTTTGTTTGTTTTCCCCTTTCCCATTGCTTCAAGCACAACAACTATTGTGCTAGCTGTACGATTATTGACATTTTCATTTGTCAGTTCGCTGAAGGTGACTTCGCTAAACAAGCCCAGCTCACAGCCTCTCAACTCGCAAGGCAAGCCCAGATGGCCGGAAAATCTGCCCAGGATGGATTCAACCGCTTCGTCGAGGGAAACGACGGCGGCCACAGGAGAGACGCGCCGCTAGATGCGAGCCGCAAGGACTTTTGGGACGATTTCTCAAGTTTGGCGGAGCAGCAGAAGCAGACCAATAGTTCAATTGGGACGAGTGCCATGGGGATGGGAAAGAAAAGCCCTGGGGGTGTACAGTCTACGAAAAAGTCAGATGATTGGGATGACTGGTGATGCGACCACGAGGATGGTGGCGTGTGAAGGAGAGGGAATGCCGGGGGCGTTGACATGAGCATGATGGCTGTATGTTTAGCAAGCTATGATTTATGTGGTCTTTATTTGTTACCGGGTCCGTGTGATGGTTCTTAAGCGTGAGATGTGGGATAGAGACGGAGCTGATTATCACGATTGCAAGGCTGTAGTGATACCTTTGGGACAAACATGGCTTTACTGATTCCAAACCAGACTGATGGCTATACCTGGCCATTGATTTCTATGCCGGCGCGGAAAGAAAAAATTGTGTCAGGCCTGATGTTAGCAATTGGAGTTGGCAGGAGGTTAGTTATCCGTCACCAAGCATGTCGCATATGTATCGAAAAATAGAGTCGCGTTGTGGATAGTACAAGACTTATTGACGATACAGACACCTGCTGTGGGCTAGTTCTGTTCTGTTTGGCTTTTTTATTATGACTTTGACCTGCTCTTACTCAAGCTTACTGTGAGTATCCTTGCCTTGATTGGGGGACTTTGGCTGATGGGTAATGTGACCATGAAGCTAATATCCCGCATCTGTATTAATAGAGGTCGCGAGCCATTCATCCTCCAATGTTTATATCTAGCCACAACTGTCAGCCTAGACGTTTCCACCGAGCTTGAAACCTCGAACCTTGGCAAGGGTTTACTTGCATGACTTGGCAGCCAGCCTTTGCCCCTGACGCCTCTGCCGTAGGACGGGCATTAAACACAAGTAACAGCATCATGCAGCCTCTCTATGGTAAATTCCGACTGAGGTTTTAATTCTAATCTAATCGCAGACTACTAGCCTAGGGACGTTATCTGCACGGACCTGCCACTTCATGAGAAACCTGCCCAAAAGACGCTCTTGTAATCGTTTTCCAGAAACTAAGAGGCCCGAATCTTGTGTCCCTGGGGAACTGAAACAAAACGGAAGATGATAAATACAAGGTGCAGCTCCTTCTACAATCAGATCGAGTACGTGCAAGCTTCTACCACATTCTGTATGGCGTTGTTGCTCGGCGTCGTGATGCCCCACTCTGTGTTGAATCCGCGTCATCACGTGATTCGGATGGCCGGGGTGAGCCGGCCCTAGCCGGGACGACTCGGACAACAATCCATGAAATCCATGAGCTTCTTTCTTGCACCTCCCCCACGTAGCCATTGATCGCAACAATCGCCATGTCCGCTCTGAGGATCCTAGTACCTGTAAAACGGGTTATTGACTATGCGGTATGGAGCCCTTTTTATGTGATAGCCAAGCCATGCAGCTTTCCTGTGTGGACAGCCATTGACATCCGCCCTCATTCGGGTCAACCTATAGGTCAAGCCCCGGGTCAACAAGGCGCAGACTGCTGTCGAGACAGCTGGCGTCAAGCACTCGATGAACCCATTTGACGAATTGTCTGTCGAGGAGTCGGTCCGTATCCGCGAAAAGAAGCGAGCGCCCGGCGGCGTGGAGGACATCTGCGCCATCTCTGCCGGCCCTGCTAAAGCCCAGGATATCTTGCGAACAGCCATGGCCATGGGTGCAGATCGCGCCATCCACGTCGACGTCAAGGAAGGCGACGATCTGGAGCCCCTTACCGTCGCCAAGCTGCTCAAGAAGGCCGCCGAGGAGCAGAAGAGCAATCTCGTCATACTGGGCAAGCAGAGCATCGACGACGACTCCAATCAGACAGGCCAGATGCTTGCTGGATTGCTGGGCTGGCCCCAGGCCACTCAGGCCAGCAAAGTCGAGTTTGGCGAAGGTGACAGCGTTACAGTGACGAAAGAGGTGGACGGTGGCGTCGAAACTATCCGTGCCAAGCTACCGATGATCATCACGACGGATTTGCGACTCAACGAGCCCCGTTACGCCAGCCTGCCCAACATTATGAAGGCCAAGAAGAAGAAGTTGGACAAGAAGACGCTGAAGGACTTTGGATTGGACAATGAGAAGCGTCTCAAGGTTCTCAAGGTTACGGGTGAGTACTACGGTGTGGACGGACGAATTCGGCAGCAGTTGTAGCGAGCATTGCTAACTGATGTTGTAGAACCTGCGGCCAGGCAGGGCGGTGGCAAGGTGGAGGACGTCGATGGTTTGATTGGCAAGTTGAAGGAACTGGGTGCATTGTAAATGACGGGAACTAAAAGACATACTAGAAGAGGCGGCATGTCGATGGTGGTTGCCGAGGACTAGATTTGTCCAGTTGGCACTAATACAATAGACTCATAAGCTCAAAGGTTCCTGTCTTGAGCCAGCCCTCTAACCCTTCTGCTGCAGCATGTGACCTGGGGTTGCGTTGATGTTGAATTCCCAATATTGGGTATAGGTGGCATGTGAAATGTGACGATTTTCGGCTGCTTTCACGGCGACTATTCTCGCGAGTACGTAAAACAGCCAACTTGCCTACGCGTGGTACAGGTAAAAGTTTTCGAACCGCCCGGATATCCACGTTTTCTAGACGTAATTGCGTAAATGCAAGCTGCCGAGACGGTGTCCATGCATATTACATGGTGGCATTGATGTCAGATGGTGACACAGACAAGGCCGTTTCCGTCATATGCTGACTACAACAGGGTGGTGTTTGCAGTCACAGTGGGATCGACGATGGGGGTTGCCGGCGTGGATGCGGAGAAAGACCCGTGACAATAGATCAGCACCACCACGCATCGCTTCCTATGACGCCTTTGCGGTGGAACATGAGGCAGATCAATCCGGGGGCCGAATGTGTCAACGGGTCCTTGCCGACGACAATTTGATCAAGTCGCAACGATATCGGCGCAGAATGGACACACTTCCCCAAGCGGTCAAGCGCATTTGTTCGTGCCCCACGGCAACATGCGCCAATTTCCCCGCCGCAGGCTCGCCAGACAATAGCGCCTCAAGCTTGGTCCAGTGGACCGACCTTGGCCTGGGGACGTTGAAGCTTCATGTCCCCAGTGCCCCGATGCAGCGATCAATGGCCAGGTGCGCCAGCAGACAGAGGGACCAATCAGAGTCCGTTGCGGTCAGCGGATTACGGGCCACCTCGCAGGGACCAGGACACACCCAATCCAATCATTTTTTTTTTCTTTCCCTCCTCAACCCGCGTCGCCGTTCATCCCGCTCTTCTTTCCTTCTTTCTTCCTCTCCTCTCCCAGTCCCCTCCACGGCCAGCAAGGAACAATCTGCAGCTTCTCATCACAAGTCCGCGACAGCGAACTCTCGACCTTCCGAAAACCTCTTCAATACCACGAGTGCCTGTTGTGCCTCAGATCCTCGCCCGTTGACCCGCTGCCTTTGAATCCGTCCTTATGAACGGGCGCCCGTCAGTCTTCACCTCTCAGGTATGTGCCCGCAATTGGCTGCTTTGTCTCTCTTCTTGGCTTGCACCCACACTTTTCGAGGCGGTCATACCAACTTGACGCACAACCCTTGCTCTCTTCTGTTTATACATCTATCCATCATTGATACAATCACGATCCCCTTCTGCTACATGCTCTTCTTCTCCCTTTGTTCATCCCAGTCTGGCGAGCGCTTTGCCTCAATTGTGACCGGATTCAGATACTGACACTGGGTGGTTTGACAGGATTATCTCTCTGGTTCGTGGCATTGAGTCACCGCTCTCTCGCATCCCCCCCTTCCCTGCTGACAGCTGACACTTGAGACGACGATGTAGACCACCTCTGGAAGTCCCAGTCATCTTAGAGTGGCTTTTCTAGACCTCGACCCTCCCTAACCACGCCTATTACCCAATCTACAACCTGCTTTTCGAATAGCCATGTTCTCTCGATTGGCAATCAACCTCGCCAAGCCGGCGTTTAAGCCGGCTGCCGCCCTCAAGTCTCGAATGGCTTTCCAATCCCGACTCGTGTCCCAGTCTATCGCTGGAAGCACTGGCAGGAAGATGCCTTCCAAAACTGTCCAGAGTACTGCTCCTGCTGATTCTGTGCCTGCTACCTTTACTATTCGAGTACGTTGCCGCTCTGCACTTTCAATCTGTCGAATACGCTGCTAATCCTTTATTTTAGGATGGTCCTGTCTTCAACGGTACGGCATTTGGTGCCAATGCCAACATCTCAGGCGAGGCTGTCTTCACCACGTCCCTGGTGGGCTATCCCGAGTCTATGACCGATCCCTCCTACCGTGGCCAGATCTTGGTCTTTACGCAACCGCTCATTGGCAACTACGGCGTACCCTCCAACGAGCGAGACCAGTTCAACCTTCTCCGGCACTTTGAGTCACCTCACATTCAGTGTGCTGGTGTTGTTGTTTCTGATGCGGCTCTCAACTACAGCCACTGGACTGCTGTCGAGAGCCTGGGCGAGTGGTGTGCCCGTGAGGGTGTTCCCGCTGTTTCTGGTGTTGACACGCGTGAGATCGTCACATTTCTGCGTGAGCAGGGCTCCTCTCTTGCCAGGATCTCCATTGGTGAGGAGTATGACGCCGACGAAGATGAGAGCTTCATCGACCCTGGCCAGATTAACCTCGTCAAGCGCGTGAGCACCAAGGCTCCCTTCGTCGTGGAGTCTCCGGGCGCTTCGTTTCATGTTGCTCTCATTGACTGCGGTGTCAAGGAGAACATTCTTCGGAGCCTGGTCAGCCGTGGTGCCTCTGTCACTGTCTTCCCTTATAACTATCCTATTCACAAGGTTGCTCAGTATTATGACGGCGTCTTTATTTCAAATGGCCCCGGTGACCCAACTCACTGCCAGGAGACTGTCTACAACCTCGCCCGGCTGATGGAAACTTCATCCATCCCAGTCATGGGAATCTGTCTTGGCCACCAGCTTCTTGCCCTGGCGGTTGGCGCTCGCACCATCAAGCTCAAGTATGGTAATCGGGCTCACAACATTCCTGCCTTGGACTTGACTACTGGACAGTGCCACATCACCAGCCAGAACCATGGTTATGCTGTTGACGCTAGTACCCTGCCTAGCGAGTTCAAGGAGTATTTTGTCAATCTAAACGACGGAAGCAATGAGGGCATGATGCACAAGACTCGACCCATCTTTTCCACTCAGTTTCATCCCGAGGCCAAGGGTGGGCCAATGGACAGCTCATACCTCTTCGAAAAGTATCTGGATAATGTCCGTCTTGCGAAGAGCAACGCTCTCGAGTATAGGGACAACCGCCCCAGTCAGTTCATGCTTGATGTGCTGAGCCGGGAGCGTGTTGGGGTTGAGCCCATGCCTCTTGCCAGCGCTGCATAAAACAATGCTAGCTGGGGGGTCCTAGGCATGGATGGGAACTGGCGTTTTTAAATTGAGTTGGGCAACTGAATTACTAGGCAGGTTGTCTTAGATTTGAATACATCTAAGTCAATCATCACACATGGAGTGGAAACCAGCGGTAGTAAAGGAGCCACGCCAGCCTCGTAGAGATGTCTCGACACAGTTCGTTTGATAGCGCGCGTGAGGGCAGACACGTCTGAAGCGAGTGATGACGAGAACTCTTCGATTAAGGCGCTCTGTTTTTAGAGTTAGCCTGCAGTGAAAAGCCATATAGTTTTGATTCGCACTCCAACAAGACCCAATGTTGGTATTTGGTAAAACAAGATCGGGTTGTTCAGCAAAGAACGAATTGCCCCACGCTGGCTACCGCGACTTTTGGGCGGCGGCGAGGACGCACATGACGGCAGTAGAGCGCTGGATTCAGTAGACGGAGACACATGCTGGTTTGCTCTCTGTAGTAAGGAAGTAAGGTAGGCGGTGGCCACCCATTGGCCACCGGCCCGTAGAGCAAGGCTTCGTCGCGGGCGGTTAACTTACAAGACGCGGCAGGTAGTTTGTCGTCATGTGGACAAGACAACACAACCATGATTCTTAACCCTAACCGGGAAAGAGGTACCCTCGGACGTACGGTGGAGATTTACGAGGTCAGGACGTTTTGACATACATGTTCCAAAGTTGTGGACGTGGAGTGATTTAGACGTGTTTCACGATGAAATCTTGGTTGCAGCGTACATTTGGGGTGTGTGTGCTGGTTTCATTTGGCTTCGGCGTCTAGTTGTGCCCCTGGGGCCTATGGTACGAAACGAAACGGGTAATTTAGGGGAAACGACTTGTATCGACCGGAAATCAGACTGCCTCCCCTTCCTGCGCCTTGGGTGGTTGTACATGTGACATGGCCTTGTAGCTAGAGGGCCGGGGCTGCATCAGTAGCGTGCGGTGCATGACGTGTGTCTGGGGGGGAAAACCCATCTGTGAGAGACCAGGACCATGAAGGCGATGCTAGTATCGGCGTCGGTCGCCGTCGTCGCGGCCTCCTCCTGTGCCGGGGATGTATCGATCACTTCGGGGGCGGAAAGCGCCTCTGGCTCTGGGGGCGCCTCTGCCTCGGCCGCCGCGAGCGCCTCTTTCCCGGTGAGGAGGCCGGATGCCCTCGAAGATTTCGCGGCCGCGGTCGACAAACGAGTCGCCGTCTTCGAAGGAGTATCTGTTGATTTCGCGGCCCATGTCCCGGTTCAGCTCGCGCGTGTAGAAGGTGCGCATGTTGTCGACGCGGCGGCGCGCGAGATCCTCGGGGACGAGGTGGTATGCTACGCTTGGCCGGGTACGGGTGAACCGGGGCTCGCCAGACGGGAAATGTGCAGCTGGTGGTGGTGGTGGCGGCGGCGGCGGCTGTGTGCGTCGAGGGCCCCGGGGGCCGGTTGGGGGAGCGGAATCTGTGAAGTTGCCCCTGGGCCCGAGGGGTGCAGAGTTGACGATGTCTGCTGCTGCCATGGGCGGAGGCTTTGTTGGCGGAGGAGGCCGGGTGCTCGCGGACGAGGAGAGGGAGTTTGAGACGAGATCTGCTTCAACGGTGCTGCCGTCTGCGCTGGGGGCATACACAACTTCCCAGCGATGGCTGGGTCGTCTGCCGCCTTCTTCCTCCATGCCGATCCAGGAATCCATCTTCTCGAGCGGGATGAAGTCGATGGAGAGTGCTTTGCGGTTGCTCTCGTTGGGCCAAACGCGGCCGTGGAGCAGCTGGCGAACACGCGAGGCAGCTGACACGGAATCCAGGGCCACAAAGGCGTGGGTGCGGATGAAGTCGAGGTAGAATTTTGTGACGATGTCATCGGAAGGGGTTGTGCCCGGTGCTGTGGCGAGCGTGACGATGTGTGCGCGCAGGTCAGCCGGTCGAAGAGGCCTCATGAGGTTGTTGATGCAGAGGGCCGAGGTGGCTGGGTGCACCGATGGTTCGACGTGTCGGTCGTAGTCTACCTCTGGCACGGGCGGCCCAGCGCGGACTTCGGTCGAAAGGTCGTTGTTGAGTTGATATGGTTTGGGAGCAAGTCCGTGGCTGTTGCCTGCTCGTGCTCGTTTCCTGAAAACGTCTTCCTCTTTAGGGGTGGGACTTGCGGAGCGCCGTTTGCGCTTTAGCACTTCGGCGGGAGCTTCGGCGGCGGTGGAGACTTGTTCGGGGGTTGAATCGTGCATAGGCGTTTCGCTGTCTGCGGGCTGAGACTCTCGAGACGGAGGACTTGCTTCGGGATGGGATTCTTTTGGCGCCGATGGCGGGGGCACCTCTGGCTCCAGCTCTGGCTCTGGCTGTATTTCGACCTTGGTCTCTGTTTTTGCCTCCGAGACTAGCGCTGCAGTTGGAGATGGTTCTTGTGCCGGTTCCGCAAGTTGAGGCGTTGGTTCGGGTTCGGGTTCTGCTTCTGATACACTCTTCTCTATGACAAGTTGCTGGTCTTTGGTCTGCTCCTGTACCTCTGGTGCTTGGGCGGCGACATTGCCGTTGACGGTCTGCGAAGTCTCTGGTTCGACTGGCGGCGGTTCGTCAACGGGCTTCTTTTCAGAGTCGGGCTGCGGCTCCGGCTGCGGCTCCGGCTGCGATTCCGTCTGCGATTCCGGCTCCGTGGTATCTTGAACAGCCTCGTTCAGTCGCGCTATGAGCTCCATCTTCAACCCCCCCTGTGGAAGGCCTCGTCTCTTAAGCTCGGCCTTGAGGTCGACGACCTTGAGCTTAGCCCAGTCAGCCATGATGTAGTTTAAGCCGCCAATGGTGGAGCTCAACGCATCTGGTGTGACGACAAATTATGCTCCTGTATGACGTCCGTTTGTCGCAGAGAGGCTGCAGTGAGACGAGACGACAGAGTGCAAAGGCCAATGCGACAGATTGCGCAGTGAGCCCCAATGGGCTGTGTCGCGGACAGAGAGGTATATACCACAATCAAGATGGACACAAGAGTCCCCCTGGCTGGCGGCTTGGATGCTGCAAGGATGCTATGGCACGAGAGTTGATGATGCACACGCGAAGAAGGAGAAAACCAGGTCAGGTCGCGACGCGCCGGCTTTGTGTGTGGAGGAAAGAATGGACGTGGGGCCAGTAGGCAAAGAGGCAAGTACGGAGTACTCCGTACGGGGTCGACTTGGTCTGTGATAAGCTGATAACCTATGGGGTGGGTCTGGAAACGACGCTTGCCCGTATCTGGCCAATCGGCTGATTTCAACTTGATCTCCCTTGATCTTCTTTTCTTGATCTCCTGCTCATCTTGGCGTCGACCTGGGCTCGTCGTCGGCGTCTACTCTCGTATCGAACGAAACTTGCGGATCCCAGTAGAGAGTTGCCTAGTCTGGTCTGGTTATACGGTAAAGTTACCTACCATGGTCTCTGCCGATGATAACGGAAACGACGGTTTATCAGGCCTTGGATGGGATGAGCCTTTATGGGTAACTGCTAACCAGTAGCACCGTCTTGGTGCATTCTGGTCGAGCCTACACATAGCAGACGAACGGTTCAAGGCCGGCGCTTCGTAGGGGCTTATAGTCAACCCCTTCTTGACACCCACTCGCGGGTGGTATCATTGTATACGTCTGGTCAAAACAACATTGAACCGGCTACGCCAACTGTTAGTCGTGAAACATGTCTCGGTTCTGTTTGCATTGCTATAAAGACACCCAGAGACTACATCAGAAGCTTATCGGCACTTTACCATGCAAGTATACAGCTGGGATAATGTTAGTGTGCCATCAATCGACCGATTGACCGGACACTCGTTCCGCATATAGAGACCCCAGCCACCATGACTACTTCATGTCACTTTATCAGAATCCTCAAGTGCCGCAATGCCAAAGTCACAGACCCAAAAATCATGCTACAACCGGTGAAAACAATCAGCGGCATATACTTGTCAGCGCCATAGCTCCCGACTGATGTCTCCCGAAACAGCAAGTTGGAACTGATAGGTCCTGCGAGCACGTTGCCGATCCCCTTTCCGAAGTTGAACAACCCAAAGACCAGTGGCATTGTGATAGCGTCGCTCGTCACGGCGGTGCTCATCCTCGCCCACATGGCCGTGTAGCCGGCGGCGAAGAAGCCATACACCAAGGCGAACACCACCAGGAGCGGCAATGAAGTAGCAAAGCCCCATAGCGTGAGTGCGGCAACGCCAGAAGTGACGGTAGAGACGGCCGTAAGCAGACCCAGGGACACATTGCGGTCAGAAAGGACTCCAAATGTGAACTGGCCGAGGACTTGCGCAACGCTCATCACGGCGAGAAGCAAGGCGCCGTACTTGGTGTCCAAACCGAGGCTGGTGACGTACGAGGGCAGGTAAAGCGACGGGAAGAAGTAGCCCAGGCCCTGTGCGACATTGGAAACAGTGTACGTCCAGAAGAGCGGGTTGCGTAGGAACGCCCAGTCTGGCCGCGATGAAGCCACTTGTGCGGAATACGGGAGGCGACCGCCGAGAAAGGGGATCAGCGGACCCGTGAGGACAAAGAGGGCGACGGCTATGACGCGCAGAGTAGTCTTGTAGCCGTACCGATCAAGTAGGACCTGGATGAGAAACGGCATAGCTGCCCCAGAGGCACCGGATGAGCTGCACAGAAGGCCGTACGCCATTCCCCGACGTGTGATCCAGAACTCGTTGACCATGCTGAGGATTGGGTAGTAGAAGATCAGGAAGCCCACGCCGTAGGCCACGCCCTGAGTCAGGATGAGAGTCTCGACGGCTGAGCAAAACGATGCGAGGACGATGCCGACGATACAGAGAGCCCCTTGGTTCGTTTGGTAAGAACAGGGCTTTGTACATGAAGGTTCAGGAATCTGCGTCAACTAGCGGGGTGACTTACAACCAAAGTAGATCATGGCACGTTGATACCGTTGATACCGCTTGATCAAGGGTATGACGAAGGGAGCGCCGAGGTAGGATATGCCAGACGCAACGGTTCCCACGACGGCAATGTAGCGGTTGCCCGCGAACTCGGATTGCTTCGAGTAGTGATTTTGGAAGACTCCAAACGAGAGAGGCAAGCCTAGGGACAGGAATACGTGTCAGCTCAGAAGCAGCCGGGTGAAAGGGGGGGGGGGGGGGGGAGGGGGCATGAGTTTTCCGCATGTGAGAACCAGACGGGCGGACAGTCTCACCCCAAAGCAAAGCCTCGAAGACGAATGCTATGCAGAGCAGGCGCCATGCTGCTGGTCCCCGGTCAGTAGGCTCCAGTTGGTGTTCTATACGCCGGTCCAGGTCCAGGTCCTGGTTCTGGTCCGCGTCATGATTCTCGCTTGAATTCAGGTCGAGGCTTGCGCGTGTGGCCAGCTCGATGGTGGACATGATGGACGGGACAGACGAGTGAGAAGTGACACGCTGCAAAGATGCTGGCGTTGGAAAGAGATGCGTCCAACTCTACTATATACTATATAACTTGGCTGATGCAATCAGCCTTGACCGTAACTTAGTTGTTTGAACCAACCTCGGCTTTGTCGGTGAGCGCCGATCGCACCGGCACCGGAACCGGAACCGGCACCGGCAGCGGTGGGCCAACGTTGAGTTACGTAGTCGGTAGAGAAATTCAAAAAGGATTGGATATCTTGTGATTCGGTGTGATGAATGAAATGCTGCCTCTGCGGGTTCGGAGCATGTTTTGGTATTTGCCTGTTGCATGCTGTCTGCTGTCTACAACCAACTCACTCTCGTTCTGACCTGACTTGACAAACGCACCCTCGTCTAGGTAGCGGGTTGATTTCTCGAAAGCGGCGATATCTGCACCATGGCTTGTTTTCTGAAAGAAGTAAAATATGGTCTTCGTCTCAACAGAGAACCACTCCAGGTGCTTTCACACGCCGTCTTTGCTGCTCTGGCGTCGTGGATAAGCAGCGACTGACGACTAGTCGAGCCTGAGTTAACTACGGCGCAGAATGATGCTGAAGGAAGAAGCATCGATACATTCTACTCAACGCTTTCACACTTCTGCAAGAAATGTTCTCCCTCGACGTGTGTCGTCATGGGAAACAACCCTCAAAAGACTAAACAAGCGCTAGATTCTATTGCACACGTTGCTCGCTATTGAGGACCCCTTGTTTATTGCTCACTAAGGAAGTCTAGACGAAGGGGGTGGCCAGTTCACGGGTTCTCAACTCGTCATTGCGATGTTCTCGGTTCGTCTTGATGATCCGTAAAATGAAACACGTATGAATCTTCGGCTGAGTGGTTTGAATATGATAATTCCGAAGTTTCGTGTCTTGTAATTCTTCACAATTGTCTAGGTAAAGACGACGACATGAGCTCTGTTTCAGATGCAGCAATAGGCTAGACAAGACGGCTAGACACAAGCGGACTCTTTTGTAGCATCCCACATGCATACAGATCTCTGTCAAGGTCTTGTGACCTTTTACCACGCCTCTAAGGTGGTGTTGTCACATGCGATACTCCTTTTCGCGTCATCTATTGAGACTTTCAGATCGATTCAAGCACCGTCTGGAAACCTGCGCAGTCAGTACCAACAGAGAGCTACAGGTGGGTGAATAAAACGAAGAGTCTGCCCTTGGGGTTGTTTCAGTCACGACAAAAGACGATGGGAAAAAAAAAAAGGGTTACAAGCGAGGGGAACCATTTATCCGGCCCTCAGTCAGCGACCAGTGGCAAGATTGACATTGTCAACTCTGAAAAGGACTGTCTTGGCGTCGTTATCCGGTGATGGATTCCATGGTAATTCCGTCCCGACAAGAAACGCCTGACTGAAAGAGCATATGGGCTCTGTTGCGTTATGGGGGGTTGTAACTTGTAAGAAGACCTTTTCCCCCTGAGGTTTCTGCCATGGGGATGCAGAGTCAGTTGACCTGCCGACAGCAGAAACGGTTAGAAAGAAGGTGCATTTCAAAACTTCCAACAGCAAGAAGAAAGAAGTACAGGCCTGAAATGAGGGATAGCCTAAAGGCGGGTGAGCAAAAGATGCATCGCAGGGAGTGTTTTGAGTTCAAAGAAACAGACGGCCCTGGTGCAACCAGCAGAGTCGGACCGTGGACCGTGCGTAGAAACGCGGACAATAGAATAGAAAAGGGGCAAGAATAAACGCTGGGCTCAGCTTGGCTCTGGCACACATGCCTTTTGGACGTGTAGCTTTGTTTGGCAGGGCGACGTACGTTGTACAGGCTGCTGGAGGAGGGTAGGTATTGTTGAGCCGCGCCGCGTTTGAATGCAAAAGGAAACGTTGGACAAGTATTGAGAGAGTGTGAGGACTCCACGAGTAGATAAAGCTGCGCCCAAGTCCACGAAGACTCTCGACGATTCGACCATGTTCATCAAACAAAGTTGAGAGAGCAGAACCTGGCACACCCTCGAAGCACACACGACGAACAAGACAAGTCAACTGAAGCAAGCCATATCCTTTCCCATCACGAATCCCTCCCACGGCCGCCATGTACCCAAGCTACAGGATGAGATCCTCGCCTCTCCAGTCGGCATACCAGTATTCAAACTGCTGCGGCACTTGCAGACCCTACAGCTATTACCCATTCCGGTCAGAGGGCTACTCCGGGTTCAGATCTTCCGAGTATCAAGGTCCCATGGACTATGCGACTATGGGGCATCCAAGCCAGTATATGGTAGGCAGAAGCAGGATTCCCAGCTATATGAGCGACCACGGGGGCTATGGCGGAAGCACATATGTCGACCATCAATCCTATTCCCCGTACCCAACAGGATCATCAGTGTTCATCTACCCGCCCCCAATCTAGGAGGCATAACGCCGTTCTCGTAAGTGACCCTTTCTCATGGGACCCTGGTCGCAAGAGAACTGACACAGTGCTGTTGCAAGTAGCGCCCCGTCTTGCCTCGACAGCAGACAAACGCGCGTGAGAGTATCTATCTATCTACATGTAGCATGTTTCTCTCACTGGGGCGGACTATCGGGCACCAAGGGACTGCACGCCTCGGGGTTGGCAGTCTCGTTATACGCATCACTCGGCGCTTCAAAGGAATATCACGCAAGCATCTTGTAAGGGGAAGGGGGGCTAGGTTGAAATATTTGGCTTTCATGTTCTTATGTCACTGGTAGCACTGACCACAATACGATCGTTTTTTTATTTTTCCTCATATATTGCACGGCAGAGGGTAGATGAAACTTCAACGGCGGCGTTGTGCGAATTTCCAATTGTCCCTGCTCTCGTTGCGCGAAAGGCTGATCAAACGTACGAAGTCTCTAGCTTCCGGCGTATCGTGTGCTAATCAGTAAAGTCTCGTGATGATGCAGAACTGCCTTGTTGAATGGCAGGGTGTTGTATGTTGATTTGCTACACGTCGAAGAATCGTTTCACTAGGACGGAGCATACGCCTTCCCATAGTGCCCGTAAATAACGGCTGGTCTGGAAACTAGACAATAGAAGACTGTATGGCATTGCCATCGTCAGCCATAAGTGAGCTATCGGTCTTTGTACGTAGACAGAGTAGACTAGCGCTATTAATGTCGGGCTCAAGGTGACTCTTTTCTCACAGTGCTTGCGACCCATAAGGCAAGCTTATAACTTACAATACTATCGAAAGACCCGAGAAATCCTCCAACATTCATACTTTAAAATCTGGGGGTGGAAACGGGCCCGCTACGGCTTGAAATAGGGTTCTTGGTTCCTTCATCCCGTTGCGTTTTCCCCAGGTTTCACCAGCCTTGTCAAGTAGACATGTAACTACTGTCATATATCCTTTATTAGAAAGCTTATTTAGATATGAAGGCTTGGTATAACAATCGAAGTCTTTAGGTAGTCTACGTGGCATAGAGCATGTTGACGTGTTACTACGTCTTCGCATCGAGATGGCGCTTTACACCAGACACCCAAGTGTGACAGCCTCTTGAAGTAAGAGCTATGCACTCAGACATGATGTTCATACCATCCTGTACTTCTTCGGCCCTTTCTGAAGCTCTGCCGTGTCTCTGCCGCGCTCTGCTCAAGCGTTTTTGACGAATCACGACTACCACCGAAGCATGACGCTCAATCGCGGCGCCAAGTTAAGTAGCAAGACTAGTTACTGTGCGACCTCACTTGAGTCATGCTCCAAGATCCGGAACAATAGCTAGTTTACTTGGTTATCCGAAACAGCTAGCCATCCCTTACTTAGCCTTGGTTACGTGAGAAGTGGAGTACGAGCAAGATGCTCTCGTTTGAGGTTTTGAGTCTGGTGAAGGGGACAACTCAGCTGCTTGAGAATATCTTTCGGGCGGCTGCCTTCATCGAATTTGGGGAGTCTTGTGGCGCGTCGTGGAAACACATGCCCGCCATTTTGCTCACTCGAAGCTATTCGCCACCATGAAAATCAACGTAGACGGTTGGGCTGTGGTTCGTCGTCCTACAATCTTGCTTCACTGCCATATTCTCATCTGTGTGCGTCCTGACAAGCATCTAGGAGGAGATGGAGCGTGCTGAGGATGGCGTGAACGCTGAGGTTCTCCCTGGAACGGAAATCATGGTCGACGCAGGAAAGGGCGGTTTTGATAGAGATCGCACCACCTTGGTTCCTCAAGCGTCCGATTCTCCCGACGACCCGTTGAACTGGTCTCCTTTCTGGAAGGGCTCAGCTATCTTTGCTGCCTCATGTGCAACCTTTACGCAGGGGTTTTCCGTTCTGGCTGTTGCACCGATGTTTCCGGTCCTCATGGACGAGTTCAACCGACCATTATCTGATGTCATCAAGTTTACGGGTGTGACGATTATTGCACTGGGCTTCAGCAACTTTTTCTGGTGGGCACTAAGGCCTCCTCTCTGACCAGATTTGATAGTCCTGGGCTGCTAATCAAGACTTCCGTGCTCGCAGGGTTCCCATGTCAACGTCTAATGGCCGACGGGTCGTCTTGATTTTATCACAAACGATCTGCCTGATTTCCTACATCTGGCGCGCGAGGTCGACAAGTTATGGCTCGTTCATGGGCTCCATCATGTAAGTGCCAAGTCGATACATATATGACAGTGATGCATATATGACGGTCTATTCGTGCTAACTAGCTTCAAGACTCAACGGCATCGGTGCTGGTCCATCTGAAACTCTTCAACCTAGCGTTGTAGCCGACCTGTTTTTCCTCGAAGCCCGTGGCAAGTGGAATACACTCTACTGGGCGCTCAGCATGGGCTCAGCCATGGTGAGATTCCACGAAAGACCTGGTGCAACTCAAAACTTCAGCACGCTTATGACTCACTAGATTTCCCCCGTTATATCCGGCATAATGACAGACCGCGCTGGGTGGCAGAGTTTCTATTATCTCAGTGCTGCATTGACTGTTTTCTCGCTGATGACGATACTTTTTGGCTTCCCCGAAACAACCTGGCACAGAGGTCAGAAACGCGTCGACGGTGGTAAGAAAGCATGGGCCGAGATAATCACGGAAATTCGAGTCGAGGAAGCAACCCGAACGGATCTGAGCCCGCCACGATCGTATGTGGGCATTGGTAAACCGAGCCGGACGCAGTGGCGAGTTTTCCAGTTGACTCCGTTGACTTGGAAGTCCATCAGACACGAACTCTGGATGCCCTGGAAACTGTTCTCGTTCCCCATTGTCCTGTTCGCCTCCTTGGTTATTAGCTGGAGCTGCAGCGGATTGCTACTCGTCAACCTGACTCAGTCGCAGGTCTTCTCCAGTGCTCCCTACAACTGGTCCGCTGAATCGGTAGGATACACCAATCTAGCTCTTCTTGCTGGAGTCATCGGCCTGCTCACTGCCGGGCCGTTTAGTGACTGGGTTTGCGCCAGAGCAACGGCTCGTAACGGTGGCATTCGCGAGGCCGAGATGCGTCTGCCCGCCATGATTCCTTACGTACTGCTCATGATCGCGGGACATATCATTCCCGCGATGGGCTATCAGCAGCAGTGGTCCTGGGGGCCAATTGTGATGATTGGATATGCCTGTGCTGGCATCCAAGTAGCAGGTATCCCGGGAATTGTAAGCACATATGCTGTTGACAGCTACAAGACCGTGGCAGGGCCATTGTTCGTGGGCATCTCCATCAGCAAGAACATGTGGGGATATGGAATGTCCGAGTTCGTTACTCGATGGACTGAACAAGCAGGGTAAGTTACGTTTCAGCTCTCTTCATCGTATACTCTGAACCTGGCGTGTGTAACAAGACACTAACTGTCCGTCCAGCTTTCTGCCGGTATTCATGATGAATATGGGCCTGTCAATATTTCTCTGCTCGCTAGGGATCGTCTTTTACTATCACGGAAAAACCTTCAGAAGATGGACCAGCCAGAGTAGTGTTCACAAAGAGTAAAATCAAAGTTCGGCAGCAACCATGTCAGCGGGTTCAGTACAGCGAATACAATGAAGAAGCGTTTAGTTTAGTTCTATGACGGGTGTTTGAGGACCCTACAAGTAGCTGCGGATAGATGGCATAGATATTGCTGGAGACCTCACGCATGCACTTGGCTTCCATTCAATTCAGGTCAAGGTTACCCGTCACGTTTGTCCACGCAATAGAAAGAAAGGGTGTATCGTTGCGTACCCTTTCGCTTAAGGTCCTATCGACCTCGAAAGATCTGGACCTGACAACGTCTTGCGAGCAGCAACTTGCCTGGGTTCACTGAACAAAGTCTCAGTTTTCATCTTATGATGTGTAGCATGAAGTGTGATTCGTTTTCCTAGTCAGAAAGCTGAAGCTACATGCGAATATCTGAACACAGCTCTCCGACTTTCACTGCTTTACTATTCTAGGGTTGTTCCAAACCCAGGTTGTTGGCGGTTGGAAGCTGCATTAGCATGCTTGCCTATGTGTATGATATGAATGAGCTATGCTGAACTGAAAATGACTGGGTGTGTTGAGGATGCCATGCAAATGTATCCGAGTTTGGTTGCATTATAGGCCCTTGATCGAGCTGCTGGTATCGGACTTTGCTGTCAACGGCTTCCGCGCATTTTACTGTCATTTCTCCAAGTTTCCGCCGACGGTGATAGTATAAAAGTGCTTCAATCAAAGAGGTATATTAGCAGCCACTGTTCAAGCTCATGAGCATAGAATGATATCATGATGATTCCTTGAAGTAGTTTATATGCCATCTTTCCAACCGAAAGCATGCAACGGCCATTGACGTACGATAACCTGGTATCAAAACAACAATCCCGTCTCTTTTCCACAGGAAAGGCTAGAAAAGCCGTCGTCAATCCATTGTTCAACTGAAGTTGGTTCTCTCTCCAGGAGCCACCTCATCACGTTCGGACTGCCCTGCAACCCACGCCGATTGTAATACAAAATGAGACGCTCGACGGTGTCTCGAACCAAGTCACCTCGCGGATCGCCATGGTTCCCTGTTTTCCCAGTCTTGTCACCATAGAGAAACTCCATCAGATTGTCGGATCCAGCTTCCAGAGAGGGAACTCGGACTTCGATGTGCCTTCCAATACGCCTTTCGACCAACTTGACCACCTCGGTCTCTGCGATAGGCGCCGTTGAGCAGAGGGGATACTCGGCCAGGTAATGAGGCTCTCGCTCATTCAAAACCTTGGCAGACACTTCGGCGAGGTCTTTCAGGGAGACAAGGCTGCTTGCGTAGTTTGGCGACCACCACTTATCGAGAACCGGCTTCTCCTGGGCGACGAGCCTTGCCAGAGGAAAAGTGTCCATAAACTGGTACCAAGTCAGCTATCATGTGGCCAAGAAAACTTGGAAGCCTGGTCGTTCTGCTGACTCACGTTGACTGGCTTCAAGATTGTCCAACAAGTGATTGGACTCAAAAACAGATGTTCCTCAACATAGCTTTTGAGCTCGTGGTGCAACAAAGTTCTATGTTGGGTGGAGAGAACACTAGAGAAGAGGAAGTGCTTGAAGACATTGCCCTCGCGTCTAGATTCGGAGACGGCAGCATCAATGAGGTTGAATCCCATGACCTTCTCATGGGAATGCAGACTTGGTAGCACAGCATTGATGGCCGTGGCGCCTTCAAGCAGCTTTGTGCACGCCTCCAGCGACTGCAGATCGACCGTCACCACGTCTGCATCTGGGTAGAGCCCCTTGAGCTTCTCAGAAGACTTGGCCGAGTGCGCTGCGAGGCGAAGCTGAAATTTACCCTTGTTGTACAGCAAGGGAATGAGGCGTGAGCATTGTTTGCCCCCGGGGCAAGTGACGACGAGAACCTCTGACATGTCTTGGACTGAAATGCGACGTCTACGTCTATTCTACCTCCAGCTGTTCAGTGTAAGGAGGATACGACGTAGTTTCAAATGATATGTTGCGTTTATATGCCGCTCGGCTATAAGTTTTCCGCACCCTGTAATTCCCATCGCTTAGACTGTGCGTGAATCGTATGCGTACTGCGGCATCTTATGCTGTCCTCAGGTCTGCCCGGAGTTTCTCTCTATAACTCGGGGAATCCAAATGCGCCGCTAAATAACTAATGGGTTAACTCAAAACTTTGCGCCATGGTGGTGGTGGGGGAGCGGTATGTTCAAGTGCAAATAGCAAAGTTGCTATTGCTATAGCCATTGTGTCTCGAACTCGTGGTGAATGCGGTGGCAATCTAGTATGGGAAACACGATCCAGCGTCAAATGGAAATTAAACTCACGGGGAATGCAGTGACAACTCTGAGTTGTTGTTGTAAAATGCAACGGCTTGAACGTGGACGGGATGAACGCCAGTCTGGGATCAAATCAACTGGGCCCCAAAGCACAACACAACTCCGCAGAAGAAAGTAAACATCCGAGAATGCAAGCTGAACGAGTCAGCTTCCGAGCCGGGTTTTATATCCGAGCAGGTTCCACTGATGTTCCGAATGGTTGGTCTCAAAAGAGACAACAAATTTCCCCGGGGAGACCAACCATGTAAGTTAAGTAACTAGTTATTCCGTTGCATTGGATCCTTGCCCATTCCTACAGCCCACCCTCATCTTCGTGATGGCCAATTATTGACATGGATTCAGTGAGCTGAGAGAACGGGTTCACCACACTCAACGTTCCAGTTAGCTTGGATACTCCGAGCCGAGTGTAACATAGAGAGGCGACGAATCATGATCAAATCAATCTCACTCACTTCACCAACGAAGCCGCGGACTTGGCCAAACTCGGCACATCGATCAGACGGGAGGTGACAATTTTTAGTTTGGTGTCAAGACTAACTCCGTCAAGGTTCTCGTTCATAAGCCGGCGTCGTTGATCGACAACTGATGGATTAGATTAGATTAGATTGTAGGTTACGCCGTTACTCCGTGCTCCGTACAACCTCGGAGCATTGATGGCATCGAACCCACGAGTACAAGCGGGCAGGAGCTGTAACTAACGTATAAGTTAACTAGCGACGGAAATAAGCTCGTTAGCTTCCCACCCGCTCACCACCTGGGTTGGGGGCAGGGAAATCTGCTGGTTTGGTTTGCTGGCAAAGGGAAGATAGATGCGTGGGCTTTGCGTCACGTCGGACGTTACTCGGGATTAAAGCGGCCAGAGACAGGAGTCCAACTCGTATATGTACCGCTCTGGCACATTGCCTCTTTGTATTCTGAGCCAGACGAGTTGTGAAAAGAGTCCCTCATCAGCCAGTGTGCCCTGTTTTCTTCTCTTGCTCCCATTCTTCCGAGCAACGTGCCTGTTGCGCAGTTGCTCCCTCCCTCCCTCCTCCTTTACCTTTACCATGGCAAGCAGAACTTTCTCCGGGAGCGACACAGCATCGCCGGGTCTGCGGAATGGCGAACAAAAGGCACAGAAGCCTGCTGCCGCCGTGGTACAGTCACAAGGAGTAACTCGGATGGAGGCGATTTACCGCTCTACCAGGACGAACAAGATGACCTTGTGGCTGGTCGGCGTCTCGGTCCTGGTCTGCGCCTGGGCGTATTCTCTGGACTTTGCCACCACTCAGCACTACACGGTTGACGTCTCGTCTTATTATCACCAGCATAGCACGGTCATCTCGACGCTGGGAATCGTCACGAGCATCATCAGCGCCGTCAGCAAGCCGTTCGTCGCCAAGATCTCCGACATAACGAGCAGGCCGTATACGTACATCATGACCCTCTCGTTCTACGTTGTAGGCTACATCATCGCGTCCACCTCGCAGTCCATCTCGGCGTACGTCGTGGGAGAGGCCTTTGTGGCCCTGGGCAGCTCCGGCATCGACCTCGTCAACCACATCATTGTGGCCGATCTCACACCGCTAGAATGGAGAGGATTCCTGGGCGCCTTGCTATCCACGCCGTTCATCATCAACACCTGGTTTGCCGGCAAGATTGTGCAGGCAATGCTGTCTCGGAACCAGTGGAGATGGTGTGTTTGAAACCCTGTTTTTGTTTTTTGTTTCCCTTCTCCCATGTCATGCGTCCCATGCTTTACTTATATTAACTACATGCCTGTCGTAGGGGCTACGGAATGTTTGCCATCATCATGCCGGCGGCCGTGTGCCCAGCCATTGCCACCCTGGTTTACCTCGATCGAAAGGCCAAGAAGTCGGGCACGGTGAACCTCGCGTCGAGTGGTGAAGCCCACCGCCTTGAGAAAGATACCACGGAGCAGGCCGGTGACGCCGGGACAACACAAGTCGACACGGTCACCATGGCCACGGCCCAAGGTAGCTGGTTCGAGAAATTCCGCCGGGGCCTGGTTGAAATCGACGCCTTTGGCCTGGTTCTTCTCGCCTTCGGCTGGACGCTCTTGCTGCTTCCGTTCTCTCTCAAGACATATGCCCAGAATGGATGGGCCAATCCTTCCCTCATCGCCATGTTTGTAGTTGGCGGCGTGCTGTTGATCGCCTACGTCGTGTATGAGATCAAATGGGCGATCATGCCGAGTGCGCCCAGGCGCCTGGTGTTCAACAAGACCTTTATTGTGTGCGTCATCATCGAGGCGTCGTACTTTGGTGAGTCTCCTCCGAGGCCAGCTTGCTGATAACACACCTACATTCCAAGGGAAGGCATACTGACGTGAATTAATAACTTGACTCACTTAGTTGCTGGAAACATGCGAGGCCTGTATTGGTCCTCATACGTCTATGTAACGAAGCCATGGAGCTATCAGAACTGGGTCTACTATAACAACTCCCTCACCCTCGCTCTCTGCGTCTTCAGCCCTCTTGCTGGCGCCTTGCAACGATGGACACATCGGTACAAGACCATTTGCATCATCGGCCTCTGCATCAAAGTCATGGGCATGGGTATCATGCTCAACGGACACAAAGCAACCGTCAGCACCGGCGCTCTGGTCATGACGCAGGTTCTCATCGGCGGCGGCGGCTCGTTGGCCGTTGTTGGAACCCGCGTGGCATCCCAGGCCAGCGTTCCGCACCAGGACGTAGCTCTCACTATTTCGCTGCTCGCTCTATGGTCCAGAGTTGGGATGGCCATCGGGAGTGCCGTTGCCTCGGTCGTCTGGGCAAACCAGATGCCGAAGCAGCTTCGTAAATATCTTCCCGCCAAGGCGACAGACAAGGACGTCAAGGTTCTCTTCAACAATATCAAAAAGCTTCGTACGGCGTATGCCTTTGACAGCGACATGAAGAAGGGTGCTATTGAGGCATATCAGCAGGCGCTGTACTACCTCCTTGCTCCTGCGCTAGGGCTTGCCTTTGTTCCCCTGGTTGCAGCGTTCTTCATGAGCAATTTCTATCTTGGCAAGCAGCAGAATGCCGTGACTAATGTGGGTGTTGACGGGCTTCCACTCGAGGAGAGACATCGGAACCCAGAGCCGTCGACGGAGCGCAAGTCTTTCAAGGATAGAATCAGGGGACGCTGAGGAACTTGAGGATCCTTATTCCATGTTGTACTTGCTAGTTATACCAAGGTTAGTGATCAGAGACGTTACGCTTTGGGCCGGGACACTCTGTATGACTCTCGTACTTGACATGGGTGACACCGTACTTGGCAAGACAAATTTGAATGTGAGAAAGCCCTGTGCTTTCGTGAGTTCTTGTGTCAACGTGTGAGATGTAGGAGTTTTGCAATTTAAGTGAGCTAGATGTCGTAGGCGGTCTTGCTAGACCAAACCGCAGATCCTACATTGAATATGCTTGGCTTCCCCTTGGACAGCCTTATAACTAGTTGTTTATCTCGGCTGCGTCCGGTATGGTCCAGCAACATTATTTCGACTTGATTGAAAGCTCTTCTGACAAGCATAGTTACAGGTTACCCAATCGCGACCGTAACCGTGCCCCTTGGAGTTATCCCAGAAGATAGAAGACCGTACGGACTCGGTATGGTGGCTCAGGCCGGCAGAGAGAATCTAATGTTTCAGTTCATGAGTGCCTTCCCGCCACAAGTTGTGTCCTCTCGTGTGCGGGATGATAGTCCTACTTTAACTAGACATTTAGAGTTTCTCCATACAATGATACTTCTGCAGATATTAACTCAATTATGAGACGGCTCACCCAGGCCTCAATCCATGCATTGGCTCACCCGGTCTCGACCAGCCGGCCCGAGCCAAAACTACGGTGCTATTGACTTGAAGTGTGCAGAGTTTTGTTTCTTCAGTTGCTCATCTCATTCGTATGAATGAAATGAATAGAGCCTATGGATTGACTGAGTGTCACGCAACAGTTGACACACTTGAATTGGGCCGCTGGTGTATCCGCGTATACAACCCTTTCTGTTTGAAGAACCAGTAGTTTTCCGCCTTGAAAGCAGTGTGGTCAACAGCTTCAATCTGTTCAGACGAGCCATCAGCACTGGAAAGATATGCCTGGAAGCGAAACAAACCTCGTAGTTGAGAAGGAGAAATGGCACCATCTTCTTGATCTCGAAAATCCCAATGTACCGCCCAAGACAGATGCGTCGACCAGCACCAAACTAGATTCACCCAGTCAGGCGTTTGTTCTCGATGAGCCGATGCAATGAATGTCGTCAACTCACAGTAAGCATGCCGTTTTCCATCTTTTTCTTGTGTTCTGCGTCGCCCTCTAACCACCTTTCTGGCCGCCAAAACTCGGCATCCTCCCCGTACATAGTCTTGCATCGATTGGTAACGTACGGACTGGCACCGACAATGGTTCCTGCGGGAAGAAACTGGCCCAGCAATGTAATACCTCCCTCGGGAACGACACGCTCAAAGGGCAGCGCAAACGGCGGATGGACCCGAAGTGCTTCGAGTACGCATGCATCTAGATACGGCAATGTGCTCACCTCGGTCCATTTGGGATACGGCCGGGACACGCTGGCTGTTTCAAGCTCTTGGACCAACTTTCTGAGACTGTGGTTGCTTTTCAACAAGTTATACATGACAGTCTGCATGACCGTGCCGACGGAATCTGAGCCCGCGATAACGTTGGAGAATGTCCATGATGTTACAGCCCTGTTTGATAGATGAATAGACACCCGAGGACGAGGACAAAAACGAAGACGAAGACGAGGACGAGGACGAGGACGAGGGCTCCAACTCACTTACCATGCCGGTATGTTGTCATTATTCCTTTGGATCTCGATGTAGCGGTCTAGGAAATCTTGCCTCTCGCTTGGTGATGCAGCAAATGTAGCAGCTTTGTTAAGACGGCTTTGGCGTTCCCGAATCGTGTCTCCAACAAACTGGAGGAGAGAGTTTCCCGGCGTGTGTCTTAGCCCGTCAACAAGGCGATTCTTGTACAGGATCTTATCCAGCCACGGAACTTGCATCATCTGCATGTGCCAGCCAGCCATTAGTTGTTCTGTTGCGAAATATACAATGACAACATGCTCGTTCATGGGACGTTACCGGCGCTGCTTGCTTCATAAAGAGCCAGACGGCATTCAACTTGCCTCCGACATCCCTTCCTTCTTCCAGGAAGCCGTAGCGTTTATTGAAAGTCAGGGTGCCCATGACGTCGAATGCGAAGAACTGCAGCCACTCGCCGAGGTCAAATATCTCGTCATTTGTGGAAAACCGCCGATCGAGTTGCTTGGCGACAACCTTCAGCACGTCATCCACCATGCTTTCAAAGGTGACGACGTTTGACAGCGAGAAGATCTGGGCTACTGGCTTTTTGAGGTTGGCGTGCATTTCCTCGTCGAGTGACGTGAAGATGGCCGGCAACGCACCCCCGATTCTCGAATACGGTCGAAGCGGTATGTAAAAGTTACTCTATCCCACAGCCGAGTTAACTCTCCAGCGTTGGGGTGTTTCAAAAATGACAAAAAACATCTTCCGGAATACCTTTGGAAATCCTCGCCGCATGGGGTACAGTTGAGGAATTGCACAAGGGTTGCCGATTGAGACCATGTTTGGCCCCATGCGCACCACATCGCCATATTGCTCGTGTAGCCTCTGATGTTTTAGATGAGCCGTCTTTGTGTGAACCCATCGCATTCTTGTCAAGTCGCTGATATTGGCAGACACGGGCCCAGGGACGTGTCGTAGCCGCCACCACACGTACCATCTTTGCAGAATGAATCCGACAAGCCCTAGACCCAGCAATACCCTGAGAACAAGATCAAAGGGCACTTCTCCGAGTAACTTGGACATGCTTTTTAGAATGGATGGCGACAGGCTAAGCAGTTCTGATGTTGGGCTGTTGAACGACGATTTACGTTTGACGCATCAGGGTGGACGCCTTCAAGATTCCTAACGCAACGATGAATGGGCATGTTTTGATATAGAAGCGTGTCTCCTTTCAACCGCCATTGACAACTGCATAAATGACGTTACTTGAACCAGTGTTTTTGCATACATAGTCCCATTCATCAGCAGGGAACATTATCGAGCCAACCTTGGGGAAAGACCGAGAGACAGCACAACCACGATGACGAAAATGAGTGTATCCGAACTATCCAATGATAAAACAGACGCTGGCGTAAGTGTCGGCGAATGTTACTCCGGATCAGACAACTACCGCAGCTTCGTTGTTTGCTCGACAGGCACCAACTCGTCTCGCACATCATGTGAGCCGGGCATTCTTTCTGATGAGCAGCGAGGTGTCGCTCCCAGGGAAGCAAAACAGACAGACACGCAACAAGCGAACAGGCTTGATTTCTCCGGCCTCTAATTCACCGGCACGATGATGCCTACCTCAGAATCAGGTTTTATTTCCTCGTGATGCCACACCCTGCATGTCACGCCCCCGGACTTGTCACCAGAAACGGCTGGCTGCTGCAACTGTTAAAATTCAACCGTAAATACAACCCTACAAACTGGGCCCCAACCCCAATGCCCTTCCTCCGAGTCGCAGCAAAGAAACAGCAAATCACATATGCTAGCATGCAGCTTGGCAAAACCGACTGTACCCCTGTGCTTGGAAGGGCTTCGAAAATCATGTGGAACCGGTGACCTCGGAGTATTTTCGATAACCGGCCGGCACGACGATGGAACTCGAAGCTTTACATGGTAACTTGGTTATAAGGAGAGGATGGAGTAGATCGCAAGGAAACCCCCAACACGTTATTCCCGCTTACCCTAGATGAAGAAACCAGAAACCATGAGTGCTGATGTTGCGGTTTAGTCCCAAGTTTTGTTGTGATTTGAAAACGCCATCTCTCACGCCGTTGCACGACATCAACTTCCATCCCAAAGACTGTTGTAACGAACGAAAATCAGCATGTCCTAGAAAACACAAAGGTAGCAGCCAGGGCACCAATTTGTATCTCCATCTAACAGCAACTGCTAGATAGACTTCAGTATCGTTCGTGTCTTTGCCCAATCGAGCAATTCAATCCGGCCCATGTGGCGGTAAATTCGCGCTTGATAGAGTGTCATGGCTACACGAGTTCCCCGTCTCCCTGGGGTTCACCTCACAGATCCGTAGGCATAACTCGTTTTCCGTCCATTTTTCGAGCCCTTGCCTGCCGGCGACCAAGGGGGCAAGACCAAAGCGTCCATGGCAACGCATGAGCATTTTCAGGACGGCAGCAACTCTATACACAAGTTCTTAACACCCCCACTTGAACTTGAAGCACGCACATTGGAGCGATGGACAATGTCGGGCCGTGAGGAGTGGATGGCATGACCATTGGGCCCATACGTAAAAACTAATACATTATAAGTTAAGTTAGAGTTGCATACATACATGTGTGTTACGCAACGGGTTGACGTGGGGCGATTGCTCATGTCAACTCGGTCAGGGTTGGGGTTAGATAGAAGTTGAGTTATATATCTGGATCCGTCATGAGGGAAGTTGAGTTGACTTGTTGGCAAAAAGGGGTCTCATATGGCAGACCGAACGAACCACAAGCATAACTATATCTGGGACCCACGGCTTCTTCGGAAGCTATGTAGTTATATCGCGGATCTTGGTAGGAAACCGGACATAAACTCGCGGCTTGCCCCATGGATATATGAGCCGCTATAAAGCCAGACCTGGCCTAGCGTTGTGATTCCGCTATCCGTTGGTCTTGACTCTTGATTGTGTTGTGTTGTTGGGTCATGGACCGGGTTGTTGCACCGTCCGTAAGACGAACCCTAGCTACATACCAGCGAACACGAAACCGAGGTCACAATCCAGTCTCTCTGCCTGTTGCTTCTTGTCTGCGGCCCAGAAGTTGCCACCGGGGTGCCAAGGCACCAAGGCGGCCGAAAGGGACGCACGCTCTAACTACTCCGTAGATTTGCTTCGCGTGTCCTCAAGGTGGAGATGGCTGATGAAATTTCTACTGATTGATAAGATTTGCGCCATCTCTGTGGCCCGCGGGAAAGCATCCTTGGCGCGCAAGAATCCGAACTTCCGAAGGAGAACAGGGGCAAGACGCACATTCACACCCTTGGCACGGATATGCTGGTGGTTGTAGGGATCTGAGGTCGCAGATATCCTCAGCCTTCCGTATTCGACTAGGCTTGCATCAAAGGAACAGGTGTAACGGCAAGTTTTGATCTTGAGCCTAGAGGCGTATGGCGTACAGACATGTGGCCAGTCGAGTCGAGAAGAGCCAGAGCGAGACGGATAGCAAAACGATCTGGAATTGGATGGTGCCGTTGCAGAATCCAGCCGACCACTCTGTCCTTCTCCCACACACACACACACACTTTCTCTTTAAACACGCTCGTAGTGACAAGTTAGTTGACTTGAAGTCCTCACAGGGCAAGAGTCAGACTTTACTTAAATGTTCAACCGTCGAGCAAGAGTCGTGCAAAACTACAAGGATACCAGAAGACAATCAGTTTCGCTCGTGCTCCCGTGTCAAGCGGGGAGATCGGATCAACCCGCGTGAATTCTGCAGAGAAGATGCAGTGTTACCGCAGCCGTTGTAAGCGGGCATCCTGAAGAAGACTTGAAGAACTTCACTTCGGGACTCAACTCGGCTTTCGGGAGTATTCCGTCGGTAGTCGACACAGCGTGTGGCATAAGTGTGTTGGAACTTGTCACTGGGTCTTTTCGTGCTCCTAGAGAAACGTTTCATTACAGCATAACCGCCTGCTACTATGCACATACGATGCTCTAAATGTATGCGAGTCATCTGCGGCTGAGCATCAGCAGTGAGCATGTCCTCCGTGTCGTGTCAAATGTTGCCAACATTCCCGTGTCCTCGGCCACGTAACGGTGGACTGCGGATCTATTCATCTAGTGTGTCAACTTTCTTGCATTTCGGCACGGGCACTGGCTCCGCAATCCTACTCCGTAGTAAGGTGGATTGAGTGGAATATGTCAGAATGGACTGATGAAGCACAGGGGCTCGGTTCATTGATGGAGTGGTTCACTGACAATGCCGACCAGGGGCTTGGTAACATGAGGGATTCAATTCCGAGAGGCTCTGGCTCTGGCTCTGGCTCTGGCTTCTCACTGAACTCACATGCAAAGAAGACTTGAGTCTTCTTTCCTCGCCATGTCTGGCCTCTGGGCCTCCGACTTACCCAGACCCCCCGATAGGAGAAGGCGCTTTGGCTGTAGCGGCGTATCTGGTCGAATCAAGATAGAGGTGGGAAGAAGTGGTCGTCAGTTTCTGTCCTTTTCTAAAAGACTCAAGTCCCACTCATGTTTATGCTTATCGTTATGGGGTTGCGTCGTATCGGGAGCCGTAAACGTGAAAGATGTCCGCGTTGGAGTCACATAACTTATTACCCAATAACTAGTTATACGGAGTAACGTTCGCCTCAGCCAGATAAGGTTGTGTGTCTGGTCTTTTCGTTCAGACGAACAAGGCATTAAAAAGAAACACTAGTTACCTCGAGCTCCAACAAGTCGGCTCGGAAAGCTATTTAGAAAAAAACAATACGACGTCGCATCAACAGCCCGTCTGTGTACTATTTGCCAGTAACATCAATCATCAGGAGCAAAACAGTCTGCCACGCGACTCTCGAAACATGCAGACGCCAGAAGAAGTCGTCGAACAGTCTACTACACTGTCCGACTCGGTGACATCTAGTCGGAGTCGTCAGAAGCCAGCCTGCGAGGAGTGTCGACGCCGCAAACTACGGTGCGACGGGCAACAACCACAATGCGGTGTTTGTAAGGAGACGGGCGTCATGTGCGAAGTAAATCCGGTGCGAGCACCTCGAGGGCCCAAGAGGGGGTATCTCAAGAATCTACGGAACCGAGTCTGTACGTTTGACTACGTTCTCTAGGCTACCCATAGCCTCTGTGCCCGTGCCATGGTAGGATGTGACATGGTAATACTTTTACAGCTATGCTTGAAAACCGATTCGCTGCCCAGTCGCAGAGCCTGGATGCAAATCAGACGGGCGTCAGTCCTGGTGATGTTTTGTCATCGTCATTGGCACCACTATCGAACTCGATACACGGGGGAAACGCAGACGCCGTGCAGGATATCTTCTGCATGATAGACCCGGCAGTGTCAGAGGCCGAGATGACCTTGACGAGTCCCCTTCTCGATTTCGGCTCTCTGCACGACCTGAACTTGATACCCGAGCCGCCTCTCACGCCATCCACCACATGCATGACCGTGAGCAGTATTCCCCTCTGTGAATTTACGCAAGCAGAGCTGTAAGACTACCTACACCCTTCCTCCTAGCCCAATAGCAAGCCCGAGATGATTATAGTTGCCGCTAACAGGGTGGCCACTGTAGCAACCAACTCTACTTTGATCGTGTTCACCCTTCTCTACCAATTCTTCATCAACGGCGTTACCATTCCTGGTCCAAGCTGCATACAAACTCAACAGCAAGACTAGCTCTGCAATATTCCATGTGGACAATGGCCTCGCTTCTATCCGGCCAGTTCCAGCACCTTCAAGAAGGCTTTTATCAAGAGGCCAGACAAATGCTCGAGGCAGCAAACCTGGCCAATGGGACCTCGGGCAAGATATTGGAGATAGAGCTGGCACAAGCTTGGGTACTGCTTGCTACTTATGAGTCGATGAAAACACAGCATCAGCATGCCTGGATGAGTGCTGGGCGAGCCTTCCGCCTGGTGCAGCTGATGAGACTGCATGAGATTGACAGTCCATCCAATCCGTCATCCAGTGCATCGGATACTGATTTTGTGACAACCGAGGAAAAGCGAAGGGTGTTTTGGATGGCGTATTTCATTGATCATCTGTTTAGTATGAAGAACAACTCACCCATCAGATTAAATGAGCACGTCGTAAGTTTCTCGGAACTTCACACAACCCCAACCCCTATTCCACCCCAAAACCCCCCCCCTGGCTTGGCGAAAAGGGGGCCGAGTCCGAGATGAAGAGAATCATAACTTACTTTTGTATGCGTAGATCTGTACACGCCTGCCTGCTCAAGACGCCGATTTCCAAAATGGGCAAAGCTGCGTCATGGACTTTTTGTCAGACGCGATAGTAGATGGACATCCAAATCCAACCGCCCGGTCTCCGTTTAACGAGTGTATCATCCTCGCAACCATCTGTGGGCAAACACTGTTCTACAACCAACAATACAACATGCGCTGCTTGCACGGCGACAGTGAAGCAGACCGGTCAGACTGGGACACCTGGTTTGACAGCATCTTGTCCACAAGACTGCAGATACTGTCCAAGTGTTACCCATCGCCCACGACTGGGTACGACCCCATGCTCCTATTTGCGCACATTATAGCCCAAGCATCGGTCATCTATCTGTGCAAGGAGGTCAAGTCAATGGTATGGCCGAGTGGGAAAGCGATGTCTCTGCGTACAGAGTACCAACAACGAGCACTGAACGCTGCCGAGCATATTGTCAAGCTTGCCTATGCGCTTGTGGAATTCAGCGTATTCAAGGTAACGTTCACCATCTCGATCTTCGTCCGGCCCGTGTGAGACAGCCGCGCTGATAGGAGCACATCCAGGTCCATCCCCTTATGCCCATTCCGATATTCCTCAGCATTGAATTCCTCTTTGCCAATCGACAGTTACCCCGAGCCGCTGTGCTACTGCGCCAACTGTTAGATGTACTGAGTCAAGTGAAGAGTGTCATTGACCCGAAACGGAATTACGTTCTGCTGCTGGATCTGACTCACATCCTCCCAATGCTGAATACAATAGATCATCAAACAGCCGGGATCGCAATGAGCCAGTCAGTGTCGTCTGCCGGGAGTTTGAACTGAGGAGCACAGTCACATCGCACGACATCCCGTTGGTGTGATCTGAACATCTTCCCCGAACCAGCTGCGATGGACAGACGAAGTGTACAGAGGGGGATGAATAGTTGGAGAAGAGAAGAAAATTGTACGGCCACCATCGTTGCCCTTTTATCCTTCGCCGCCCAAGTTCAACATCCCGTCGTCGGCCTGAGATCGAAACTTGCATCTGATGTAACCTTGGCTAGCTTTTTGCGACACGCTGTTCGTTTTCGGGATCTAATAAACATGTGCGCTATTACCAACTTCATAACCGTTCTACGTGCAGTGTAACTACAAGGTCGCAACTAGTACGGAGGCGCCGTTTCCTCACCGCTTCGTTGTATCGGACTCATGTGCCTAACGTTAAAACGGCCCAACAAAGGGGAACATGGAGACCGGGTAAGAGTGCGAGGTCATTGCCAGTATTGTCCAAGGCCTACTATGGCAACCGTAGATCTCGCCTCATTGGACACAGCCGTCACGGAAGCCGGCCCTCGGGTGTTCCAGAGAAGCTGCTCTCTTCTTGTCGGAGAAAGTTGGCGGCCAGGGGATATTCCGAGATGGGGTATAACTGTCCAAGTCCACTTAAATGACACACTTGACGTCTGATATGGGCCGGTGACAGTTGCCTTGAAGCTGTCTCGCTGTTTTCGCTTTTGTGTACTCCGTACGGAGTATCTTCTTTGCCCAAGAGGTGACAATTCGCTTGTATGGGCGGTCAGTTCGGACTCGATTTACTCTGTCCGTCGACAGGAATTATCCTCTGGTGAGGAGACCATTAAGAAGGCTATTTATAAAGCATATGGTGCATTTATACCTCTCAACATATCAGGATTGTCTCCCGGTCACCTACAGTAAACTAACAGAAAAGAGTGTGATACATCTTGCTATTAAACCACTCAAGGATAGTTATATTCTTTATTCATTTCCACAGCAAGTAACTATCTCTGGATCGACGACTTGCGACCTGAACAGCGAGTAGTCACGCAAACGCGGTGAACCGTCTTTTCCCCCAAATCACCAAGAATAAGAAGTGTTGAATACAAAGAAAATGGGCAGCATTACTCCAGAGGCCATCCCCACAATCGACATGAGCGACTTTCTGTCACCGAAATCGTCAGAGGAACAGAAACAGGCCGTTGTCGATGACGTCCGTCATGCTTGTACAACATATGGGTTCTTCCAGGCAGTTGGCCATGGAGTCACCGTTGAAGAGCAAACAGATATCCTGGACTGCACAAGGCGATTCTTTGCTCTCCCTGAGAAGGATAGAATGGACGTGTGCGTCGCCAAGTCTATGGGCAAATCTCTCCGCGGCTACGAGCCACCTCTCATCCAAACTCACCACAAAGGCCTAATGCCGGATATCAAGGAAGTTGAGTCGGTCCTTTCAGTGCGGCTATATTACTCCATCTGTTGGTTACAGAAGTAGACGGCCACAAATGTCAAACTATTCCAAGGAGAGCTAGCTAACCTTGTCATGTGCGTGCTACCATCTAGACATTCATGGTTGGCGCAGAAATCCCAGCTGACCACCCTGACGCGGGTTCCTTCTCCACGGGCCCCAACCTGTGGCCCTCAAACTTACCTGATGATCAGTTCCGCAAACCGGTCATGGAATACCAGGCTAAAATGGTCAGCCTAGCCAAGACTCTCCTCGAGATTCTTGGGCGCGGCCTGCCCAAAGAATGGGGGCACCCGCCAAGCGTGTTGGAAAAGCTCGCGGACAACCCTTCCATCCCCATGAGAATGCTTCACTACGCACCGCAGAAAGTGTTACACGACACACAGTTCGGAGGTGAGTCTCCTCTCCTCTCCTCTCCTCTCCTCTCACCCAGTTTCTCTGCCCGCACGCCAGGATGGCCCCGTGCTGAGTTGAAAAAATCTACACCAAGTCGCCGACCACACGGACTTTGGCTGCATCACCATTCTGCTGCAGGAGCTGCACAGCAAGGGACTCCAAGTATGGTATCCGCCAACAGAGACCTGGATCCCAGTGCCGCCCAAGGAGGGAGCCTATGTCATCAACATGAGCGACATGATGATGAAGTGGACGGGTGGCTATTACCGCAGTGCGCGCCACAGGGTGGTCACCAACTCGCAAAGCCATCGGTATAGCGTTGCCTTTTTTCTCAATGGGAATCTGAAGCTGCGCACAAAGGCGTTGGACGGATCGGGCACTGAGGTCGTCATCGGCGAACACATCCGTCAGAGACTCATCGAGACTCTGGGGAAAACGGGAGAGATGCTCAAGTAGCGAACTTTTGGGGAGGCAGCAAGAGGCTGGTTTCTGATCAATAGAGCAGAGACGCCCTCGTATGTCCTCTTGTACTAGCAGTTTTCATAAAACAAGTAGTTGGTCTGCAGTTGACGATTATATGAACTGGTCTGACGCTCTCTGTTGACCACGCATATCGGACAGTGTTCTGACAATATAACTTAAAGTGCGTAATCCATCATCTGTGTAACCATCATGCTGGTACGCCAAGCGGGCTTGCAAAGATCCTCGAATCTCTACAAGTGATCAGGTCCACAGGAACATGTTTCATCTCCCAGTATCTGAGATACCTCGTGAGCTTGTGCTTCCTCCGTGCTTCATCATAAGCCTAGTTCCAGTCGACACCCTTTCTGCAAGCGTGCTTGGCGCAGATAGAAGCAAATGCCTAAAGAACTCCCTCCACTTGACGGAGGTTCTCGTGTGTCGCAACCCGTAGACAGTCAGGGAAGTGGTGAATCAGGATGTCTTTTGAGGAGCCGTTGTGGATAATGGAATGTGCTAATGTCACAAAAGTTCAACATGGCCACGCCACGATGATTTGTATATTAGACCCCCCCTTGTAGTTATCTCATTGCGACAGCCAAGCTGTCACTTCAGCTGAATGTGGCGCAGAAGATCCTATATAGAACGCACGGTGATCAGGGCTACTTGTTCGAAGCGGTCCTACGCAAAGACCGAGCTTTATGCTTGGTGAGCTTACGATGGAGTCTAGTGGACGGCGGGGATATGTAATATGCAGGCTCACTTGGTCACATAAAATAAAGCCTTACCTACAAAGAATACAGGCTCCGTTTTCCAATTCTTGCCGTCAGAAGGAGCGCTGTGGTGCAATGGTTGTGTTTTACGGACGAGAGGCGTCAAGGTTGCGATTCTTTGCCGAGCAGGTTCGACGATGTAGGTTGGAATGTATGCTGCTCGCTCTAGCTGCGAGGGACATGCAGCACGTCTACGTCTTTGCTCGTTTCGTTTTTCGAGAATATGACCTTGGAGCTGAACCGCGTTATATTCTACCGTATGGAATACTTGTTTCCGTTTTGACTCATAAAGTCAAGCTATATATCTCCCACCAAAAGTCCACTGATGGGCATATGTTTGTTCAGTGCAAAACAAAAGGATAGTTGTGCTGTCATTGTCCCATCGGTTAGCTTTACTGGACATAATTTTAATAAGTACCAGTTAGGAATCTAACACGTTTGCAGTTCTAAGCTTCACTTTGACATTTGGCAGCAACACCTGAAGAAGCAAGCTAGACATTTCCGTTTTCCGTTTTCCGTTTTCCTTTCCCCTTTGCTACTCCACCAGCGTAGCTACCACTCTACATAGTTCGTTCCAGTCAAAACATCTCCAGTGAGAAGAATCTGCTCAAGACACCAGCACATCCGTGGCCCTACTCTGAGCCTGGCCACCAGGTCCAATGAGTAACCCGGCAGGTCGCTCAACCAAAGGTGCTCTCAAGACACCTTGCGGTGCTGCGGTTCGCTCCGAAACATCATTAACGAGGCCATTTGACTTGACTTGGCCATTCGTCGCGAAGGACTGTTTCTCCAGACGACTAACCATCATGCCGTAGCTCTCGACGGCATCCGTAGCCATGCGACGGAAATCATAGTCCCATATCTTGTGAGTGCGGTCCTTGAGTTCCTCCAAGGTTGATTCAGCCTTGAGCCACTTTGTCGGGTCTGCCCATTCCTTCTGTTGGTGTATATCGCAGATTCGACGGCTGCTGTTCACCAGCCACTGACTGCGCGTTCTTCTGGCTTCATTGTAAACGGCCAAGGCGGCAGAAACCGCCTGCTCTTTGGAAATAGTGCCTTTGCGGAGTTTCATCGAGGCGTCGGCCAGCAGGACCGAAAGGCATAATGCGTCTTCGACTCCCATACCGGCGCCTGCACCGTGATGCGGGCTGCTGGCATGCGCTGCGTCTCCGGCAACACATATTCTTCCCTTGTTATAGAATGGAAGCGGGTAGTCCCATAGGTCGTAGACTGCCCACATGGGAAGCGTCTCTGGCAACAGGCTGATGAGATTGCGAATTGCTGGGTTCCAGTCTTTGAAGCGATGTTCGATATCAGCCCGTTGGCCGATCAGGGCCGTTGGTTTACCCTCTGGCCATTCCTCGTCGTTTCGAACAAACACCGTCACATTGCACATGGTGCCATGGGCCACCGGGTAATGGAGTATGTTTGCATCGGGGCCCAAGTGGTTGTGAAAAGCCCTCGCTTTTTGCTCTCCCAGTGCGGCCATGGCCTTCTCCATGGGAATCACGGTCGGGTATGAGTTGACATGGGTGTATGTTGGCTTGCCGGCGGTGCTATCAGGGCCAGTGATTATGCTTCTTATCTTGGATTTGATTCCATCGCAGCCGATCACTATTCTCGGTCAGAACGTGTCCAATGCCCCCGGTACTTGAGAGAGCGCTTTACTCACCGGCATCGGTTTCGGCTGTTGTGCCATCTGCAAACTTGAGGACAATCTTCCCATTGTTGTTCCCGGCCTCGGAAATGTTCTCCAGTCGCTTCTTAAACACCACCGTGTCCGCAGGCAGTACCCGAATAAGCTGCTCAAGAAGATGATCTCTCCGAATGCCCTGGATTCCTCGGTATCCTGCGTTTGTCTTCAGATAGAACTTTTGATAATAAGGAGCGCTCTTATCCCGTTGGTTGTAGCCATCGATCCATCGGAGGCAGTCGTGAGGATCGTCTTCGTTGGCAGCGGAAAGGCCTACTGCACCACCCATCTTCAGGGCCATCGTCACCTCCGGGTCAATCATCTCGAGGCATCCTTGAGCAGAGGGGTTGAATGCTATTCCTGTACCGAGCTCCCGTAAGCCTTGTCCCTGCTCGAATACCTTGACCTTGATTCGACGCCTTACAAGACCCGCGGCCGTGATGAGGCCAACGATACCACACCCTACGATGGCAATCTCAAGCGAGCTATCGCCTCCTGATGATTTCGACATGCTGATGAAATGTGGCTGTCCGTTAACTTTGACTCCAGTAAGCAAGGCCTGTATGTCAAAAAATTAGCATCATGCAGGCATGGCGTATCCCAGTCTATATTCTGCTTACGCCATGCCTGCAAGCTCGACCTCGTCATATCTCTCAAAGTCCGAAGAGGTCAACGTCGCCCGAGCTTAGGGATGAGTAAACCCGAGAGGATGGTGCTAGTCATCTGAGTCCCGATGTGATGAAGTGATCGGGGTATCTTTCTGACTCGTTTTTTATGACGGCTGTTTCTCAACAACCCGAGACAACGGTGGCCGCTTCGGAGTAAGGGAAGAGCCGACGGTGGTTGTGAGTCTGAACGGCGAATTTTTTTTGATTTCCTGCAAGTATGGTTGAGCCGATGGATGGATGTGCCGCATTCTTCTCGTCCTGTCTGCGTCGGAGTTTCTCCTGTAAGTGACCTTTCACACCTCTCATACCACGTGGCTTCCCAAGCCGCCTCGAGTGGAACTTGTTTTGGGCATGATTCCTATACGAATTGCAAGTTTGATAGCGAACTTACTTTGAATCCTTGGCTCCAAACGACTCTTGCCTGTGGGCATGGTATTGTTCCACCGAATGTACGTTCTCCATTCCAACCTTATGCCCGTCTGACAACCCTGGCCTGTCTTTCTTCGCTAGAGTTCGGCATGTCTAGTTTTCCCACTTAACCGTCGTTCACAATCCCCGTCTGGGAATGTAAGAGATTCATGGAGTTTCGTCGGTTGCTCAGGACACCCGTACCAAGATACAATACGTCCTTCTTTATTAGATAGTCATACTTAATATGAGCTGTGCCTCGCATATCTGCGTTCTCTATGTCTAGCAGACCAAAAGCATACTTCAACTTCTGGGTTGTTCTCTTCAACATTGAACCAACTAATCAAGATACACGTGCAGCAGCAATTATATCTCAGCCGTCACATATCTCCACCTACCTACTCTCTGCAGCCCTTCAATGCTACCTCAAATGCATTCCGACAAGACGGGAGGCCGTGCAAACGGGGCTCCAACTGTTCTGCTGTTTGGATCATTGCCTTTGTCATTTGATCAGTCAGATCTTCAGAGGGTTCGAGATACTATTCGCAGCGATAGTGATGTTGCCTGGATCCTCAAGGTTGTATCAGATTTACCCGAACGGTGGCAGTCAATCTCCGCAGTCCTGGGGGTTCCGGGGAAAAGGGTCGTGGAAGGTTATATGCATCTTGTTGACTTGAGAAATGCCTTTGAATCGGGAGAAGCGCTGGTGTCTTCGTACCCATTGCCGAACAAACTTCTTGTTCCTCTGGCAGTCATTGAACAACTCACTCAGTATTTGGACTTCCACAGAGTTGCAGACGACGATGTCGATAGCACACTCGACTGGATATCACGAACCACTGAGAACATCGAAACGCTTGGATTCTGTACGGGGCTCCTGAGCTCAGCAGTTGTATCCAGCTCCAAGACCTCTTCGGACTTTGAGAGATATGGCGCATCTGCCATTCGGCTAGCAGTTGCGGTTGGTGCAATTGCTGATATGGATGCTAAAGCATCAGCCCAGTCACCACAAGCCGCAAGATGTCTGGGTACAGAGTGGCATTCGGAATCAAAACTGATGGAGCTCCGCAACATTATCGACAGCCGAAATGATGTAAGTGTCTTGACACTCATTGATACAAGCCATATATGTTTGTAAAGGAGCAAATAGTGACCGTGATAGACATATATCTCAGTACACTATGACTATAACCGTGCCACGGTTACGACATCGTCAGTGGCCATGGCTCAGGTTCAGCAAAGCATGCGCTCAGCTGGGCTGCCAGCTTCAGAAATAGGTCTACGAGGCCGATATCACTCTCACGAGCACACGGAAGCATTCAATGCCCTGGTGAAATTCTGTGACGGCCGGCCTGAGTTTCAATTCCGCGACTGTTCTGATCTTGCGATCAGATCGAGATCGAACACCGGAGGACAGTACTTTACCTCAGGGCCGCTTCACCACCACGTCCTTAGGTCGGTAATCCTGGAACCACCAAACTGGTACCAGACATTAAAGACCTTGGATTCTGAGATCTTTTCGCAGGACGACAAGGCAGCTATTGTAGCTTTTGGGCCTGAGCGGCCCTTGCCACCGTCCTTGACAACACTCCTGGGCTCGCGCTGCACTCATGTGCCTGAAACTAAAAACAAGTCGATGGAGTTCATCCGTCGAGACAGAGCTGGTGGCTTATATCCAGACACCGACATTGCTGTGGTGGGAATGTCATGCAAGGTTGCCGGGGCGGATGACCTCGAAGAGTACTGGGAAGTGCTCTCTTCTGGCAAATCGCAGCACGAAGAAGTGCCGGCGGACAGGATACCCTTTGATACTGCGTTCAGGGACGTGAATCCGAAGCGTAGGTGGTTTGGAAACTTTATCCGGGGACACGATATGTTCGACAGTAAATTCTTCAAGACCAGCCCTCGTGAAGCTGCGACCACAGATCCCCAGCAACGACAACTCTTGCAAGTGGCATACCAGGCAGTTGAACAGTCTGGATACTTCCACAAGGAACACGATGACAACTCAAGAGGAGTAGGCTGTTATATCGGCCTCTGCGGAACCGACTACGAGAACAACATTGCCTGCCATCCTGCAAACGCCTTTTGCTCCACCGGCAACTTGGAAGGTTTCGCGGCGGGAAAGGTGAGTCACTATTTCGGCTGGACAGGACCTGCTCTTGTCGTCGATACTGCGTGTTCGTCTTCTGCTGTTGCAATCCATCAAGCGTGCCGGGCTATTCTCAGCGGCGAGTGTGACGCCGCTCTCGCCGGAGGCACACACGTCATGACGAGCCCGTACCGATTCCAGAACTTGGCTGGCGCTTCCTTTCTTAGTACTACGGGACAGTGTAAGCCCTTTGATGTCAAGGCAGACGGCTATTGCAGAGGTGATGGCGTCGCTGCTGTCTTCCTCAAGAAACTCTCTGTCGCGATAGCAGACGGAGACCAGGTTCTCGGAGTTATTGCAGCCACGGGCGTGCAGCAGAACCAAAACTGCACACCAATCTTTGTCCCGAACTCACTGTCACTATCTGATCTGTTTAGAAGCGTATCCAACAAGGCAAAGCTCGAGCCAGAGGCAATTACAGTCGTCGAAGCACATGGTACCGGAACGGCTGTCGGTGATCCAGCGGAATATGAAAGTGTTCGACAAGTTCTCGGAGGCGCCAACAGGAGCAGCTTGCTAGTTCTGGGTTCGGCAAAGGGGTTCATCGGTCACACAGAGCCTGTTTCGGGAGTTCTGTCGTTGATCAAGGTGCTGCTGATGATGAATAAGGGATATATACCACCACAGGCCAGCTTTGACACCATCAACCCCAACATCAAAGCGCAGCCCTCGGATAAAATCGTGATTCCCACCTCGCTACGGCCATGGAACGTCGATTTCAAGGCTGCACTCATCAATAACTACGGCGCATCAGGCTCCAACGCCTCCATCATCCTGGCCCAGGGTCCCTCAAAGGATCGCCAGACAAACCGCCACGAAACGAGTGAAAAGAAGCACCCGTTCTGGCTCTGCGGCCTAGACGACTCTAGTATTCGCCGCTACGCCTCGGCTCTGTTGAGGTATATCAGCAAGCGCAGAGGCTCAACTCTCGAGACCGAGTTGACTTTGAGTGACGTCTGCTTCAATCTGGCAAGGAAGACGAACCGGTCACTCCCCCGAACCTCCATCTTCAGTGCCAAGTCACTCCATGATCTGTCGCAAACCCTACACTCGATTGCAGAAGATGGAGGCGGCGTCTTTACAGCTGCCTCAAAGCCGGAACGACCAGTGGTTCTGTGCTTTGGCGGCCAGGTATCTACCTTTATCGGCCTGGACAAAGAGTTCTATGACCGTGTGAAGATTCTGCGCAAGCACTTGGACGAGGTTGACACGGCTGCGAAAAGCCTAGGCAACAAAGGCATATTCCCCGACATCTTCCGACGGGAACCGGCAAAGGACACGGTCAAGCTGCAGACGATGCTCTTCGCCATTCAGTACGCAACTGCGAGATGCTGGATCGAGTCCGGTGTCAAGCCCGTTGCACTCGTCGGACACAGCTTTGGTGAGCTCACGGCGTTATGCGTATCCGGTAGCTTGACAATGCGAGACTGTCTCAAGGCTGTGGTGAAAAGGGCAACTCTGGTGCGAGATTTCTGGGGGCCCGAGAAAGGCGCCATGATGGCAATCGAAGCTGATCTGGAGAAAGTACACGACGTGCTCAAACGGGCTGCCGCGTCTCTTGGATCGGATCACGCAGAACCGGCCTCCATCGCCTGTTATAATGGCCCCCGAAGCTTCACGTTGGCTGGATCCGAGGAGGCAGTCGATGCCGTTGCTAAAGTTCTGGAGTCCGAACCAGCAAAGACAACCAGGTCAAAGAGGCTTGATGTGACGAACGCATTTCACTGTAGTCTCGTCGACAAGATCGAAGCCCAGTTGAACGAGTGCGGTCTTGATATCAGCTTTCAGCCGCCTACGATTGCACTAGAGCATGCAACTGAGCATAAACAGCCTTTGGACCGAGTGACTTCGGGATTCTTCGCTCACCATCTGCGGTCCCCGGTGTATTTCGACCGGGCGTTGAGGAGAATTGCCAACAGATATCCATCGTGTCTCTTCCTGGAAGCCGGTTCAAACTCTACAGTCACGAGCATGGCGGGCCGGGCTTTGGGCAGCAACAACGGCAACTTCCACTTCCAGAGCGTAAATATTACCGGTGAGCCGGGTACAGCGTGGAACAATCTAGCTGATTGTACGTTGGGTCTCTGGAAAGAAGGTCTCAACACGGCCTTCTGGTCCCATCACGGTCTTGATGTCCTGTCCCACGAGCCTCTTCTCCTACCACCCTACCAGTTCGAGCAAACAAAACACTGGATGGAGCTGAAACCCCCCCAGAAGGCCGTGCTGGGAGTTCCTCGAAGCAGCAAGTTGGGTGAAGATGAAAACAGCCTGTTTCACTTTGCCGGCTACACAGACAAGACCGAGCAGGCGGGCAGATTCCAAATCAACACCTCATCCAACTCATACGACAGACTGGTTTCCGGTCATGTGTTTGCAGAAACAGCGGCTATCTGTCCCGCCACCGTCCAGCTTGACTTCATCATCGAGGCTATTCGCAACTTGCATCCAGAACTGTATTCGCAACAATTCCAGCCGCAGCTGCACAATATCCAATGTCAATTGCCCGTGTGCGTCAACGCCAGTCGCACACTGTGGATTGACTTTGAGGACGCATCAGACGGCAGTCGTTCCCTCTGGAAATTCAGCATCGTGAGTACCGATGCGTCATCAAAGACGGACAAGAACCTGTCGGTGCACACGACCGGCACACTTAGATTCGTCCCAAGTCACGATTCATCATCCGATCTGGAGTTCTCCCGGCTTCAGCGTCTCGTCGGTAGCAGGCAGTGCACTGAACTGCTGAACAGCGGCGATGTCGAGGAGGTGCTCCTGAACAGAAGCATCTACAAGATATTCGCCGACATTGTCAACTACACAGATGACTTCCGCGGTGTACAGAAACTTGTCAGTCGTGGCAATCAGTCTGCTGCACAGGTCGTCCGTCAACATGACGCTACAACCTGGTTGGATGCTCATCTCGCCGACTGTCTATGTCAAGTCGCCGGTATATGGGCGAACTGCATGACAGACTGCAGTCCAGACGACATGTATGTCTGCAACGGCATGGAACACTGGTTCCGCAATCCGAACCAGGTCGGAAACAAGGGGATATCCGGGCGTCCTGCGTCTCTCAATGTGCTCGCGGTACACCACTACCCGTCTGACAAGGCGATACTGTCGGACATTTTCGCGTTTGATGCAAAGAACAATGAGCTGGTCGAGGTCGTCACCGGAATAAGCTACGTCAAGGTCGCAAGAGCGTCTATGAGCAAAGTTCTCCTGAGACTGACGCCGGGCTTGACGTCGGGGGCCGGAGCAGACGAACCTTGCGCAACATTCAACACAGCTGCATTAACGAGCCCTAGCCAGGTGGAACGACTGAGTGCTGCTTCGCCCGTGCACAGGGCTCGGGTATCCGTTGAGACTTTCCAACCGGCCGAGACGTCGGCAACATCGAATATTAAGCCGAAGCTCAAAAGAATCATATCCGAGCTCTCTGGTGTCGAAGAAGAAGAGGTCCAGGCCGAGAGTGCTCTGGCTGATCTTGGCATTGACTCACTGTTGGGTATGGAACTGGCCCATGAGGTGGACTCTGCATTCAAGATCAGTATTCCCGAGGCTACGTTGATGGAGATTGTCGACTTCTCCGGCCTGGTCAAGGTTGTTGCAGAGCTTCTGGGAGAGCCCATGCAAACGGATACGAGGGAGGACGAAGGGCTGAGACAGACTGCATCCAGCAGCACAAGTGACTTCGGTGACCGAACGAGCTCTGAGTGTTCCGGGTTTCAGACTGGAGTCAGCACACCGGCCTTATCAGAGCCCGAGGCCGTGTTCGATCTGAAGCTCTCGTATGATCTGGTCATGCAGATATTCAGGTCGGTCAAGGGGGAGACCGACGGCCGTATTGTCGAGCACGGTCTGGAGAACTATGCCAGAGTCACCGAGCCGATTCAAACCGAGCTTTGTGTATCCCTGACGCTTGATGCCTTGGATGAACTGGGATATAGTGTCAGGCAAGCAGCTGCCGGCGACTCCATCACTCGCGTACCGCATCCAGCTGAGCACTCGCGGCTAGTCGAGGCCTTGTACTCTATGCTGGAGAAGGAGGGCAAGCTTGTTAGGTTGGATGGCGATGGTATCACGCGGACGAGCACCCCGTGCCCAAGCCAGTCAAGCCAGGATATTCTGGAACGCCTCCTGTCGCGATTCCCCGATCAGCATGTAGCTGACCAGCTTACCTACTACGCGGGCTCCCGCTTGGCCGATGTTCTGAGAGAAGAGACAAACGGCATCAAGCTCATATTCGGCTGCACCAAAGGCCGTGAACTGGTGTCCCGATTCTACGCCGAGTGGCCACTGCACAAGTTGCTCTACAGACAACTTCAAGACTTTGTGCGCCGTCTCACTGGGGAGCTCAAGACCGTAGAGGGAGGCTCTCTCAGGATACTAGAAATGGGCGCCGGAACAGGCGGCACGACGAGGCTGCTTTTGCCGATACTTGCCCAGTCCAACCTGGCCGTCGAATACACCTTTACAGACCTGGCGCCTTCGTTCGTGTCCGCGGCGCGCAAGACGTTCAAGGACTATCCATTCATGAGGTTTCGCCAGCACGATATAAGCAAATCCCCCGCCGAGGACTTGATCGGCACTCAGCACCTCATCATCGCGAGCAATGCAGTCCATGCTACGCCTAATCTCAACATCTCGGCAGGAAACATGCGCAAGGCACTGCGGGACGACGGTATGCTCCTCTTGGTTGAGATGACAGGCCGCGTGTGGTGGATGGATCTGGTATTCGGCCTTTTCGAAGGCTGGTGGCTATTTGATGACGGCCGAGACTATGTCGTGCAAGATGAGAGACGATGGGAAGAGGACTTGCAATCGGCCGGATACGGCGTCGTCGACTGGACGGACGGCGTTCGACCCGAGAACAAGCTCGAGAGGCTCATCATCGCCTCTGCCTCGAAGAATAGATCTAGGTGCGCATCGTTACCGGTCCCTCCGCCATGTGTCAAGATCCCATCCACTGACTGCGCACTTCGAGAAGCAGTCGCTAGAGAGTACGTGGCCGAGCTTGCCACGGGCTTCATCGAGTCCATCGATGCCGCCGGGGCTATCAGTACTACTACCACGTGGACGGGAGTAGAACACGGCAGGGTGAGACGGGACGGTGGAAAGTGTGTTCTGGTCACTGGAGGAACGGGAAGTCTGGGCGCGCATATCGTCGCAAACCTGGCTTTGCGTTCAGACGTCGAGGAGGTGATTTGTCTCAACAGACGAAGACGAAGCAAGGCCGGGGCCGAGGCGCCCATGTTCCGCCAAAAGCAAAGCATCGAGGAAAAGGGCTTGGTCTTGCCTCGGGAGGCACTGGGGAAACTGAGGGTGTTGGAGACGGATCTATCAAAGCGGTTCCTGGGTCTTGCAGAGGCCGTTTACCACAACTTGACCACGTCCGTCACTCACATTGTTCACAATGCCTGGCTCATGAACACAAAGTGGCCACTCAAGCGGTTCGAACCACAGCTCCGCATCATGAGAAACATGATTCACCTGGCGCGGGACATTTCGATCAACAGCCATGTCCATGTCCGTGCCCACGCCCATGTCGGAGAAAAGACGTCGTTCCAACTCGTCTCGTCAGTAGCCGCAGTCGGATACTGGCCAGTGTGGTCAGGACAGACAACGGCGGTGCCGGAAGAGCGAATGACGATAGACTCGGTCCTACCCATCGGATACGGCGACGCAAAACACATCTGTGAGAGACTGCTGGACAAGACACTACACCTTTACCCCGAGCGTTTCCGCGTCACCGTCGTCCGGCCGGGCCAGATTGCCGGCTCCAGCATCTCAGGCTATTGGAACTCGACGGAGCACGTTCCCTTCTTGATCAAATCCTCGCAGACACTAGGCGTGCTCCCTGATCTCCCCGGCCATCTCGCATGGACGCCTGTCGATGCCGTGGCCGGAACAGCGGTCGACATCTTGACTCTGCCCAGCAGCTCGCAGGCTCATCCGGTGTATCATATCGACAACCCGGGGCGACAATCCTGGTCCGAACTGATGGGCATGCTGGCGAGGGCGCTGGTGGACATGCCGGGCCATCAAATCATCCTCATCCCCTTTGCCGAGTGGCTCGACGTGGTGAAAGCCGACGCCAGGAGGGACGGCGGACCTGATGAACGGAACCCGGCCTCGATGCTGGCCGACTTTTTCGAGCACGACTTTGTGCACATGTCGTGCGGTGCCATGGTCCTTGGCACAACGAAAGCGTGCGAGCATTCGGAGACGTTGAGGAATCTGGGTCCTGTAACGGAGGCCTTGTTGCGGTCTTACATCGAGTCGTGGCGAAGAGCTGGATTCTTGTCTTGACTTGAAACCAGTAACTAACTAACTTGACTAGCAGCTTGCATTTTAGACTGCCTAGTTGGCTTTACCGTCTTATGTTTTCTTGTAATATGATTAGCCAAGAAAAAAAAAAAAAAAGAATCTTGCCTCACTTCAAATTTGTCCCACCTCAAGACTGACTCCCCGGGGCTCGCCGTCTTTCTTTCAACATTCCCATTTCCCATGCCACATGCCGCTTGGCTGCCCGGGAACTTGATCGCTCAGTGTACGGAGTAGACATAGACATGTAACTATATGTTGTTTCTAGCCAGTGACCACGCTGCCTCGGAGAATCCGAATCCCCGACAACGTAACTAACTTGCATGTCTTACATTGCCGATAAGACAGACGCCCGGCTGAGTGGACAACATGGACGTCCATCTTTTAGGCTGACGGGACGTCGGCGCCTCGGCCTTGGATTTGAGCGCGAACATGCATGTTGCTCCTCCTATCAATCTAATCAATCAACCGGTTCTCTGTCGGACTACGAGCGCCCCCCCAATAGTTTACTGCATCCAGGCAATCCAGGCCAGGTTCATACCTTAGTTTGACAGGTTCAAGTCCATCGTTATGTAATGAGTCCATGTGAGGATAAACTAGGACCATGACACTGCGCGTTCCTCTGCCCTTTTCTCATCTCATTTCAACTCGGACCTCAACCACCTTGGCACAAATGCAGTCACCACCCAGTGCCACGTTGGATGCTCTCGACGCAGAACAGCCCTCCTCGCTCCTGGACAGTGATGCCGTGAATACATTCACATCTCGAGATGCCAACCATCTACAGAATCGGCCGTGTGCGGTCGAGAAACCGCAAGAAAAGGCCGGCCTTCCCCCAGACGGCGGCTTCGTGGCCTGGTTCCATGTTGCTTGCAGCTTCGCCCTGTTCTTCAACTCGTGGGGGATCCTGAGCACGTTTGGTGTTTTCCAGACGCACTATGAGTCCGGCGACATCTTCACCGCCTCTTCGTCTGACATCTCATGGATCGGCGCCGTACAGTACTGCATGGCCATGATGACGGGATTCTGGGCCGGCCCGGCTTACGACCGCGGATACCTCCGCCTGCTCGTCGTGCTGGGAGGCTGCGGTGTCGTGCTGGGACACACGGCTCTCAGTTTCTGCAAGACGTATGCCCAGGTCTTGCTCGCCGAGGGCTTCTGCGTCGGCATCGGCGCCGGCTGTCTGTTTGTCTGTGCCGTCTCGATTCTGCCCGGCTACTTCACCTCCAGGTTGGGCTTGGCCATGGGCATCGCATCGTCCGGGTCGGCCATCGGCGCCGTCGTCTACTCTGTCGTTGCGTCCAAGCTGTTGAAGCACCTTGGCTTCGCTTGGATGGTGCGCATCTTGGGCTTCATTGCTCTCGGCATCCTGGCGGTTCCTGTCGTTGCCATGAGAATGCGCAGGGCTCCGTCGTCGAGATCACGGGGCTTCATTGACAGGTCTGCCTTTACCGACGTCCCTTACTTGCTCTTCGTGGTTGGTACCTTCTTCGCCTCATCAACTTTATCGACTATCAATTCCTACATATCCTTCTTCACCGAGAGTAACAGGCTGGCGTCTCATGACATGTCCTTTTACATCGTTGCTATTCTCAACGCAGCATCGTTCTTTGGTCGAATCATTCCCAACTTCGCATCAGATCATTTGGGACCCCTGAATGTCATTTTCCCGTGCTCCCTGGTCACCGGACTCGTGTCTCTTTGCACAATTGCAGTGAATTCTCTGGCCGGCGCCATCTTGGTTGCCATTTGGTTGGGATTCTTCAGTGGCGTCTTCATCGCCATGCCTCCCGTATGCTTTGCGAGCCTGACGCAAGACAAGAGCGCCATCGGCACTCGCATAGGCATGGGCTACAGCTTGGCGGGCCTGGGATATCTTGCCGGAGCCCCGGCAGCAGGCAAGGTGCTGAACTCTGCCGGCGCACTGGATTGGCACTCGTTATGGTTGTATTGTGGGTTGATGTCTATAGCTGCGAGCTTGACATACTTGGCAGTTCGAGTGTCAAAGATGGGGTTTAGGGTTCTGGTCAAAGGGTGATTTCCGTACCATGTCTTGAGCCGGCGAGAAGACGAATTTGGCGAAGACGAGAAGGACGAGATTGGAGAGTAACAGCAGGCGGGAAGCGCAAGTAGAGCTGGTCTAGTCTGACTGATCAACCCTTTATATCCCCTCGGAGAAACTATGTTGATCTTTGTAACTGGTCCTTCTTTAGTCCTCGGGCGTCGGCGAAACTGTTGATAAGTTATATGTGGACCGCAGATCGACAACATGGCAGGCTGACGTATAAACAAAGAGGCTAAAAGGTGCCAGCTAGCCACTCGGTGCACAGAAAAGCACCCTCTTGGACACATTGTACATCTCTATTTATCTAAACCAAGGCGAGCCAGTAGTCCCTCTCGCTGAAACAGTCATCGCTTCTACGCAAACAGACTCAACCAATCCGCCATCGTGGAACACAATGTCCTCAACAAAGAACGAATGGCTCATCATGATACAGGACCGGCCGGGGGTCCTGCAAACTCGATACGACAACTCGCCCAGTCACATCGCCTACTACAAGCCCAGACGCGACCAAGGCCAGCTCATTTTCGCCGGACCCATGCTCAGCGACCACCCGCACAAGGCAGGCGACCCTCTCAACATCGTGGGAAGCATTCTTGTTCTCAACTTGGACACTCTGGAAGATGTGTGGGAGGTGTTACGCGCGGACCCGTTCAACAAAACCGGAGTCTGGGATTTGGATAAAACGACCGTCACGCCGTTCAAGTCGACGGTGAGAACCCCATTTTGGTCCAACTTGAGAGACTTGCTTTCGCTGGCGTCGATGAACGAATAAATGTAGATGGATGAAAGATGGGTTGGCTCCAGCATGCGTGAGGTTCAGGGTTCAGACTGGTCCCTCGACGGTGGGCAATGGTCTCGTTCTCGTTTTGATGCCTTTGGCCAAGCCTCTTGAATGCGCCATGGATGAGTTTTGGATGCAGTATTACGAAGAGTCACTTCCCGAGTTCATTGGAGGCACGTGCTGCTCGTGGCACTTGTGTTCAGCATGAAGGACGCGTGAGTAGGTACAACACAGGCGATATTGAAGCAGGTCACTAGCCAGGTATATTCATGTTCGATTAATTGTTGGTTTGGTCCCCGCTCCAAATTGGAATTCTGGGTTGCTGTGACTTGAAATATGTATTTCTAGCTACGCATGGGCAGTGACTGGTAGTGAACCCAAGGAAGCGTTGAGGCCATCGTATGGGGTTGCGTGCGGGACTCATTGCTGTAACCAAGGATCCTTCAAGAGTTCCTTTGCTGTCGGTCGCTGGCGAGGGTCCCAGGCAAGGGCCCTTCGCATAAATCGCAGGAATCCGTCTTTGTCTTGCAATTTGGTCTCTGCAGCTTCCAATGTCTTCTCGAGCGGCAGAGGAACAGAGTTGCCCCAGTTTCCTGTATAACGGCTGAGACTTAGTTCTCGACGCAGCATCTTCGTTCTCCGGACACGTACCGTTGGCATCCCAATATTCAAGGGCCCGTTCAGGGTTCAGCTTCAGGAACTCTGTAGGAGGTGGTCCCAAGGCGGCAATAAGCTCAGAGAGATGAGCGTCGTCAGACAAACTCCCGTCTTCTTCTCTGGCGCTGAATAGCGTCTTGCCCTCCAGTAGATCCCACGCCTAATGCTGGTGAGCAGCTTTGTCGAGGGATGGATGGAGTTTCAATGCCAACGACTTACAGTGAGCCCGACACTCCATATGTCAACGGGATAGCTCCATTGAACCCAAAGAAGGGTCTCGGGCGCACGATACATGATGGGCATGATGTGTCCGGCATGGGGACCAGGGCCTAGTCGAGCCTCTCCAAAGTCAGACAAGAGAAAAGGGCCAACATGCGGTTTCGTCAACCGGGAAAAATATATTGTTCGGTCTGGAAGCTTCTTTCGAGGCACCGGGTTAGACATCTCGCTATCCTCCAGCTGCCTGAACGATGAGTTGTCATCTGTCCCTAGAAGGAGGTTACCAGGGTGGATGTCTAATGGGTTTTATCTCATAGTTAGTCTCAAATGACTGACAAACTTCGCGTGCACGAGCTATTCCAGAGACTGTGGGATTTGCGGCATACCTGTGTGCACAGCTTGCACTTCCGTGTGCAAGAAATCGAGGCACTTGAGTAGTTCCATTATGGCACTCTTGACGAAACTCTCGTTGAATCCGCCACCTTTCATGAACACTAGATCCATATCACGCAGGCTCATTTGAGATGCTTGCATAACCAAGACTACATGGGTTCCATGAGGGCCGGTGACCTTGAAAGAATGAAGGAGCTTCCTGATTTTGCCTGCTCCTGCATGTGTGCTGGGCAAAACCCTGTTTAGTCGCTCATAGAAGGGCAACTCCCGATGTTTGGCAGAGTTGTGTATGTATACCTTGAGCGCTATGTACTGATGGTCCCTTCAACGCAGGGTCAACTTCCACTCTTGACGGCGATGAATGGCATACCACTCACTCAAGATCACGAGCTAGCCATATCGTGGAGGACGAGCCATACCCGAGCTTAGCTATTGTCTGGTACCTGCCATCAAACACTTCACCCAGCTGAACAGGATAGAAATGCCTGGCATTGTACTCTGGCAGCTGCTCCTCCTCCATATGCCGACCATTGGTGATGATGCCGAAGCCATGGGACGGAAGTTTTCGAGGTTCCGACCGGATAGGTGCCGCGGAGAACAATCCAAGCTTGCTAACCAGGCGACTCGCTCTCCGTATCGTGTTCATTGACGTGTGGACTTTTTTGGAAATATGAAGACAAGAGCGGCCCAAGATGCAGAAGTCAAAGTAAAGACAAGACGACTTGACTGACTGGTGTACCAGACTCGGTTCGGTCCGCCTAGTTCGTGGCGCGCGTTGTTAGTGAAGTGGACCCAGTCAGCCACTAAGCAAGGGCCAGTTTGATTAGTCAGCGTGTGTAATCGCAAACTCCCATTGGCTTTTTGGTCTGGAATTTAACTATCAACTCTTTCCTGCAACAACTAACTTACAGTTACCAGCTTACACGGGGAGATGCCTTGGCGAGACCACTACTTCTGAAAGGATTTAGTTCCCCATCAAGTCAAAAAACGGCCCGTACATACGGAATACATTTGCCGCACCCCGTCACGTAAGGCATCATCTACCGCCGCCCAAAACGTGGTTGCGCTGTCACACTCCAACAACACCATTCGATCACACCAGACTGGTTGACGGCGTGATGGGCTATTGAATTTGGCCAGGGATGAGTGCCATGATAATCAAACGCCTCGCCCCGTGCGCCGCCTATAACCTGGCTCCTTGACCATGGGGTGGCCAAAGTGCTCTCATGCGAGCACCGTCGTCCATGACGAGGAAGATTTGTTTTAGCTACACTGGCCGATTTGCACCATTGCGTGTTGAGAGAAAGCTGCCAGATGAAGCACCGGAAGGAAGACTTGACTGATGAAACGATCTCTTCGAAGTCGCACCCAACCAGCATATACTCGGCCGCTGTAGAAAGTAAGCAGGAAAGGCGCATGCAGTATAGCATAACCCAGGGTATGCGCGAGGAAAATGAAGACCGTGACTGAAGAACGAGGACGCTTTCATGCATGCAATGTGATTATCTATCATCTCTTGGGAACATGGAAGCCTGCCCTGACTAACATGACTTCGCACACACATTGAGGACGAGTATAGCTGGTAACTTAGACGGTGATTTCTCCCATCTCCGTCTCATGGATCACTTCCGTGAGTTACGGGCTCTTTCTGGACCTCGCTACATCACTCAAATCCCCGTCTGTCACAACCATCACATCATTAATGGCGTAGATTTGTCTATTGGTAGAAGTGGTAACGTTACTACTTGGTCAGCAACTCTTCGCTTTCTTCTTCTTCACGGTCAATCCTCATTGCAGGCGCAAAACAATGTTGCATTGCAGCAGATTAATATATTTTGAGACCCATCGGAGGTGAAATCTCGAAATGTCAGGCAAGATGGACCGTCAAAGGGGCCAACAATCATTGGAAGGTGGCCCGAAGCCGCACCAGTCCAATATGATGAGCTACAATGACACGAAGAACGCTCTTGACGTGCAAATTCAGCCACTCGCCCGTCCGCCGGGGCGGCAGGAATTGTATCAATGGTTCTCACCAAGCGACACGCCAGTAGAGCGCCGGCTGATCCTCAAATTGGACGTGTTGATTATGATATTCGTCTTTCTCGCCTACTGGGCCAAGGTCCTCGATCAGTCCGCCACCAGCGCTGAGCAGCATGAAAGAGGACTTGAAGCTGTTCGGCAACGAGCTGAACTACCTAAACACAAACATACATGGTTGGGTTCATTACACTGCAAATCGCTCTCACGCTTCTCGTGGGTGCTGACCAGGAGAACAAGCCTTGGCCTCTAAGGATTGACACTAACATACCTCACCTACAGATGACTCGCTTCTCTGCCAGTCACTTCATCCCTGCGGCAGAGTTGATCTGGGGAGTGTTGACGCTGGCTCAGTACAAAGTCACCAACGGTCATCAATTGTATGTAATACGATTCTTCGTCGGTGCCGCAGGTAGGCTCCTTCTTCCCTGCGGTGCAATGGTATCTCGGATGCTGGTACAAGCGATTCGAACTCGGTCGCCGAGCGCTGTTCTTGGACCATTGCCCTTGACGTATGCATGCTGACTATGTTTTTCGTGCTGCGAACATTCTGGACCAGAGAGCAAGCGATGGTGAAGAATTGAATCATGTAGGAGCAGTCCGTAGGCAATGCTTCGAACAACACGCGGAAAACTAAGTAATAGATGGTGACTGTCTGGGTACAAAGCGCCAAAGACGTTTATCTTGCCCTATAGGCATCACCTGGCACAAACGTTGATGGATAGAGTCGGTCTCCAATCCGAAAGTTGCAATTGAAGCGTGGGTGGCAGGCAGACAAATACGTATGAGATGTAGGAGTCGTTGATTTGACTGCGGAATGACGAGGCATGTGCGAAATTGTGACGAAGAAATAGTGCTTGCTTACATTCAATGTTTGCATGTTGTGTCTCGTCCTCTGTAATGCTTCTTGCTGACTGTTTCTTGTTCAGCTTCCTTCAGCATTCACGTGGAACCTTTTTATTTAACTGTATTTCATATGTTTCCCGTCCAACACCCAAGGCAGCGCTATCTTCAGCATGTGCTAAGCAATTCGAGCAGTAACTGTATCGAGCGCATATGATCATGGCATATCCCACCTTTAGGCACCCGAATAAATCATCGTCCAAAAAAACAGTCAGCAATGAGTGAGTCTGGTCAATCATCTCTATCTCTAGAGCAATTTGCACCGCCTCATGACCCCGCCGAAATTGTGTTTCATAACTTCACAAGCATCAGCCTTGACCCCTCCGGCCATGCCGTATTGCGACCGTTGTAGTACCCTTAATGCTCATGAGCTGCGAGAAAACGACCTGCCCTTTCACCCCGACCTAAGGTCCATGAAAGACAGTGCTGAGAATGGATGCGACTTCTGCTTCGTTTGCTGGAGTGCCTTCGGCCAGGAGGCCAGCCGCTACGTCGACATCCTTTTGCGTGGTGAATCTCCGTTTCCCGAAGGATCAAAATGGACGCCAGCAATATGGCTGAACGGGAACCAATTTGGACATCCGACATCTGGGGATACCGTTGCAGTCAGTCTTGGAATGCGAGGCCCCGGGTCTGAGTTTTGGCCAGACGTGAATCCGGAGCCTATCGAAGCAGAGTTGGAAGTATATGAGTATGTGTCAAAGTCGCCATCGCCAAGTGTAGGCTTTACCTTACCAATCGTTCCAGAGAACCAGGCATCTCGTCAAAGTACAACATCAGAGGGCGGCGAAGTACAGCGTTCCAGAACCCTGAACTCTACGTCACTCTCATCCGAGAATGGCTGGATACATGTCGTACAGAGCATCCTCGTTGCTCGCTTTCTCGAGGGTCTGAAATGCCCACCAGACTCATTTACGTGGGAGATCGTCTGAAGAACCAAGAGCCACGGCTCATGTCCACTGCAGAGCATGGCATTTGCGAACCGTACATGGCCCTTTCGTACTGCTGGGGTCCCAACACGACTGATATTCCGACATTGAGTGATGCCACTTACGCCTCCTTCACCAAGAGGATCGACGAGTCTACGCTGTCCAAGTCTCACAGGGACATGTTATCTCTCGCGCGCAAACTAGACATCAAATACGTGTGGATCGACGCCCTATGCATTATCCAGTTCAACAAGAGCGATTGGGAGAGTGAATCGAAACGCATGGCCGTGGTCTATGGAAACGCCATCCTTACAATCATCGCAGGGCGATCTTCAGACTCGAAACAGGGCTTCATAGCGAACAGTGATGAGAAAAACAGAATCTTCTGCCCAATACCCAGAGAAGCATCAGAAAAGTCGACAATCATGGTTGGTCTCAAGAGATGCACAGATATCGGGCCGACATCAACGAGAGCATGGTGTTTCCAAGAAAGACTGCTGAGCCAACGAGCCGTCGTGTTTGGTGTACAACAACTGAGATTCCATTGCATGGAAGGATCCGTGTATGAAGACGGTTCAAGGACCACCGAGAGATTAGCTTCCAAACTGCTCCGAGTATCAACGGAGCACCACGCACCAAAACAAGGACAGCAGCATAGAGCACAAGAGATACTGAAAGAGTGGTATGCCTTACTCTTCCCATTCACCCAATGCCAGCTTTCGAACCCACACGATATCTTCGCCTCCTTGGCAGCCATAGCGCAAAAGGCCGCCGCAGTCCTCCAGTCGCGCTATCTCGCCGGCATCTGGGAATGTGACCTGGCACGAGGACTCATGTGGCGGCCTATATACCACCTCACGCCCAACCGCAAGCCAGCAACACGGCCGAGGCCGACAAGACTGTCTGGTGCCTCTCAGACCATCATCATCATCCGCGCACCATCGTGGTCCTGGGCTTCTGTTCAAGGGGCCGTCATACAACAGACCCTTACGCCTCCCAATGTGGCTTTGTACGAGGACAGGTCCAAGTGGAAAATTGGACCTATCCTTTTGCACCCAGAGAGGTGGACGAAGAACTCGGAATGCGGCGTGGACAAGCTACACATGCCGACGTGCGAGTTACACTTCAAGGGACGCGTGGTCGAAGCACGAGTACTCGATGAATCACCCAGGTTGCGATACGTTGGCGTTGGCGTTGATGTAGGCGTTGGGGAACAGAGAAACTTGTCGACTAGAGCAAATATATCTAGAAAATACGGCGTCTTGCTGCTAGACAGCGACGCTGTGCGTGAGAGTCTGGACCCGGCTCTGCTCCTACATCACGTCACTGCCATTGGGTATTTCGATGTCCAGGAGGAGAAAGTCGGTTGTACAAGTGTGTACTGCTTACAAGTCGTACCGAAGAGCGGTTTGATGCTCGAGAGAAATCCCGATGCCTCATATAGCCGGCTGGGCTGGTTCATGTTGCAGCAGGACAACTGGTTCGCTGGTCAGATGGAAACGGACATTAGACTCGGATAGACTGTCAACAACACGTCCGCAAGCTACAGTAAATAATGGCCATCTACGAGGACATGACTAGTCACCAAGCCCAGCGGCTGGCATGTTTTGCATGTTCTTTGTGATGTGACCGCTGCGAGGAAACGCCACCGGTAGAAAGAGTCATCATAGTCTCACGGCAAAACAGTCTTTCTTTTCTTATTTTTTGGGGGGGGTTTTTTTTTTTGGTTTTTCTTTATTTCTGAAAATGCTAAACAAAGGAAAATAAAATATTCTAGCTCCACCCATTGACTGCGTAAGACGAATGACAAAGTTAACGTCTCCATGACGCCGCTCCAACCTCCAACACGATATGCTGACTGACCATCGAATTCATATGCCATGTTCAAGTTCCCAAACTCATTAACTTTGTAATTACCCTGCTCAGCAGCCCTTCATTCCATCGAAAGGAGTACAGCATTCCACAGCGGGAACCCGGTCCAGAATCTCATCAAATGTCACCGCTCGTTTCACACTCGTACCCTGCGGTGACATGCTCGTGTCCGTCTGGCCACGAGAGTATGTTTCCTCGCGTGCATCGTGCCCGGCTGTAGGTTCGATTTGCGATGCGCGAAAGTAGCCAGCCAGCTTCGAAACACTGCCGGTCAAACTGCGCAGTTTTCTCTTCTCCGAAGCCATCTTCTGCTTGTCAGACGACTTTCCAGCTCCCTCCGGGTCCAGGTCTTTGGCATCCTGTTTTCCACCCTGCAAAAGACCGATGCTTTCTCCGAGGGCGTCACAGTACCGTGGGCTTGTCATCCTCTCCTGCGCTGGAGCGACGTGCGGCGTATCGTCTTGCGGCACTTTTTGGATATCTGGTGAGGTCTGAACGCGCCTCAGCGGTCCGTATCGTTGGCCAGGATTGCCCTCCCAGTAGTTGCCCGACCTGTCCTGGTATGTGTAGGACTGGGTATCTGCATCGTAACCGACCCGGAAGACACCGTCCGGCAGATGCTCGTCGTCTGAATCTAGATGCGACCAACGACCCATGATGTATGAATGTGGCGGGTTATTGTTGCTCTCTGTTGGAGTGACTAGTATTGAGATGAAGAAGAAGAAGAAGAAGAAGAAGAAGAAGAAGAGAATCGGTGTAAGGATTCCAATGTGTGCTGTCCTTTTTATCTTGCGAAAAGCTCTGACGGCGTTCTTTTTTTAAAACAAAGTTTCGCCATCAAAAACTTACAAAGTTACTTGATAGCTTTGGGTTCGCCTCCCCCCTACTAACTTGCGCCAACGATGGTGATGGGACGTGCTTCTGTGACCAATGTTGGACGTAGGTGTCATCTTTCTTCGCCTTCTCCACGAGGTTGGTAGCACGGATAGCCTATTGGCCTCGCACGGCTTGGTAGCTGTGTGGTTATACGAGATGCACGCGACCCAACGAGTGGTTAGACCACCACACCTCTTTTCTGATTTCGAAACCCGTCGTCGTTTGTACTCTTTCCTGAAGCGGGTGAGTGACGTGGTTCAATCGATGTCACACAAGGTGTAACTAACTTAGGTCTCGCCAACTACTTCATATGCTAACACGGGGTCGAATGCAAGTAGGCCTTTGGGTTAGAATCTTGTATGTGGCCTTTTTAGCTGCACTACGGAGGAGTACATGGCAGCAAAGGTATACGATCTCGGGTATTCTCGTGGTCAGTGCGGTTTGGGCGAAATCCGTCAAGTGACAGAAGAACAGAAGATACTGTGTCCGTTAGAAGTAGATGGCCAGGATGAATCTTTCATCGTTAATCGACTGGCGGAACAGACGCTGCTATACGGAGTATTCTGCTAGAAGAATGGATCTATTGCACCGGTTTGATTGGGGAAAGGATGGATCCTTTCCTGCAGTTGTGAAAGCTGGTCATGGTTGAGTGATGTATCATATTAACTTAGGAGGTCGATTGCATCAGACAGAACTGAGTCGAGATCCCTGCCTACTGGACTCGAGTCCGAAATGAGCAGAGACTGACGACGAGTATGGAAATGAGAAACGGGACTCGTTGAAAGGCACTCAATGTTCGCTTGACTGGTCGATTGTCCGCATGGGTTGATTCAAGATGATCACCATCGATTAGCCAGCCATTTCACTCTACAAAGCATGCGACCATCGGCCTACATCATTGTAACTCCGATCACGTGCTCCTAATATATGTTGCAAACTGGCTTGTTTTTCTCATGCTGTCTGTCTCTGCTTTGGAACCAACAACTCAGCTTGGGCCCGTCACAGTGTACGACCAAAACATCGGCTTACAATGGCCCCTTCAGTAACCTTTCAGCTTTTACAAGGGATTCTGAGGCCACCGCCTAGCTGTGACGTGCTTGCAAGGGACTTGGTGAATAACCGCCTCTACCAAGCCGCCCTCCCTTGTCTCTCTAGGAGGAGGTCAAAAGGTCAAAACCACTTGGAAGCCACCTTACTGCTGCTACTCCGAAACATTTTGAACCGGCCTGACCTAGGCCATATTATCTGAGTCATCGGAAATGCACTTCCCAATCTTTGCCGCTAGTCTTACTCTATTAAGTGAGCTATCTTAGGATAGGATGATGCGGAAACCTTATTGGCGGTTCAGTCAAAGGTAACTTTATGCCAAAGGGCCAACCTTGAACAAACAATCCCTAGTTCCTGCGAAATGGTCATCGTGGGACAAAACCACAGTATGGACATACATTGGTCGCGGCATGAGTCACGTCGCTAAGCGCGAACACTGGTTGAATAGAACGTTGGAGCAAGTGTCCGAATGAGGCTGACGATCGAGGAATATACTAAGACAAGTAAGCCCTCTTATTAAAACACTATATAGCACACGGAGTGCAATGTATCCAGGTTGCAATCAAATAAAGCTACATTTCATAGGTAGCACAAACTCTTCCCTTGATCTGTTGCCTCGTCCATGGTACGATCTTAAGAGTCAGCTAGTTGATCCAGTGATCAGATTGTTGTGATCTGCGGCATCCCAAGCTCACGTCTGGTCCATCTCTACCATGCAGGCGGTGTCTCGGCCAAGTACATATATATCTTGCGATACATTCATGTTCTCAAGCTTGGTAACCACAGACGGTATCCAACGGAGGAAACATCAGCTACTATCACAATGCAGGATATGAACAGTGACGGAGTGATTTTCCCGAAACTCTGAAGCATTTCGATCTCACAACTACTAGTTAGTTCGTAGATAGACACTTACAGAAACATTGCTTTCCAGACGTTAATAGCGATAGGCGAGCGTTTACGTTGGCAAAGGTGGCGCCTTGAAACATGACATGAATATTCTCAACTAGTTTCGCCATCATAGCTCCTCGGTCCGACTACCCAGTAAACTGTGATGCAAAGTACGAAAAGACCAGGCGTGAGATTTTGCCTCGTTAGTGTCCGAGCACCCTCCTTCTCCTTGTTTTGTCGTCTGAAGCCGGCGTTCTGCTTTGGTAAAATATCGCCACCGTAAGCTTTGATGTACGCTGCTTCTCGTAAGAGCCATGAATGAACACTGCTGAAACACACACCCAACCGATATGACGATATTGGTAGTATAACAAGTTATGGACTCATCTGTATTGAGTCTATGGAACAGTGACGAGTTGGAGGTGACGACAAATGGGAAACTGAAACGTGTCCAGCTCACTGGCGATAGGGGGATGATGCATAAATGTAACCCGAGGGATTCGTCAAAGCCAATGATATAAGCAAATGACACTTTCGCGTCTCGCCCAACAATGGTGTTCTTCCATGGAACAATACACAGGTCACATCACGCTCACCGACCGGGCTGCGCAAAGTCAACGAACAAGCATGGCTGGCCATCATTGAATTTCAGCAATCCGTGGTGTTGTTGGCGCAAAGCTGGCGTTGACTTCAGAACAAGGACGGTCAGGCTGCAGATCGAGGTGCCACATCGACAAAGGGCCTGATAGAACCCATCCAATCATACATTCTATCCGTTTGCAGCACCTTCAAAGTCATGGCTTACCAAAGTTGGGCATGTCAAGAGATTTCAGATGGGACACTATCTGTCAACGTATATTAGAGTAGTTATAGTTATTCCTGCTTCCAGTAGAGTGGGGAGGTTATTCCTTCGTGACAAAATGAAACGGATGCTCTTGACATGATTATACGACCATGCCGCTCCGGAAATGCTTTTCTAGGTGAACAAGGCCACGGTAACTTGCTCTTCTAGCTTGGTCCAGGATAATGCCGCCCCAAGCCTTTCTGATATGCAGGTATAGCCCACCTTGTCATCCAGTCTGATTTCAGCACCTCTGATGTGTCCGGCCGCTCGCTTGGCTTCCATGCCAACATCCAGCCAAGGAGCTGAAGCAGCGCATTCCTCTCGTCTTCACCGATCATGTCAATTTTCCTACGCTGTCGCGGGCTTTGCACCCACTGCTCGAAGCGTCGCTCCCATGACCAGATGTCAGACTCATCGCTCAATGGCCTGCCTTCATCGTCGTACCACTTCGGCCGCTCCTCCCATTTCGCCCACCACGCCGGTGGCATGGGGCCTTGCAGATGTACCTGCTGCGCTAAGATGTCGTCCTGCGGTGCGAGTATCCCGTCAATCAGCGAGCGGGGGGCGAGAAGCTCAAAAATCACACAGCCCAAACTCCAAATGTCAGAGGCAAAAGTGAGGGGCGTTGTTGGTTCAAAGAATGCCTCGGGTGGGCGAAGTACAAGGGGTGTATATGACTCGAATCGAGACTTATCCTCTGGGCGAAAGGCCGTTCCAAAATCACTGAGTATCAGCTTCGCCTCGCCTAGAGCTATCTCATCGCTTGGTATGCCTAACCACACTGGATGCACCGCGTACGAGGGAACAGCAGGGTCTGTTGCTGCTGCCTTGCTGTCGACACGAACTACTGGCTCCTGCTTTGGCTGCCCGTACCGTGCGTATAGTTGCTCTATTGACAGGTTGCCAAGGGATGAGGGCAACTGTAGGAGAAGGTTGCCAAGATGAAGATCTAGGGCATGGTGTCAGCTGAGTTGGCGTGTGAAATACCAGGAAGCTCTCACCTCCATGGGCATAACCTGCATCGTGGACGAGCGACAAGGCCATGGCCAGTTGCGCAGCGAGAGATCTGGCAACATCGAGGGGAAATAAGTAGCTATCTGACGCCTCAGTCGCATCCCGCAAGCTGCATCGTGCCGGAAGGGTCACAAGGCATGGATGATTGCCGTTGGGTCCGCTGACCTCAAATCGATCAAGGACGAGAGGAAGTGGCGGTGTCCTGTTCTCCCTAATATCACAGTTCACAGGGTGGTGCGTAAGCTGGGAGAGAATATCAATCTCAGTGCGATCTGCAACTGAGATGCCAATTTTAATAGCGACATATCCCGTCGTCTTCTCGTCGAGAGCAAGCCACACTGTGGAGAATGTGCCGTGGCCAAGCTTATGCACTATCCGATATCGTTTGTTAAGTCGGTCATCGATATGGACTGGATGATAGCCGCCCGGTTGGTAGTTAGGAATATGCTCTACTCCATCAATATATCCGTACTCGACCGGTGGTGCTGACTTGGTTGAGTAGTGCGACTGGAGGAAGCTGACTCCTATGCGCGTCGTAAAGCAGGCCTGGGCGCTCGGGGGAAACACTTTGATTGTCGCGCGCCAGGAAATGAACGGACGCGATAGCCAAAAAGACATCTCCAGTGTGTGAGTGACCAGCCAATATCGTTGCTAGATGAGGCCTAGACTACATGTTGTTCTGGAGGCCAGTGTATCGACTCTGAGGATGGAAAGATGGTGTTGCAGAGACGTGATCTTTCGAAAATTGGGGTGCACAGACCACCAGGCATTTACAGCTGCAAGTGACTGCCTGACAGCTGCGATGTCGCTGTCTTGTCAGGTGACGGATCTGCACAGTCTGGTTCTAATGTTGGTCAAACAGCGTTGGGGTCAATTGAAAAACATGACCAGCTCACCGCGACTCATTGCTCCAACAACAAAAACTTGAGAATCATTTCGAATGCCCATGGGTGGTAGTAACTAGCGAATGGAAGTGGAATCAAGCGACATCGGCGATCCCCAGTGCTCAATCTCGTCTGCAAAGTACGACCCGTCACTATTTCAAGGCATAGTTTCAACAGTGTGCACTTTCTGCTCCTTGTCAACCTTCATCACCCCATCATCCACCTTCATACCAAAAGTCTCAAGGTTCCCCTTGCGGAACATGAGGCCCTGGACGCGAAGCTTCCCGGCTGGTCGCTCCGCAAGACGAAGATATGGCTTCACCGTGATGAAATTGGGGAATTTCTCCTGTCGTAAGATTTCCCGTTAGCCTTCGCGTTGCACGCCCGTTGAATCTTGAGAGGATACTGTTCCCGGACACTCACATTTGCCTCGTCGTCCGTCATATCTGGATGAACGACAACGTCACCGCCAGGAACCCAGTTAGCTGGCGTGCGGATCCTGTCATGCATGATACGGTCAGATGATTCCAGGGGTCACGCGATTTTGTACGACGGCGATTTTGTACGAACCGTTCTTGGTCCGCCGTCTGAAGTGCGTCTATGACTCTCACCACTTCGGCAGTATTGAACCCTACAGCAGCCGGGTAGTTGAAAACCGCCCTGATGTAATGCTTGCCCTTGAATAGCGGACCGATAAGGAACAGTGTGCGCGACTTAAAGGCCAGCCCGGTGGTGACTTCGTCGTCGACGTTGAGATTCTCCACGTCATTTTCGTCCAACCTGATATTGTTAACTGGAATCAATCTCGCCATTCGAGCGCTCTCAACTACCCAGGGGGTTACCCAGCTTACACGTTGTATAGGTGAGAGCGTGTACCGTCCTCATCCGTGGCAATGGGGAATCCGATGGACTTGACGCCCTTGCTGATATCGTCCACGTCACGCACCCATTCCTGATGAGGCACGTATGTTTCGTCTTTGCTCTCACTGGGTCTGTTGCTGGTCGTCATTGCCATTATTTTCACACTTCGCTCCGAGAATGTTTCCTGGAGTGCAGCAAACATGACCAGCTCTGTCGTAGCGACAGGAGTAAAGTCTAAAGCTCTCTCTTAGCACCTGCTTCCCGTCGAAGACGCCTCGAGGCAGAACCAACCACCAGGGAAGCAAAGCAAAATGGACCAGCTGTTCTGATATGAGGTTTAGTACTGGCTGACGAGAAGCAGCGCATTACGTGGGCTTTTCATACTCCGATATAGTCATAAAGACTCATGCGACCCTGATAGTATCCAAGGCTCAGTCATTTGTTTGCAGGACCTGAAATCGCATGGCTTGAAGACTTGGTACCTTTGTAGTATTGGCCTGGAAATCCGGCGCCACGCTTCCCAGGCGAAGTCTGCGACGAACAATAATCATTAGTAAGTCCGACGGTGAGTCTGCGCAGGACGTCCATACTTTTTGACTGGTTTGACTGCTGCTGCCATGTTGTCTTTGTCGGTTGTAGTCGCCAGGGGTCTTTTTCAGAACAGAACAGTAAACTGATGGAAGAATGTCTAAGTTGGTGACGCACTTAAATAAGTGAGTCTTGAGGCTCGGCAGGGTTGTAAGAGTGCGAACAAGGCTTGACGAAGCAGGCAGCTCAAGTCTCACTTGCAGCTTACGCTGCCTACACGAAACGCCAGTGTCTGCTTGAGCTAAATAGTCTTACCCTTCCTCCTGATGAATTGATGGTGTCGTGAGAGGCATGTTTCACCAGTTTTGTCTCCTTGCATGTCATCCTAATGTACGAGGCAGTCCAGGAAGGGCCATTTGATATTCATCATGTAGGCCAGCAGCTTTGACAAATGAAGTTGGCTTTGAAGCCGATGGACAAATGACACCACCTTTGTTGTCCCGTCAACCTCATTCTTTGGTTACCATATCACGCCAGAGAGCGGTTCTCGTCACATCTCATCTGACATAGAAAGCCACTTGACCAATTGCTATTGTCATTTTGAACCACCGGCAGTTCCGTCGTCTGCACACCATGCTGCGCCTTTTGCGAGACTTCAGCATATCCTGCACATGCATGCTAATATCCTCCAGTACCAATATATTACGCTGATTAGCGGGCGACCAACCAGAAGGGGTGGAATACGTTCCAGCGGCATTGAGGGTGCGTCTCAGAGTCGAAGGGCGAAGGTCAAGTGAGTACGGAGTATATGTCATCATGACATGAGGCCTTCCCTTCATGTTATAGCCCGAGGGGGGGAAATAGGTCATTGAATGTAATGTTGAGCAATAGCGTCGTTCCAAGAGGATTCTCAATCTCAGCTTGTTGAGACGAGGTGTTTCGTATTGAACCTACGAGTTCGATATTCACAAAGAAAAGCAACCTCCTTTTCTACTAGGGTTTTCAAGCCAAAAGTTCAGCATTCTTGAAGAGCCGTCGTTTTGGATTATATGGGCTTGGCCTTTGACAACCTTGGGAGACCTTCCTGAACGAAGATACAATCTCACGCGTCACCACGACACAGGAGGTGGAAATAACCCCTGAGGACTGATCTACCACTCTATGCTGCGATAAGTTTGCTCAACTCGACTTGTGTGCTCCAGATATGAATAGATGCGTGGCGGGGTGAGTGTAAAAGTGGCTGTGAGTTGCTCGGGGTTTGTAGCGATGCGAGGACCATACCGTCAATAAGAGAATGCGAGCTCTTGATCCAACGGTCAGCTTGTTTCCTGTACCCTGTACTTGTACAGCAACGAGGCAAAATTGTTGTTAGAGCCGGCGTTGGTGACATGGTAACGCTGGTGCTGCGGGCACCACTCAGAACGAATGGTGACCGTCCTTTCACTCTTGCCAGCTTTTAAGGCTGCTTACTCCGTATGGTACGCAAAGTTCTTGGTCCATCGCACTGCTCTTTGTCTGCCATAGGTATCGACTAGTGGCCAAGTACTACCCGAAGGAAGGAATTTGCAAGACTGAGGGTATACTTGAAACCTTCCTTCCCTCTCTTCTCCAGCCTAGCAAGTCATAGTCCTAGGCTACCATGCTGGCACAAAGACTGTAGTCAGGCAGCGTGAAAAGCTATGATAAGTGTTCCTTGGGTGAGGCAGCCTGCAGGATGACTCTGTTATTCTCGGGCCGGGTCCAAGATATGGCGTAAGACGCGGTGGAGCGACAAACGACTTAAGTAGCCATGGAGTGCTCGTTCTTACTTTGACTGGCGTCTTGCATCTTGGCATCTTAGTGGTTCATCTAATTGTACCAATCGTTACTATATTACGCCGCATACGGTTCAAATTACTTACTGTGTGGTGGCGTATGAAAGAAACCAACTCGAGAGGCTCTCGTTACTAGCTGAATTCTACATGACCAAGATGTACTGGACAATGTCAAATCAGCTTGATTAAGGCCGAAGGATTTCTTAGATGACGCCTACCGATGAAGACTGTGTGCAACTCCACTCCTGCGACTTGTAATATTTCACCTTCTGCTCCCTCGAAGTTGACCCTTTCGGCCTTTCATCAGCATAGGAAAGTGCCGAGTCTTTGAAAGGATCAAGTTCAAAATCCCAGACCCATCCTTTCCCTTGCAGGGTACGAATGACATCCATGGCCCAAGTCACACAGCTCTGCTGTGGATGTGTATTTTTGACCGGCAGAGGCACTCTCTCAAGCAGACCTCGAAGCTCGGCGATCGATACCCCGTGTGGCAGCTGCCCAATGACGATTCTCCCAATAAGCTTGGAGCTTTTTTCAGGATCAATGTCTTCCCTGACACGAAACCACCAATCCGTAGTAGGGTCTGAAACTCTGAATGTAACAGGTTCGATGGTAGACGACCGCCAGGGCGCTCTTCCGACAAACAGTAGCCGGGCTTGGCCTACAGGCGGACCAATGTGCAGAAGGGATTACGCGCCGGTGCTCAGAATCCACGACGGTGGAAGCATTGTTGCTGCCGACATGCGAGAAGAGTTCAGGCAATGAGATGCCTCTGGCCAGCGAGACAGTGGAGGGTGTGATACCGTGTCTGCATCAAGCATCGCTTAATCCGTACGTAATGTGAGCCTTCCCGGGATGTGAAGGGATGTGAAGGAACATGGGTGTCGAACTGGATAGGCGCCGCCTAACAAAGTTGATCATGAGGTCTCGCCAATCGTTGTACAAGAAGACCATGCAGTAGTGAAGGAATATAGTTGGGCAGGATAGTGAGACCGAGAAACGACGTGGATTAGATTTGTGTGACGAGAAGGAAGTGAGGAGACAAGCTGTGAGTGGATCAGCGTGATCATCACTGCTATCAACGCGATAGAAGTAGCGTGACTGCGTCTCAACCACGATGACTTCTTTTTTTCGTGAGGGATGGAAGAAGATACGTAGCAAAAGCAACATTTCTCCGCGGCAAATAGGTCCGAGATGAGTCGAGAACATGGCACAGTCGTCAAAATTATCTACATGACGTCTTCATGATCTGCAGCATTCACCACGGTGCCATAGTTCCCTCTAGATAGGGCTAGAGACCACAAGTCCTTCATCTGACGGCCTATCCTGGCTTTCAACCAGGCGGCGGAAGGATTGGATCCTGGGTTCTGGTAGCGAACTCCTTCACGATACATGGAAGTCGTTGTGCCTGGCTCCGGAAGCCTCCTCCAGAGAGTCCTTTCTGCTCTTAATTCCATCTCGTAACACGGCAAAACAGAGCGAAGGTAATCGTCCCAGCCATGACCGAAAAAGCAAGTATAATGTGCCTTTGTGAACTCCCAGTATTCTGGATACCATCCCGCATACGCCCAGTCAACAATAGCAGCAAGGCGTCCGTTTCTCACGATGATGTTCCTCGGTGCTAGGTCCGCATGGGTGAAACAAGTCCGGTAGCAACTCGTGTGGACTTTTACTACGTCCTCGCCAAGGAATGGCGCGACGTCGTCCATGCGCAGGTGCCCTCGTGCCAATGAATGGAACTCCTTGTGACTTATAGGCCCGTAGAAACGGGCTCCAATCCTACCATCATAGGCGGGATTCTGGAGAGCGGAAGAGACCACGTCTGGTGCTGGGGGCTGAAGTACGCGAAGGCTAGAGATATGCTGCGCAAGGTCGGCGCAGATAGTGTCCAGTTCGGATACCGAGAGGCGGCTCCAAGCGCTGTGCAGATCTTGACCCGGAACATAGGCCATTTCGATATAGATCAAGCCCTTCCTCGTGGTGTGGACAGCATAGATCCTAGGCACCGGAATCGTTGTGTGTGAGGCGACATATTGCATAGCCTCCACCTCGGGGGGATCGCATGGTCCCTTGATAACGCGGTGCCAACTCACTCTTACGACAGAGGGGCCTAGAGGAAGAAAGAGCAGCTTGCCGAGCCAAAGTCGCAGGCGGAGTGGAAGTAGACTCCCGATGGATAGAGCCATGTGCGTAGAATCGTATTACTCCAGATGGCCGGAGTGCCTTGGAAACATCAAGAAGGGAAGGAAGTTGGCTTCTGGTCGAGGAAAACTTTGTCTATGTTTCAGCCACATCTGATTGTGGCTTGAGGAAGGCGTAGTCATCGTTTCTGTCACAACGTAACTAAAGAATATACGTAGTTAAGTCTTCAACCCCCATTCAGCACGACTAAAGTCAACGTTGATCAAACAGCTCGTCGTTACGCGGCAAAAATTGTGCAATTGTTCGAATGATAAAGCTCGCCGACCAGCTTTTGCGATGACAGCCACGCCGTCCGAGCCTACGACTCTAACGCCCTCAACGTCACAAAATCACAACAAGCCTGCGAAGAAGTCTCGCGAGGTCGTTTATTTCTCAGCAAGGAATATCAGATATGTCTCAAACCTCGGCTTCCAGTTGCTGCAGGTGAAATTTCCAGAACCCGACTTATCCAGCACAAATGCGCACGTTCATGGTGTCGTCCGGGGGCTCAAATCACCAATCTTCTAGAGAATGAATATTAAGCTGGCAATGCTATATGCTCTGTTGCACCGACATGCGATCCATACAGAGGAGTATGTACTGCTCCTTCATCCTCATCCATCATCTCGTCTCATACCTCTGGTTGAATTGCTTGTCTGACAGCGTTTAGGTTCCCCTGGAAACAGGGCGCCCTTTGTATACTGACTGACGGCATATCCCAAGCGGAGGGTACTATAGTCTAGCTCAGCATTGATAGGATCCGCCAGTATGGCGATTCTAGGGGCTATATTGTTGCCAGCTCAATTTCTTGTTCGGAGAGAATTCGACGCGGCCTCCCCGAGCTTTATTCTGCCCAAAGCGCGCTACCCTGAGGGCCCTACCTTTGTGAGACTGCTTCTCATGATAGCCTGAAGCTGACCGGCGTTCTCAGGTCTACATTTCTTTGCGTACGACAATTCTAGTCTTCATCTCTATCAAGGCCATGGGCAGGCAGAGGACGCAGACGAGTCACTCTCAAGCCATGGTGACAAAATCGTGAACCGGCCGCGGCAGACCCAACCACATGAGAGTGCTAGTCAGAACAGTCTCGCCTCGTACACCGTCGACGGTAACGTCACCCTATTATGTCGACGGCGACAGCAGCATCAATAGCGACGGCGGTAATGACGGCGATGACGACGACTATAACGATGACGGAAGCTCGACACCGCCATGCGAAACAAACGTAGTCGTGCATGACTGACACAAACAGCTTGCAGGGCGGTGGAAGGATGAGCACCTCCTCTGGTGAGGAACTGTAACCTGCTCGTTACAGCTACCACTGAGAAGCGCAGCCAAGGCCTTTCATCACTGCACCACCCTCAAGTCAAGACGGCCATGCGACTGTCCGCCAACGTCAAGAGCAGCCACCCGAAGCAATATCATGGTTGACGCGTCAGGGGATGCATGGCTGCTTGATTGGGATCTCGCTGGGTATTACCCAATCTATTTTGAATATGCTATCCATGTCGAATTTCAAGATGCCGGAGAGTTGGGGCTATTTCAGGCGGTTGCGTTGGTGCATTGTCGCATGGCTTGCGGCTGGGCGATATGAGAAGCAAAGCAGACAGCTTTCGCAGCTACCTTCGGCAGGTATTATTATACTATTGTTATCTATTGATATGATATCTTTGATCTTGATGTCTTTTAACCTTTGCTTTATGAGATGATTTCCTCATACAAAAAAGTAAATATATAAGAAAATATAGAATAACAGAATAGAACCTTACATGAAGAATGAGGATTTATCATTATATATATTCTACGTAGAATATCTAGATATCTCTATTTACTCATTAAGTTACGTTATGGTCTGAGCTTGTGAGCCTGACCTTTGTGTGAAATATATTCTATGAATAGCTCTTTATAAAAAGACTAGAGAATAGGCTTGTGCTTCCACCAGGTCCGAGTGTGCCGGCGGAAGGATGAAGCATGCGCGACCTAGGCCCAGCAGGACAGGATCCGATCAGTCACTTTAGCCTGTATTATTATTATTATCCGAGATGCCTATTCTGCATAGGAAACTTGGCCAAACGCCACGCCAATACCTGAAGAACGGGCTCAAACTCTGTGACGCCGTCAGCAAGCTTCCCCGCATCCCAGTCGAAGCCACAGGATTCGTATAACTAACTAAACGTTTGCTGACATGTTTGTTTGACTTTTCCTCAGCGCAGGATGGAACGTCCAGAAAGGAACTCTTTCTTCTCGAGTTAACTTTATTCATGTCGACTGTTCACCGGTCCTTGTACTTTCGGTCCTCAACGCTGTCAGAGTCTCTTGTTCACCTTCATAGACGCACCTATACCGTCTCGCGACGACTCGCCATGGCTACACACTATAACGCTGTCATCATTGGCTCCGGCCAGGGCGGCACGCCTCTGAGCATGGCATTCGCAAAGGCCGGCAGAAAGACAGCCCTTGTCGAGAGTACACATATTGGCGGCTGCTGTGTCAACGAAGGCTGCACGCCGACCAAGACCATGATTGCCTCTGGCCGAGTGGCCTACTTGGCCAGGCGAGGTCCAGACTATGGCATACTGAATCCCACCCATGAGCATGTACTTGTTAGTATGGAAAAGGTCAGGCAGCGCAAGCGCGACATGGTTGATAGTTTTCGCTCCGGTAGTGAGCGCAGAGTCCGCGAGGCCGGCGTGGACCTTCTCATGGGCTCGGCCAGCTTCCAGAATGAGACGACGATTAAAGTCAATGGTCACGACGGTGCAGAAAAGATGCTTACTGCTGATAAAATCTTCATATGCACCGGTGAGCGGTCCGCGGCTCCTCAGATAGACGGCTTCGATGCCGCCAAGTTCCCTCCTGGCACTCTTCTCGACTCTACTTCCATCCAGGAACTGGAAACTGTCCCCTCGCATCTCATCATAGTTGGGGGCGGCTACATCGGTCTCGAGTTTGGTCAGCTCTTCCGGCGTTTAGGTGCCGAGGTGACCGTTATCCAACGGAACTCTCAGCTGCTGCCCCGTGAAGACAAGGACGTGGCGGAGGAGATGCTCAAGATTCTCGAAGAGGACGGGGTCAAAGTGCTGCTTCAGACATCCCCAGTAGCAGTTCAAGCAACGGGAGACGGTGATTTCACAAAGGCCATCACAGTTTCCGCTTCCGGCCGTGACGGTGCGTCGCAAATCACAGCATCGCATGTTTTGTTCGCCACGGGACGCACCCCCAACACGGACTCCCTGAACCTCGAAGCGGCTGGCATAAATACGACGCATCGTGGTCATGTAATAGTTGATCAGACTCTGCAGAGCTCAAACCGACGTGTCTGGGCCCTCGGCGACGTCAAAGGACCGCCGGCTTTCACGCACGTCTCCTATGACGACTTTCGCCTACTTCGGGCCAACTTGCTAGAGCAGGGCTCCCACCCCACGATTCTCACGACTGTAGACCGTATCCTGCCTTATGTAGTCTATACAGACCCGCAGCTTGCTCACGTCGGGATACACGAACACGAGGCGCGAACCAAGTTCCCAAGTGCCAGGATCCAGGTGGCCAGTATGCCCATGGCTTATGTGGCACGAGCGTTGGAGACGGATGAAAGCAGAGGAATGATGAAGGCCATCATCGACGCCGAAACAGAACATATCTTGGGATTCACATGCCTGGGCTTGGAGGGCGGCGAGATCATGAGTGTCGTGCAGATGGCCATGATTGCAGGTAGTAAGTGGACAGCACTGAGAGATGCCGTTTGGGCTCACCCATCGCTTGCCGAGAGTTTGAACAACATCTGGACTACTCTGAAGTAGCTGTCCAGATCTTGTCTGCGGCAAAGTAACTATGCCCTGTTGTCACTCTTTCAACTGCGACTCATCACATGGCCGACTCGTCATCCCCTTCAACAACCACTGACAAACAAGATGAGCCATTCTATGCCTTTTCTCGGTTATCCCTACTCCACCATGTTTTTTCACATGGGGAACCAAGCACAAGTTTTGGCAGGTCTGAAAGTGACATGGAAATGGTCCCAATCATCGCTTGGAAGAAATAATCCTGACGCAGCAAGCGTCAGAGTGAAGCCCTCGACGGTCGCCGTTGAGGGTTCTGCTGGTCAGGACTACACGCATCCTTGTACCAAGTTGCCTGTAGAAGTTTTCCATACGTATACCACCATGACTTGATGAGCGGATATGTACTATCACCAGGTATCTCTTTTTCTACTCTGCATTATCTCGCATGGGCCGGTTGACACGTATCAATGACCATACTAGACCGCCACAAGGCATCAAAGATTTAACGTATCCTAAGTTTCTGCATGACGCCAACTTTCGTCCAGGACATGAAGCAAACACTACTAGTACGGACTATGGTCACACTGGGGCTTTTGCTACGACAGAGCGGTCTCGCCCATCTCTTGTCTAAAAAGAGGACCTTTGGACATCAAAGTCGTCTTGTTAGTTTATTTTGAGCTATCGTCTCTGGACTCCCTCTGATCCTCGTCACACCCTTGGCATTTGGAAGTTTGCCTCTTTTTCCTCCTTCTTTCAGCTCCATTCTTTGCTTATCCTGTGATTACTCCTCTACTGCTTGACTAAGTGTGAGAGTTGATGTGCAAGGCCCTATTTCCCCTAGTTCCTTGTCTATGTGTTAAATAACCCATGGGCATGTCTCTTCACTTGGCAGAGAATCACATATTCGACATGCTTTGATCTCCGCACGTGGACGAGTTTTCGCCTTTTTCCTCCGCCCGGTTTAACGACTACAAAGGCCTCGCATATGGCTCTGCTTTGATTATAATAATGCTTCTGTCCTATCATGTCACTTCGCATCGACGTTTGAACGGCCGAGCAACACTTGGAGTGATGCTTCGTCCACGTTTGCACGCACTTGTCTGGTCATGTCTCATGTCAAAATCAATGGAGTTCTTCTCTTTGGCAGGCTGTTCAATGAGCTTCTTAGCGTTTAATCAATGACTACTGTCCCGCTGCCATGGACTATTGCCACTCCCCGTGACACCAGAATGGCAATGAGGACAAGAATTATATCAGATCAGACGACTCGCTAGTCTGCCGACTGCCTTGGTACCGCGACCCTTTGACCATTATGGTATGTAGACTGAGAAAGGGGTGGAATCAACGCAAGCAGTTCGAGGTGACAAAAATGACCGCACAAGTAGACGCACGTTTTGGGCATTCTTCATCAGCAGTCTGCGTGCCTAAAATAACATCGTAGCTTCACATGACACAAGCAAGGTTGAGGAGGGAAATCATTCATGACTCTCATTTGGCACAGCTTCCCATACTTGAGTCATGAAGAAAAATCACGAATGTAGCCGTAACGTATTTTCTAAACGCGCGCGTGACGCTCAAAAACTTTAGGGTAGCACTGCATATGAGCAATAGCCTCATGCAAGAAGGGTAGGTATGAACCACGTTGAACAGACCACCGGCTATGGGACAGGGCTAGACTGCTCTGGAACATCGAACCTGATCCAATCACGTGTAAAGCGGCTAGGCATATCTGCCTGAAATGTGTATGAGTGAGAACTAAGCATCTCATTGAAGTATGATTGGGAGCACACATGTTCGAAAGGGTCGCCAAGCGTTTGGATGCCGCGGACTAACTTTTGCGTCGCAAGTCCAGACAAGCCAGTTGGCAGATCGCTCTCTTGAATCCCCTTTGCTGGTGGCTCAGCGCCAGTTGACTGACGCCTTCTGCTGTTGCTATTCGTCGCCACAGGGAAGCGCCACCAAAGTCAGTCATCAGCCATATGAGCAATATCACTTCATCTCTGCCCCAAGGCGAAACGTTGAAGAGCGGGATGTTCCGCGACTCAAAAGCGCAAGACCACGAGCAGTCTGACACTTGCGGGGTTGCACAGTTCTAAGCCAGAATACTCCGTTTGTAGCACCCATTCCCGTGAATAGCCCGGTCTGTTGGGTGACGTGGTGATACAGTTGAAGGGACGTGGTGATACAGTTGAAGGTTAGTTGGCATTGAAAAAACCAGAACTGGTCCATGATCACCGGACAACATATCTCGGTAGGAGCCGGGGTCGAGACGGTCCGGATTCACTGATGCTGCCTGAATTGAGCGCGAGCTTGTAATTGTACGGGTAAGCCAGGCTACAGGACGAGACGCAGATATGACCAAGGAATGACAAGCAGGCCGAGTGATGGGTGGTGCCCAACTGTGATGTGAATAGGAGGATTTATGTCGGGATCTACCTCCTTTGTTGGATACGGGGAAACATAGCGTTTCCTGAGGGGTGACGGTGGAGGGGTGCAGCTTGAGAATCAGACGAACGAGAATCGTCGGGCCTGCCACATGGGAAGAGCCTTGGAATATGGATGGAGGAGCTGTTGGAGCAAGATTCTTGTGCTTGAACTAGCAGGCTTGTCGTGCTGTCATGGCTTTGTTCAAGACAACAGCAACGATAAATTACCCGTGGCATGAATTGACTCGTCACCAATGACGCTGGCGACACGGGGCGGAGGAGTGGATATTTCACGCGTTGCATCTAATCTTGCGCCTGCTCTGGGAAATCGAGCTCCGAATGGCAAACGATGATATATGGCTGACGATATCCATGGCTGTGAGGCCAAATACTGATTCGCCCTGGTGGATCTGATGTGCCGGGCGGCGACCAACGGATCGGGTGTCTGGGTAGGTATCACAGTTGGTCCGGTGACATGCTTCCCCAAGTGAAAGAAGGAAGAAAGAAAGAAAGAAAGAAAGAAAGAAAAGGAGAAAAATTCTGTTGTCTGCGTCCCCTCACGCATCCTCGCCGTTTCAGCGCGGTACCCTAGGTGGGAAGGATTGCTTTGTGCCGAAAAGGATGAGACGCACCAGTGCAACAATGCTAAAGTGCGGCCTCAACGTGGCTCCTCTTGCGACAACAGGTTCGACATTGAAGCCATTGCGAAGTCAACTTAGCGCCAGGCTCGCCGGGCCTGTGCTCAGTCCACCAGCCAGCTTGTTTGGAGTCTTGATGTCTTGCGTAAGCGAGGAACCTGTGCTCCATGGCACAGCAGGGAAGCGTGCCGGGCACCGTACAGAGTACATGGGGCAATATCCAACAAGGCGGAAACGCCAATGAGCTATTCGCAGGCCAGAGCTATCTTTGTTGGTGGGCTCTTTGGAGTCTCAATCCAACCACAACGGCGGAGCGTTTCCCCTCCCCCCAAAACCGTGAGCTCCCGTGGCGGACTGGCATTTGGCCACGGCCTCGTGTAACCTCTAACCTGTCGTCAACCTATCGCCATGGCGGTGGTCGAGTTGGGATAGGAGACTGGGCCCGTAAGCTTAGGCGGGAATTCAGGCGTGGCACTGGGCCTCGACGCTCGATTTTGATGCTCTCGATGTTTTTGTTTGGGTGCTGCAGCGTGCAAAACATGACGGTCGATTCTAGCTGGCACTTGGCTGGCCACTTTGTTCAGCCATACATGGCGTCGTATCAGCTTGGCAACTTGGTTTGTCGTGTTGTCTCGAGCGGACCAAACACTCCTGTTGATCAGCCCCAGAGAGAACCCAGCCGTATTATGTCAGCACATTTGCAGCCGGGTTCCCTGGTATTCCATCCTCGCCGAGGATCACTATACGAATACGTACGTAACCTAGGTACGGAGTAGTCAACTCACCAGCTCGAGTCCGAGTTTTGGCTCCAGGATGGATTAACGGCGGACAGTATCACAACACTTGTTACGCCACTTGGGTGAAGACATCGTGCGTCACAAGTCTTGTTTGTCGGGGCTTTTCTGGGATTTTCTGCATAGAAAAAGTGGACCAACTTCTAGAGTCAAGTTCTGGTTGACGGTGAGTCTCCCTGAAGCAGGAGCCGCCAGGTCTTGACCGGGTGAAGCGCTCCTTCCGTCAAGAGCTCTGTGCACGACTGCACCGGTGCTTTTGTCCCGTTACTGGCACTTCTGCCACCAGACCAGACTGTTGCGTCAGCTTGTACTCTGTACTTCATAGACAACTGCCTTGGCGTGTGGCCTGCGAGCTCTTCGGGGCAGTGGCTCCCGCCAGACTTCTCAGGACCCCGGCGTGGCAACTTGGTTTCGGAGAAGAGACCCACTCCTCTGCTGTCTTGGCCACTCATGTGCAGGTCCGTAAGCCTCAAAGCGGCCCAGAACGTCTTGAACGTCCACCCGTTCGCTGTTGCGGTCCAGCTTCCAAGTTCCAGCTTCCAGCTTCCTTGCTTCTTACTTCCTGCTTCCTTCCCGGGCAAAAACATTGAAATACAAGATCCAGCCAGCCAGCTTTACGACCCTCCGATCCGCGACGCACTTTGCTTTACGTCGTGACCAAAAGAAACAGAAATACAACGCAACGCAACCCATCCAGTTGACAGGATTGAATGCAGCTCATGCTGTGAAACACTTACACTGCGGCCACGCCGATCAAATTTTGCAAACCTCCAGACCACCTGGCTGTGGATGTGGAGTCTGCTGGTTCAACACTCAACACACCAGAAGCTTTTCATCCGCTTCGCCCTGCTGCAGCCACCAAGTCGACTTTCTCGTTCCATCACAGCAAGTTCCCTTCTGCGCCTGTTGACGCTGCGCAACTGCTGTCCCTATGCGCCGGTAATAAATAGCTACCTGCCAGCAGGGGCCAAAACATTCTCTTGCCCCTTCCTTCATCCTTCCACAGTCTCGTCGTAACTGTCCCTCGCTATTCCTTGGACGAACCGCATCATAGAAGCGCGACGTCGTCTTTGGGCGGCTCACGCTTCATCCAGTCATGACCGTCTTCGTCTGCTCGCTGTTTCTCCCCAAGACAATTCAGTTCAACTTGCCCGGCACGCCTCCTCGAAGAAACACTTTGAAGCGCCGGACCAAGGCGACAATCCCGCCGCCGCAGCTGCCCACGGCCGCAGCTGTTGAAGCGCAGCCAAGTCTCTTTAGTCCGCGACCTGTCATCACCCCGCCTCACACTCCTACCGACGAGACGGAGTCTCCGGACCCTTTCGCGAACGAGGATGGCCTACGCATCCAGTTCCCGCATGAACTTGGCTCTCCCACCGATGAGATAGCATCTCGCTGGGGAAATCGCGCCAACCAGCCTTTATCCCGAGCCAACTCGCCCCCGCCAGCCGAAATATTCGAGCGAGACAAGACCCTGGAGAAGGCTCGCGAGCTTGGCCGTCGAGGCTTGTTGCAACCCAAGACGTACATGCGCAGTGACAGCCACGACCGTGTGTTTTCTTCTGCTCCATGGATGGTCGTGGATGCTGATCAAGGCAATGGTGGGCTGCGTAACGCCGCAGAAGCCGCTGCTCGAGACGGTAAACTTGGGGATTACACCTGGGTAGGGACCTTGGGGATGCCGACTGATGCCCTCGAGGGCACACAGCAAAAGATGGATATCGAGGACACTCTGGCAACCGAATACGATATGATGACTGTATTCTGCTCCGACAAAGACTTTGATGGACACTACAGCCACTTTTGCAAGCAGATCTTGTGGCCAGTCTTTCATTATCAGATCCCAGACAACCCCAAGAGCAAGGCTTACGAGGACCATTCTTGGAAGTACTATGTCAACGTCAACCAAGCGTTTGCGGACAAGATCATTCAGAACTGGAAGCGGGGGGATGTCATCTGGGTACATGACTACCATTTGCTGTTGGTGCCTGGCATGGTACGAAAGAAGCTCCCTGATGCCAAGATTGGCTTTTTCCTCCATGTTGCGTTCCCATCCTCGGAAGTGTTTCGCTGTCTCGCCGTTCGCAAGGAGCTTCTGGAAGGCATGCTCGGAGCCAACCTCGTCGGTTTTCAAATCCACGAATACACTCGACACTTTCTGCAGACTTGTAGCAGAATTCTCAGCGTTGAAGCCACCCCTGAAGGGATCGAAATGGAGGATCGGTTTGTCGATGTCATCAACACTGCGATAGGCATCGACCCGATCAGTCTGGAAAAAAACCGCGGCAAGCAAGATGTGCTGCGATGGCTCAACATCTTACAAGAGAGATACAAGGGCAAGAAGCTCATTGTAGCTCGCGACAAGCTTGACCACGTGCGCGGTGTACGTCAGAAGCTCCTGGCCTACGAATTGTTCCTGAACAAGCACCCGCAGTGGCGGGAGCACACTGTTTTAATCCAAGTGGCCCTTTCTTCGAACCAAAACAGTGACCTCGACGCTACAGTTTCCGACATTGTCACTCGTGTCAATTCTTCGTGGGCCAATTTAGCTTACCAGCCCGTGGTGTATCTCAAGCAGGATATTGACTACGCCCAGTACCTCGCGCTGCTCACCATCGCGGATGCGCTGATGATCACAAGCCAGCGCGAAGGCATGAACTTGACCTCTCATGAGTACATCTTTTGCCAGGATGGCAAGATCTACCCCGACCGCAAGCACGGGTCTCTTATTCTCTCTGAGTTTACCGGCACTTCTTCTCTGTTCGGTAAGAGCGAGCTCTCTGTCAATCCTTGGGACTACCGTCAATGCGCCGATGCCATCAAACAAGCGCTCGAGATGGAAGAAGACGAAAAGATGGGCCGATGGGAGAATCTTCACGAGTCGGTTGCCCGACACACCGGCTCCCACTGGTTTGGGGAACTGCTATCCCATCTCGACCGGGCTCACGAAGAACAGCACAAGCGCGCGCAGACCTCGGTACCCAGGCTGTCTATTCAAGACGTCTGCAAGAAGTATGAGGCATCGAACCGTCGCCTCTTCATACTTGACTACGAGGGAACTCTTGTGAGCTGGGGCCCTGTCAATCAGATTATCCCCGTCAGCCCACAGCGGACACTGGACGTGCTTAATGACCTGCTGTTGGACGAGCGGAACATTGTGTACGTCATGTCTGGTCGCCAGCCGGAAGAAGTTGATCGTGTGTTCCGACAGGTTCCCGGCCTTGGTCTTATTGCTGAAAACGGCTGCTTCATCAAGGACTGCGGCTCGGAGAAGTGGGTTGAAATGTCTGACGGTGCACAGATGGACAGCTGGAAGACTTCGGTCAAGGACATTTTACGATATTACCTTGAGCGGACCCCAGGCGCAGAAGTAGAGGAGCGTCACTGCAGCGTGCTCTTCCACTACGACGGCGCGGAAGACCAGGAGGCTGCGGCTCGTCTGGCTGCTGACTGCGCCAGCCACGTCAACGACGCATGCGAGTCGCAGCGAGTGCATGCGATTGTGTTGGATGGCTCAATTGCCGTGGAGCCGCTGGACTGGACCAAAGGCACCGCCGCCCAGGTGGTGTTTGAAAAGCTTACCAGCCAGGCCTGCTCGGAAGCCAAAGACGGGGTTCAGAAGGCAGTCGACTTCCTGATGGTTGTCGGCGACGGCAGAGAGGATGAGAAGGTATTCAAATGGGCAAACAAACTTGGCAAGCGAAACACTGTCGACAATGTTGTCACTGTCAGCCTGGGCAACAGAAGTACCGAGGCGGCAGCTACATTGACGCAAGGTGTAAGCGGTAGGTTAAGACGAGCGTACCCTTGCCATTTCAAAATTCTGTAGGTGCTAACTTGATTGGGTGTCTTTCAACAGGCGTTTTAAGTTGCCTACAACGACTTGGCTCCCTTTGATCATATCACTACACGCAACACCGCTCAATTTTGCTTTCACTTCATATGCCACAGGTATGCAAGGCGTTTGGGTTTGGGCTCAAAGAGTCCAGAGAGTCACGGGTGCATTTTGGGCAACTATTCAACGAAAACAACAGTCTTTTGGCAGGGAATATGCCCAGGTACAATATGATAAAAAGATGCACATGATATGACGAGGCGAATCAAGCTCGAGGAGGGCAAAATAGCAATGGAAGGGGACAGACAACGAGCCTTGAGGCTAGTCTGGAGGCACAGCAGTAGAAGAAGCAAGGATGATAGGGACTTGGCGACTCTTGTATGCTTGGATGGTGCTTGATCTGAGATGTTTTGTCGAGTCGAGCCGATAATCTAGCATCCCGCCGTTGACATGGAGTAGGGAACATGGAAAAATGTGGGACCTTTCTCTCAGTATATATACATTAGGTATAGTAGTAGGTAGTCGTCTTGGGTCGGAATTTTTTTGGGGAAAAGGGATGGCAATGGCTTAGAAATCAGACGTAAATACACACAACTCTGTACCGCGACGATGCCATTCTCTGCTGTCAGGTCAGTGGACACTGTTGGTAGCAGATTGTTGGAGTCGGATCGATTTTCACATGAATCAATGGCGGGGGGTCCGCGATCGCAAATGGCGGGGCAAGGCTGCGCGCCGTTGGCTCGTGCAGACCCTGGCTGAGACACTGAGACACTGAGACACGCTGGGTGGGACCCCCCCGCAGCCCGACATCGGGCCAAGTCCATGGCGATCCAAAAAGTTGTGCGGCGCTTCGTCACACCAGACCTCCAATGTTTGCATTCTTGTTCCATGTCCCGATTCCTGAGCCCTGCCAAAGCGAATTGTCGCTCCTCTTCCCCTACATCTTGACCTTGCAGCCTGTGTCGCCGCGCCGCTGTGCTCGCGACCTGCGTTTCACAACAGTCCACGAGTCGAAGTCGATATTGGACACCACCTGCATTGCGTAGTTACATTGCGCAGCACCTCCGGCCAACTTCTTCGCATCGTCATACCAGACAGAGTCAAGTCACGATGGGTGTTTTCCCTCCCCCGCCGGTGAACACCATTGACTGGAGCAATGTCGGCTTCAAGGTCCGCGAGGGTGAGGTCCACTGACCGACCTAAACACTGCCCAACTGCAAGTCCACACCGACTAACCCTCGTCCTTTGTTTGACACAGTCAACGGCCACATCGAGGCGACGTACTCCAAGACCAGCGGGAAATGGTCCCCCCTTCGCTTCGTCGCAGACCCTTTCATGCGCATCCACGGCATGGCGCCAGCGCTCAACTACGGCCAGCAAGCCTACGAGGGTCTCAAGGCCTTCCGCGCCCCCGGCAACGGAAGCATCACCGTCTTCCGCCCCGACCGAAACGCCGTGCGACTCCAGCACTCGGCCGAGGTGGTTTCCATGCCCCAAGTCCCCGTTGACATGTTCCTCCAGGCGGTCCGGGCCGCCGTCGCCCTCAACGCCGAGTTCGTGCCGCCGCACGAGACGGGGGCCGCGCTGTACGTTCGTCCCCAGCTGTACGGGTCAAGCGCGCAGCTGGGTTTGGATCCCCCCGAGGAATACACGTTTTGCGTCTTCGTCATCCCAACGGGAGTATACCACGGCACGCATCCCGTCAAGGCCCTCATCCTGGACGAGTTCGACCGCACGGCGCCCAACGGCACCGGCCACGCCAAGGTCGGCGGCAACTATGCGCCCGTGCTCAAATGGAGCGGCAAGGCGAAGCAGGAGGGCTTCGGCATCACGCTGCACCTCGACAGCGCCAAGCACGAGGAGATTGACGAGTTCAGCACCTCGGGCTTCATCGGCGTCATCGCCGACCCGGACGACGACGACGACGGCGACGTCGACGTGACGCTCGTGGTCCCCGACTCGGACTGCGTCATCGACAGCGTCACGAGCGACAGCGTCCAGCAGATGGCCAGGAGCTGGGGCTGGAAGGTCGAAAAGCGGTCCATCAAGTACGCCGAGCTCCCCCGCTTCAACGAGGTCCTCGCCGCAGGCACGGCCGCCGCACTGGTGCCCATCAGGAGCATTACGCGCCGCAAGAGTCCTCCTGCCAGCGCCGCCGCCCTGCCGGCCGGACAGCGTGTCCGCTCGACGGCGGATGCGGACGTGGTGACGTACATGCCCGACGAGCAGGCCGAGGCGGGCCCGATATGCCTGAAGCTGCTGACGCACCTGAAGGCCATTCAGCTGGGCAAGGCAAAGGACGAGTTTGGATGGACCAGTCTCGTCGGCGAGAAGGATCTGGACGTGCAGGGTGCGGCGAGGGAGAAGAACGGCACGGCCACACCGCAGACGGTTGATCAGATGGACTAGACTGCAGGGACAGCTCTGAACTCAATCTAATCTTCATCTAGAGTAACTACTGTAGTTATACTGTTGTGTTTGAAATGACGAAGACAAAAAGCAAAAAAAGATGGCAACTACAACGTTAGGGCGTGGAAGAATGGGAAGAATGCGCTTGGATGTGATTGTGACCGACCCGTGCACTTATGCCGTTGACTTGACATGCACGGCTGTTCATGATTAGAGAGCTTGTCGACGGCTTCCATTCATTGTAACTTGAGCGTTGTTGTTTCACGTCGTCAACTCAACGATGGATGAGCAAGGGTCAAGACCTGTTATCGAACAATGTTTGGTGCAGCCCAGCTCAATATATGTACAAGAAAACACGGGCTCATCCCGGTCCATGCCATTTACATCCCACGCCGCTTCCTTGTTTCCCTCGACATGGCCAACTTGGAATGTCCTCGCGTGATGGCCGGCCCTGCCCATGGATGAATGCCCTCCTCTCCCCCCCACCCCCCCTCGGCGATCCACGCTCACTAGAAGATGCGATACTTGTCAATGGCGGCGGCAAAGGCCTCGTCAATAGGTTTTATCAGGTTCTGGGCGATGCCCTGCAGGCCCGTGGGCACCTTGCCGACAATCTTGGCGCTGAAGTCCTCGGTGGCGTCCTGCTCCAGCTCGAGGTTGAGGAGCACGACGGGGCTCAGGATGATGAGCTTGTCGAACTTGGGCTTGGTGTCGATGATGGTCCGCAGCGTGGCCTGGACCGTCTTGCCCAGGTCGGTGGTTGCGACGGCGACGGCGAGGGCCTCCTTGGTGGTCAGGTTGGCGGACTGGTCGGCCATCCTGGACGCGGCCTTGATCTGCTGCAGCAGCATGGTGGACTTGATGGTGATGGGGAGCGCGCCGAGCAGGTCGCCTCTCCAGCTGCGGACGGTCGAGCCCAGGTCGGCGGTCTGGGTGTTGATCTTGGCCATGGCGTCGGTGATGGCGTGGCCGTCGGCGAGGGCGGACGCGGCGAGGGCCATGATGCTGACGAGGGGGGTGAGACGCATGGTGAGGGAGGAAGAGAGGCGAGAACCGGAGGCGGAGTAGAAGTTAGGAGAATGGCAGGGCGACAAGTGGAGACAGACGAGATGGGATGAAATGGAAACCGGAGAATGGTGTTTTGGACGAGCCGATCAACAGAGGGCATGTCAGTGAAAGCATCGCGTTTATATAAGTCGACGGACGACCTGCCTGCTGCTGGCCTCATCGCCATGCTGCCTTCGCCGACGTTACTGGCCTGTTCCATGGGCCCCCCATGCAAAAATGTTTCCTCTTCGTTGGAGTTGTAACGAACTAACTAACGTAACTTGGTAGCAACACCCTGCCGGACCACGGGCTGGATCGAGAAGCAGCCCGTCCCGCATGACGATGGCGTGCATGTGTCTCGTCTCCGGGTTCGGTTCTACACGACTTTGCTCTCAAGACCCATCCATCACCGGCTTCCATCGACCGCCTCCTCATGACTGCTCTTCTTGAATTTGCAAGGACGGCCTGGCCTGTCCCGATCCCCCGTGTTCGTCCACATAGAACCACCCAACTTGAAGTTACTGTCCTCAAAAAAAAAAAAAAAAAAAAAAAAAAAGAAAAGGAACAAAGATCGCTCAGGCTTACGCCAAACACCATCAGGCTGCAGATTCTTGCCCGCAGGGTGGATGGATGGGATCAACACGCACAAGCGATGCCCGTCCCGTTCGCCTTCCGGAGCCCGGGGACGCGCCAAGCCATCCCATCTCCGCAAAGTCCGGGGAACAGGACTAGCGAATCCGGGGTAAGAATGTCCATGTTCCGCTGCAAGTGAACCTGCTTTTGAACATGTGCATGTGGAGTCAGTCGATCGATCAAGAGGGGGAAAATAGCCCGTCTGGGGCTAAACCTGGCTCCCTTGTACTCCGTTACTTAAGAACAGGAGGGGGTTAACTCACTTACGGAGTACGGAGGACAGAGTACGTAGGACAAGATGGGCGTAGTTAGTTGTTATAAGACGCAACTTGCAATCGCGCATAATTGGTGACTTCAAGCCGAGTTTGTCTGTGCCGAGCTCAACTCGAACGCATGTGAAATGGTTCGTTCCTCTGGCTTTCTCCGCATGACGCTGCCGGAAGCTGAGGCAGATGTGATTTTCCCCTGTGACGGACATGAATGGGTTCAATGGATGAGTTTGACCTAACGTATCTACTCCGTACTTCCCTGCCCCTACTCGAAGTTCAAGCGGCTGCCCGTGTCTGGATGAGGTATTTGGGAAAAATGAAAAAAATATATAAAAAACCGTATAATCACGCCCTAACGAAGAGCGTTTTGGCGACAGGCATTCCTGCTCGAGTTGTTCTTAACACACACAAGGGCGAGTTTTGTCCTGTTCCCTGGCAAAAGTCATTCATCTAGTTATCTTCCTGCACTGCCAGGAACACACGAGCCGTTTTGGGCAAGACGTGCGAATCATCCCAGTGCAGCCAATAACAACCAGCTTGGGTCCCCGTCACTCCATCGTTTTATCGTGTAACCACGTGGGTGGTATCACGGCGGATGGAGCAAATATTGCGACCTTCAACCGCCAGCTTTCTGCATCTTCTTCGCGCCCCGCTACAGACAGACTATGTCTTACTCCCATTATTCCGAAAGTGAATGCATCGGGCTATGAAGCGAGTACTGGAAGCGGGAAAGGGCCGACTCGACGGCCCCAATCGAACACGATATAACTACTCCGTACAAGGCGACGACAACAACAACCAACGAACGGAGTACAGTTTCAGGAATAGCAGCAGCAGCAGCAGCAGCAGTAGTAGTAGTAGTAGTACGCACTTACTCCGAGCAGAGTGGTGAGCAGAGGAGCCCCGAGTCCCTCGTGTGATAATACGGCGGAGAATGTTCGCCCGCGGACAATAACGCCGGCAAATCACAGAAAACGGCTGGCTCGGCATGGAATGAGAGGGTTATCGTGAGGAGTGCAACGTCAAAAAACACACAAGGTACTCGTTCAGCCACGTTGGTGCTGCCGAGTGGCGCATTTCGACAGACCAAGAACAAAGAAGCCGAGAAGTCCGTCTGTGACGTATCGACGTGGCTAGAATAAGCAACACGTAACGTGAACTAGTTACAGCATGGTTTGACATGTGTACCACACGGGGCAAGATGTTGTGTTGTGGAGGCCGGCTTTGACATCACTCATTTTTAAAGAGTACATACGACCGACCATTGTTCGCTTCAGACCTACGCACATGAATCTCGCCTTTGTCCAGAGTTCGGTGCCATCTGTGAGCATGGTGGACTTTCGGTCAAGACTCGCAACTTGCCCGTCTTTACGGCCGGACTGCGGTGTCCGGAGTCGAGATACCGTTTTGCGGCGCGGGGCGGTGGAGATATCCATCACTGAACAGTAACCGACTATGGAGTTGAATGCGAAGTGATTTCCCCAATACATGGAGATCGCTATGCTGAATAAATAACGTGTTCCATCATGACATCTCGTCCCGCATGTCGGAAACAAAAAAATCTAGTTTGCCCATAACCGTACCGCCTTGTCCTTGCCTCCACTTGCAACTCGCTTGCCGTCTGGCGCCCAGTCTACTGCGTATACCTCATCGTTATGGCCGGGAAGGTCGACCGCCAGCTTGAACGATGCCATGGACCAGACCTTGAGCGTTGTGTCCTTGGATGCCGTGACCAGCAGTCGAGAATCGGCAGAGAATGAGCATTGGTAGACTGTAGCGACGTGTCCACGAAGTGTGTTGATGAACTTGCCATCTCTGCAAAATTATATTAGCTTGGGGGGGGGGGGGGGGGGGGGGGGGGTTAACTGGCTACGTTACAGCACGAAACATACCTTGCACTCCAGATCTTTGTATGATTATCCCACCCTGCGCTGGCAATCAGGGTGTTGTCAGGAGAAAACGTAACGTGGTTGATTTGCTTCTGGTGGCCAACCATTCTGGCAACTGGCTTGGTTCCCTGTGAAGGCTCCCACAAGTACATCGTGAAGTCGTCGCTGGCAGACACTAGACGCTCCGACACTCGCCCATGAATTTTAGCTGCCCTCTCAAATCGCTCCTTGGCTTTTGCACGCTTCTCTTCCTCGGTGCTCGGTGTTGGCTGATGGTCGAAATAACCCGTTCTCAAAGCGAAATCCGATGACAGCGCCAGATGGTTGATCCAGTGAGCATGCGACGACAGTGTATGCAGCAATGTGCCCTTTGCCGCATCCCAGACACGCACCATCTTGTCATGGCTCCCTGTATAAATGAGACCTGTTCCACCCCACCGAATGCAGCTGACGGAACTCTTATGCCCAGAGAGAACATGCTCAGTTCTCCCCGTATTCACAACCCAGACTCTCACCGTTGCATCTTTGCTCGCGCTTGCCAGCCGCGGTGTGCCGTCTTTCCACAAGTGATATGGCTCCCAAGCAATATTGGTGATCCACTTGGCATGTCCGGTGAGAGGACCGCCCACTGCCTTTCCCGTTGCCGGATCCCATAGTCGAACAGATTTATCCATGCTTCCAGTAGCTAGCCATTTCCCGTCGGGCGACCAGGCAACGCAGAGCACCCAGTGTGTGTGGCCGGACAAGGTGTACTTCGGTGTTCCGGTCTCTGTGTCCCATATTCTAGCAGTCTTATCGCCAGACCCCGTGGCAAGACGTGTATTGGTTGCTGGACTGAACTGGGCCGCCAAAATCGCTTCTCCATGGCCCGGGATCCGATGCGACATCCGGGTGACGGCATGTACTTTGAAGACTGACTGAGGCTCCGCAGTCAGTGTAACAGTCGTTTCAAAAGGATTATCGATTCCATGACTCTTGAGAAGCTGAAGCAAATCTTTCGGGTACTGGTCTATGATGATGTCGGAATCGGGAATGTGGATTCGAAATCGGTACGGCAGATATTCTTCTTTTTCCTAATACAAGTCGAATCAGCCTAGGTTACTTCGAGTGCATAGACGAGGGAGGATAAATCATGTTCTCACCCTTGCTAGCAGAGTGTTCAAAAGGAGTGACAAGTTCTTTTCTGAAGCGTCTGCCAGTGGTACTTCAATCACGTCACAAACTTGATTCCCGTCGCCGTCGAGAAATCTAGCCTTGAATGAGCCTTCCGGCCCGGCCATGGCTGCATTGACATCCTGCTGTACCCTGGACTTTTCAAGTTCCTCGCGCCTTTGCCGTTTTGACGGCGGAGGGACGATGGTTGCCATTTTTGTGGAATTGCCCAGTTGCGATGTGTTGTGTTGTGTTGCGGTGTCCTACAGCCATTTTTCCTGAGCGATTCTGACAATGCTCTGGCGGGGCGGCAAAACTCTGACAAACTTTAGGCGGTGAGAGATGGCTGGCCTTATTCCAAGCGCTTCACTCCAACCGCCCTCATCAAAAATCGCCACTGATGGGCTGATGCAAGCGAGCTTATTACTGACCGTAATTGCTGACCCTTTGCAAGCCTGTCTTTCACGTTTCTTGTGGTCTATTAGGTCTCATCCTTTTGGCGGTCCCGTGGTATTGCTTGAACTGGGTCATCTCTATATTGTCCATCGCGCTCGACGATTCTGACAACGGAAAATGAGGCTCCTGTATCAACCCATTCGGTGCATGGTCAGGATTCATGTGTACAGTATCTCCGGTTAATGAGAGGTCGGGCGCTGGTGATATATTTGCGGATTGCTGGTGTTGCTCTTCTCGGGCTCTCTGCTGTCTTCGCGCACCGGTCTTATGCACGGATAAAGCATTTCTGCTCGCGTCGACTGCGTGGTGTCTCTGATGCTGAGTTTCTTGCCGTCTCTGCCGCTGCATATCCTCGTTCTGCACGGCGTAAAGAGCTGCCAAACGCAGCTGAAGTTGTGCTAGAGCATCAAGCCGGTCCTCTTGCGTCATTTTGCGATAATCCGTCTTTAGCCGATGGAACGTGTCCCCAGTCAGGCGTAGAGTGCTATCTGACACGCCGGCGATTTGAGCCGCCACAGAAGTCTGGGGATCTGGTCCCGGGCCAGTCTGCACTTCTATCTCCGTGTTAGTTGGAGTCGCTATTTTCCATGACAGATAGGAAGTACAGTAGTCTGGGATACGCACCATCCTCATTACTCGCATCAGCACCCTGCATATCAAGCGGCTCTGAAAGGCTGGGGGGTTCGGGTGTCCCAGCCTCATGATTGTGTTCGTCGCAAAATACCGTCAGTACCCAGCCACCCACTGATTTGCGGTTCACAGCCTTCGCTTTCCATGGACAGCCTGTCTTTTTTGTGTGTGTCTTGTGTTTGGTAGCTGTAGATTTGTAAGGTCGACCTCCACGGTCGCACACCAGGTCGCAGCGAACAATCTCATTCCCAACCACATCACTGCCGCCAATCTTGTTGCGATGCGATCTTGCCTTCACAATCTTGTAGCCATTTCCTTCCATGCGCCTGTTGAGATCGAGCATGAGGTCTTCGTAGGTACTGAACAGGCTAGAGCGGGGGACAGCCGCGGCCTCCAAGATCCCGAACATTTGGACGACGAAGTTAATGGTTGATGGTCTGTGGTGTGTGAGAAGGAAAAGGTGTGTGCGGATTTGGGACTGTGGGTGGGTGCGAGATGTTGCTTTGGGGGAGCCAACCAACACTTCTGCCTTGTGTAAACCTCGCATGCAGTGCTGTCTTCCCATCGCTCTTTCCTCCGCGAAATTTCTGAAGCAGACAATTTGACTGGAAGGAACTACCCACCTGTAGGGCTGGTTCTTCGTTTAGCAGTGTCGTGGGCAGCACATTGGTTTTGTTTTCTGGCCGCTGAAATGTGAAGCTTCACTCGGTGTATTCCACAACTCTTCGGGGGCTTACGGTGCATTCTGTCAACCACAACGGACCTTCTCGAAGCTGAGACATATCATGAGCTAATATCATAACGCTCATGCTCATTGCGACGACCATGCCTCGATATCCCAGGTCGTCTAGCACGACATCATCTTATTTCCAGCTTCCTCCTTACGCGCGTGGCCAGTCCTCGCCAGCCCCCAACCGACGTCCTTCTTTAAAAACGTCTGACGGCGTCAGCTCAAGGACTGCGACTTCATCTATCGCTGGCAGAAGGCCAAGTACGACCAAATCAGATAGTTCCTTGGGAGCCTCACGTCCCTCGACGAGCGTCTCTGGGCGCAAGTCACGCACTCTTTCCACGGTATTGGGAACAAGTGACCAGCAGACCATCATATGCGCAGTTGCTGAAGCTCGCGGCATTACTCCTTCGGTAGGACTTGCGCTTGTAAATATTACACTTGGTGAAGCCGTACTGAGCCAGATATGTGACAATCAATCGTATGTCAAGACGGTCCACAAACTCCAAATGGCAAATCCATCTAGGATTATCTTCATGTCGACGGCCTGTCCACCGAACAAAGACAGCGTTCTCTATACCTTGGTTGATGAGCTCATACCAGACGCCGATATCCAGATTCTTGACAGATCTGCCTGGTCGGAGACGGACGGCCTTGAACACATAGACAACCTGGCTTTTAAAAGCGATATTGATCCCATGAGGGTAGCAATACAGGGAAAATATTATTGCATTAGCTGTCTCGCAGCAGTAGGTCTTATCCGGTAACTATTCTTATACCGCATACGCTGACTTTGTCTCCAGGCTATGAGATACATTGAGCAAACATTCACCATCACCTTCGCTCCCAATTCGTTGCGAATCAAGTACCAACCATCCGAGGATACCATGATGATTGACGTCTCCGTCATACAATCTCTGGAGATTGTACAGAACATTCACAAACCTAAATCCAAGGACAGTCTCTTTGGCTTGTTGAATCAAACCAAGACTCCGATGGGATCGCGCATGCTTCGCAACAATATTCTCCAGCCTCCAACAAAGTATAATACATTCATGGAACCACGATATGAAGCCTTAGAGGAACTTACAGGAGCAGAGGTGATGTTTCACGCGATTCGAAAGGGTAATAATATGCGTTTTCGCTTGCACATGCGTCGGTGCCGCTAACAAGACACAGCACTAGACAGCTTCAAAGATATCGAAAAAGTTCTTACAAAGGAAAGTTTTCCTCTCCCACGGCATTTCTTTGCGATCTAACACATGGCAGATGATCACCATATCTCCAAAGTCAACCATTATTCATGCCGAAGAACAGATTAATCACGTTATTTTGATCAAAACATTCCTAGAGTCGGTACCGGAGCTGCATCAAGCTCTAACCGAATGCAACAGCGCGCTTCTTCTTAAGGTTCGAGATATTTGTCCCCCAGACACGACAAACCCTATATTATCGCGGATTCGCAACGTTATAGAAGCCGACGTCACGTATATGACATCGCCGTTGGACATGCGCAATCAGAGGACGTACGCCGTCAAGGCTGGCATCAATGACATGTTAGATGTCGCACGACAGACGTACAAAGAAGTCACAAACGAGGTCCATCTTCATGTGAATGACATTGAAGGTAGTTGACTCCACGTATCACTCGCTTTTTTCAGGTCAATAACCTTGCAGAAAAAAGCTCAACACGGCATTCGACCAACCATTAAGTTCGATCATGGGCGCAAGTATTGGTTGCATATTAGATCAAGGGACCTCGTTCAAGACGTGCTACCACACATCTTCATCAACGTCGTGACAAAAAAGGACCATGTTCAGTGTCAGACCCTGCCCTTAGTTAAATTAAATGTTCGATTGTCGGAGACTTCTAACGAAGTAATCATGAGAAGCGACAAAGTAATTCAAGAACTCATCATGGATCTCAGGGAGTCATCTCCACAACTATTCAGAGTCTGCGAATCAGTTGCTCTGGTTGACATGATCGCCTCATTTGCGCAGGTTGCCACCATACGAGGCTATGTTCGACCAGAAATTTTAGGCACCCTGGCGTTGAAAGCCGCACGACATCCAATCTTGGACAATGTGAGTGCTTTCCTTCGCAACAGAGGGACCTCTACTCAGTGGTGTTAGATCATGTTTGAGGACTTTGTTCCTAATGATTACTATGCGACCCCAGAGCACTGTTTCCATATTGTGACAGGATGCAATATGGCAGGCAAGAGCACCTATATCAAAGCTGTCGCATTGTTGCAAATCATGGCTCAGATCGGATGTTTCGTTCCGGCTGAATATGCATCCTTCTCCGTGGTGCACAGCCTCTTTGCACGAGTATCGTTAGCAGACAGTCTTGAAGCAAATTTATCAACATTTGGTCTGGAGATGCGGGAAATGGCTTTCATTCTACGAAATGTGGACAAAAAAAGCTTGGTGATAATCGATGAGCTTGGCCGTGGTACGAGCCCCAGGGATGGCCTGGCTATGGCAATTGCGATGTCAGAAGCACTTATACAATCTGGAGCTTTTGTCTGGTTCGCAACTCATTTTGTTGAGCTTACTCGTGTTTTAGAAGATCGTCCGGGCGTGCTGAGCTTACATTTAGCCTCGGAGCGGTCAATTTCAGATGATGGCAAACCACGGCTGGCCATGCTCTACAAGGCCAAATCTGGGGTTGTGGACTCAAGCCAGCACTACGGAATCGAATTGGCCAGGGCGATGGGGTTTCCAGAAACCTTCACCAAGCGAGCCGAAGAGGTTGCCAACGAACTGAGGCAAAGACGAGAGGCGAATTGGCGGGATTCCGAGTCTCGGAGGCTGGTGGCCCGCCGTAAGCTCGTGCTCAGTTTACATGAGGCACTGCGGCAAGCCTATGAGCACGGCAGTGACGAAGCCTTGCCTGGATATTTGCAGCAGTTGCAGGAAGATTTTGTCACTCGTATGCACGATTTGGAGATTTCATGATGCGTCCATAGTTGCTTTCGCCTTGTCCCCCCCCCCCCTCCCCCCCCCCCCCCGGTGATCGAACATGGTATCGAGTCTCGACAGTGCAGACCTGTTTCCCCATGAGTAGGGGAAACTTCTAGAGCTTATTTCCATGTATGTATACGTACAAAGGTTCAGTACGACACAACAGTACTATTCCGGTCGCTCATAATCGAGCGCCTCGACTCTTCGCCAAACCTGTCTCACCACGCGGTGTTGCGATTCCAGCCCAGTCTCCGTATCTGAACTACCAGCAGGACTGATCGTTGTCAGCAAAATTCAGTCGCAGTGGGCTGTGAGCTGTCTCTTACCGTATAGCAAGATACAGTCTTCCGCCTAAATTCACTTTGGGCACGGCGGAATTTCCAGGATCAGCTGGGGAATTTGCACTCGTAACCAGACCACCTGCTTCCTCCAAGATGGCAATGCCAGCAGCAACATCCCTGCATCAGTCAATAAATGGAGGCACGCTCGCAGGTTCATAACTTGCCGTGTCATTTTGCTTCAACGTACCACTCCCAGCATCCTCCTTCCCACCAGATGTCGATCGATCCCATGGCTGTATATGCCAAATCCAACGTGGCACTGTCAATCGTCAGCCAGCATACCATTCCATTCGTTCCGGTGTGCAACAAATACACGCACGCTTCTTACCTTCCCAGGCTCCGGACACCGTGAACCATTCCACCCTTTCCTCCTCTTCCTCTCTGTTCCATGGCCATGGTGATGAATGAATTCACTTTTCGGTGCAGATTCCCTGTTGGGCTCTCCCTCCTATCCTTGCCCCATTCACACGCAAACGTACATGCGCTTGGCGCGGCTAATGGCAGAGGCGGAATCGGGTTTCTCACCAACGGCAAGCGGTACCGTTGATTCAACCAGGCGCCTTGTCCGCGACACGATGAGAAGAATTGGTTCAAGAAGGGGGCGTTGATGACTCCGATGGCGGGATGGCCCTCGACACAGAATGCTATCGACACACAGAACATGGGGAAGAGGTGTGTGAAGTTGACAGTGCCGTCGAGAGGGTCGACGATCCATGTTGGCGAGGATGTAACGAGGTATCGTTTAGAGGATCCGGCTGAGTATGATTCCTCGCCAAGGAAGCTGTGGCAGTCAGTCAGTAACTATCTGCTGGATTTAGATGAGCAAGTCTACGTGTCGGACCTGTGGCCGGGGTATTTGGCGGCGATGGATTGACGGATGTATTCCTCGACGGCTACCAACGTTAGAGTCGGCTGCCAGAATGGAAAAGATGACTTGTTGCATTCACCGTGGTCCGTCTCCGTGACTATATCAACTGCGCTCTCTTTCTCCAAGACATCGCCTTTGGAGGACGGACTGTCGATTCTGCTCCAAGCCGCGTCGAGCAGCATCTGTCCGGCATCCTTGCCGAGCTGTTTGGCGAAGGCGTATATTTCCAAGAGCTGCTGTTCGTCCATCGTTGGCAAGCAGCTACGTAAATTGACATGTTCTGGGGATTCGCCCTGCTACCGACACAAGCCCAGCGGATAGCACCGGGTCTCAACTACGGCATCGCCGGACGGAACCCGTTTCCACCGTCCGGATGATGCATTACCCAGACTTGTTTTGAGCCCAAGGGGCGCCGCCGCACTTACACGACTATCTTGACCGCACGAAGATTCAAATAGTTAAAGCGCCCCGGCCTCTCAAGCCCATGACGAGTACGACGTTGCATCAATACCGGTCAGTTATAGCTTACAGAAAATGCCGCGCATCTTGGTTCTCAACGGCCCCAACCTCAACCTGCTCGGCACGCGTGAGCCGCACGTCTACGGCTCAACCACGCTGTCCGAAGTGATAGGAATCCTCACGAGCCGGGCGACTTCCCTCTCCAGCACCATTGAATCCTTCCAGTCCAACCATGAAGGTGCGCTGGTCGACCGCATCCACGGCGCCCGCGGCAAGACTGACGCCATCATCATCAACCCCGGGGCCTTGACACACACCAGCGTCGCTCTACGCGATGCTCTATCTGGGGTGGACATTCCCTTTATAGAGGTGCACATTTCCAACGTCCACGCGAGAGAAGCGTTCAGAAGACACAGTTATCTGAGCGACAAGGCTATCGGGGTCATTTGCGGCCTGGGCGTATACGGGTATGAGGCCGCGCTAGAGTTTGTAGTCCGCCGTCTTAACAAGGCGTCACGGTTGTGATGGGTGGGAAAGCTGGGCAGCTTAGGGTTACGTCTTATTATAGCATCTAACTTACAGCATGGGTTGCATCCTGTCCATCCTCTGCCCCGTACTCAATCCCAGTTCTGAAACCATCTTCTGCCACGAGGCTGCCGCACGCTGTGCCATCCGACCCGGTAGCTTGGCGTCAGGACTGAAGAGTTCCCTGTTGAAGACCTCGAAGCTGAGCCAGCCATGGTATCCCAAGTCCGTCACTATGGCACTGAGAATCGCTCGCACGGGCAGGTATGCACCGTGTGCGTCCTCGCCGTAGAACAGCCTCGCATTGCGCGACCAATTCATCCGCGCTGGCTGCTCTGCGTTGTAGAACTCGTGCTGCGGTGTAAGCGGGCTCGACAGCTTTTCCGCATCCGCAACCTGTAGCAGGAACAGCTTGGAGGCGTCCACCTGGGCGATGATTCCGGCGACGGACCGAACAACAGCCTCGTCGCAGTCCTTCGTGCGACCCGAGGACGACGTAGGGTCCGCGAAGATGCTCCCGGCGATGTTGAACGTGTCCAGGCAGATGCCAAAGTTGCGCCTGTCCACCTTCTTGACCACGTCCCAGCTGCCCTCCCACGTATCGACTCTGGTGCCCCAGCACAAGGCCTCAAAGGCATACCGTATGACCGGCCGTGCCTCCCGGCCAATGTCGGCGATTTCCCGCATGTCCTGCGCGATGACGTCCATGTCCTGGGTCATGTGCTCCGGGCTCATGTTACTGCTCGGCAGTAGAATCAGGTCGGTGCCCAAGTTATGGGCCAACTTTATCCAGTGATGCATCTCCTGTATGCGCTGCCGGTGTAGCGCCCGATTCACCAGACCCTCGTAGTGCATGAACGGCTGAAGGCATATGATGGTGAGTCCGCGCTTCTGGCACATGTGTCGAATCATGGTTGCGGCGACCAGTTCGTTCGCCTGACACTCGCCGCCTTTTAGGGACTTTGCAAGGTCGACTAGGTCTTCGTAGAAGAGCTCGATGCCTTGGAAGCCGTGCTTGGCTGCCATTTCGAACTTGTGCTCCAGGGAGTGGCCTGCGACACAGCGGCCGAGAGAGATGGTGCAGATGCTGGGTTTGTGCACCATCTCGAGGATTTTTGGGGGGGATGGCTGCGGTGGAAGTTCTCGCTTTGAATGTATAGGACTGTTCAGTGTTGAAGACGATATATACACAAACGAGGTGTACGCAAACGAGTAGGATTGTCCGGAGTCGTGATTGCTGGGTCCAACACCGTACGTCCTGTGCAACCACGAGCTCTGTGTATCTTGAAACAAAACCCAAGTAGTCCCATGCTTAGAGTGTATACCGCGTAAGTTATACTATAACAAGCCGAGGTGTCGTACTCCGAAACTCGTCACCCATCACCTCATCGGCTCAACGTAAACGTACGCCAGTGGACCGGACAAAGCCCCGGACAAGCGAAGACATGGATGAAGCATCCTGTAGGTTGAGACGATGCATCAGAATCGTGGAGAGCATCCAATGTCACTCGCCAGTCCCCGATGATAATTCCTACACAGCCGATATCTGACCAGCCGTTCCAGCACCACGGAAGGACGCGGCCGGGTGGGTAAGTATTTACCCGGAACGTGCCCAAAGTGGATACTCCGATGTGGGGCCGTTGAGCATAGCGCATCAATTAACCATGCCGGTCACGATCCGAGCCTCCTCGTTGCCGACTTGGGACAATCTCTGGAGGAAAACTGCCCCCTCGGGGGATAAGGAGTGTGTGCAAATGGCCTACACACCACGAGATACTTCAGTGCGACACCTCCCTCTTGCGAGTTGCGGCCTCGAACATTGTCGTAGAGCCGAGCCAAAACACTCCTCTGCACCATGGCCGCAACGGACCATCAGCCGTCGTTGTTTGACGGCGCGCTCACGAACCAGAAAACACAGCTAGACCGCCACGGCTACCTCTTTGGCCAGAAGATCACACACTCGCTATCGCCCTTCTTACACCAGGTCATATACGACCACCTAGGCTTGAGATGGGCCCAGATACGCCTCGACTCAGCAGACATGTCGCACTTCCTGCAACTGGCACAGCACCCATCGTTCTACGGTAAGTAAGCCCAGCATAGAAGGCAACCCCGAGGCTGCGATTCTGACGGCAACGTCAACAGGCGCCTCAGTCACGATGCCCAACAAGGTCGCCATCCTCTCCTACCTGGATGAGATGACAGAGGAATGCAGAGACGTGGGCGCATGCAACACGGTCTTCCTCGAGGAGCGCAACAGGCGGCGCGTCCTCTGCGGCGCAAACACGGACGTCATCGGCATCAGAGACTCCTTCCAGCACAACGTGACCTGCCCCGAGGCCACGTTTCACCACCGGCCGGCGCTCGTCATCGGCGGCGGCGGCGCAGCCCGGAGCGCCATCTACGCGCTCCGCAAGTGGATGGCCGTCACAGACATCTACCTCGTCAACAGGGACAAGGACGAGGTCGAAGCCATGATGGCAGACTGCTGCGCGCGCGGCTTCGGCGTCGGTCTGCGTCATGTAGCTGACGTTCAGGAGGCGCGCGACATCGACGGGCCCGGCGCCATCGTGGCCTGCGTGCCCGACTTTGATCCCCAGACGCCCGGGGAGCTGGTGGCCAGACAGGTAGCCGAGGTGTTGCTGGACAAGGAACACAAGGGCGCTATGCTGGAGATGTGCTACAATCCCACGCCGTTTACGAGGCTTGCGGCGTTGGCCGAGGATAAGGGATGGCAGGTCATCCTGGGCACCGAGGCGCTCATATGGCAGGGCGTCGAGCAGGAGAAGTATTGGACGGGCTTGGGCGTGGGCGAGTTGCCCGTTGTCCAGGTTCAGGGGGCGATTGCGGAAAAGGTTGCGCAACGCTCGCAGTCGCGTTTGTAGATGGAAGCAGAATACACGAGTCCTCTCCTCGGCCGTCTTCCTCGTACGAAGTCTGGCTAGTCTGGCGTTGTAAATGCCAGGCGGCTCCCTTGTGTCGGACCGTGTCGTATAATGTCACGTATTGAAACTTGTTCGCAGGGGTATCTTTTATCATGGTCGACGTGAAGAATTCTTGTTGTTGCCCTTGTATAGAACTATGTTGGAAAAGCAATTCACCACGGCAGCCCGGCCACAGCATCAAACGTCTCGAACGAGACTTCCGTTCGACTCACCCTGCTCAATTCCAGTCTTTTCCACCTTTAAACCGACACCATCTGCATTGCGACGAAAGCTCTCTTCCGCGCGCAGCTCCGCCATCAAGATGGCGTTTGCGCGCCACGTGGGCTTTGTTCTGAACAGTCGGTCCATGGCCTCGAGAGGTAGCGCCTTCGTCTCGGGTATGCAGAAAAAGACGAAAACAACAGACAAAAGCATCAAAGCGCCGAAGAAGAAATACACGCCGTAGCCCCAGGTATTAAACATTTGTTCGGTAAACCTGGCGATGACGAAATTCCAGAACCAGTTGTTGGCCGCGGCGTTCGCCTGCCCGAGGGATCGAGTGTTTTGCTCAAACATTTCGGAGCTGATGACCCACGGCGTTCCGTTCCAGGAGGGCGTGTACAGAGCTGTCCAGAGGTAGAAGAAAACAATGGCCGCAATGCCACCAGCGCTCAGATTGCCACCAGAGCTCTTCGGATAGGCTCCAGCAATCTTGACATATGCACCGATAAACCACATACAGATGGATCCGCCAAACGCACCCACCATCAGCAGGTTACGTCGCCCCATGTGGTCAATCAGGAAGAGAATCCAGACAATGGTCAGAGCTGTCTTGACAAGGCCAAAGATGCCGGTGGTGAGAAAGCTGCTGTTTGTTCCTGTGATTCCAATGCTGCGAAAGACGGTTGGGCTGTAGTAATTGATGGCATTAATACCCGAGCCTGCGGGTTGTTAGCAAACTCGCCGTGGAAAATTACTCATTGCGAAAAGCCTCTCGCCATACCATTCTGGAACACGAAGAGCAAAGCTCCGAGAAGAAATCTCCACTGAATTCGCTTTTGTTTGAGGGCCAGGAATGGCTTCCAAAAACCGGCACCGACTTCTCGACGATACCGCTCCGTCTCTTCGTCAATGCAGCTGACTTCTTCAACAATGTAGATATCGGTGGGCTGCAGCTGCCTCATCCAACACAAAACCTTCATGGCCTGTTCGCGTTCGCCCTTGGAGAATAACCACCTGGGTGACTCGGGAATAAAAGAGCATCCAAGCAGTAGAAGACCAGCTGGGATAAGTTGAACTGCAAAGGGGATAAGCCATTGCGAGTGGCTTGAGGCCATTGTGGTGTTCACGCCGTAGTTGATCCAGAAGCCTACGAGACCCCCGATCTGCCAACCGAGCTCGTAAAGGCCGACCAAACGACCTCGAACTGCGGGTGGCGATAGCTCCGAAATGTAAGTGGGTGTCATGTTCGAGCAACCACCGACACCGAAGCCGGCGAGGACACGGCCGCCGACGATGAGTCCCGTACCTCGGTCACCATTGGCTCCCAGCATCATGCCTGCGCCGACGATGAAGACGAGCGTAAACAAGACCAGCGACTTGCGACGTCCCAGGAAATGGCTGGAGCCATAGGCTGCCAAGCTGCCAAAGAAAGCGCCGGCTTGGTAGACTGAGACAATATTCTGCTTGAGCAACGCCAGCGACGAGGTGGAGTAGCTTGCCAAACTGAACTCGTCAACAAAGGACGGGAGGGCCAGAGTTGTGCCGATGAAGGCAGAGTCGTAACCTATCATACATGATGCAAAGGATACTGTAGCGGCACAGGCATACACACGCCAGTTGTAGACGGCAGAGGGCGTCGGCCGATCTTCCTTGAGCGTAAGCAAAGTCATGCTGGACAAAGGCTTGCTGGATTGTCGGCAGCGAAAGGGGACTGGTGATAGAAGCCCGTTTGGCCACCGAGACGTCCCTCCATTCACCCATATATGAGGCTACAGCAGGGAGAAGAAGCGGACCGACATGTTCGGAAGTGCTTCGTATGTTGTCTTGGTTACAGATCCTGCAGCCACGCTTCGTCAGAAGAAAACCGGTGTCGGCAGCGGCACTGCAGCCCGCCAGCGTCCCCACGAACAAGGTGATGGGGTCTTCACTATGCGCGGGGATGGTGGAGGTTTGTGGAATTCTGGCTGATGACGGTCGCTAGCGCCTGGGCTGGATAAACATATATCCTGGGGCTCAGGGGTTTGTCACGGGTCAACTGGTACGGCTTTGATTCAGCCCGCCGCCGGGCCGTGGATATAGAGCATTTCCCCACGTTGCGATTGCTTGAAGCAACATGGGCATTATACTCCAACACAAGTCGTTGGAGAGCTTTCAAACGCCAAAATCACCCTGAAAGATCTTCGCCAGATCGCATCCCGGGGCGAATCCCAAATTTGTCATGAATCGAGTGTCCATCTCCATGTTGTCGGCATACCCAATGGATCCGAGGTCTTGAAGGATGGCGTCGTAGTCAAAGTTATGGCTCATCCGATCGTTGCCAGGGAATATGGGGTGGGTATTGACTCTGCCATTGTTCGGACGCGTAGTAATTGGTGTGTCAATAGCAAACGCCGGATCCGGAACTGCATTCTGGTTTCCGAAGCAAAGTTGCTCGGCAGGTTTGCTCCCCGTTTCCGTTAAACCTTTTGCGCCGAAGCCCCCGGGTTGCGATCTTGCACGACTCTGGCTGTCCACGTATGCATCTGACTCGGTTGATATCGGGGTAAAAGTGATTTGCTGCGAATCATGAGACTGTGCTCCCTGGCTCGAGTGTGCTGGCAGTGCATTTGATATGTCTGCAAACGACTTGGACTCTGACCATATAGCTTGCATCTTCTCCGTAACGAAGCGCCATTTTCTCAGGTCAGACTCTCCCATCTCGTCTACGTTTGCACGTCGTTGCACGAGCTGTAAAAGCAGTACAACCAAAGGAGGCGTGTGTTTCGCACCGAATAGGGCAAGGCAAGACTCAACAATCTCCAGGAACCCAGAGAACAGAGACGGTCTCAGATCAGATGCCAATTCAATAGTAGCTGCTAGGAAAAGAAGCTTTGCTAGGTAGGCTGAGGGTATCATGGGTGTGAATCCGCTTGATATCAAGGAATTGCAGTAGTTGAAGCGACTGTCAAGTACCTCGACTAAATGTTCTGGCCCAAGTGTTTCTAGCAGAGGTTTTCCGCTCATCTGAGGAGTGGAACGGTTGCTCAAAACGGATGCGAAGGCATGCAGTTGAACAACAGTTCGAATAGGTTGCGCAATGTCTTGTGGTGGTGTTGTTGATGTCGGCGATAATGCCCATATATGCGGTTCGGGATCCCATGGCTGATCGAACCCAGCAAAATCAATGATTGACATTTGACGGTTGCCTCTCGTGTCAAAACACTCTGGCATTGGACGTTGGCATAGGACTACAGACGTTAACATATCCAACAAGGCGCACGCAAGAAAGACAACATCGTGCTGAATTGAAGAAAAGTCATCTCCTTCTTGTGTCATGGCATCTTTTGTTCGTTGAAGCCGTTGTAGAAGTCGCACAGTCTTTGCCAGTAAGAGTGAGGCAGCAAAGGGCTTTGCTTGTCCAATCAAAATGACGGCATGGATGATGATAGCATTAATGCTATGAATATCTACTACTCCCTCGTATGGGGTTATTAGAGCTCGGGAAAGGTCGAGAATTTGCGAGGTATCGAGGGAGTTTGGGCCACCACTCTCGGTATACTCCTCGCCTTGTACTGCAGCGATTGACATGACAGCCCAGAGCTCCGAATGCCTTGGATAGAAGCTGTCATCGACATTGCTGCTCCATCTGAACCCCTGGCGCGGGTACGTTGAAGCGAGGGTACGGAGAGTATTCAGATTCACAATCGGCAGCCAACAATGTGTATATGAGACATAGACGTCCAGAAGCCGCTCCCAATTTGCAGGTAGCTTTAGTATACGATCCAGACATGATCCTGTGTCTTTCACCGTTCTGGGCATCGTCACAGGCTCGCCTGATCTAGGAGTCGTCGCGCCCCGGGTAATCGCTTGGCGTCCACAATCTGTGTCCGAGCCGTTGCCAGAGTCCTCGGAATTGGTGGTTTGTGCATTATATAAAAGACCGTCAATAGCCTTTCGCACTCGATTCTTATTCCACATGCTCTGCAGATGGTGTCCTGCCTTGCCCTTACCTAGCAGTGCGCGGGTGTCTTTGTTGGCGTCTCCGTCTCCTCCAGACAGAAAGCGAAGAAGCTTTTCTTCGCACTCGGGCACTTGCTCAAGCAGCCAAGCTAATGAGAGCTCTACTGTACGCAGATAGCCCGTTTGCACGCCTCTCTTCTTGGTTGCCGGAGTGTATGAGCAAGATCGATGTTGGGCAATGCAAGTTGTGCACTGAGGTCGAGCACCATCACACTTTTCCCTGGCTGCACGGCAAGCGTCGCAGGCAAGAGACACACGTCGTTTCTTGGGCTTGCCGCCATCTCCTGTGTCGTTTGCGACTGAGGCTGCACCCCGAGCTCCTCGTTTCTGCGGCATGTTGAAATGTGCGCGACCTCGCCTGCGAATGGCTCAACCGACGACCAGCGATCAATGGATGCATCCGCCTGACCGGCTCGAGCAGGAGCAGAACAGTCCGAGGTCCAGGCTGTGTGTCCCAGTGTATTCCGAGGCAATTCCTATCCCAAGAGAATGAAGCGATTGAAAAAATGGAGGAACCAGACACTTCTGGTCCTGATGCAGTTGGACTTGTGCCAAATCTTGCAACGTGGATGCCGAGTTCGGATTGGTCGATTGCTACCCATGAGGGTACATTGAGGGAAGGAGCCCCTCGGGTAAACGCTTATCCTCATCTCGACGGCCTACTCGTGCCTCATCATCAGTCATCAAGTCATCAGTCACTATCAGAGTCATTGACAATCATCCAATGTATCCAGATCAGATGTTTCTTTGACGGCATGCTCCTTGCACCCGCTTGAACAGGCTCTCAACGCCAGGAGCATTGCACTGATTAGTCGCCAGGAGCATCCATTACCTCTGACATGACCTTGGCATCCGGGCGGCGCTGCTCACGTCACCACAACTCCTCGTCCAATTCTCAGCCTATCTTCAGTCTTGACACCGGCGATGGCTGGGGTCAAACGATCGTTGACTGCGATGATGGTCAATGAGAGATCGCTGGCGATTGGAGATGCAACTGAACCCGTCTCTCCTCCGTTTCGCTCCGCTAACTTCTCTCTCAACCCTTGCGAGTATTCATCGAGAGCACCGTCGCCGGCTTCGCCATCAATCACTGGCAAAATGTCCAAGTTTACTTCCGATGCCTCCATCGTCATTATTGGCGTGCGAGGAGCCGGCAAGACCACGCTGGCTATCATGGCCGCATCAGCACTGAAAAAAAGAATCATTGACTTGGAAGTCGCTTTCCAGCGTGCGACTAATCTATCTACTCCCACATACAACAAGGTCCATGGCACACCTCAATGCCAAACAAAACAAGGCGACGTCCTCCAGGACCTACTGGAGACTAATCCTACCGGATGCATAATCGTCTGTTCTTGGATGGTGCGACGTGCCCAAGATCTTTTACGTCAATTTTCCACTACCAACCCAGTAATCCACGTCATGAGATCCATGGATGCCGTGCAAGAGCATCTGAGGATTGAACCAGGCATCAAGTGGCAGACCTTCTGGAGCACTGCTAACGCATTTTTTCGGACTTGTTCGAACCTAGAGTTCTTTAACGTTTCTGAATCGGCTGTCATTGAGCAACCCCAGCTCTCAATTCGCAATTCGAACGGTTCGGGTTTGCCCCCGTACTTGGCGCTGAAGCAAGCCGAGAGGCATTTGCTAAAGTTTCTTTCTCAAATCTTCCCAGCCGGCACGATTCCTTTCTTTGAATCAGCCTACCCGCTAGCCAGTATTGCTACAGAACAGCGCCAATACACCTACGCCATAGATATTTGCATCGAAGACATCATCCACGGTCGTGTACCGGTCGAAGACTGCTCGGCAGGTGCAGACGCTGTGCAGATCAATGTTGGGGACATTGGTATCGAATGGAGTGGCATTGGATATCTTGACGAGTATACAAAAACGGCCAATAGAATCACCGAGGCTGTTGGTTTGGTACGAAGAAGCAGTGTCTTGCCATTAATCGTTCATATCGGGCTCCCGGACTCGCCAGCAGCGACGATGACCTACGCCTACCTTGATCTTCTTTCACACGTCTTGACTTTGGCCCCGGAAATGATGACGGTGGATTTACGGCTAGATGATGTCGCGATTTCCAACTTGGTAACTCTGAAAAGAGGATGCAAATTAATAGGCAACTACGCTCCGGTAGCACAATTCGACTCTTGGACATCACCCCATTGGATTTCACATTATCAACGGGCAGTTCGACTGGACTGCGATTTGGTTAGGCTTGTCCGCCCCGCGACAGCCATATCCGATAACTTCCAGGTTGCCCGGTTGCGGTCGGCTGTTGAATCACTTCCGGTCTCACATGTTCCGCTCATAGCCTACAATACTGGGCATTTAGGGAGACACTCGGCTTTTCTTAACCCCATTTTCACCTTGGTCGCATCGAGATTTTCATCTCCAGACGATGGGAATCGTTGCCAACCCGATCTCACTGCGCAATCTGCAACACGTGCACTTTATGCAAGTCTATTGTTCGATTCCATGAAACTATATGTATTCGGAGCCAACGTTGGCTACAGCTTGTCACCAGCGATGCACAATTCTGCATTGGAAGTCTGCGGCGTCCCCCATAGATACGAACCATATTCTACAAACTCTTTGCACCAAATAAGACACCTCATTCAAGATCCCGATTTTGCCGGGGCATCTATAGGACTGCCCTTCAAAGTTGAATGCATCACCCTGACAGACGTTCTAAGTCCACACGCCCAGGCGATCGGCGCCATTAATACCCTGATCCCCGTGCGACAACTGAACGACGATGGCACTGTCCCGACTGGTGCTAACTTTTTCCGTAACGTCAACCATGCAGGTCCTGTGCTGGCACTCTACGGAGAGAATACAGATTGGATCGGTATCCGTGCATGCATTCGTCGAGGTTTGTCTCCGGCGAACGCTGTGCGGCCTGTGACTTGCGCCCTGGTCATTGGGGCTGGAGGCATGGCCCGAGCCGCAGTCTATGCGCTTCTACAAGTTGGTGTCGGTAATATTGTCATCTACAATCGTACTGTAGAGAACGGGCAGAAGTTGGTTGACCACTATACCCAATTGTTACAAAAGAAGGACTTTGAAGGGCTAGGCTTGGGAGCTAGCACAGAATTTGAAGTCTTGAGCACATTTCACAATACCTGGCCGTCAACTTTCCGCTTGCCGTCCATTATCATTTCATGCATACCTACCCATCCAATCGGTGGTGTTCCCTCTCCTGAGTTCAAACTACCTGAATCCTGGTTGGGGAACCAGACCGGCGGCGTCATCGTTGAGCTTGGATACAAAACGTTGAACACTCCACTTTTACAGCAAGCCATGGAGCATGCGAACCGGGGATGGATCGCAATGGATGGCTTAGATCTCTTACCAGAACAGGGTTTCGCTCAATTTGAGCTCTTCACGGGGAAACGGGCACCAAGAAGAACGATGAGGAAGGCAGTTTTTGAGAACCATCCGGATCAGTATGGGAGATCGAACCCAGAGGAGCTACGACGCAGGCTCCAAATTATGGTGGAGTGATGAGGGAGCACAAAGTAATCGTCCTGTAATGAATATAACTATATAGCTATACTAATTTGACTCATTCACAATTTAAGATGAATCCATTTCCACTCTACTGCATGCATCAGAGAAGTTTCGGGATGTTGAGCAGTACGCGCAAGTCACTTCTTCCATTTTTCTCAGCCTTTTCCAACAAGATGTTACTGCTTGGGATGCCCTCTCTGGGTTTCAACGTGTGGGCTTTTAAGGCGAGCTACCCTAAGCCTCGCTTAAAGCCTGCCTTCTTCTTCCCCGTCGTGCAATGAGTCCTACGGGGTAATGTTAGCTGTATTCATGTCAAACTGTTTCATCTGGTAGCTTTAGATCATACATTAACTTAGTTGGTTGGCTGGTTGGTCGACTCTACAAGCCGTCCAGGTCAGAGGAGATTTGACTATTCCATTCTTTTGAGCCTACATCTCATGTGTCGCATGACGACTATCCCTGCACACTTCATTTGGCGAACTTGCTTGAACTATCATGGCGCAAGGAATTGTTTCCCATGCCAATTCTTAACACACAAGATCCCACCAAATTAAACAACATGACATCAATGGGAGAAAAAAAAAATAAAAAATCAACCTGAACCAAACCCACAAAGATGGCAGAGCAGCGTCGTCAACGTCATGTCTGCATTTGTGCACCACCGTACGGAGTACGGAGTACTGCGTAACTATAATTCGACGGCAACCTGCATAAGGGTGGGGCAGGTGGGAAAGGTCGACGTCTAGGCGAAATGGGATGGGAAGGGGCCAAGGAAAGAGCCAAAGGTCCAGCAAGGGGGCCGTTGACGTTACAGACTTGGCCAGGTCCGACATCCAGGAAAAAAAAGAGGGAGAGAGGGAGAGAGGAGACACTGAGGCAGGAGCGAGAGACTCGACTGTTGCTGCTGACCACCCAACTCTAGGTACCTAATCTAGATGGGTCAATACCTTAGTAGTTAAGTTCCTGAGTACGGAGTACGAAACAACAGCCTGGACCAACTTGCTTGTTTTGCATTTACATCTACGGAGTAGCTGCATCGGCATTTGCATTCGAATCGAAACACGAAATACCGTTCCCTTTTGAGACTCATCGCTTTTTGCTCATCTTATGCCGACCTCATCTCACACTCACTCAGCACTACTGTCACATGTTACATGCTACAAGCCACAACCTATCCTCGTACTATCCGTCGCTTGCCACCTTTTGGCCACGGTGGTCCAAGTTGCCAACAGTTTATGCTCAGGCTCGGCTCAATCTTTATGGGCCAAAAGGGTCGAGTTTAACCATACAGAACATTGCTTCAATCACATTCTTATTGTCCTTCTCCCGCACATCGGTTTGCGACCCTCTCGAACCATTCTGGCATACTCCCGCTGGATCCAGTCGATAGAGCTGGCCTAGCGGTCGAATCTTCAGTCATGGATGGCGCCTCTACCGGCAGCATTAGCAACGGTTTACGAGTTGGCAAACTGTTGCCCAAGGGTCTATCCGCCAAGCGGCGGCGTAGAAAGGAGATGAATGGACGCGATTCGGAGGCATCGGGCCAAGACGACGACACACGTAGCAGCACAAGCGCACACAGCAGTCAGAGGCGTTCCACGCGTGAACTGACTACCCTCAAGAGTGAGGATGTCAAGTCGACTACCAAAATGCCTGGCGACGACGGCGACGATGACGACGCGGATGGCCGCAGCTTTGGATCTCTCGAGTCTGGTGCAGATCCGGAGACTGCCGATTAGTATGTTGCATCATCTACAACTCTTGCTCTATCATTGGAATCTTTGTTCTGTTATCATCCCCCCTCACGACATCACACCATTCGTACCTTTCTCTTTTTAAAAGTTTCGAGACAAAAGGTTGCATGGACCTCCGTGTCAGCCTCCTCCACTCGAGCACATGCCCGAGCCAGTTAACCCCGCTGCATTGTGTTTCTGGTGCAACAGGAGAGGCTCGAGCCATGACTGCAACCTCGAGCCCTTCTGCGCTTCGACTCCGAACCGGCACGGACTTGGTTGCTGATTTAAGCATCACGTTGCCTGCCCTCCGCATCCTGTCACCCTCTACCACCATCACACTCTTTGCTCGGCCAGCTCCCATCTCTGAAGCGACCATTTGTCACAAGTAGAACCAACCATTTACCTAACACGAATTTCACAGTGCAAGGCCCGCATCTAGCTCGGGTCTAGTTCGACCCGCCACAATATCCGCCCATCCGTCTTTGATCGGTTACTTGACAACGTCATCCCCTGTGGTTCAAACTCAACACCTGGACTCGCATTCTCACTTTCTACCCTCACCTCAACCCCGCGGCTACTCCAGTGCCAGCAGCGGCAATTCCTCGCCTCCGAAGAAGCCCTCCAAAGTCAAGGGCATTCTAGGCTTCCAGAACTCGATCCCCGAACCTCCTGCGCCAGCCAAGATAGCTTCCACCGACCGAAAGGGCAGGGCAGTGACGCCCAAAGTTGATACGAAGCCTCCCCGTACACCCCCCCAAGACGAAAAGCCGGCCCCTGTTATTGTCAATACTCCCCCAACTCCGACAGACCGAACTGATTTTCAGCAATCCGCGGCGTCTCCGGACGGCAGGTTGCCAACAAATGGGACAGCTCCCAAACCGAGATCAGATGGGAGCGTCGTTGCGTCAAATATGAACACACATAAGAGAAGCAAATCTGGTTCCGCAGCGATTGTCCCTAGCAAGCTCTCCCATATCACGGTGGCACCATTGACGCCTACTGACGAGGCGGACGGAGAGACCGCCACAAACCCCACTGGATTCTTTTCTTCTATGATATCGGCTGCTCAAAACGCTGCTACCTCTATAGGAAACACTATACCGAGCACGAATCTCGGTCTTGGAGGCAATAAAAGCAGGACTAGCATATCCAAGACTCTCAACTCTCCTGCTGCTAGCCAAACAACCTTGGACTCGCAACCTGCACCCGAGCCCGAGCCTCGCATAGAAGACACAATGGATCAGAAAGAATCTGCAGTCCGAACACTGGGGGCTGGAGACCTGAGCCTCAGCCAGCTCGGCCTACCTGAACCTTCAGTTACATCCTCCCCGAGTGCCCGGTTCGCCGAAGCTACCGACACGAGAACAAGATCGGACTCTGCCCCGGCTGAAGCTCAGACCTCGGTTGCGGACACACTCCCGGCGGAACCGGCGAGTCGACCTCACTCCTTGGCCGAGCCTGCCAGTGGAGAACGGACCCCCCCGCAGATAGAATTCGCCGACCTCAAAGGGCCAGTTCAACGGTCGTCCAGCCTTAGGAGCGCGATGAAGCCTCACAGGAAGAGGGGAAGCTCGGGCACAACCGGAGGAACCATAGCTGCCGCTATATCGTCCGCCAATAGTGCTGCTCTTCCCACCAGCGGCAGCCTAGGGGCACCGAAGCTGACCGGCTTTGCGATTGCTAGCAAGAAGCGAAATCGCGATTTCCACAACCTCTTCAAGAGTGTACCCGATGACGATTACCTCATTGAGGATTATAGCTGCGCTCTTCAACGAGAGATCCTAGCACATGGTCGATTATACGTGTCCGAGGGCCATTTATGCTTCAGTAGTAACATCCTTGGCTGGACAACAACGCTGGTGATGAGCTTTGACGAGATCGTGTCCGTGGAGAAGCGAAGCACTGCTCTCGTCTTCAAAAATGGTCTCATGATTTCTACGCTCCACGCCAAACACATTTTTGCCAGTTTTACAAGTAGAGACGCCACATATGACCTCATTGTAAATATATGGAAACTGGGCCATCCAACTCTACGAAGCACGTTGAACGGTGTTCAGCTGGAAGGAACTGGTGGGGACAAGACCGAGAAGGTGGAAGTGCAGCAAGAGGTGGTGGAGGAAGAGGAGGAGGAGGAAGAGGAACCACAAGAAGCTTCTGGGTCTGAAGAAGAAACAGACGATGAAGAGGCCGACGGCGATGAGTTCTATGACGAGGGAGAACATGATGAACGACTGGAAACCCAGTCAACGGATATAACAGCTGTCGAGCCGGACTCGGAAAAACCAGTGACACGAAAGGCATCTGGATTGACGGTTGTAAACGGTGTAACGTCTGAAGCAGCCAAGGATGCATCCCCACCACCTGGTAGCGCTCTTGATTTCCCCGGTCCCCCGACTCATGCGCCAACAGACTGCGGCGACTCTGCATCGCACTACGACAAAGTTCTTGCTGACGAGATCATTCCGGCTCCCCTTGGAAAGGTGTACAATCTTGTCTTTGGACCTGGGTCCACGACGTGGATGAACAGGTGGTTGTCAACAGATCAAAAATGCACTGACATCCAGATGGAGGACAAGAAAGGTCTCACAACAGATAACAAAAGCCGCATGTTTACGTACATCAAGCCACTGAACGGCTCGATCGGACCCAAGCAAACGAAGTGCGTTGTAACAGAAACGATGGACCTACTCGACTTGGAAAAGGCTGTGAACCTCAACGTATCTACCCAGAACCCAGATGTGCCTTATGGCAACCTCTTTACTGTCAAGACGAAATATTGCTTGTCCTGGGCCGAGAACAATGCTACACGCATTCAAATTAACTGTACAGTTGAATGGTCCAGCAAGTGCTGGCTAAAGGGTAAGGGCCGCCATCTTGTTCCATCGTGGCGAATGCTGGTTTGCTGACCTGTCTTAGGGACCATTGAGAAAAACGTCAATGATGGACAAGGGCAGTACTGCAAAGATTTGTTTGCGTCACTCAAGTCTGCAGTGTCCTCGAGAGGTCGATCTGGTACGGCGGCGAACGGAGCTGTAAAGGGCAAGAAGAAGCTGAAGAGAAGCAAGGCATTGCAGACTGTAGTCGACTTGGAAGCCAGAAAAGGGGGCAAGTCGGACAACAGGAAACAAGATTGGGGACCTTTGGAACCGCTTCGAGGTATATTGGAGCCATGTGTGGATGTGCTCCAGCCAGTACTCACAGGAAACGTCATGTATGGTTTGCTCGTGGGCCTGCTAGTTGCCATGTGGTTCGGTTTCGGGTCGCCGCCCAAGAGCAACACGTCGTATGGGCCAGATGTCGGATTTTACAGCCACACCCGACAGGCTGCCTATGAGGAGATGTGGCGCCGACAAGAATCCGAGCTCTGGGAATGGCTCGAGGAGCGGGTTGGTCTGGATCGGCTCAACTCGGACCAGCCAAGCGCACGTAAACGAGCGATGGACCATCGGACGGTGGAGGACAAGTTGCGAGAAGAGCGGATGGACGAACGTGAAGTCAAGGAAGCCATCCGTGTGACGGAAGAAAAGCTACGGGTGTTGCGAGAGGTTGTTGGAAAAGGAAATTGGAACTAACAAGCAGTAACACACTTTTTGTGAAAGAAGGCTCCAGGGGAAACGCTACAGAGACCATTTACATTTGTACATTAGCAGATAAACGCATTAGCGACTAGCCAAATTCTATTTGTGACTTTTGTTGAGAATCTCGTGGATGTAGGGAAGTGATGGAGGGTTGGAAATGGCTTCATATCAAGAGCCAACTGACTATCGCGGTTGGTGGACACTGCTGGTTTGCAGGACTGCAACGGGGGTTTTTGCGTTTCTTGGCACAGGTATGGTGACTTCTCTGGTCGAGTCGAGAGCTAGCTCGGGAAGTCGGACAAAATATCTTGGAGATGAACACGTAGCCATGATGAATGTGAAAAGCTCAAGGCCAACAATTGAGGGAGACTGCAACTCGTGTGGTCAGAGACAACCTACCTTTCCTTCTCTCAGCCTTTTTGTTTTTAACTGAATTTTTTTCAAAGTATATTCTATGACGCAAAAGGGGGAGAAGGTGAAAATGTTTTCTCAATCGGCTTGTCAATCACTTCCATGTCAACCAACCCACGGCAACGGGCCACAAGCGGGGGGGGGGGGGAGCCGCGTACGCGTTTCTGCTGCTCGGAGATTAACGTAGTTGGGCTCTGCGTGCTTCATTCGACTCGATTTGACGGACGGCGTCATGCAGAATCGAAACCGCTAGCAGCCCTACGTGGTACCTTCTTTGGCGACAGGGTTTGCTTTCGACCAGGTACCAGGTTGGAGCCGAGGACGCGACGACGAGTTACGCAAGCTGGGTCTGAATGTGGTGTGAAGGTGGAGATGGAAATGGGCTTGACTAAAGTAAGGGTTGGGACTGAGTCACACTCTGGCGGCAGGGACAGTTGAGTTGACTCGAGAGCCTTCCTTGTCGGCTGTCGATTCGAACATCGAAGCCGAGAGCCTGGCCTCCGTCCCGACTCCCGGGGAGGAGAAGGACGAGAACAAGGAGAGAAAACAAGAAGACAGAACAAGGTTCGACATCGAAGCCTTCCTTTGCACACTTGGGAGCATTGGCATGACGGTAAGCCCATTCCATTCATTCATTGAGTGAGCCCCGCCAACATTGTATCGAATCAATCTAATCGCGTCCACGTAACTTATATATCCATCCCTCTTTGGACACTTGGACCCTTGAACCCTTAGGCCGGTGGTACCGTCGTCGTCATCACATCACCGGTGTTGCTGGTACTCTCCGACTGGAGATGTTTTGAGGATTATCATCGTGTGGTTCAAGGGGCGTGTCACTGTCATGCCCCTTTGTTGCCGTTGCCGCCGTGTGATAAGATGAGGAGGAGTCCGCAGGCAGGACTCGACCGACGAGTTCACAGTAACCATGAATACCAGGCGGCAGAGTTGCTCTTGCATTTCACTTTGTTGTAGTAGCATGGGCATCGCATCGAAGCAGTGTCTTCTTGTTGTCGAACAGGTCTAACCAGCAAACACGCCCTTCCTTCCATCTTGTCCGTCCGTCCGACCTGTCGTGGTCACGTCAACATGACCCGAAAAGGAGTCCCCAAGGTTCGCACCGGCTGTCTAACCTGCAAGTACGTATGCCGTGGCGACACGCCAGCTCTCTCGACAGGACAGACGTCTCGGGCAAAAACTAATCCAGCGCAGGAAGCGCAGAGTAAAGTGTGACGAGACACGTCCGGCTTGCAAGCGGTGTACTTCGACCGGCCGCAACTGCGACGGCTACTTGCCTCCTCCCCCGGGCTACATGTCCTGGGACCGTCTTCTCTCCTCGCCCGTGCCGTCGTCACCGAGCTCTTTGCCCGAAGCAGACGACCTCGAGCTGCGCAGCCTGGCCTTCTACAGACATATCGTCGCGCCCAGGCTGTGTGGCCCGCTGGACAGCTCGTTCTGGACGAAGCTGGTTGCGCAGATGGCATATTCGGAGCCGGCGACGAGACACGCCGTCCTGGCAATAAGCCGGCTGTATGAAGACTTTGGCCACGGGGACTTGTCAGAGACGACGGCGGCGAGAGGCGCAACAAGGGCCACGACGGACGTGGGCAGTGGTGGTTTCGTCATACATCATTACAACGCTGCCATATCGCACCTGGTCGGGCCCCCGACGTCGTCGCCTGCCGACCTGAACACGGTCTTGTTGGTCTGTATCCTGTTCACGTGCATCGAGTTTCTGCGCGGCGACACCGAGAGCGCCATACGCCACTCGCAACATGGCATCTCGCTGCTCAACTCCGGAGCCGGCATCAGGCCGGAGCTGGTGAGGGTGTTCCGCCACCTGAGCATCTTTCCGTACTTCTTCGGCGGCCAAGTCTCTCCAATCCCCCCCGTCCTGAGCGACGCACAGGGCGCCGTCAAGCTCGACACGCTTGACGATGCGCTCGAGTCGTTGGACGGCCTGCTGGCGCGTGCGGTTCGGCTGCTCAGGGTGAGCGACCACGGCCATCATCATGTAGGAACGGGCAGGGAAGCACGGCCGTTGGAACCCAAGCTCCGCGACAAGGAAACACTCGAGGAAGATCTGGACGCGTGGTGGCCCGTGTTTGACCAGCTCCGGCAAAGAAGCGACGTCTCCGAGCACACGACGACCTGGACGCTTCTCATTCTAGAAATGAGATGGACGTGTTGCAGGATATGGGCGAGAACATGCCTCGCTGTCGGCGAAACCATCTACGACGACGACCTAGACAAGTTCACGCGCATGGTAGCACTGGGCACACGGGCGACAAGGCTCCTCGAGCGCGAGCGCAGCGGCGCCCCGACGAACCGCACCTTTATGTTCGTCATGGGCTTCTGCCCGCTCATGTTCTTCGTCGCGACCAAGTGTCGCTTCTTGGGGCTGCGGCTGCACGCGCTGTCGCTGCTGCGGAGGCTGTCTTATGCGCGGGAGATGCTGTGGGACGCGTCGACCCTGTATGCCATTGGCAAGAGAATCATCGAGATTGAGCACGGCATCGGGGAGCTGATGCCCGAGGAGGCAGATGGGCGCGGGGAGATGGACGCGGATGTGCCGCCGCCGGACGAGGCGCGCGTGAGGGATTCGGGGCGGAGGGCTCGAGAGCATGTACGAGTGGCTTTGTCTGACTTGATATCGGCATCATGCTGCGACTACTCTATGGCTGTGCTCTCTATTCCCATCCATCGGGCGTGGCAACGGGACAATTCGTGAGCTGCCGCACTTGGCCATGAATTGATACTTTTGACATGGTATGTTATGCATGGCCCTGACTTGGGTTGAATGGTAGTTACTAGGTAGTTGGTTATATTCCCTCTTCAACACTTGAACACTTGGCGCTGTCCACGTGCTCGTCTTCATCATCACCGCTTGCTGTCGTTGTCTTTGTCCATGTTGCTCGCAAGCTGCACTCGACCCATTCCGATTCATGAAGTCACTGGATGAAAATCGATGAGCAAGACGGCTGCCACATCAGGCCTCGTTGTTTGACGAACTGACTAACGTTGACTACCTAGTAGTTACGGAGTATTTACGTTAGTTACTCATTCGTGCCCAGGGATATGAGCTCTTTTTCCTTGCATGCCCCTTCGCCTCACCGCTCGCAAGAAAAGAATGTAACTACATAACTACGGAGTACGACATGAGCAGTTCCCACGTCTGTTGCGTTACATACCTAGGTAGTTAACTACATGATAACTTAACTACAGCCCACAACGTGATTCCACTTTTTCCCAGACCTTCTTCTTTTCGTATTGTGGCGTTTCTCGTTTCGCCGCAACAACCGTTTGCGTCGGCGATGGGCCTCTCCATGTTGATTCGTGATGACGTCTTTGATTCTCACCGATTCCTGCACGTGGCGCCTCTCAGCTTCCATCGTTCTACAACAACGCCCAGCAGCTGCATTGTCGACCAATAACTCGTTACCTACTAACTGCTACCTAGGGAACTAACTAGCTAGTTACATGCAGAAACGGGCACAGGGCAAGACAAGGACTTGGTCCCCAATGATTCATCAGGTGGGAAAATACGCACCGGTGAACTAGTTAACGTAACCCTGATTCCACGTGTTCTATGACACGCCCATGTCGACTCGAACTTGTTGCTTTGCTTTTGTCTGTGTTGCCAGCGCCGTGACGAAAGAATCAAGAGAACGACGGTACGGACTAAGTTGACTACTCCGGACTGCTTTCGAGGAATAAACAAACGGCTGGGCCTACCTACCGTCGTCGACCTGGACAACCGACGAACGACGAACGAATATAGTTGCATGTCCAACCTTGTCGACTTGTGGCCAAACTTGAATCTGCCCCAGCAAGCTGCTCGAGCCCTCTTTGTCTTGCTTGGGTTTGGGGGAAAGTCAGGCCGTGCAGTGAGTTGTCAATTCGAGTCGAGTCGAGTCGAGTGATTCCAACTCACGTCACGGCATTTGCAAGACAGAAATGAGGGAAGTTCTATCCGTGCCCGCGTCGGAGGACTATGATCAGCTGAGCAGCAGCGTCCGTGTCTCGGGTCTCGAGCGGTTGACGCCTTACGAGAAGAAATGTCGCCTGGTCAATCTGGAAATTGATCGCCAGGGCATGGGCCGCTATCAATGGTACATCTGGATCTTGTGCGGCTTCGGCTACTTTCTCGATCTCCTCTGGGCTCAGGCCTTCGGCCTGGTTCTCAGTCCCGTCCAGCAGGAGATGGGATTCAGGAACAGCCAGTCGGGAAACATCTCGACGAGCTTCAATGCCGGTCTAGCCGCGGGCGCCTTCTTCTGGGGCTCCGTCTCTGATATCATCGGTCAGCATCTCCTCCTCCCCCGGGGTCCATGCTCAAGTGTAACTACATGACATGACATCTACATGACATGACATCTTCGACTCCCCCCCCCCCCCCCCCCCCCCCCCCCCCCCCCAGAGGCCCCCGTGTTAATAATAGTTGACAGTCTAGGTCGTCGCTGGGCCTTTAACCTGACCTGTCTGGTCTCGTGCTCCTTCGGCCTCTGCCTCGGCTTCTCAAACGATTATACGACCTTTCTCGTCATCACTGCCTTTGTCGGCTTCGGGGTTGGCGGAAACATTCCCGTTGACGGCGCCATCTTTCTCGAATTCGTCCCCCACGTGAGTTCTCAAGTTTTTTCCATGACATCAAAAGCAGCCCGCCTATGTTATGTGCATAAAAAAACTGAAAAATTCTCCGATAGAACCGTCGCTTCCTGCTTGCTTGTTTATCCATCTTCCAGCCCCTCGGCGTGGTCGTGTGCAGCGCCATCGCGTTCGGCTTCATCCCCGTCTTTGCCTGCGTCCCCAACTTTTCCGAGAAGAATCCTCTGCAATCATGCCGTACGGCTGCTCCGGGGGCTGCCTGCTGCTCGCGCTCCGACAACATGGGCTGGCGGTACTTTCTGTACACGCTCGGCGTCATATCTCTCATGGTGTTCCTCCTCAGGTTCTTCGTCTTCACCTTTCGCGAGACCCCCAAGTATCTCCTGTACAAGGGAGAGGATGAAAAAGCCATCGAGACAATGCTGCACATGGCCAAGGTGAATAACCAGCAATGCCGCCTCACTCTCGACGACTTCCGGCACCTCGAGCCGGACAATAGCATCGACGAGGTAACATCCTCTGACCTGTTATTGATCCCCGACCAGAAAGGCATCCCACTGATGAAAGGGGGTTCCGTCAAGTTTCGTCGTTGGCTGGGGAGATATAAGATGCTGTTTGACGGCCTTCAGATGACGCGACTGACCATCCTGGTGTGGCTCACTTATATCATGGACTTCTGGGGGTTCACCGTTGCCGGTAGGTTTTCCATCCTCTTCTTTCCCCAACACGCTGGGTTGCAATCTTCTCACAGCAGACCTTTGTCCAGGCTTCTATCTTCCCCGGATCCTGGCCCTCAAGAACGGAGCCGCATCGGCAAGTCTCACCTTCACATACGCTGCGTACATTTACACCTATGCTCCGGGGATTGTCGGCGTCCTTCTGGGAGCCTACGTCTGCCGGATTCCCGCCATCGGCCGCAAGTGGACAATGGTCATTTCTTCAGGTCTCATGGGCACATCCATCATCCTCCTATCCAAGGCCGATACCATCGCCAAGAACGAGGGTCTCTTCGCCCTCGAATACTTCTTCCAGTCCATGTTCAACGCAGTGCTGTATGGGTGGACGCCTGAAGCATTCCCGGCGCCGGTACGAGGAACAGCATGCGGAGTGGCCAGTTTCTGGGGTCGCCTGTTTGGCATTGTGAGCCCCTTGATAGCGCAGCACCTGTATGGAAAGACGACGGGGGACAGCGGCACTGGAGATATCAACAGCGTGCTCTACTTGGCCGGGGGCGTGTCGCTCGGTTGTGTCTTGACGACGGCGCTGTTGCCATCACACCTGATGGAGGCCCAGGATGAACGCTCTTGAGGAGTTTGACTGGTATTTCAACAGGAAGGGCAATGTCGCCATTTAGACTGGGGAGCGCTGCTACTACAAGCTGGTAGTCATAGAGCTAGCTAGTCATCTTATAGACCAACAGAAATCACAACGGGGTTGCCACCACTGCTTGTAGCCACGCCCAATTTTCGCTATTCACTCGCCGCCAAGTGAGCCTTTTGTAGCCAGTTGGCATAGTTTTACGTACTTGTTATAGTCTACTTTGATCATACCAAGTCCCCTGCTTTCAGACCCTGTCCAAATTTCACAGATGGCCAAGACGGGGCCAAGTCGAGTCTTCCCCCACGTAACTACATCTCACTCTTACGACCCAGGGGAGCACATTGTCGCAGTTGGTCTCAAAATGTCTACATATCCCAGTTCGCTATGAATGGTCTTGGCTATACGCTTATATATACACCTTAGAAACTTGTCCTTACGAATACGCCAGCCACCCATGCCATGAATTCGTCATCCGCTCTGCGTTCGAAAGAGTGACGTAGGCTGACTTGGCGAGCCTATCTTGAACTTCACCGAACTTGGCTGCGGGTGCCTTCCTCTCAAACAGAATATCCAACTCCAGATACGACAGTCCCTTGGTCTCCGGTAATCGAATATAGCACCAGATCAGGCAGCAAAAGGCCGTGCCAACGTACACAAAACACGCATTTCCGGCTATGCCCCAAGCGGTCGGGTTGAGCATCTTGGGTACCAGGGCATTGTTGACAACCATGGCGACATTGTATGATACCCGGGCCAAGGCCACAGTTTTGACCCGAAGACGAGTAGAAGGGACCTCGGCCACGACGACATAGCAGACGGGACCGAGGGTCAGGTCGTAGGTAAATGTTGTGAGGATAATCAAGGCCCCCAATGCCCAGTCGGCACCAGAAGAACCGGAAGATACCACTGACACGATGCCGCCAGCGGTCAGGAACAGAATGGCCGACACCAGGCCGAATATGTACAGTTTTCGTCGGCCGATCTTGGAGAGGAGGAACCAGGAAATCACACCCGCAATGATGGCCATGCCGTACATCCCTGTGGAGAGGTTGAACGAGTTGGAAGGGTTGAAACCAGCTTGTTCAAAGAAGTACGCGGCGTAACTGGTCAAGACGGCGCCAGAGAGTGCCTGACACATCCACACTACGCACGATATCTCGGTTCTACGACGGTTGACGCCTTTGAACAAATCTGTGTACTTTGCTCCACCATAGTTCAACTGCCTCTCAACCTTGTTAATGTGCTCCATCAGAGCTATGCTGTCATCCACCTGGAGGGAAGATCGACTGCAAAGGCGACGTAGCGAGCGTCTGGCGTCTGCCGGCTGCTCATGGCGTATAAACCACCCTGAAGTAAATGAATAGTTACCCAGTTAGCACAAGATACTCTCTCTCTCTCTCTCTCACTCTGGGAAGAAACGGAGACGCCATGGCGGTGTTCCCTTACATGGACTCTCAGGTGCAAAGTAGACACCGACAAGCAGGGGAACTGCCCAAGCCCACTGCAGCGCGAAGGGGAGGCGATAAGACCATTCGGACGTGTTATACACCAAGGCACGGAGGATGCCGGTGCCCAGTAGCTGTCCGGTAACCCAGCACATGTTGATATTGCTCAGAACATACGGCCGCAAGCCAGATGGCACAACCTCGGCGGCGTACGTGGCTGCTAATGTCTGGATGACGCCCCACGGCAGCCCTGCAAAACACGGGGTCAGGATCATGAAGCCAAGGTCAAAGGTTGCTGCGAGGGATGGATCTTTCTTACCGCATAAGGCTTGTGAGATGAGAAGCGTGGTGATGTTTTTGGCGAAAACAGCTGGGAAAACCGATATGCATAACCACAGGAGGCTTCCCAGCATCGTCTTTCGATATCCCACCATGTAGGTGATGTAACCGTGGGCCAACAGGCCGATGATCTCGCAGGTGAAGGCCGCGTTCTGCAAGCCAATCTGCCACGCCGGCGGAATCTCGTATCCTCCGGCATCGACTGACGCCCCCAGAACCGACTGCTGTTGGCCATACTTGCGCCGAAAGGCGGGAAAGGCGAGAAAGCCTGCTATGAGCGACTTGTCGTATGCCTCCATCACCACGGTGAGAAACAACAGGAGCGACCAGCCTATGGCTTTGGGATATTGACGGCAGCATGTGAGAAAGGCCGTTTCCTTGTCCGTGGTGAAACCGCGCCGGATCTTCTGCGGCGTGTCATTGTAGCCCAGGGACGTTTGCGGAAACCAGAATGTGTCCATGGTTCGACCGGAGAAGGTAGAAGTCAGACCTATTTCGTCCAACGGCGGCGCTTCAGCCGTCGTCGAGGACGACAGCATAGGAACGGCACGCTGTTTCCCGACATGATCATCTCCATGGCCGGATCTGCCGTCTTCGGACCCAGACGCGGCGTTGGCACGAGCAGTTGCTGGGGTACTTTTGTCCAGCCCGAGTTGGGCCATGGCAGCTTGTTTGTAAAAAGATCAGTAACACTGGGAAAGTCAAACTGAGCGGTACGGTTTATGGGACGACAGACTTACTTCCGTTGCGTGACTTGAGCTACCAAAGACGGCCCCATTGTTCAACAGGACAGGATGACGAACACCCACCTTGGCCATAATTTATGAGCCATGTCCAGAGTCCCATTAAAGCCAGCCACTTCAATGTATCTGTGTATCTGAATCCCACTTACACGTCCAAGGGCAGGGACATGTTCCAGATGGCAAAACCGCAAGTCCTATCTGTGCCTCCGACTACAAAACCGTTGATCGCCTGACATAGGCTGTGTACTTGAATGGGCGCCAGGACTCTTCGCACCGGCTCCAAACGAATGAAAAGCTGGGGAAAATGTGGGATCGAGGCATCCAGAAACGCCATGCGACGAACTGGAACAGGCGACTGGTCTTGGGATCGAGTGGCGAGGCAATTTTGCCGGAATGGTTACGCCACCGTTCTTCAGTAGACGTACGCCGAGTTCTTGTTCCCGCAAGCCCACGGTAACAAGTTTCGTATCCCATCGACACGATCTGCTGGAGGGCGTTACGGCGATGATGTTCATTGGCCGGAGAGACGATAGATACAGAGAGAGGGCCGGTTGTGCTGGGCAAAAGATTGGATTTGATAACCATGACAACGTTGAGCAGTTATGTAGTCCAACCGTTGAACTGATTTATTGATTCATTGATTGATTGATTGGATGAATGACACCAGATTGAAATGGATACCAACTATTATGCCAGTAACTCTGTAGCTATAGTTAGTTGTCTGGGGAAGCCCCCTTACTAGTTTACCGCCTAGAGCTTGCCTAGCAAGTTCGTTGCGTAACAGGATAAAGTACTCCGTACCTCGATAATACAAGACGCTTCTAAGCTTCCATTGCCTTGTTGGTCTGGGAAACAAAACGCACAATACCGCAGCCAGTCTACCAGTCGTGAGCCGCGCGCCCCTTGGCGCCAAAAAGTAGATGGGTCGATTTGACTGCGCAACCTCCTTCTCTATATAGAGGTTCTAGGCGAGGTTCCTTTTCATGTGATTTATGCTACACACCTGCTACCCAGCCTTGCGGAGATTTGCCAGCCCTGGATGATAGGCCCAGGCTGCTGCTGGGGTTTGTCATGTACCACAGGCTCGCGAGTTGGTGAACACCCAAGTGCTGAGAAACAGTAGACCTTGAACCGTAGTTATTTATTAGTAGACATGGGCTTTATCTTTTGGTTAATAACCAAAAACAGATTCCTGTTCGCACGTGCTGCTTGCCTTAACTTCGCAAGTAGTAGTGGTTACTATCCCACTGTGAACCTAGCATCATTTGAAATATTTTCAGATTAATTACGCGTTACTGCTTAGTCTCTCGGGGAGGAAAAGCGCGTCCCATGTGGGTTCTAGTTGCTCATCTAACCAGGGCAAGCAGCAGTCGTCAAGGCTTAGTAGTTACCAGACGCCTGTCGATTCAGGGGTCCAACGGTTACAGCTAGGCCACTTCACGAATCCGTATTTGGCTGTTGCATACCCGAAACTGTTTCCTATTGATGAATACCTACTCGAGACTCAGGTGGGAGTCGAAAAGAAACTGGGATTCATGACTCGTTGGGAGTGACGATACGATTATAAAGAAGGCGCACGACACGGCAGAGGCTGCGGACGGTGTCTTGGCAGGCAACGTTGCAGGTCTCATGTCTCTCTCTGTTTTATTGATGTAACCTTGGGATCTTCTTTGACGCTCTCACGGGATGGACACGATGACCAAAAGCCAAGAGAGAGAACCTACCTCCAGTTCTGCTGCCGGACCGGGCCATGCCTGCAATGCAAGTAAGGCTCCGGGGTTGAGCTTAGATGGATATGCTAAGCCTTTGTGAAAGTGAGAGACCCAATGCCGGCGAGGCTCTTTGGCCCAATGCTTCTCTTCCGCCGAAACAGAAGATAGCACACGACGGCATTGCATGAGAGCAACGAATCAACGCAGAAGTTCCAATTACTTTACCCTTCCCCATCGCTTCGGCACATGTGGATGGGGTTCCCAACGTCTGGTTGAGTTAGCCGCGAACGGTAGGTATGAAATGGGTTGCCGGCACGAATAGATGCTCGATGGCCTCGATGCCGCATTCAAACCCATCATTCAGTCACAGCTTTCCGAGAGGGCACATCTGACGCGCCGACAATGACGACAATGATGCTCATGTCAATCTGGATGGCACTCAACTCCTCCCTTCCTCTTCAACGGCCTTCTTCCAACGTCCACGACAGGTTCGGCGTGACATAAGCAATCATGTTGAGGTCTAGTTTCTTGGCTGATACAATAGCTTTGCGCAAAACGTCCCTTCATTCCCACAACTCACTCGCTCTTCATTTCTTTTCACTGCGGAAGATCCGACCATGACATGTTGCATCAATGCTAAGCAGGCCGTCCGTCAGAACAGCTGCACTCACCCAAAGCCTGGACTCAGATTGTGTATCTGCATCATGAAGAGTACTAGGCGCAATGCACGCTAGACTCGAGTATAACTTGTTTGAACCATGGACGTGATGATACTCTTTGAAAGATTATAACTACCCGGCATCTGTCACATACTAGGGACATCTTGCGCACTCACTCACTCACTCACTCACTCACTCACTCACTTATTCATTCACTCATTCATTCATTCACTCACTCGCTCGCTCGCTCGCTCCCACTTACCCTTCGTAGGGACTAAGCAAGACAGAATGTTGCATTATTCTCCATACCGGACATTATCTCGGGTGCTATGCTTCGCCTGCATCGTCCCTACAGACGCCTTCGTACTGAAGAGGGAAGCCAATTCCTCTCAACCTGGAATTATCCACCTCCCCCTTGAAGTATCCGATATACCGAAGCTGCAAAGCAACAGCACTTTACCACCTGACCGAGACAGTCGTCAAGCTCAGGCAGATGTTTATCGTTGGGGCCTTGAGTTGAAAAGCTACGTTATGCCGGTTTATGTCGGCACGCCCCCGCAAAAGGTCCTGATCGAGCCTGATCTAGGTTCCAAGATGTTGTGGATGTTGACCACGGAGCAGGAGGCTACAAGTGTCTTGTCATCCCAGTTTGACTTGGACCGGAGCTCCTCGAAGAAGTATCTTGGCAAAAAGGGGGACATAACTTATGTCGGGTCTTCTGTCACGTATCAGACGTATGAAGAGGAGATCTCGCTCAGTCCAAGTACGTAAATTACAAGGTCAAGGTCGATGACGAGAACTGGAAGCTTCTTGAGCTTCCCTCACTCACTGGTGTTCCGCTGAGCTGACGCCTCCACGTCCAGGCCTTCTGCCCAGCCGCGTCGAGATAGGCATGGCGAAAGCGATCATGGACCCGTCTCGTCAATGGGGTGTTTTGGGCCTTACCATGACAGGAAGCGGCGCGGACATGATGGATGATCTCATACAGCGCGGCAGCATCCGCAGCAAACTACTGAGCTTCAACTACGCCTCCTCGGGAGGCTTCATGACCCTTGGCGGAGTCGACGTCAAGAAGTTCTCCGGCCCTCTTCAAGCTGTGCCCATCATTCCCACTTCGTACGATGCAAATGTGGCGTTTCAAACTGACGACCCGAATTCCTTCAACATGTAAGTCAAGTTCTCAGCTCACTAAGCCCCAGCGCACGGCTCCCCAATGACTTTCTTACCGATACTTCTTGGGCCACAGGCACAAGATCAGGATGGATAGACTATCCATCACAAACGCAGATGGCGCCAAGACTACCATTTTCGACGAGAACTCTGCCTCGATGAACCGAGACTACATTGTCGACTCTGGCACTGCGGACTGCGTCTTTCCCAGTCCCGTATGGAGACAAATTGTCAAGCGCCTTCCTCCCATCGACCCGCTTGATAGACGAGTGGACTGCTCTGCTATCAGAAACACCAAGGGCAGCCTCGACCTCTCATTCGGAAGCACTACGATTTCTATCCCACTCAACAAACTGTACTATGATACCTACCAGGGTTGTTACATAGCTGCCAGGAGAGGCAGTAAGTTTGGCTTCCCCCCCTTTCCTCTTTTCCCCCGTTTGGCTTCCCACGCAAAGTTACTCATATAGACCAGGATTCAGATTAGGTTCCACCTTCATGTCTCACGTATACATGGCCATCGACTACACAACCCACATCGTCTACCTGGCTCCAAATGCAGACTGCGGGTCCGAGATTATTCCCATTAGCGACAGCCCTGGTTCTGGATCGGATATAGCCTCCATGGTAGGTAAATGTCCTGCCACATCGTAGCTTGGCCCTGCTTGCTAAGGGGGGGGTTGGGTGGTTTGTTTGCCCGAAAGCAAACCGCTCGAAACACCGTGCCTTGCCCCCCCGCCGTAGCAAGTCCGTGAAGACCATAAGTTACACTTGAGAAGGTCTTCACAATAAACTGCCACTAACCACTTTCTCGTTGGTGGCGGCTTACCGCACTCGCGAAAACCACGCATGAAGAACCAGGATGGCAACGGTCAAGGTTTATGATGGGTTTATTTCGTCCGAGGAGTTCTGCCTCTTCGAATCTTGACGCCGCCATCTCTTCTGCCTGGTTGTTACGACCTAAGGAGGAGTCATGAAGGGCCGCACGTCTCAGGAAAGACGTGCCACTAAGAGCCAGACTCGGCCCGTAGTTTGATAGAATGGAAAGATGCCATCATGGCATTCATGTAGCCATAGTGCGAGTAATGCAATATATTATGATTTGGATATTTGCATCGGCAAATCCCCGTCCCTTGGGTACTGCAAGAGTCATGCTGTGAGCGTTCTGACGATCGGCAAACGTCTAGAGCCCGTGGCACCACACTTTACTTCGCATGTTAGGAACGGGAAGTACATCAAGTACTCCGTATGCCATGAAGAAGGACTGGGTCTCCACCGATAAAGTCGCCGATAAATGGCGACAGCCGTAACTCAACTACTTCCTCTTCCTGCCTAAATGCCAGCCAACCCAGGGGATGCGTCACTAAAGGCGGGGCTGTTCTCACTGGCTATTTGAAGCTGTCACAAAAAATGTGACATGGCCACGCCACTATAATTTGTACCTTAGACCCCCTTATATCTCATTGCGACAGAAGCCTTCGGGATTAAACAAACCATGGCTGCTGCTGTCTGGCCCCACTGGCGCTGGGACCTTAGGCGGCTTCACCACACAGACAACCCCGCTGGCGCCCTTGGCTTCCAAGGTGCGTGTACTCCGTACTCCGTACATTTAACTTACCCCGCTCCATGTACCTGGAACGCAACAATTAGTATTGTGAGGTCTACGGAGTACCTGAGAGTCAGATGGACACTCTGGGCAGCTATATTTGGAGCGGTTTGTTGACCGTCTTCGCCAGGGGTAAAATCTCCACATATCTACGGAGTAAGAGTGAATTGGTAACCCGTTCTAGTTATAATTCAGACCACCTGGCGCAGAGTCTTGATCATGTCGATACAGCCCACGCAGCAAAATTGTAGCTAAGAATCTGCACAACGAAGATTGGTATTGCATGGTTTCAACGTATGGGTAGTTGCCCAACTGCGGCAGAGGAAGCGGGAACAGTTGATTCTCAAGCGATTCTCAAGCCATTTGACCTGCACAAGTCAGGTAAGGCAAGTGAGAAGTAACAAACGACGGATTGCGATAAATACTGTGTTGGAAACTTTATTCAATATAGAGCTGCTACTACAGAAAGTGGATAATAGAGGAAGATGAATCTGCCTGCTCTGTCAATAGTAACGTATCCATTCAGATAACGGCTGTGGACATGGAACGCAAGGCGCTTGATTCGGGCGCAAGTAACTAAAGAGCTTGAAAGTAAGCAAGGCCAAATTGTAGTAGTCAGAGTGTCACAGTAGCGGAGGGGGATTAGATTCACACCAATGCATGTCCATCTGCTGCGGCCACTGCAGGTTGGAACTCGCGGCGCGGAGGACATGTTTTTTTTTTTTTTTCATTTTTTTTTCACATGTCTTCATAACTAGAAAGACAAGACGATTGTGTAAAGTTGTGTAGTTGACTAGTCGGAGAATCCGTAGCGGTAGCTTTGAGCGTCATCTAGTCGGTGCCGAGCGCGTCCGGTTTGCTATTCCGTACACATTGGAAGTTGAACCCACTTCTCTTGAACTCGTCAGATGAGATTCGGATGATTCGCGGGTGGTGCTGTGTTGGATGGTGATAGGAGGAGTCCTAGATGTAATTTGGAGTAACTTATGTTCCGGAGTACATGACTGAGAAAACTCGAGAAGTCGAGAGCATTCTTTGGCTCCACGGGCAGGCAAAAAGACAAGCACAACAATCACCACAGTCAATCACTTCACATTCACCCACGTCCAGGTCCAGGTCCACTCCCCCACGCTTCTAACTCAGTCTGTGAAGAAGCTTGCCGTTAGTTTTCTCTAGATCCATCCGTCATGGGCTCTCGAGCTGTCAAGCCGAGGCAGTGACGTCATTACCTTGGGGCAAGGCAGGTGAATAAGCTTACGGAGTACCGTCATCTGCTTGAACGGGTCAATGCACTGCCACACACTGCGCCACACACGGACATCCCTTCCGGCTGGCGGCCGCCCTCCTGCTCCATCAGGCAACTTGGCCGGCCCGGACTCTCAACATTTGTCCAAGGGAAGCAACCGCATAAGTTAACTTAGCATGTGTGTGTCAATGTGAAAAAGAAGAGCGGGTGGCAAAAAAAGGCACGAGGGCCTGATAACTCTGTAAACAGCCAAAATGTCTCATGTCACAACCCTGTGGCGAATCCCACTCTTTGTGCCGCAGCCGCATGGACCTGCCACGTAACCCTGCAACGCAACAGCGAGGCAATGAAGCCAAGACTCAAGGCTGACGACGACAAGGTGAATGACCCAGAGCCGAGAATCGCCATTTGTCACTTCTTTCCTTGTGCGGCGCTTTTGTTCTGCCCCAGATAACTTAGTTAATGGGCATCTTTGTTCGTCCACGCAAGTCTGTCTCTTCGTAATTACTCTTGCAACGACAACATCAACATCAACATCAACATCAACATCAACATCAACGCCAACGCTTGCGGTTCTCGCGCGCTAGACATGACCCAGTCTATCGAGTCGTCCCTGGATACACAGGGTCTGGCCAACGAACAGCGAGGCCTGCTCGACTTCATCGACAAGCTTCAATATGCACAACTCGACAATGTCAGGCTGCCTCAGATTGTGGTCGTAGGGGACCAGTCGGCGGGAAAGAGTTCCGTCTTGGAGGCCATCTCTGGCACGCCGTTTCCCAGAGACGCTGGTGCTTGCACACGCTTCGCTACCGAGATCCGACTTCGACGAGCCAAGGAGGCTACTCTCAAGGTCTCCATCATTCCAGACAAGAGCCGGCCGGTCAACGATCAGACCAGGCTCCTGCAGTATGGGGGCAATATCACCGGCAACGTGCCCTTTGAGGCCATGATGAGAGATGCCACCGAACTGATTGCGCCCCGCAATATTCCTGGCCGCTTTGCTGCTCGAGATATCCTCGTCGTCGAAAAGAGCGGCCCCGACATGCCGCTCTTGACTCTGGTCGATTTGCCTGGTCTAGTGCGGATCGCCAACAGAGACCAGTCCAAGGCTGACATCCAGACCATCGATGACCTTTCCGACCGCTACATGAAGAGTTCCCGTACCATTATTCTTGCCGTCATTGGCGGAAACAATGACTATGTCCAAGCCCCCATATTGAAGAAGGCAAGACAATTCGACCCAAAGGGCTCGCGGACAATTGGCGTCCTCACCAAGCCTGACATGACGGAGCGAATCGGCCTGGAAGACAAGTTTATCGATCTCGTCATGAACAAGGACCGAGAAAATCACTTCAAGCTGGGCTGGTATGTCCTTCTCAACCCAGGCCCAGGAGAGCAATGGTTCAGTCCGGAAGATCGCGTCCGCAAGGAGGCAGAGTTCTTCACCAGAGGCCGCTGGTCTGCTTTGCCTCCCCAGATGTGGGGGATCGTCGCTCTGCGGCAGAAGTTAAGCACTCAGTTGCAAAGACACATTGGGAAGCACGTCAAGTCGTTGCGAAGACAGATCCAAGACGCCCTCGAGAGATGCGATACCGAGCTCAGAGCCATGGGGAATGCCAAGGACACCATCGAAGAGATGCGTTTCGAAATGGGCGAACTGTTTACAGCATCCAACAACCTCGTCACCCCAGCCGTCAATGGCAATTACAAGAATCCCTTTGGCGAGAAGTTCTTCGCCCGCCAGTCCAGTCCCAAGGGGACGCCTGCGCATAAACTCCGTGCTCGCGCTCGTGAGGAAAGTGAGCGCTTTTCACGGTTGTTCCGCCAACATGGCAGACATCTCAACTTTGCCGATACCACCGCCAGCGCGAGTACGTCTGCCGACGGGCAAAACCTCTCCCCTACTCTTGCTGGCGCCTCCAAGAAGGACTTTGCTCAGATGGAGGTTGAGCCTCTTCTGCGTCAAATCCGCGGCAACGAGCTCCCACTCGACTCTAACCCTCGCGCGCCGTACATTCTCTTCCAGGACTACTCTCGAAAATGGCCCTCCTTGGCACAGGAGTATAAAGACAACCTCGGCGTCATCTGTAACGAGTTCCTTGGTGAAGTCATTGACCACGTATGGCCAGTTCGCATGCGCGATCCGCTCCGCCATCACTTCCTCGAAGTCAAGATGAAGGATCTCATGGAGGAAGCAGAGAAGGAACTCACCCGTCTCACGGATGACATGGAGCTTGAAGTGCAGCCCTACGATCCCGAGTACGAAGACCGCCTGCGCAAGTGGCGTGCAGAAGCAACCGAGAACGGAGGGACCTACACAGAGGCCGAAGAGGTCCTCGAGAAGATGCTCATCTACTACGATCTCACGGCGAGGATCTTTACGAGAAACGTCATCACCCAGGTTGTCGAGCGGCACTTGCTACTGGGCATGCTGCGGCTCTTCAACCCCATTGAGATTCTGCGAATGCCGGATTCGACCATTGAGAGCATTTCCGCCGAGAACAAGGAGACCAGGGAGCGGAGATTGAAACTCAAGGCACAAAAGAAGAACATTGAGGAAGCGAGGAGTATGTGCGCCGGCCTGGCAATGAGGAGTGACTTGCGATCATATGAAGACGAGACGGACGCGGAGAGCGATGACGATGATCAGGTCATCAAGCGACAGCCTTCCAGTCGAGCACCGTATGCTCCGCAACCTCAGCAGCGGAAATCGCAAGAATCACGTCGATCCGCTCATGAAGAACGGCCGCGGCCAAGCGTCAGCGCCGACGCCCGGCCACGCCCGGCCATGCCGCAAGAATCATACCAGGCCGTGAATGGAACAATGGGCCAACAACAACAACAACAACAACAGCCTGGGCAGAGCTGGGACCAGCAGCAGTATTACGGCAATTTGCAAGACCAGCATCCGCCTGCCCATGCGCCGCCTCCGCCACCTCCTCGACCTCAGAAGCTAGGCGCGAGTGACGCCGAGCAGTACTATGATACAAGAGGGGACGCGAGGATAAGAGACAAGATTGCTAGCACGATGCGGAAAGGCATCCCGGCCAGAGCATAAGCCCTGTTGTTGGTCCCTTTTATTTCCACCGAGTCTAGATAAAGCCAAGACCTGGAATAGAAAATTACACGACACGGCCCGCGTCGGGGAGTAACTTGTTGGTTTTTTTGTCTTTTTTTTCACATCTAGTTAGTTATAGTGTTTTCAGGACCGCGGCAATGATGTTACAGAAAGAATAGTTACGTTAATAGACGACATGCTATGTTATGTTATGTTATGTTATGTTATGTGAAAGTTGCCCAGTTTATCAATGCAAAAAAGGTGCATCAAGCAAGCCAAGTTATTTCATTCCCTAACATAGATCACACTATCTTCCACCCCGGCGGCTCTCTCGTAGTCAGCCTCGGCGGTTTGCCCCCCGCGAAAGAGGTAGCCGAACCAGGCTCTGTATTTGGGCGTTCCAGAGTTGATGGCTGCCCGATTAGCACGGTTTCTTTATTTAGAGAGAGAGAGAAAAGAGAGAAAAGAGGCCGCCGGAATCGTATCGTTACCTGAATAAGTAGCTGACGACGTGCAGTCCGCATAGCTCTCACATCGCTCCAGTACCAGAGCTGCCCATGACTCTTTGTCGTGCTCGTTGTAGTTGGCGTTGTATCCTGCAATGACGTTTCCTGGAAACAGGCTGCTTCCGGGAATCCAGTTCTGCGGATCTGGCAGATGAAGACGCTGATACTCAGCGGCACTGATGGCTGTCGCGGCAGCAATGAAGACCGGGAGTGTGTATTTCATGATGGTGTTCCTGATATGGTGCCTTTGATCTTCCTTGTTGTCGTGTTGGGTCATCTCGAACCTTGGACATGCGGCGGTTTATGTATTGCATCGAGGACGGCAACATGGACCCGTTCGCAATGGGAGAATCTTCTCATGACAATCCTTCTCCGGCATGATGTGCATTGCCGGTTGGCTCCAGACGGCACAGTCAACCGGTCTAAGTGCCTTGCAGATGGCTGCAACCTCATGTTTCTTGGTGGCCAAGGCCCTTTGAGAAATGGCTTGCTTGTGGCATCGAGTGATGCTGGTATTGGTTCATAAGATCTGACCATTTGTACTGTCGGAGTGACTTGCTGACATGTGAATAGCCGAGCTTATCATACGATGCTGAAGTTTCTGCAACCTGTCTCTCTCTTTTATAACTCTGCGGGTTTGATAGGCTACGACTGACTTTCAAGGCCAAACACATTCTGTGGATATCCCAAAAGGGAACTCGGGAAGCACTCCTGTCATATAATCTTGGACTTTTTATGTGGGTTTGTCACAAAAAATGTGACATGGCCACGCCACGATAATTTTTGTACCTGAGACCCTCTTATATCTCGTTGCGGCGACAAAGTAGACGGACAATACAAGCACAATCTGAGACAGTACGTACTACTAGTTTATTTTGCGCATGGGCAAGCTAGGCTAGCCCAAATAGGATTCTCCGGGTTCTTGCCCACTTCTTCTGACAGCCCTGACACTACTTATGCCACAGTTTAGGGGTATTTTGGCTGGCATCAGGCTGTAAATAAATTACTCCGTACGGAGTACTTACTACCTGAGACTGTGTGTGGCTGCCGTAGCAAAAGGGCACGCATTATGTAATTCTTTCTCCTGCCCGGTGTCATGCCATCTTTGCTCAGATGAACCTGGTTCCGCCCCCTGGCCTTGGCCGCGCCAATGCCTGACCCCCCACATTTCTCCACATTTTGCACTCCAGATCCGGAAGCCGGCTTGACTTGGCCATCTGGAATCTCTCAGATGCTTCCATCCCGTCGTCGTTCCGTCTCTCCTTCAATCATCACGGCTTCTTTCCAGCGCAGAGCCATCAGCCCGTCGCGCCGCCGCGCCGACTCTCTGCAGAATGGAGTCCTCGCCCATCGTCAAGGCGCACGACCACGCTGCCGCCGCCGCCGTTGCAACCCGCCAGTCTGCCGACACCACCGTCGCCATCAACGAGCACACCCTCGCCGCCGGGGAATTTGCCAATGCCGCCCGCAACACCACCAGCGTTGAAGCCCTTCGCACCCTGAAGCTCCTCGAGGAGCACCACCGCCGTCTCGCCGAGCTCCTCAACCTGCAGCCGGAGCCCTTCTCCCAGCGCAGCGACAGCGAGGAGATGGACGCCGGCGAAAAGGCGTCGCACGACGAAAAGGGCGCCTCCGCGGCGCAGCAGTCGGGCAAGAAACTGCCCAGCCTGACGCAGAGGGGCTTTACGGCTCGTGAAATGTCCTCGTCTATTGCGAGCAACTTGGCTTCCGCGAGGGGGATCCGATCCAAGTCCCGGGGACAGCCCCTTATTCCCAGTGTGTCCATCGACCAGGCTCCTGGCAACGTTGATCCGCATCCTCGTCGCGACGGTCCGAGGACCAAGATGCAGAGCATCATAGACACCCAACCCGGCAAGCCAACCTGGGTTCCGCCAGTGCTTCCTCCCAAGGCCGAGGCGCCTCGCACCAACAAGAGCGCCGCCTCTTCCCCCCGAGTCGACCAAACAATCGCATCCGCCGTCGTCGGCGAGGACGCGGCCTACGCTCGGTTCTACAGCACCTTTGGCAGCCTCATCAACAAGATCTCAGCTCCCCTCGCCTTCGCCGGCCTCCCCTTGATCCAGGAGGAGCCCACGCCCGAACAGCCAGTCACGGAGCATACCGCCGAGTCGTCGCCCCCCAGACGCAGGTCCTCCCGTCAACCGCCAACCTCGCTCAGCCTGGATCCGGACCTGTCAAAGATCTATTCCAAGGCTACGATGCGCGCGCTCGCCCGCGAGGGTCACTCCACCAACGATTCCTTCTACGTCGTGCCCACCAGCGGCCACACCATGTCCTACGCCAACATCTTGACCTATGCCGAAAAGGAGAAGCGTCGCCTCGGCAGCTCCCTCCACGGCAGCGACCCAGACCACTCCCATGCGGAAGACGACGACGACGACTTTGTAGACGCGCGCGAAAGCCTGGTGCCCGCCTCGCCCGGCGCCAAGCGAAGAATCGGCCCGGTGCCTCGCACAGAGAAGGACCTCCGCAACACCATTGAAGAACTCAGCCTGCAGAACAGGTCTCTCAAGGACACGCTCGATGTCGTGTCGAAGCGTCTGCACGCATTCGAGGCAAGCTCGCAGAACTCGGCAATGGCCCTTGCAGAATCATACCGCATAATGAGGCCCGGTTCCCCCAGCTCCGCGCCGCGTGCGCCAAGCACAGCCGGGGAAGAAGCATTGCGGAAGAAGACGCTCGACATGGAAGAACAGCTGGCGGCCGCGGTGAAGCACATGGAGCGGCTGGAAAGGGACAATCGCAAGATGCAAAAGACGTTGGAAAAGTACAGGGAGAAGTGGGAAGCATTGAAAGCCGGCGCGAAGGCGAGGAGGGAAGGAAAGTCGGGAGAAGGCGAGGACGTGTAGTTCAACTAGTTAGTCAATGCCGGAAAGTTTTCATCCTCCCTTGGCCCGCCGCCGTCTTGGTTGTTTTAATTCCACCAGAAGCTCACGCTGAAACTCACGCTCAGACTCCTCACGTAGTGCCACCAGCCCATCGGGATCAGCAACGTATCCCCTTCGCCCAGCACGCACTCCCAGCACTCCTCGCCCTCGAGCTCCCTCTTCGCCAGTTGCCTCTCCTCGCTCGTCCCCTGCGCATCCTCGTCCCAGCCCTCGAGGACGCCTACATCCAGTGAGCTCGTGTTGCTCATGTCCACGCCGTCCTCCTCCTCGCCCCTCGGCCTCATGGCCTTGCTCCACGGCGGATACAGTCTCACGTACTTGGTCCCGACAACCTGCACCAGCAGATTATGGTACGCATCCGTGTGCAGAGGCGTGATTGTCCGCGCGGGGCCGAACCACGCATTCACGAGCGGCACGTCCAGCGGCGCCTTGTCCCTGGCGGGATCGACAGGATGCGGCGGCACAGACGACCAGCACAGATCCGGCGTGGAGATGTCGTTTCTCAACGCGGGGATCTGGCTGAACAGGTTGTGCTGCGCCAGATATCCCACGTCCCGCGCCTCCTCGGCAGAGACGTACCTCGACAGGAAGGTCTTGAAAGCCACGAGTTCCTGTCCCCAGCCGGCGTCGACGTAGCTCCGCCCAACTTCCACAGGCACAAGACGCCGTCCGCCAAACGTCCGCGAGAGGAGGTAGGCGGGTGCTTTCCACGGGTGGTCGGTCAGCGCGGGCCAGCCGGCGACGAGGTCGGTAAAGACAACCGGCCGCGGAGACGTGGCCCCGTTCATGTACTTCTCGAACCTGTCGAGGGACCAGCCCTTGCGCAGCGGACAGGCTCTTTCCGGGGACACCAGTGGCCTTCCGTACGGCTCTTCCGACGAGAAGCGCGTGTCCTTGTGCTTTGCTCTCTTACTCTTCTGCGCAGGCCGCTCATCCTGCTCCGTGTCTGAAAGACGCTCGAGCAGCTGGAGGGTGCTTTCTATCCATGCCGCCCCGAGGACTCCCGCTCCTCCGGCTGTGATCACCGCCCTGTCCAATTTGGCCACGACGTCATCCAGTACATCCTCGCTCAGCCAGGTGCTCTTGCCGAGGGAGCAGAGCACGTCGCGGAACGTGGTGAGGATGAGAGCGTCGGCGTGGATCTGGCGCCACTGGCAGGGCAGCAGATCGTACCGGTAGGCGTAGAACTTGGATGTGGAGATTGTTACGAGGTCGCTTAGCCGCCGTGCGAGCAGGGCCTCGTTGACCTGGTGAGGTACGGAATCTTGAGTGGCGTCGTGTATGGCGAGGAGGCACTTGGCCTGACGTTGGAGCAGGTCCTTCATCGCCGTCCTCTCTGCGTCGGCGTCATCTTCTCCCGGGGCGCTGAGTATTGTTTGCGTGGCAGCGCGGTACCATGATAGTACTTCTTCTCGAGGAGTCATGTTGCGAGGTTGAGCCTTGGCCGTAGTTCATCTTTGTGTTGCTGCTGTTGGAGAAGATTCTGGTGATGTGAAGGTGAGAGAAGTTGGCGAGAACGAAGCAATGATGCTCCACCATAAACATGCCACTCAGAAAAAGTGTCAGTAAGCGTATCCTGGCTTACTGGTGAATACGACAAAAACACCACACCATGTATTTCAAGTAGGTGTTAGTTGTTGTGACTAATTATTTACATCGCACAAATTATCGATCCTCCTCCTCGGAGCTGGATGAAAGCATCCGGAGTGCTTCAAGATGCGCGTTCTCGTCCTGTGCCGGAATCCTACCCTACATCAAATTACACAGTTGCTGTTTTCATCTCCGGGACCGCAGAAAGCACCCAGCATCACTTGTCAGCTTGTAAAGGGTCAAGTCAGATGTTTCTTTCTTTGGCTGTCTAACATGTCCATACACCTACAATACCGTCTCTCCTGCCTTCCACCAAATAACCGTCTCTTACACGCACGTGCTCCACGACGCCATGATCTTTGCCCTCCTCGGTGACGCCCGCACCGCAATCCCACTGTCTACCCTCAACTTTATCGTACACTTTGACCACGTCCTCTCCCGCGGCGCTCACTATTCTTCTGGCGTCGAACATCATGCTGGTTATGGGGTTGTCGTAGGCGTACGCGTCGAAGATGGCGCCTGTGCGGAGATCCCATATCTGAACAAGATTAGCAGGGCATCCTGTTGTCATGGAACCTGTTTGGCCACTTACCCGGACACTTCTGTCCAGACTACCAGTTACGAGGTGCACGTCATCAAACTGCAGACATGTCACGGCGCCCGTGTGTCCTACGAGGCTGCGGTGAACCTGTCCGCTTCGAAGATCCCACAGCCGCACCATGCCATCTGCTGTTCCGCATGCCAAGGCCGACTCGAATACTTGCAAAGCTCCCACAAAGTCGGCTGAGCTGTTTGGCGCCCGCCCTGTCGATCTCCAGCCACTGTCGACGGTTGAGGTAGCTGACGCTTGAGCTGCTGCCCACATGACGTCCAGTGTTTGCACGCAGCGGCCCTTTGCGAGATCCCAGTGACGAATCGTTTTGTCTGCAGAGCCCGAGACGAGAACGTCGCCTCGAAAGTGCAGCGCTGTGACCTCGTCCACGTGGGATTGAAGGGTGTACAGCTCACAGTCGTTCATGCTGTCTTCGGGAGGATCGATGGGCTGGTCGTTGGGGTTTTCAAACGCAATGGCATCCTCGTCTGCGTCCTCATCCTTGCCGTAGCTGTTTCCGTGAGGGTCGTAGCTTGATCGGCTCAGATCCCACAGGCGAATGGTTGCATCGGCGGAGCCAGTGGCAAGAATGTTGTCTTCAACTTGCAATGTTCTGACAGAAGCAGCGTGTCCGTCCAAGATTCCTATGCAACGCCCAGCGTTCAAGTCCCAAACCTTGACGGTATCGTCGAGAGCAGCGGTAACCATGGTGCCAAATGGTGCATCAAAGTCTACAGCCGTGACGGTGTCTTTGTGCGCTCGGAGTTGTCGTATGTTGGACCCGGCCTCGAAATGCTCGTGCAGGATGGGCATGGATTTGCGGCGGTGGACTTTCTTTGGTCTCTTTGGCGTGCTGTTTGTTGAAGCGGGTAGCTTGTCGTATACGGACTGTGACATGAATTCAGGGTCGTGATCGTCGGCATCGCCAACGAGGTCGACTTCATCTTTAGTCGGGGTGTTTCGTGCGATGACGTCTGCTTCGTCTGCTAGAGCCTGAGCGACTTCCAATCGCCCTTCAACATCGATGACTACAAAGAACGAATGATGATTAGTGTCTGTCTACAAGGCCCCATGCAACATTTCGCATCTCCCTTGATACAAGGAAACAGCTGGGCAATGATAGAAAAGAGGGAAAAAAAGAAACGTACTGTCGTGTTCCAGTAGTGCCTCTTCCTGTTCTAAGCCCGCAAGCCTCTCTAGAAGTATCTTGCGCATCCCATGCAGGTTGGCAATCTTATTATCGATCTCGCGAATTTCGCTACTAGCCATGCTTTTTCGAACGCCGAGAAGCTCAAACTCGTGCATCATGGCGGCCTTTTCCTTTTGCACGTGCGATAGACCTGCCAGTTGCCCAGGGGATGCGGTTCGCTCCCTGTCGTCGAGCAATTTCCTCCCCCTGGACACGCGGCGACGGTGTTTCTTGCCGTCGTCCGTCATCTCGGGGAAGCTGGCTTTGAAGCCTTGAAACAGCGAGTAAGAGTTGTCATCTTCAGGAATATGGGACAGCAAGTCGTCGGACAGGAAGCTGACTGCGCGATGCTGGATCTCGGTGGTAGACAGCTTGGAGCGCACGATCTCGGTGGGCGTCCTTCTGGCCAAGGCAAAGACGCTTTGCTGAACGGATGGACGGGAAAACTGCTTGTGGACATGTTTCATCGCCGTCTGGTAATGGTGGGCGGTGGCATCGGCATTAGGGGCCATGAGGTGGGAGGCGGTCGTGGTGACTTTGCGCCCGAAGGCTTCCAAGCCGCGAGTCTGCACAGCATCAATGACCATGTTAGCAGGACTGACAAGAAATGGGACTGGAGGCAAAGGGACCAGACGGCTTCAGAGCCGGGTTGGGCAAGTTGTGTGCGCGGCGCTGTGAGGAGCTGCGAGAAGCAAGATTCGGCCGTCACACACGCGACGACCACGGCTGAGTGAAGCGGCAGGTCGCGGTGGTCATCTGCCCATCCGACCATCCGGTGGTCATGTAACATGTTCCTGCTTTCATGTGCCCAAGTAGGCATCTGGACCTGCAATCAAACGGGGAATCGGGCTGCGGCGGTCGCTGCTAGTGATGAGGTCTGGCTGGACGTACCGAGATGATGGACTGCTCGTCATCGACATCGACGTCTTCCAGGAAGTCATAGTGACTGTCTTGATCAGCAGCCATCGCTCGACGGCCCGCCCCAAGGGTCTAAAGAGGCAAAATAAAACGTGTCTAACCGCGCAATGGCCGCATGGGTGGGCGATGCGAAGCTGGCTGGGCTGTTTGGAGCGGCAAATTGCGACCAGCGAAAGACGACTGGCTGGATGCAGGATGGCGAGGATGTCGCGGCCGGACGCGTGGAGTCGCCGTGAACAATTGCAACGGACTGTTCCGTAGGTTTGTTTCAATGTTACGCCATAGCACTTGGCCAGACCAGGTTGGCTTCTTTGCCGTTCAAAGTGACCACCCGAATTGCAAAGCATTCAGCCAGTTGAGCACGCACAACTCGTTCGGACTTGAAGCTCGAATGCTGGGGGCCCGCTTTCCCTAAACCCGTCAAGCTATTGGCCGCAGCCTTTATGTCCCCACTCGCCACACATCACTGATTGAATGCCAAACAAATCAGCATGTGAATAGATGAGACGAGATACACCTGCATTTTTAAACCTCTCTGACGGTATCGATTCTGAGTGAAGAATATCGAAGCCAACGACACCTGTCAATGCATTCATAAAGCGTGATCGGTCGCACTTGAAACATATGGGGAAAAGATATAATACAACCCGCTGTTGTAACCTATGAAATGGCCCTAATATCGTATATGGATGGGCCCGGGGAAATCTATTACTATAAAAAACACAAGCTTCCTCTATTTTCTTCTAGAACAAAATGAATGGAGAGTGCAAGAGTTCCCGTCTGTTTATGCATTTATATTGCGTGAGTCTTGTACGGAGTATGGCTGCTCCTTTTTCCCCATTGGTCATGACGCCATGCCAAACGAAGGAGGCGGGTCGATTTTTGCCCAAGCGCGCAGCAAGTCTGCGCCCTTTTTTCTCCCCCTTCACCGACGCCCCACCGAGAGAGGCCGGGCTCGGAGCTTTAATCTTTCATGCAAGAGCGATGATCCAACCAGACAATCCACCGTACTCGACACATCTGTCTGTTGCGTTTACTTGGAACTGAAGCCCTTGACCTGCCATTGTAGTTTCTCATCCGGTCCCTGGGACCTGCCTCCCCGCCCATTATGGATTCCGCCGTGGACATGAACGATGCCTCCAAGGTATTGGACCTTTCGCGAATCCGCTTCCAGCTGATGTCAGTCCCCAGACCTACGACCGCTTCGTGCATATATCCCGTCGATGCGAGACACCTAGTTAATACATGGCAGCCGTCTGGAAGATACAATCACCTTTCACCTGATCGAGCGCGTCCAGTTCGCCCTGAACCAGGTACACCCGCAGCCATTCTGTCATCCCGACGTGAACCGCACTGACCCGCCTCCTTCGTCAACCCAAACAGACAATCTATACCCCCGGCGCCATCAAGATCCCCAACAGTAACCTCTCCTTCTTCGACTGGTACTTTTCCGAGCAGGAAAAGCTCCAGTCCCTCATTCGCCGCTATGAGTCCCCCGACGAATATCCCTTCTTCCCGGACGCCGTGCAGACTCCGATCCTCAAGCCTCTCAACTACCCCAAGATCCTGCACCCCAACGACGTCAACGTCAATGACAAGATTAAGATTTTCTACATTGAAAAGTTCCTGCCCGCTGTTTGTCCCGACTTCGGACGCCAAGACCGCGGCGAGTCGCAGGAGAACTATGGCTCTGCCGCGACGTCAGATTTTGCGTGCCTGCAGGCGCTGTCCCGGAGGATCCACTTTGGCAAATTCGTCGCCGAGTCCAAGTTTCGCTCTGATCCGGAAAAGTTCACGCGGCTGATTCTGGCAAACGATCGGCTGGGCATTGAGGAGAGCATTACGAACAAGGCCGTGGAGAGGTCTGTGCTCGCGAGACTGCGGTTGAAGGCGTTGACGTATGGGAAGGACCCGTCCATCTCGAATGGGTCTGAGGAGCATGTTAAAATTGATGTGGATGCTGTCGTCGCCATGTATGAGGATTTTGTGATTCCCCTGACCAAGGAAGTTGAGGTTGAGTATTTGATGCAGAGGTTAGAAGGAGATGAATAGATTTGACGAGAAGACAAAAGAAGAAACCTTTCTAATGATGGGAGCAACATGATGCGATTCAGGTATCAAGATCTATGGCACGGAATCTACAGAACGTTTTTCTTTATTGCCCGGGCTCACGTTTACTGTGGCTGCAGGTAGTCGGTGATGGCCTTGACAGCGCTTGGAAACTTGCTCGCTTCAATCAAAATCATATGTCCAGTTGGCTTGATGCCAGCCTCCTGGAAGGCTCGCTTGCTATCAGCCACCGAGTCCTCTTCCTTGGAATAAGAGTAACTCCCATGTGCTATCGCATGCTTGTGCAGCACCTCGTCCTCGGGGTGAAAAAAGAATGTCGAGGCCTCCTCCTTGACCTTTTTCTTCTTGCGACCCTCCATGTTCAAGGTCGACTCAACTTCTTGATATGTCTTGGACAGAATCAAGTAATGCGAAAACTCGTACGGTTCCTTATCCCCCACGGCGGCCTCGACCTCGTCAATGAGCATCGAGTACAGCGGGGGCCCGATTTCGGGAGGAATGTTGATAAGGCGCTCGGAAAATACCAAGCCTATGTGTTTTCCAGCCTTGATGAGCTCGGAAACCACAGCCAGCGAAGGATTTGTCTGCGCCTTCTCGACTAGGTATTTCAAGATGTCCTTCATGGGGTCGGTGTCGCGATGGACGAAAGTGTTGAGAGCGGTGAGCATGGCATAAGCGTCAGTTTCTTTGCCGTCCACTTTTACCGTTGAGCCAATGGTGGGCTGGGACAATATCAGATCTGCGAGAGCAGAAATGTTGAAGAGGCTGGCGTCCACGTCAAAGAGCTGCCGAAGGAGACTCTTGATGCCATGGAAGTCGATTTTGGGGTCGAAGTTGAACCATTCGAACTCGACATTAACCAAGTCAAAGTCCTATTGTCTGATTAGCTCGTGAACAGATACTACATGGTGATGAAGAACCCGCTTGTTGTGCACCTCTTCATCGCTGCCGTCCTCGTCCATTCGGTCGATGCCGTCGTCGGGGGGAGGCGCATCTTTCCCCTCTTCTCTTGATCTCTTTTTGCCCATTTTGAATGTGTATGATGAATGGCGCTGTAGACCAGGGACGAAACTGGTCCTTAATTAGCCGGTTCTTTACGAAAAAAGACGTCAAAAACCAAGAGTCGGAACGTGAAAGCGAATTCCCGTCGCTGAGGAATGGTTTTCTGCCATGTGCACCACCGTGAAATCAATCTTCAATCGGCCACAGCTAGAATTAATTTTTGCCATGAGCAGCCCCGCACTAACCCGATCGGGTGCGCGCCAACGCCAAACTTACGTCACTTGTCACTTTGGAGTTGATGGTTTCGACATGAGTTTTCTTGAAACGCTACTCCGTAGAATCGGTCCGGAGTACGGAGTAACTACAGTGAAGGTCAAATAAGCAATGCAAAATTAGCTTCGATGCAAGTTGGCTGCTGTCGCATTGCGATGATAGCGGGACCATCCCTGACTTCTTTCTTCCGCCAGTGCTACGCTGTTCATCGACTTCGGAATTTTGCTTCCCAGCCAGAGACCAATTCCCCACGCTTCAGAGCCTCTGTCGCGGTAATTCAGTTCACAAACCGAGCAAATGTTTTCTGGAAAAGGGTATGTGATTGAAATAAAACTGGAGACGAATGCAAGCCAAGCATTGCATTGAAGAGACATTTGCACAACCTACGGACAAAGCAAAGAGACAAGACGGCCTTGTTGTCGGCCAATGATGTAGCTTCATTTCTTCATGCTGCCCCACCTGGCACCCAGCACCAAGGACGGCATGAACAGATCACTGAAGAAGACCAAAATTGAACCAACATTTGCGGAGCCGCCAACATCGAACCAAGCAACTGCTCGACTTGACCCAGCCTGCCAATTTGCGTCACCACCAACGAAGCTTCACTGCTGGCAGCCGAGGAGGACGCTTAAAAATTTGTCGCCAACAGAGCCATGCTTCCATGGTAAAGCCTTGTCATACTCTTCTTTCTGGCCGTCGTCCCCCGATCAGACAGTTGTCGCCACATCGATCCGAATAGCCCGGCTCAATGGACTACGGTGCCTCAATCAACGAATCTGAAGACCCGGCCGCCTCTCCCTGGGGAAGCAGCCCGGTACCGTCGCCAGATCATTCGCGAACTGGCTTCGCGTCTATCCCCGGCGGGACTGACAATTCATCATTTCCATACAGCCCGCAGCATGGAGGCCTGGAGGCATCTGGCGATGGCGATGGATTCCAACGACCTGGCACTGCAACCACGGAATCAGGCACCGAAGGCGGGGATCTTGACCGGTCCGCAAGCTTGACGTCTCCTGTAGCCGTAGCCGAATCCGCAAGTGAATCACATCCTCCTGCTTCTCAAGCCCACCAGCCCGCTGGCGATGCCCAGGCACGAGCTTCTGGTGTCAGCCGGTTGGCAGAACAAGCTCGACAGCACTCTCCGGCTCAAAAGAAACCGCATTTCAAGCTTCAGGCGAAAATAAATGGCCTCGAACGGACTGGCAAGAAGGACCCTGTGCTGCGGTTTGACGTTCATGTATGTGTCATCTGCGACGTTGCTCCTAATCACTCTATTGTACGTTCCACTAACTTTCTGTAGACCAATCTTCCCGCATTCCGAACCACGCAATACCGAGATGTCAGACGGCTACACTCAGAATTTGTTAAGCTTGGACAACATCTCATCTCGGCCAACCCTGAAGCTCTCGTGCCTGCCGTCCCCCCTCCCGTAACAGCAGCCGGCGCCGGCACAGACGAAGACGAGAACCGGATCAAGGCAATGATGCAACGATGGGTTAATACCGTTTGCAGCAACGAGGTTCTCATGAAAGACGACGAGATGGTGCTCTTTATCGAGAGTGACTTTGGGTACAGCCCTCTAGTCAAGATGAAGCAGCCAGCCACTGGAGTCCGGAGAAAGATCCTGAAGCAGTTTGCCCCTCCGCCTGATGATACCCCCGAGCTAGCAGATGCTCGGCCGACCGTGAAGCTATTCTACCTTGGCACCATGGATGCCGGTCACAAAGTCGACAAAATGGTCAAAGCGAGAAGAGGTGTGTACAGTTCTCTCAAACTCGACTGTACCGTCAAGCACTAACAAACACAAACCCCAGGTCTCGGCCTCGCGGAATCCGACTACGGCGTCAAACTAAGCAGCATGAACGTCCAAGAACCACACCCCGGCCTTGCAAACGCATACAAAAAGCTGGGCCGCGTCATCCAGACCATGGGTGACTACCACGCCGCCCAGGCCACTGCCCAGGCGGCCTCCGTCGGCGACCCGTTCCAGTATCACTCCCAAGACGCCTTCATCGTCAAAGAGTCCCTCACGAACCGCCAAATTCTCATCCGAGAGTTCCTCCAATCGCAAGAAGCCACCCGGAGCAAGCTCAACGCGGCCGACCGCCTAAAGGCCAGTTCCAGTGTGCGTCGTGAGAAAGTCGACGAGGCAATTACGGCCCTCGACGAGGCCCGCCAGTTCGAAGCCAGCCTGTACAACAAAACCCACCGCGTGACAAATAACCTCATCCACGAACGGAGGAGGTGGTTCGCCAGGACGGCTGAGGACCTCCGGACCAGCATCCGCGACTACGTCCTCCGTGAGATTGACGCGGAGCGACGAACCCTCGCGCTGCTGGAGACCGTCCGTCCCGACATCAGGTCCATTGACGCGTCAGGTGGCTTGAGCCGCCTTGGTCGTGAAACGCACCCCACAGTGCGCCGGTCAAGTCTTGCCTCGAGCCAGGGGCCAAAGGGGGATGCCTGGAGTGGCGTGCCCCGTCGACTGGACGCTACGCGCAGCGCATCCGGCGGCCTCATGAGTAAAGTTGCAGAGGAGGCCGAGGGCACGGAGGCGGATGCGAGAGAGGGCCAGAAGGTGTCGGTTCTGGAAGGGCTAATCGAGGAGGATGACGACGACCGGATTGATGCGAGGAACGCGGCGAGCAGGTTGGCCACCAGTACGTTTTAACGTCATCATGTGATGCGGCTTGCTTACGTCGCATTTGGAGCAGTGTATCTATCTCTACAGTTCAAAATGACAGCGATTTTTCACACACACCGGTTGATTATTAGTTGATTGATTCATTGCTCTTTCGTTTGACTGTCGTGAATATATACATCTACGGTTGTTGATATAGCGCTGGCAAGTGACGCCCAACAGAGTCCGTGTTATCCATGCAAGCAGCGCGCATGCCAAACATCCACATGGCATGTCTTGGCAAGTCTCTATTCTTTGCCACGCGTGTCATCCTACATCAAGATGTCCCCCGCACCGGGCAGATTGAATCCCGGCGACGCCAGATACCCTTCGGGAACGCCCCTTCTGCCCGCTACCTTTGTGGACTCGATGACGTGGCACTTCTTGCCCACGTCTCTGGCACTCTGGAGGCTTTGCATGACGCTGTTGAGGAGATTGACGAGATTCGCATTGTTCGTCTCTCGAAGCATTTCTTGGTCGAATGATTCTTTGTTCGATGGAATGACAAGATCGAGCCGGGTGATGACTGCCTGGATTTGCCGAAGAATGGGTAGAGAAGGGGTGGTGTAGTCTGTTTCCATGCCCTCCTCGTCTTGTTGCTCGACCGAAATAAAGGACGGGGGTAAGCGCTCAAGATAGGTGGTGAGTAGGCGGATGCGCGAATGGAGCATCTTGATAGCATTTGCTTTGGCAGTTAGCGAGGCGACCATTTCCTCCTCTTCTCTGGTCAAATAGGACATGCCACTTTCGTCCAGGGTATCATTTTCGTCGTTCTCTGCTTCGACGAGTCGTCGTTTGCCCTTACTCGTTGACTCGACGGACCGTGCTGTTTTCTCGTCCTTCTTGACGGCGGTGGAAGCTGGAGCGGATGTTGCTGCGGCATTGGCCCCGCCGGCGGCTACGTAGTTCATGCTGATCATTTCGGTTTCGTCTGTTTCGACAGAGTATGGCACTTCGCGGAACCTGAGTTTCAATGTGGCCTCCCCGTCGTCCATCTTCTTATCTTCGCCATCTTGCTCCGTGGCTCTCTGGTCGTCTACCTCGTAGTTGCTTTCGTATATCGTGAGAGGAAGCTTGCCACCAACAGAGTGGTTCAGCACCTCTTCTGGGTGAAAGCCTAGCAGTAGGGCCGACTCGTTCCATCCCTCAAGCACCTGACTGTGAATGGGAAGGATTGTAGGCGTCGGGCCGGCGAGTGGCAGGAGCGTGTACCAGCCCACGAAATCTAACTGCCGCTCCTTGTGTACAGTCACCACTTCATTCCATTAGCAGCTCCTCTAGTTTCATATATTCTGATCTGGAAGCAAGAGGAGACGGATTGGCCCACTCTGTTCTAGTCTAGCCCCGAACTTGGGGTCATCCAGCAGATAGCCACCTTCCACATCAGGGGCTTCTCGCATGTGGCACTCGAAGGCATGCTCGATCGTGATTTCACGGCCATTCTGCTGGCCGAGGAGAGCGCCAACTACAGGGTCTTTTTGTTGTCGGAGAGTGTGGCGGGTGATGTAATCGGAAATTGTGAGCAGCACCAACGGGTGGAGGACTGCCTGGAGCTGGGAGCTTTTCTGGCTCGAAATGAGCGTGTTGGGGCTCTTTGCCGCCATGAAGGGGGACCCGACGGTTCGTGAGAAGCTATGCGGGTCGCGGAGAAGCGGTGGAGGGCGATGTAAGCTTTACAAGGTTCAGGTGGAAGAAGAAGAAGAAGACGAGTTGCTCAGAAGTTAATCGAGGATGATGCCCCGCGAAATCGAGCAGTTAGTTGACGCATGTGGGGCTAGCCAAGTTCGACCCATCCATGCAACCAGGTGTAAAACAGGTGATGACTAAGACACGACTTGTGTCTCGACTTTCTTTTTGCAAGTTCTTCTGTCCGTTCTTGCAAGATTTTCCTGTCCATCTTCGTTTTGCCATATAAGATGCTCTCAGGTTTTTTGATACCCCGTGCCAGAGTTCTTCATTGGCCATAGGGCGTCCCATACATACATTGATACACACACTACAACGACAATTATTGCCGGCCCCTATCATACTCTGTGGATTGTGTTGTATTGAGCATTAAACTAATATTTGCCATCAGATTCAGTTGCAACGACCGGATCAGAGTGCAGATGGTCGCCTTATCATCCATGCGTCGTCAAGACCATCCTTTCGTCCTCTTAGAAGAATTGCCACGACTACCTTTTCGGCCCAGGTTTTCTTCCCCATAGCGAGCTTCGCCAGCATCGAATTGACAGGCCTTTGTAACAAAATTGCTATTTTTAGCAGCAACTTGGTAAGTACTTCTTCTAGTATTGGGTGCAGAATCTCTTCTTGCTCTGCCACCAAAGCTGTTAAAGCCGTGTTAAAGAATAGCTCAGACGCGGTGATTTCGTGATTTATTGCTGCTCGATTCAGAGCGACATTGGTAATGAGTGGACGCCCGAAATCTTGACGCCGCTCGTTGAAGTCAACGCCGTGAGAAAGAAACCATAGACCGGCGAAGAGCCGTCTTCGCAAGTCGCTGACTCCCTGTAGATGTGTAGGAAGAGTGCATCCCTTGCAACAGCATGTGAAGCCGAGCTCGTTGTGGCGCTCGGCCTTGGTGTTGGCTGCTAACCCTGAAAGGTAGCAAAAGGTGATTTCCTCTCCAATAGCAATATCAGCCATTGCATATCTGGTGACAATAGGTGTCGTTTGTAACGGAACTATCGAGTTGGGTACACATGAATGGTTAAATCGCGACTGAAGCACGTAAAGACCTTGAGACATTGACTCATCAGGGGTTTTAATCTCAAAGCAATTTTCGCTCAAAGCATGATGTAGCCCTCGTAAGGGTCCCTGGCCGTTGACACGCAGAAGTGAGAGTTGATGTTTCTGAACTGGTGACAGTGTTAGGGAAATGGTTTCCAAGATATCTGATGGTATTGACTTCGAGCCAAGTGGTACGATGAAGAGTGGGCTTTCAGTTAAAATGACTTCTCCGTTTTTGATTGCTTTTGTTGCAAATGCTCCCCAGCCCTTGCCCGGGGAGGGCTTGAGTTCGAATGGTGCATCAGGGGGGAGGTTGAGGTGCCGATACGCTGGCAAAAGTGAGTAGGTGACGCAGGCTTTTGAGTAGAAATTATTTACGATGATCGGGAGGCATATTTGATATGAGTCTGCAACCGTAAAGAAATGAAGCGGTCAGCTGTAGCAGTTCAGGCCTCGTAGAGACAGTTTGGAAGAAAACCGGTCTGGGACGAATCGTCCTGCCGGCGCTTTGTATACCATTCTCGGTGCAAACGGCGACACACGTGATGTGAAGAAACCAGGAAGATTCTCGGAGAGGTGGTGCAGTGGGCGGCAAACGAGTTTGTATTGAAGAGTTCCGAAGGAGAATTTTGCAGGTAAGGAACTTGTGAGCTCTGCTCGATCATGTCACCCTGTCCGTACACTATAACTACTGTTGATAGTTAATAGGAGGATCCATGAGTTTACTGGCCTCTGGCTATTGTGTACCGAGTACTCTTCACGCACCTTCTGTTTAGAAACAAGCAAACAATCAAACACAAACTGATAGTGCTTCCGCCGGTCGGAGCACTGCTGATGTGAGTTTTCCATGTCGGACGTTGTCCGTTACTCTATTTCCAGCTTGGCCAGCTGATACTCTTCCCTCGTTTACGCATTCAGTAGTGATAGCCAGCTTATAATTCAAGATGAACGACCGGAGCAGTAAAACTTACCCCAAAAAAGCAACCAAAGGGCCAACAGATACCGTGAAGATAGCATATTAGCGTAAGGCCTCGGCAATTACACCGATGGACAATCAGAATAACACGATATATTTGAGTTGCTTCGGAGGTCAACGGATGCGATTGTAATTCAGGCGCGTAAGCTGACAGCCAGATGGATGGTTCCCTCAGGAACTTGAACTACTAGGTCGAAAAATAGTGACAAATATTGTGAATAATGCAAATGGTCATGTCATCTTGAGGGCTATTCAGTAGTGCTATGTCAGTATAATAAGGTTAGCGTTAATGCTGTAGACAAGTTGATGCACTTTCACCACAGGTTGTTGCATTTCTTTCGAGACATTGAATCGTAGAGTACAAAGACTCATGTTGCCGGTACTATTTGGAGAGGCTTTCATAATTTTTCTCTGAAAATTTTCTGCCGCCTCATACTCACTGTATTGCCGTTCTGCGTTGCTCTATAAATTGTAAGTTGTTGGCAGCCATGGGATTCCAGCTTTCGGTGGGCATGTATACGTAGATGACAACGAATAACTTCTGAGCCTCTATCTAATACAGTTCTAGGTCTTGAATTCGGCATCTCTTGATGGCTTTAGAGCTCAAAGGGAGCTAAAGGGATCGGTGTGGCTGGTCGAAGGTTCGACGTCTTTTGAACGACATCGGAAGCGGAAAGGAGCAAAGGCTGGCCAGGTGTTCGTCAAAAGATTGGATTTCAGGCAGAAAGTCTTCATTCTCCCGTTTTTCCAAGACTATCTATGAGTTTACACCCAAGCAAACGACAAAGGTTCAAAGCAACATGATGAAGCTATCTGTTTAGCTAATTAGTTACGCTATGATTACAACTACTCATAACTCGCTTTTACGAGTCTGGTGACTGAGTTGAGAAAAGAAAAAAAAAAGCCATGACGCTCGGCTACGCGGCTCTTCCTAGACCAAAATATCCCCCGTCGCTATCAAAAGCAACATTCCACTTTCGCAAGAAATGTCGACCTGTGTTCACATGAGGTGGGTTCTTCGTGGGATCTGCCAGCGTCAACCTCACGCTTGACGGAACCACGCTATCATTCACGCCTTTCGTGTCGCCGACAGTGATCCTCTCACTTGCTATGTATTGGCCACTTGTAGCTGGACCGACATGGACTTGGATCACAGACCCATCGTCCAATACAGGCGGGTTCGTGCGTCTGACCTTGGTGCCCGAAGGAAGAGTCATGTACATCTGGGAAACACCCGTGTCGAGAAGTGCCGGACCAGAGAAGCACCTGGATCCATCGACGGACATGCATCCTTCGACGTGCGACCAATCTCTTCTATCCGCATGATTCGGTTGCAGGGCAAGTTTGGCAAAGTCCATGCCGGCTGTGTTTGCGGCGGTCAAGCCTATACTGATGCCCTTCTTAGACAGGACGAAGCCACTCCTAAAGCTCGGGTTGTCAACCACGTTGGTGCCGTTGATGGTCTGGATATTGATGAATGCGTTCTTCTCAGGCGTGCCCTGAGGCATGCCGTCGTGTTCTCTTCCGAATCCGACGCCCAGGACCATAATCCCGGTCGGCATAACTATTCCACCACCTGTTGTTGGACAGATGCCGTTATCCGAAGTTCTATTGTAGTCGGGGCAATGCGCCTTTTCTTCAACGGCGAGGATTGGTATTCGTGCCTTGATTTCGACGTCGGAGTTTGTGAAGAAAACATGTCGAGGAATCCAGTGTCCCGTGTACAGAATCTTGCTGCTGGAGAGAAACTCCCAGCCCTCGGGATGTTTGCGTGCCTCAGCTCCAGTCCAATCGGGAAGATCAGCCGCTGAGATGACAAACCCGCAGCTTCCGGTATCGATGATTGGATGAAATGATGCAGAGATGGCGCCGCTGTCGCTCTTGATCTTGACGCCGGTAGTGACGTCGTCTGTGAACGGCATGGCCGCGTTGGCTTCTGAGAAGTCAAAGGGAATGGTTGCTTGTATCGTAAAGGCATTGTATACAGCGTTTGCGGCCATGGCGGCCATGGTCAAAGGCCACATTTTCCGGGCAAACGAGCTGTGTGAGTGTCTATCGCAGCCTGAGGTGAGTGTTTGCTATGAGTGAGAGTGAGAGAATGAAAGCATCATGGGGAAAGAAACTAAGCCGATCAGCCACTTCTGGTGGCGCAGCCAAATCTTCGCATTGGGAGAAATTACACAGTGCAACTGGTCAAGAAGAATAGCAAGTAGTTAACTTAACCAAGTCACAAACTAACTAGTGATGGCGGCCTCTCACCATAAAGCATAAGAACTACCCAACATGCCGAAGCGAGACTCTGTGTTCCAAACAGGAACTCATTTCTCCGAGTCCGGCTTTTAAGTCTATCAAATAGTCTATCAAACACATCCTAACAAATATGAGAGAACCGGGCTAGCAAGTAGCAAGAGAAACGAAACGGGCCAAGGTCTTCCTTCGCGGGCAGGACGGGGCATGGTAAACGTCCGCTTTACACACAAGACAATTCAGCCAACGTAGCCGCTTCATGAACCGGGAAAAACATTCACCATGATCGGCTGGTCTAAAAGAGAATATAAGAGGGTCCAAGGCACAAATTATCGTGGCGTGACCATGTCATATTTTTTGTGACAGCATTTCTGTTGCACTACAAGTATTAGCCGTGAGACTTGCTGATTCGTGGCTAGAGCTACGACGCAACTCTTGACTAACATATATGTTCCTAGACCAGGCATCGAATTGGTAGTTATTTACGATGCAGTCAGTCTCGAGCCAATCAGCCTTACCAAAGTTCTTGTATGCAAGTACGGAGTAGTTACATGTTACTCCATGGTTGCGGTGAATCCAATCCACCCCATACATAGCCTTCACATCACAAGATGCCAGCCATGATGTGGTCCAGTCTGCTTGAATCAAATCTTAATGCAGTGCTGCCGTCAGGACTCATGACACGCTGCCGCAACGTCAAAATCAAGATTCAAGCTGGATTCATGCCCAAGGACGGCATGGCGAGCAGACCTCATCTTGAAATCCCCTCGGGCTTGCTTTGTGTATGCCTAGGTGCCCCAGTATGATGATAAGTAACTATTAACCATGGTGTTTGGATTCCAGGTCATGTCAGCGCCTTTTATGCCTCCCTCTGTTCTAATTTCAGAGTCATCCATCATATCCACTGCATCCTCCATGTCTTTCTTCTCCAGATCGGCGGTGGCTAGTTGAGGCCAGCCCTGCGCCCTTGACTTGCTTAGACTTGATGATTGTGGCCAGGTATTCCCCAGTATCACCGCAGCCGTCGATGTTGCCGAGTTTAGATGAGATAAGTTAATGTTGTTTATCATGCTCTACCCATATAGCACGTAATATAAGCTGCTTAGGCTCTATATAGATGTATACGTCCTTACCTAATTCTGTCCCAGGATCTACTCCCTGGAACGCTTTGCCGAAGTAATCACTATTCATAGCAAAGACAGAAGTCATGAGAACTCGGGTAGTCCCTTCTGGTAGAGACTTGGTCAGGATGCGATGCAGCGAGGTCGTCTCTTTGGTCAATATCGCCATGTAGGAATGCACATGCATCTGGCCATTGTCCCTCCCAGTCAATGGTTTTCCAGTCTTTACATTAATTACCTAGCTTTGTCGGCGCCTTTGAGTTGCGCCTCGGGACCGCATCAAAGCACCAGTCCAGCGCATGAAGTACCTCCTGTGACGAGACAGCTTCCAAGTGTTGCCGAAATGTCTCCCATAAGGAGACTGGAAAATCGCCTTTCTTTTGCTTTGCCGATTCAGGGTCGTAGAGTACTCAAATCGTCATTGACGCCTTGTAGCGCTGCTGCAGCTCTAAGATCTCTCAACTAAAAACTTCGTACATCTATAGTCTCGATGCTGTCTTTTTGAAAGGCTTGGCTCGTCTGCGATGAGCATTTCGACAGATTAGATGCTATCCGGCTTCATCTACTTTTCCATTGCAGACGAAAGTCTTGCAGGCAGCAACGCCCATCTCGCCCGCCACCGCTGTGGCCCTGACTTATCGGCATCTACCGCGGCATACGATCGGCTTGGTGATGTTGGATCCGACGACCTCCGCCAACACATCAGTTGGAACAAACAACAATATGTATGTGCGTAACTACCTATATTAGTGCTGAGTGGCTCCGTGAGAAGCGAGTTCTCGCTGGAGTCAAGGGTTCGGGGCTAGATTGAATGGGTTTAAGCTTCTAGAGTCGACTAGTCCGACTTGTCATATCGTGTCATATTTGACCATCTCCGCCCACACGATGGCATCAACATCATACAACGACAAATAGTGCATAGCTTCGACAACCTAGTCCATCATCATGGAGGCCTTTCTTCAAAGCGAGGCAATTCCCTACTCCACGCCAGCCTCTGCCGACTTCAGCTCCCTGCAAACGAGCTACTCTGGCGTTCACCCCGACAAGAAACCCAGCGTCGTTGTGCTCCCAGAGACTCCTCAACAGGTTGCCGACGCCTTGAAGCAAGCGCTCGCCGTCAAACTTCCCGTGGTGGTTCGGGGCGGCGGCCATGATTCTTATGGTCGTTGGACCGTCGCGGGAGCTGTTCTCTTCGATCTGCGCAACCTCAACAAGGTGACGGTGGATGCCCAGAGCCAGACTGCCCGCGTCTATGGCGGAGCGACTATACTCGAGGTCCTCGAGGTCCTGAAGGAACATGATTTGCAGGCTGCTGCCGGCGCCTGCGGTACGGTTGGCTATACGGGATGGGCTCTCGTCGGCGGCATGGGCCCGTTTATGAACTCGTACGGCCTTGGTGCCGACCAAATCCTCGCCGCCAAGGTGGTCAACGCACATGGCGAGCTCGTCGATGCTAACGAGCGTCTTCTCAAGGGCCTACGCGGTGGCGGCGGCAGTCTTGCCATTGTTGTCGAGCTCGTTATCAAGGCCTATCCCCTCAACGAGATCCAGTCAGGCATGCTCCTTCATGACTCTACCGACATGCGCAAGGCCATATCCACCTTCTTCACCAACTTTGCCGCGCTACTAGACGAGCATCAAGGGGAACTCCCGAGCAAGCTGACCGTTCTGCCTGGTGTGCTGCCGGCCCTTGGCTTCGGGCCAGTATCTGGTGTCATCATCGTCTGGAACGGCCCCGTCGATGACGAGTCCAAGGAATAAATTGGCCGTATCGCCAGTTTGGCGCCTCTGATGCCGGGAACCCCGGGCGTAGATGCAGCCATCATGACCACAACGGCCTATGGCTTCACCCAATACTTGAACTCCATGCTTCCTGCTACCGTCACTGGGAGGTGCCATACCGCCAACGTGTCAAGCTTCACGCCCGAGGTCATTGACAATCTTGCCGAGTCAGCCGCCACCATTCCAGCTGGATTTACCGGTGGCCTCAACATGCACATGCTCCGTGCTAATAGTCCCTCCTGCTCGGGGCATGTCCCCGACTCCGTCCTGCCTTGCCGGAAGCCGCACATCATGTTGGAGCTCCTGGGCTTCGGGAGCGATGAGGAGTCTTCCAACCAAGCAGCCCAGTGGGCTCTGGAGGCTCGAAATCGCTTCGTCAACTGCAAGTCGTCCACTGGAAGCACCTATCTCCCCCTCACAGCACCGGAGTTTCTGGATCTGGAGAGAACATATGGCGACAAACTGGCTGAACTGAAGAATATCAAGGCAGAGGTTGATCCCGATGGGGTCTTTCAGCATACCGTTCCGGCTTTGATCTAGGCAAGCAGTACAGACGAAGAGGCAAGCCAACTTAATTTTCGTTGTATTCAAAGTGAAATAATGATTCACTCAAGGCTGTTAGCCATCCCGTTGATTCTAGCCTCGCGGGGGCCAACAAGCTCATCATCGGCGTACTTGGCAAAAGTTTGCTTCGTCAAGTTGCTATAGGCATCACTAAGAATATAACTACAAGTGCACTTGTGAGCTCTACAAAGCAGAGATAATATTATTTATTGTACAAATAAGCCAAAGAGGATTATGGCCTTCTTCTCCATGATATCAAGCTAGCTTATTCTATCTGATTAGGTTCTATAAGTAAAGAGATGGCTATCGTATTTACATGATATCAAGCTAGCTTATTCTCTCTGATTAGGCTCTATAAGTAAAGAGATGGCTATCGTATTTTAGCCACACTATTAGTAGCAAGAGTAGTTAGTTTTGCAAGTAAAAGGTTATGTTCAGTTCAAGTGACTGACAACAAGTAACTACAAGTTGATGTTACATGCGTTTTCAATACCCGAGTTCAATCTCGTGGCACACGCAGACTTTTGAAAACCCATAACTACCTACCAGTTTTATCCCACAGCCATGGTGTAGTTACTTACTCCTTTAAAGCAATTTTACCGATGCTACCACTCTCAATGTACAGCTCGGTTAGTACTCCCGAGTCAATAGTTCAACAGTTTTAATAGGCCAGATTCCATGCACGGTAATAGTCGAACCAGCTTTTCATGCGCGCAATCTGGCCGTTTGTAAATCGGGACTGGCAGCGGCTTTTAGAAAGAAACAAGGTTAGCGACAATACACGCGGAAAGGAGAGTCCGGGATGCAAAGATGGCGGACGTACTTGTCAGTATAGTCCATGAAGTTGTCAACGGGGTCGAGACCAGGCAGCATGCAGGAATCGCGCCAGATCGGACACCCGTACGTCGGGGAGGCAGAGGCCGGCGTGTCATCAACCCAGTCACCAGGGCCGTGGCAGCCGTCTGAAAGATCTCTCGCCTCAAATGGATGGATGAGGCCCAGCCAGTGGCCGACCTCGTGTGTCGTCACTTTCCCCTCGTTCCATGGGTAGTACCAACCGCCGGGCATGGTTCCGACATTCATAGTACAGCCGTCCATGATGAAGTCTCTGCTGCCCGGCGCGGCATTGCCGGGGAAGCGGCTCCATCCAGTGCTACCATCCCATATGCTGGTATGGTAGTATAGATTGAGATCTTTGTAGGAGCCCCTGCGGAGCCAGTTCTTGATGATGTACTCATCATGCTCGTTTCGTAACGTGGCGTATCGCCAGTCAACTGTGTATGTGATGTCCTGGAGGATGAACTGAAAGCCCGTGTTGGCAAAGTTGGCGTTGAGCATGTCCATTTGGGCTTTGATGGTTCTGCCCTGGAACAGACTTGTCAGCCAACGTCACGTCCGACATCTACATGACCTACCATGCATGAGACCATAAGCTTACATCGACGTGGCCCCCCTCATAGGTCTCATCGTGCGAAATGATGTGAACATAGGTGTTGATATAGGTCGTTTCCCACCACGAGCGTGCTTTCAGTCCACCCTCGTCCTGCTCTGCGGATAATTGTCTCGCAACCCTTACATACTCGTCACTTGGAGCCCGAGTGCCGCAAGGTGAACCCTGGGAAGCGACTGCATCTACAGCCGCATGAGTCAGAAGACTCAGAAGTCCGAGTTTCAAGTTCATGGTGAAGTACTCTTTGAATGTCAGGGAGGGCCGGGAAAAATGATGATATTTCCCCAAAATCAGATATTTTGGTGATTGGCAGCCTGCTACTTGAAGTTTCGTGAAGAGAAAAAAACTATTTAGCAACTGGTCCAGGGAATATAACTAAAGGCTTTGCCTCTGCAGCGGATGCCCATACATATTCGGATACTACTTCTCGTTTCTAGGCGGCTATTTTTAAACCAACGCTCGTTCCCCATGCGCCGCCGAGCTTGGCATTCTATCCCTTATTGAAGGCATGTACTCTTTGTTATTCTGTCATCACACGCCTCCACCATCTGTACGCTTAGCCCAGGTGAGAGAATCATCAAAAGTCTCTAGGGGAAGCTTGAGTCAGCCATCTTCCCCAAACTTCAGCAAAACTATATGAATGTATGTGTTGTTGGAATACAAAGCCGCCGTTTCTTTCTTCCTACTGAGCGAGCAGGAATTGCGTTGAGAAACGATATGTCACGAAAAGGGGGGGACATTCCAGAACTCTGCCTTGGCGGTTCAACTTTGACATAGCATTATAATTACTCATTCGTAACTAAGTGGACTAGCACTTGGTCGTTGACGGGTAATTATCAATACAGGGTTTCTGAAAGAGATTGTTGTATTGTTGTAAGGGGCTGCTTGTCGTCAGAGTGGGTTTGCCAAGTAGACATCCGAGTTCTTGTGGCGGCATGAACCAAGGATCCGGGAATTTGATTATTCTCCCTGAAAGTCCCGCTAGCTACTCCGTATTAGCTCTCCACTCTACGCATGCTTTGTTTGTTAGAAATGATCACCCTTCCACGAGCCGTACACCAGTAACGTTATTCCCTGGCCTTGTGAAGGGCGAGGCAACGCTGCAATTTAAAATGGTCATGGAACTCTGCAATCTCCAATTTCTAGCCTAGGCATGGAATAATATTCACCCAGTTATGCGCTGTCTCCCCCTTTTAAGCCACGCGAGGCGGTATTTTCGTGTGAGTCGGAAGCACGAGTAATGAGCATGCTGCCGCAATGTAAGAAATCGCTGTCCAGGCTTGGCTGGCTCATAAAACCCATGAAACATAGATTGGGACGTGATAGGCCACGTGTGTCTTCTTTTGCCACGTTTGACATGAACCGTGACATCGTCGTGGTCGCCTGCGTTGGGTTGCAAGCCACCCGATGCAAGTATTCGCCACGGCCGCTACGATCCGTACCTGGTCAGCTAGCATTTATGAGGACATTGTTGTAAGCGCAGCGAGACGTCTTGTTCGTAATGGCACCACTTCCGACGTCGATAACTAGAGTAAGGCTATATCGGGACGGCGAATTGTACCGTAGCGTCATGGGTTTCATCGAGCACGATGCCAACATCGGGTTTGCCAGGTCTACGCAGGCAAGCCGTTCCAAGGAGAGAGCCATCGCACTTATTCGTCAAACAGAATGCAAGTAACTCGTTCCCCCCGTATCATGTACTCCGTATATTCGGTGGCGAGGAGGCGCTCTAGTTCGCAATTCACAGTCGACTAATTATTCTCATTTTCTATCCGTTCCCTCCAACGCATTGTCAAACGCTTTGATGATTGGGTCGTACAATGTTTGCGGATTATGCGGAGTGCCTGTGAAAAGCCCATCCTTGTATGGGAAGAGGACGTTCCTTATTATCCTACACAATGGTTTGATGCAGTCAAATGTTGTTGGGAACTTCCTTAGTATGAATTCAAGCCCATTTTTATCCATATCACCGCGTTTGCTCTGAGCAATTTCCTGGTAACCACCTGTATACCAACGCGATAGCATGCTTTCCTCTGGTGGCCGAGCCGATTTCTCGGCTAATGCCCAGCCGCGGCGGGCGCATAGCCATATTAAAACATAAAAGAATGCTTCTAGATCGTGACGATATGTATGTGAAACTCCGAGTAAGACTTCGATCGCCATGAATTCCATGGTACCTGTTCGGTGGCCCCCACTGGGGCCTTGGCCTTCTTCCTTGGCCAGGTCTAGATCAATGAGCATCCCTTTGAAGCCGTCGGCCATTCCTGGATCAGGAATGATGATGTTATTTTCAGATATGTCACGATGAAGAATTTTGCCATCTATGAAGAGGGAGCGACGTGCCTTGATAGCATCGCGAAGACACTCCAAGAGCTCGGTCGTCGTTTTGAATTGAGCGATACATCGACCCGCCGGTGATATGGCCAATACGCGGAGTATGCGGTCATCAAACGGAGTTTGACATTGTTGAACGAGGCTTGTCCTTGTAACCGACAGCATTCTCTCCGCGTTCAGTCCCCGGCAGCAAGCTGGTCGACCGGGATCTTTTGGATGCATGGCTTCCTACGCCTAACGGCTTTCTCTTGGACCCGTTACTAGCAACGCTTACACCGGGAAAGAGGCTAGAAGAATGACTCCACGGGGCGTGAGAATATGAAAAAGAAGAAGTGGTGCTTCTAGGCAAGCCGCGAAACTTGTGCGGAGTTGAAAAGATGAGATCTTCCCGTAGCGTGCTAATGCTGGTAATCTCTTCATGGTAAGCGACGAGGTTTGCCAACCCTTTGACACCACGTTCGTGAGCTTTCTTTAGTAGATCTGCTTCGGGTGGTCGCAAGCTAGACGTCCACGAGAATTTGACCACACTGCTGTAGTCTGTCACGCCTATAGGTTTCGTAAGAAAACAGGAAGTGCCACGGCAGACTATGGCCCTCTGATGAGAGATTGGAATGGGGTCGGAGTTCAAGCTTCTGCTTCTTTCCACGAGGTTCCGCAGGCAGCGTAACAAAAGCTTTGTCCTCTTTCTCTACGCAAAAGGCGTCCAAGCCTAGCTTATCATCAGTCATCATTAGGTACCCACATAGCACCTGGATGAACTTCTCTGGGTCCTTGTGAATATCGAATACCGTGCCGCTATATGGTCCAGAGCGGTCGAAGACCCAATTTTCCATTTCGCTTCCGGTCAAGGTGAATGCGTGGACAAAACGGCGACGAGGCTGAGTTGCAAATACATTTCGGACTGAACTGGCAATATGGAGCCAAAGACCATTAGTCTTCTGATCCGATTCTTTGAGCTCGCCAACGACGAGCACATCCTCCCAGATGTGTGTCGCGTTCGATTCGGTACCAGTTTTCAGCTTCACTAAGAGATCTAGTTGCCGACGAGCTTCGGCACTGACCCTGCTGCTTGCTGTGCTTCTGAAATAGGCCAACCTTTCGCTTGCCAACAGCTTCTCTTGGAGATTAAGATGCCATTCGCAAACCTCGTCTTTTGTAGCCGCACTAGGGAGTCCACTCCATCTCTCATTCTCCTCGCTGTAGTGGCAACTGGCACTTTTCCAGACTCGTCTAGCTCGTCTGGACCATCTTTGGTCTTGGAAATATTTTTTTTGTGAAAGCCTCCGACTGCTCGGTGGGTACAATAGCGTATTTCTTCGAGGTTTCGCCGCGTCTGTTCTAGCCCTTGCTGTGACACAGATGAATGGGTAACAGGAGTGCCGAAAGATGCCGCAAGATTCGGTGGGGGAGCAGTGTTCGAGATGACTAGAACAACCGCAACGACAGAGCAAGAATACCCATATCGAATGCTTCGGGTCGAATGCTTCAGGCGAGGAAGGCGAAATGCCGCATCATGACTCCCTCAAAGAGATAATCTCAAGTTCTTCCTTGTCGCCATATATTTTCAAGTAGATGAAGGAGGAAGAAAGATGTCTAGCAGCGCAGGTCAATCCAATGATATCTGCGGCAGGTGAGGCGCCGTGTTTGTGGGCCCTGACCGGCGCCGAAAAAGAGGGGCGGTGGGGCCGACTCAAGCCAAGCCCCCGGCGCTTCGCAAATTGTCCTCCAAAGCCATAACTAACCCTCCGAAAACTGACGTCCCGTCCTGTCCATAAATGAATGCACATTTGCGGGTGAACCAGCACTTTTATTGTCAAGATGTTCACTTTTGAAGAATGGCTCCAATCGTCCATACAAGGTCGGCAGACGAGAAACATTTCCGTCCGCCTTCATCAGGAAGTCTCATGGTCAGTGGTCAGTGGTCAGTGGTCGTTTGGGAAAAGCTTCATTAGTCAGACATGGCTATTGTAGGCTAATATCAGTGTCAGCGCGTTCCAAAAAAGATCAGACGTAAGCGCGTCTGAGACGACACGTAAGACTTGATGAAACGCAAGGCGCGTGCAGGAGACGATGATAGTCCGACGAAAGGAAAGGTCCCTCCTACATCAAGATGGAAAATGGGAAACAAGGCTGTTCCCTTTGGCCCCTCTTATTGGATTTTGATACCATGCTGGACCGCCTGCCGTTTCTTTTTGCCTGAGATTCAGCAGCTCCCATCTCATCACCCTGAGTCTCCCTTGTTGACTCACACTCTCTCCGGCTTTACGGTCGCCCCGTTGGCCTAGCTTTCCTTTCACGTTCTCTGACTCGTGATTATTTATGACACATACAGTTTTCAAGAGAATACCTCCTTGACACTCAGCCATATGATACTTTCCGGAGTATAACGTGGTACGGAAGTTCCACCATTGGGTTGCTCTACGCTCTTAACTTGCTGTTTTTCAAGTGGCTTGTTCCTTGGTTTTCCGTCACCAAGCACGCGTTGCGATCTGTATGAATAACTGGTTTGATCTAATTCATTTTAATAGCTGCATTGAGAGCTTGTACCCCCGTGCAGGTGTGAGCGGTATGAGGAACTCGTCCTCGCATCATTAACACATTGATCACGGCTTTGTTATTCGGAATGCTGCCATCACAGGTATAAATTGAAAATCCTTCAGCAACATTTGTTGCATTTCTGCAGAGAGACAGCTAGCTTTACCATGCCTGGTAATAACTATCACCATAACTAGATCTTCTTTCTTACATTTGATGAATCAGTAGGCCCGTTTCGGGTCCAAGCCATGAAAGTGCGGAGGCAGTCACGACCTTGTTTAGAACTTGTACCAAGGCTATGGGTTCGCCTTATGTGTAGATGCGTAAACCGGCATCGCTTAACGCCGGTCTGAGTTAGCTGGCTTCGACTCGGGTAGCCACGCCTTCACGACGTCGAGTGCTACCATGAATCATTACCACTAGTTTTCCCTTTCTAATTGTTCTACTAGGGGCTTTCTTTCTTAAGTTCTTGGTCATTTTTCGTCGTGATGTGTGCGAAATACATGGTTTCAAAGTCAAGTAGCTTGACAGTTGGTTGATATTGATGTGATGGCGACGGTCTCTCGCAGGTCACGGGCAAGAAGAAGTGACTCGTTCGATTCTCGAAATTTGTGTCTTCCACAGGTGCAACAGCTACAGGAACCGCTTTATATGGCCTACAGCGTCTTCGTGTCCCCTTGGCCCGGCTATCTGTCATCGATGGAGTAGAATTGGTCCATCCGACGGACATCGACCGGTCAAGTGCCCACTATCTCCCACGGCACGAAGGCCTCACTGGTCTAGAGACATGTCGCACACCATGGTTCCAGTCACGGGATGACTTGAAAAAGAAGGCGTTTCTCGAATGACACGGGGTTGGTTTTAGACAAGTCTCGAAGCTCCCCTGTCCAGGTTTAGTTGTAGTCCGGTCCAAGTCTGTACGAAAGCATACCGTTGCGCTCACATAAAAAGAAGGTATGCCCTACAGTCGTAAGCCAATGGTTGATGTTGTTCGTTGAAACGAGGCATTGGATGTTTGATCCTTGGTGGAGCGTTTTACTAGGTTCATACAAACTCTCCCCGAGTCGTCCATCCCTGAACTAGGTTTCAGCAACCTGGTATCAGACCAAACTAGACCTGACTGGAATGACGTAGTTAGTCGATGTGACATGCCAAGCGATCGCCGCGGGGTTAAAGTCAACTTGCTCCTCTCCACACTTTCGCAACACGCACAAACTACAAGCCTGTTGATGAAACTCGGAAGTCGAACGTCAGGCACGGCTGTGACATTGAGCCTCGCGCTCGCCTCCTTGCCTTGTTTTAGTTGCTAACTATTACTAGTTGGGAAATCATTCTTGAGAGCTACGGCTCGGCCATAGTAGAATAAAAGAATGTTAATCCTACCCCTCGGCGTTGAATACTGGCAGATGTTGATGTTGCTTACCCCAACAGTATAGCCATAGTGTTGCTTTTGCAAGTCGGCTTGGGCCCACACACGCATTCTCTAACAGGCGTAGATGTATCAAGTTTCAGACCCGATGAGCGTGGGCTTTTTGTACTCGAACTGCACATCTTTCTGTCGCGGTCCTCTTTCTAAAATACGCAGCACCCCAACATTTGTGCTCCCCAAGTTCTTTCCATTCCTTCAGCATCGGCCGGTCCGCAGTTTGAGCTTCTCCATCTTGAATTTGAGTACATTTTCGAACTAAAACAGCGGCTTCGTTGATCGATCCGACCTTCTTGATCCTGTGTTATCTCCTACAGAGTCTTTCTTTCATAAAGTAACCTTTCATCTGAGATAAGATGCCCAACTCAAGAGGTACAGCTGTGTCTGTACTTCTGCTGCTGGTTCTGCTCCTTGCATTCATTGCTGAGGCTTCACCTCGTGGCGGTGGCCAGGGTGTAAGTCAAAACGCAAATGATAATCAACAAGTAAGAAAGCAAAGTGGCGCCAATGGTGGAATTCAAGGTGGTAATAATGGCGTTAGCAATGGTAAAAAGCAGAACGGCAATAATGGAAAAAAGCAGAACGGCAATATTGGTAAAAAGCAGGCCGGGAATAATGTCGGAACCCAAGGCGGAAACGGAAGTGGAAAACAGAACCAGGTAGGGGGAATTCAGAAACAGGCAGGCGGAAATCAGAAACAGGCAGGCGGAAATCAGAACCAGGCAGGCGGAAATCAGAACCAGGCAGGAGGGAATCAAAAAGCAGCAGGAAGTCAAAATAAAGTGAGTAAGGCACGGGACGGATCGATGATACTGGAGGGTACCTTCACCGTCGGGTAAGAAAGTCACTGGCCCATTATTACACGAGGCAAGACAGCATACTGATCCAAGATGACCAGCCAAGATAAGATCAGATTCAAAGTCAGCGGTCCCGCCAGTAATTTCAAGCAATCCTCATCCGGAAACAACCGCAGGCAAAATTCCGGAGCCGATGGTAGCCTGGGCATAAACGTACTGCTTCACGGGGATGGAGGAGACTCGTTCCAGGATTTTCCAAACCAAGGAGTCAACGCCAACCTGATGGGCGTTGCACTTCTTGCTCCCAACAAGGAGCGCAAATGGGGCGGCCTTAAAAAGGGCAATCAGCAGAGGTCTGATGGTGTTCGTCATTCACAAGCTGTTGCCGACATAGTACAGAAGAATCTCCCAGAGGTTGTTACTTTCAACCAGTCAGACGTCTTTTTCACCGGCGTCAGCGGCGGTGCCCTCACACTGTCGGGCTTTTTCATGCCGGCTCACATGGGCAAGTTCGACAACACGGGTTTCATGCTGAACTGTGGTGCTTTGGAGCCCCAGGTCGATTTCACAGACGAATCAGCCAGAGCCTTGACCAATACTAGAGTTCACTTTCAAACAAGTCAAGAAGAACTTCCGGAACTCAAGGTCGAGATCCCTGCGGCAATCAAGGCATATGAGCAGACGGCCAGGGACCTTGGCCTAACCGATCAGCAGATCAACACGCTCCAGACGGCAGATAGCACCCCTCAAGGCAACCACTGTGCATTTGATTCGCAAAGCTTTACCTCAGGGGTTGATCTCATGGTGTCCAACTTTGAAAACGTCATCCTTCCCAGCGGCAACGGCCAGGTTAACGGGATTGGAAATGTGAACAAGGGCGTGGTGGGAAATGAAAACCTGGGATTTTTCTAGAAACAGGATTTGATAGGGAAACACCACCAAGTAGCTTGATACACTTACATGACGATGATTTATTTGCCCTCGGAGAATACGAAAACCCAGCTTTAGGGCAGTCAGTGCCATGTCACGGGCCGCCCTCAGAGCTGAACTATGCAACATTTCCGACTTGATAGAATCGCCAAGTATCAGGTGTGTCGAGGGCCGGGATCTTGCAGTCGCTGTACATAATCAGGCCTTGTCTTCCAGTAAGCCAGCCATCATAGAGAGATACCTATCCCAGCAATATACTGAGGCTTTTTGTATCACGACCCTTCAACCTGTTTGATAGAAGTGCAAAGTAGTAGCATTCAGCTACCTGTTACGTGGCAGATTTCATTGAGAAACGGTTCTTACTTTGTATTAGGCAAAGTCCAACATGCGTTGAGAAATCTCAACAGAGCACGAGTTGCGACTATAACTGCGCACAGCTCGTGGCCATGGCTCGTCAGTACGATCCTATATGGAAGCAAAAGCCGAAGCACAAGGCTAGATAGAGTAGAGTGGCTTTTGAGCTGCAATAAAGTTCCGTTTATGCAGGAGAGTACTCTCTCTCGAGACCCAGAGTCGCTGAGCACATATCCTCTTACAAACAAGTGCCTCTTTCCGAGCCTCTAGCCATTGATCGAATAGTTACGGTTTCCTTGCCCGTCCCCATCAGGCTACCCTATAACTTATCGGTGTAGCTGATTGGGCGAAGGTGATGTTTTTACGTTGGTCCTCATCAGTCGGTACTTGTATTTGAAGAAGTTGTTAGTCGAAAATCCGGAGCTAAACACGAGGTACAGCTCTCTAAATAGTTCATGGACATGTTTGTGATGTAAGAGCGACTGACGTATCTGTCTCCTCCACCACTTACACTGTCGGTGTGACTCGAGCGTAGTAATTGACTGTACAGACAGAATCTAAGCTGACTACTAGTTATATTTATTCAAGTCAGGATGCTTCTCATTGGCATTCCTGAGTGGGTGCGAATATCTTCTCGGATTTCTATCCATGGAGTGAAGATGAATCGATGTTGGCCAACGAGTCAACTAATGTCGCCGTAAACGAGGCCCAGTAGTATTTACTCGCAGGCATAACTGCGCCTCACAGAAAACGTCCGATACTCATTAGTGGCGGCGTTCTCATTTCGTCACGACATGGGCTGCTGGTTGCCGACCTCTGCTGGAACATGATATCCCTGTTCCTGACCGAAGCCAACTTCAACTCCACACCAAGCAGCCACCTAGTCTTCCTCTCAGTTGGGTTTCTAGATGCAACTCACTCACGCCATGGGACAGACATATGACATATCGACGGGCCCAACTAACTCACCGGCTGCTGTACCGCAAACACTCACATGGAAATGGACCGGCTTGCGCCACAGCTTGATAAAAAGCCATTGTGCCTCAAGTTCGGAATACTACTCACTTCAAACAAACAAAAAGGAGTACTTGTGGGCAACATGTAGTAGTTACTTCATCGCAGCACCCTGGTTGAACATGGTGGAACCTCGGTTACGCACTCAATCAAAGACCGCGCCGCTGTGGAGGGAATTCAAGGTCTGGACCAAAGATATTTATCTCAAACGCGGATACTCCGTACCTTGACATGGGTCGTGAGTCGTGAAGTCGTTGTCGGCCAGGGAGCCTGTTTTAAAATTCACCTCGGTCTCAACAGTTCTTCAACGGCCTCGGCAAGATTGATTGCTCTCTTCCTTTCTCGAAACAGCGAAACGTGATCAAGTTCTGTCTCTTGATCTGCCGCCCCCTCGATGAAGTTCCCGCCGCAGATCCGCCCATGCCCATGTCTCTTTCTAAAGGGGACAAGGAGGAACCCGGCCGGCCCTGGTACCTCCGTACGGAGCACCCAGGCGACATATCGTTGGACATGCAATAACGCGGCAGAGAGACTTGCCTCCCCCCCCGGTAGTCGAGCTCTTAGCCGCGGAGACGTCCATCCAATGACCGGGAGGACTCTCCATAATGCGGCAGTATCCGGAGTAGTGAGAGTGAAGGATTTTTGATCAAGTGGAGTTGTATCCGCCAGGATGAAGTGAGGATCTATCGAATATAAACATGATAAGCCTCCATCCAGCTCTTAATTGTTCTCTGGCCCGCCTCTGGGCTGTTGCTCAATTTGATGGCGGTTTCGGTCTTGGTCAATGGGCAGAAGCTGGTCGTGAATCTTCATGAATCATCGTTGTCATCCCCGTCATGGCGAATGACCGAGGCCCCCAGATCATGGCAGTCATCGTGACTCTGTTCGTCACATCCGCACTGAGCGGCGCCCTTCGCTTCTACTCTCATGGCGTCATCATCAAGCGCTTCTTCGTCGAGGACTACCTGACAGTAGTCGCCCTGGTAAGGAGACCCGACCCGACCCGAGAGGAGAGAGTCTAGGAAACTGAAACTGACCAGTCCTTCTTCGCAGCTGCTTTACATCGCGTACACGACGGTGGGCATCCTCGCCGTCATCCATGGACTGGGCAAACACACCGACGATGTGCCCCCAGCCCATCGACCTACGGCCATCATGTACAGGTGGCTTGCGTCGCTTTTCTACATCGTCATCTCCATCCTGACGAAATGGATCCTGGGCCTGTTCCTTCTGCGCATCTGTCCCTTCAGACGTTGGCGGCAAATAACAATCTGGACCATCCTGGGCTTCGTCACCGTCTTCAGCATCATGTTCTTCTTCTTCGACCTCTTCGCCTGCCAGCCCATCCGGTACCAGTGGACGAGATATAGCTCTGCTCCGGAAGAGGGGATTTGCAACGCCACCGCCTTTGCGACAGTCACGTCCTACATAGCCGCTGTGCTCAACATCGTCGCCGACTGGGTGCTCCCGGCGTTGCCTGCGACTTTGGTGTGGAAATCCCAGATGGAGCGTCCGGTCAAGCTTTCCATCATCGCGCTGCTCTGCCTCGGGTCAACGTACGTCGGCTCTCTTTTGCTTCCAGACCCAGGCTCAGCCTGCTAATGTGCCTTGCAGAGCTTCCATCGCAACCATTGTGCGTATACCGTTCGCAAAGGGCATTCTGAATAACCCAGACTACCTGTACACGTTCACGGACCTTGGTATCTGGAGCACGGTAGAGATTGGTGTCGCCCTGACAGCCTCAAACCTCGCGACGCTCAAGCCATTGCTGCGTAGACTCCGTGTCTTCAACAGCATGACCAACATCACCCAGTATGGTTCCGACAGCCTCCAGCCTTCCTTTGCCACGATTCCCGCCTCGGTGAGACACGGTCCCAGCCGGTCCAAGTCATTCATCAGCGGCAATCACCACGTGGTCATCACGGGAGCCTCTTTGACTCGAGAGCCACGAGCAAACAAATGGAGTCGGAGAGAGTTTATGGAGCTGGAGCTGGAGTTGGTCCACGGATATGACGGGACAAGTGGCGAGCGCAAGAGTGACACCGAGTAAAGCCAGGCACGCACTCATGGGTTACTTCTCGATGTGTTTTCCTCTGTCAAAGCTAAGCGTACTATCGACATTGGCTACGCAAGCCATGATCTTGACAAACGTATGAACTGATGGAGCCAAGGTGAATAAGTGCTCGGCATGTAACGCAAAAGTGCGGACACGGCCAGAGCTTAACTTATGTGTCTCACAGAAAGGAGCTATTCGACTGAAACTTTGCTCAACCGGGGGGAAGGGATCTGGTATCCTCTTCTGCAACACATTGAAGGGAATACAAAACACGGCACGCTACTTCTATTTTGGACCACTCGCTGGCTGACCGAAACAGATAGTCGTCGGACCGACTTCAACCCTACAACATGGGTAGGGATTGAACGAATTGACGCTGGAGCGATGCTATGCGCTCGGTTGGATGATTGTGTGAAAGGAAATATCCAAACAGCAACCGAGGCAAACGAATAGGCGGAGGCAGTAATTTCACCGCTGCTGGAGGGTTGAGCGCTTGGGCTACAAGAGATGTGTTGAAATCGTGGTGCAACTGACTTATCAAGAGATCGAGGAGGCTTTTCTTTGACTCGATTGCTGTCCTGTTGAACAACACAACTGCCAAGTGCTAGCGTTCTCATCAAGTTCTAGCAGCAATCGTTCGGGCCTCCCGTCGGTTCGTTTGTCCACAGAGGATTTACGAGCGGTGACGCGCGTATGGATCTTTGTGCTTCGATTCAGTTCACATAACTACCTACAGCTGGGTTCTGAAGCATGTTTCCAGGACGAGAGGATCATACAACACTTGTCGAGTGTGCAAGATGAAGGTAGTTTAATGGAATAACTAACAAACCAAACTAAACTAGACTAATTGCCCCTCTATGACCATCTCCGTACAATATCAACGTCGTATAACTCTTGAATGTCAGTTCCAGAATTCGCCACCGTCTGTGTAGAATCCTGATATCACTCCGATGGTCCGAAACGGGCCTAGGATCATTCGAAGCTATCGAGGGGCTGCGAAGCTTGCTCATCATTTAGACATGGGGCGGGAGTTGGCAAGTTTCTGATTCGGCCGGAGTTGTAACTACATGGCAGCAGATTCAATGTGAAGGATGACAAAACTTATTCATCATGGGGACGAAAGCGAGGATCTATGGTCGTTGGGGTGAGAAAGAAACGGGATACATCGCAGCACGGGTAGCAGCCATCCATGTAGCACGTGAAACTCATTGATTCAAGATGATTCACGTAGGCTTCACGCGGCTATGGAGTGCTTTTGCATTTTGCATTTGCATAGGATCAAAAATACTTCATTGTTGTCAACTAGCTAGAATAGAATTTCTGGGTATTCCCAATTTAGACTGTACAAGCTGTACCTTGGCACTCCCCAATATCTACTACTAAATACGGAGTACGTAAATCACTTACCACTTCCTCTTCACGTCGCGAATACCTCCCCCCGAAGGGTTTGGCTGTTATTCGCCCACTCCCTCCTGTTCCGTCTTGTCGGCATGAGCGTCCTTGGGCTTCTTTATACTCCGCCACTCAACGAACAGCCCAGCGACCAGCTGAGCCAGAGCCAGGGCCAATGCGCAGTAGAATATGCGCGTTATGGCAAAGTTGTAGGCGTGGAGGACTCTGTCGAAGAACTGCGGTGGCACGATGCGTCGCAACTCAGTGGCGCCAGTCCTGGCGATGGACATGGCATCGAGCCCCGGCAAGCCGCTCAGCTTCTTGACGAGCAGAGTCGACAGGATGGTTTGGCCGACGGACACGAAGATGGCGCCGCCGAGCTGCTGGGCGAAGAAGGTGATGGCGATGCCGGTAGAAACATCCTCCCTGGGGAGCGTGGCCTGCACGGCCAGACCGACAGACTGCATGCCGAGGCCGAGGCCGAAACCGGTGAGAAACTGGAACCCGATCCAGTGGTTTGATCCAGTGGCCGGGGTGAATGTTGTGAGGAGCCCTTGGCCAATGGCTGCGACGCAGGGTGATAGAATCATGACGGGTGTGTAGTAGCCGATCCTTTGGGTTCCCACGCCGGAGATGATGGAGGCGACGACGAGGCTCAGAACGAGGGGGATGGTGTAGATGCCCGACTGCACAGGATCGACACTCTTGGTAGCCTGGACTGTAGTCTTTGTTAGCAAGGCGATGACGGGAATACGCATCCAGGGCCACGGGTTCCGTGTCGGGGTTTGACTTACACCACAGCGGCACGTAGTAAACCACCATCATCATGCTGCCGGCCAAGAAGAGCATGTAAAAGGCCCCGGCCAGCATGGTTCTCTGCGTTATGATTCTCACAGGCAGCGTCGCCGACTCGGGCATCTTGATCTGTACCGCCGCGAAGGCAAGAGCCGCCAGGCCAAACACGATGAACAACAAGATGATGCGCCAGTTGCTCCAGGCATACGTCGATCCGCCGTCTTGGAGGGCCAGCAGCAAGCAGACGACAGAAGGCACAAAGAAGAGAGTCCCCAGAGGGTCGAGACGCATTGCCTGCCGCCTCAGCGTCGCCGGCTCGTGCTTCGGATCGGCAGGATGCATGAACAGGAAGAGCAGGGCCAGGGCCACGGCGCCAACGGGCAGATTCAGGTAGAAACACCATCGCCAAGTCGCCCGCTCCGTCAGGGCACCGCCCATGAGAGGCCCGACGACGGATGAGATGCCAAATACCATGCCGAAGATGCCCTGGAACATGGGTCTTTTGTGAAGAGGCACCATGGGAATAATGGCCATCATGGAACCGGTCCAGATGCCGGCCGCGCCAACACCGGCGATGGCTCGACCGACGATGAAAGACGGCGAGTTGGGCGCGGCGCCGCACAAGGCGGATCCGGCCTCGAAGATGACGATGGATACGAGGAACGTCCATCGTGTGCTGTAGAATTTGTATATCCGCCCAAACAGCAACTGACAGGCAGCCGTGCTTAGCATGTAGGCCGAGGCGTACCACCCGATGTCTCCCAGACTCTTGAACTCGTCGGTGATGCGAGGCACGGCAGTGGCAAGAATGGTACGGTCCAAGGCCACGAGGAACATGGAGACGAAGATGGACAAGACGATGAGCCAGAACTTGAGCGTCTTGGGCTGATAGTTCCTCTCGGCCTCGGGGTCGTACCCCCGAGGTTGTTTCCGGGGCTTTTCGACATTGAGCTCCTTTGTCGAGTCCTGAGGCTCAGCATCCCTGGTCATCGACTGGACTGGCGAGAGGTCTCTGCGTCCGCTGCACAATGTTGTTTCATCCGATACGGACATGGAGACTTATCCTATCTAGTAAGCTGTGACTTGTGTGATTCGGAGCAATGGGCAGGATGTGGCAGATGGAGACTCAAGCCGAGCTGATGTCGTTGTGCGGCCGGTGATGGCGCGTTAGGTAAAGACTTTGCAGTTGCAGGATGCAAGACAAGAGAGACCGTAGTCGGGACGATGCACTTAATATCCAGAAGCCGAAGCTGCGGGCATGCTGAGTATATATTTATCCCCTGATGATGCAAAGGGTGAGCGAGAAGGGCTCAAGTTATATTTTGCCGTTTGCCGTGCATGTCAGCCGTTCCCCGCCGCAGGCCTGCGGGCTGATGACACATCCCGCTCTGACTGCTATTGCTTTTTTTAAAACAAATAAAAAAAAACCCGTATTGACATTGGCATTCGTTCGAAGCCGACGCCTTCATTGCGGCGTTCTCAATATTGTCGTACAAACTTAGATTGGAGTTTCGGGTGCGAAATGTCAACGACATCTCCGAATTTCAGACTATACCCGTTTTGGAAGTAACCGCGGTGGATCGGGACCGAATTCGGCCTAGTGTCTCGAGTCTTGCACCTTTTGTAAATTCACCGTCGGGACCGAAAGAACCACTTCTTTACCCGATCTACCCGAACCTCGCCGCACGTTATGCGTCTCTCCCTCGTTCAACCTCAGCTTGAGAGAACAACTAGTACGTTAAGTGCTTACGACGGCCAGACGAAAAAGTCAGCCTCATGCTTGGGGGGTTTACGCCCTCGTCGGCGAGGTGTGCTCTTGAGTCTGACATACAACCGAGCCAATGTACAGCTCGCTAGACTTGATATCGACTCTCGGCCTCGTTGACATGCTGCTCAGAAAGCTGCAACTGATAACTTATATACGTCTGACGTATGTTACATACTTTCATCCACGTACTCTTCGTCATACAGCGCCACTTGTTGCGTCGGGGACACAGGACGCCTTCTATGCCCGAACATCACAAGATAATCCCCGATCTCTGTCCTGCCTAAGGGACTCGTTGCCGTTGTCACACTACCACGTTCACTACCCCTTGCATCTCATGAAGCTTATGTGGCAGATGGGAATTCCAGAGTGGTGATCTTTTGCTCGACTCGACTCGACGCGCAAAACCCGTCCAGCCCTCGTTGCTTGGCTCAAGGGGTCGTTACCACGCACCCCGTCGTCGTACAGCTTCACCAGTCGCCAATATTGAAACAACAGATAACTAAAGCCCACGCAACATGTCTTGCGAGCAGGCTAGGTCCGGGTCCGGGTCCGGCTTCGGGTCCGCTGGCCCCGAGCGGGCACCCGAGACGCAGCAACGACTGCAGCCTCTGCAGGATCACCCCGATCCGTCCATGGCCAAACTCACCCGAGGGACGAGCTGCGTCCTCTGTCAGCAGCGCAAAGTACGCTGTGACAAGAACAAACCGTGTGCCAACTGTGTCAGGGCCGGTGTAGAGTGCCGCGTTGTTCCTCCGCAGCCGCCAAGACGGCGGAAGAGGCGGCTGCAGGCAAGAGATGTCGTGGAAAGGCTGAAGAAGTACGAGGCTTTGCTGGCAGAGCATGGGATCAAGTTTGACGCCATGGGGAACGAGTCCACTCCCGACGGTCCGCAGAATGAGGATGTGGAGGACCTGGGGAACGACTTTGAGGGCCTCAAGACGAGTCCGGAGACGAGCACGTCGCCCTCTGCGACTTCACACGTCCTTAAGTTCGTCAAGGAGTTGCCATCTTTCATGCGAAGCTGTATCTGACCAAACTGCCGGTAGACCGGGGACGTCGATATTCTCCCTTCACAGAGAAGTAAACGGCGCATTCCCAGGTACATTCCGCCCAGTGTGCTAACATGAACATGTCAAGTTCCGTGCAAGCGAACAACTACTTCACGACTCTTCAGACGACGACGCGGCTGAGTCCACCATACACCGCTCCTTTGACAAAATGTTCTCCAACAATGACGGCTTCCCCTTTGTGTTCTCGAGCCGGCAGCAATCCACAACTCACTACCACCCATCGACTATCCACATCTTTCAACTATGGCAAGTCTACATCGACAACATCAACTCGCTCCTCAAAATCACACACGTCCCGAGCTTCCAGGCCCAGGTCATCCAGGCGTCCTCCAACCTGCAGAACGCGCCCAAGAACACCGAGGCCCTCATGTTTGGCATCTACTGCATGGCCGTCACCTCGTTGGACGACGCCGAGGTAGAGAAGATGTTTGGTCGGACCAAGAAGGCAGTCTTGGCGCAGTTCTTCGAAGGCCTTCAGCAGGCATTACTGAACGCCGGGCTCATGAGATTCAACGACTTCATCTCACTGCAAGCATATCTTCTGTACTTGGTACGTCCACCCGGCCGGCCGGCCAAGGCTTTTTTTTTTCCCCTTCCCGCCACTCCCCCCCGGGTAGAATCAACTGATGGCACAACAAAAACACACTGACATGCGGTCCGTAGTTTGCCATCCGATGGTTTGTCGATCCCCGCCAAATCTTCTGCCTCATCGGCATAGCCGTCCGTATAGCTCAACGGATGGGCCTTCACCGTGACCCAGCCGGCTACGGACTCCCTCCCTTCGAAGTCGAGCAACGCCGGCGCCTCTGGTGGACCATCGTCAGCTACGATCGACGCGTGGGCGAGACGACGGGCTCGACCATCACGAGCCTGTCCAGCGGCGGCGACTGCAGGCTTCCCCTGAACGTAAACGACTCGGACCTCCACGTCGACGGCAAGGAGCTTCCCTCGCCGCACAGCGGCCCGACGGAGATGCTCTTCGCGTTGACGAGGCTGGAAATCGCCATGGCCGTCGTGAGCAGCTGCAACCGTGACGGCGTCAAAGCCGCCGCTTCCGACAAGCCAAGTCCATCATCCGCGGCATCGTCGAGCTCCAAGCAAGCGTCGGCGGCACCAACAGTCCGCATCGCCGGCCAGGACTCGCCTACTTACACGCTGGAGGGCTTCTGCGCGCACATGGAAAGCAAGTACCTCGAGCATTGCGACCCCGAGATCCCGCTGCACTTCCTCACGCTCACCATGACGAGGCAGGCGCTCTCCAAGATGCGCGTCATAAACTACCTCGTGCGCATGTACAGCGCCGACGAGCCTCTCAAGGACACGGAACGGGACTATCTGTTCCTGCTCTCGGTCCAGATGGTCGAGTACGACAACGTCGTCCACGCGTCCGACTCCCTCCGGCCGTTCAGGTGGTTCGCGGCCCATCACTTCCCCTTCCCGGCCTACATGTTCCTCGTCCAGGAGCTTCGTCAACGCTGTTCCGGCCCCATGGTCGAGCGCGCCTGGGAGGCCGTCGCAGCGAACCACGCCCTGCGCGGGCTGATGAGGAACCTCCATAGTCCCATGCACAACGCCTTCGGACGACACTTTGTCAAGGCGTGGGACGCCCATGTCGAGGCCTGCATGGCCAGCGGCGAGGCGTCTCGCCCGCCGCCGTCATTCATCGCCATTCTCCGTGACAGGGCCGAGCTGCGGCGCAGGGCGAGGATGGAGAACCGGCCAGAGCCAGAGATCCTCCAAGAGCCGTATGACTTGCCTCGCACGGCGCAGGATGCCAGTGTCATCGCCATGACGTCGTCGCCTGGCGCGGCACCGGCCCTGGGTAGCAGTACTGCTGCTGCTACTGCTGCTGCTGCTGCCGCGAGCGGTATCATGGGAGGGACGACGGCACATGCTGCGTCCGACATGGACTGGAGCTATCTGATCTCCAACTTCCAGCCGGGCATGACGTTTGGGGATGGCTTCCAGGGGTTCCCTACTTTTGAGCCGTTCGGACAAGCGTCCGGGATGAACAGGACGGGCGGCATGGGCGGACTCGGTCCCGGTGGCATGTATCAGTGACGGGCACGTATCATGGTGCACTTGTTCTGCTGTTTTTTTTTTTTTTTTCTCCTTTTTCCCGCCGTAGCATGTCAGAACGCGGAGGGCGTATTGGTGAAAAGATAAAGACAGACTTGATGCAGGACGAATCACTCGACTCCATCATCTACGCTATAGAACCACTTACGAGTTCTAGCCCCAAGTACGAAGAAGAATTAGTTAGTTACAGGACTCAGTCTTCTTTCTGTCTTCTCATTGGCCTGCTTGATCTCGTGCCCTCGTTTCCCTCAAAATGCCCGCCTCCATCAGTCAGTCAGTCAAACAGGAAACGCCTTGGAATGCTCAGATTCCCCCGCCCGTGATGTCAATGTTGACTTTGTAGAGAAAAACGTTCCCTGCGTTTTGATTTTCCGTCGTCATTCACTCCGTGAGAGGCTTCTGTGCCCAGCAGTCCGCCCAGATGTTATACGACCGAATGCTGGGGTCATTGAACGCGTCCAGTATCTCCTGTCCGATGCTGTCCGCCTCGTCAGCCGTTATGCCCATTGCCTCGTGCTTCAGGAACATGTTGGGCAGCCACTCCGAATGTATGATCTGGTTGAAGATGCCCATTTCCCGCATCTTGGCATCGTGATGCCATCGTCCAAAGGGGATCTTGTTCTGCCTCTGCGTCAGGTTGACGAAGCCGATCTCGCGCAGCACGTCGGGCATCTGCGTCGCAATGGCGAGGTTCCAGCCATACACCTCGGAAAACGACCCGTTGATCAGGTCGTATAGCTTGTGCAATGGGTGTTGGCGGTGAACCGTGCCGTCCTCCGAGAAGACGCTGCTCACGATCTCGTGGCACTCGATCCATCCGCCTGGCCTCAGATTTCTGCGGACATATTAGCAGGTAAGGTTACGCCACACAAGTCGCGGGTAGTAGTAGTCCGATGGGCGGCGTACTCATATGCCCTCCGTAGTAGCAGCTTTGGGTTTCTGAGGGTTTGCAGCACAGCCCGGGTATGGATGACATCGGCTTCAGCGTAGATGCTGGACCACGGTCGATGCTCATCGTCCAGATCCTCGACCCGGAACTCTGCGTTCGGCGGAGCCCACCGCGGTTGAATGGGAGAGAGATCCGTGCCGATGACCCGGGCGCTGGGAAACTTCTCTGCAACTTACAGGGCGTCAGCAGGGCATGGTTTTGTCATGAGAAGTGACGGACGGGGGGGGGGGGGGGGGGGACGACGCAGGACAGCACATACCGTCCAGTGCCCAGTACCCTGCCCCAGTTCCCAAGTCAACAATCTTCTGGGGATTGTTGGGTACCGGAGCCAGAAACTGCTTGCCGTCTAGGATGTAGTCCGTGTAGAGCTTGTGCTTGATGCCCTCTCTCATTTGTTCGGCTTCGTCATTCGGCATGCCGTACCGGTTCTGCACCAAGCCCTGATATCGTCTTTTACTCATTGTCAACAAACACACTGTTTGGGGCTGTGGAGAAATCAAACATGACCCTATCTATACCTTCCATGTTCATAGGCGTATATGAAACGGGCAGTCTGTATGGACGTGAACTCGGAGACGCCAAAGGACTCGTCATAGTCGGATGTAACTTCTTCATCAAGAGGATGCGGCTGACTCATGGTCACGTATATCGTGCTGGCAGTGAGTGAGGCATGAGGGTGTGAATCATCGGGCAGGTGATTCTGTGGCATTAAGAGCCCGAGAGAGGGTAACTGGCAAACACGTATGACCGGCCATGCGGTGGCCACAACGGCTGACCGTGAGGCACAGGGGGGGTAATTATACAAAGTTCCGAGAAGTCTGTGGTGTCTGCTCGAAAGAAAACTTCAATGTTCCGGGTTCCGGGTTCTGGCATGATCCGAATCCAAGCACCGCCAAGTGGGCTCGCTCGACAATGACAGGAAGAAGGGAGGGGGAGCCCGAGGGATGGTGGTCCCAGCAATCTGGAACCATGTGGGGATCACAATCAGTGGGTTGGAAGTGGGAAATCGATTGTGAACGGAGACAAGGAAGGGTCTGAGGTGAATGACCACGTCGAGAAACTCGGAGATCCATATGTGAGTTGGCCAAGTTCCCGGAGGCCTGCCGGTCCCATGAATATGCTTCCGCCATGAAATATGCCGACGCTAAAAAAAGACTAACTAGTTACAGCGTGCCCCGGATGTTACACTCGAGAGTAAATAAGCCGTGTTGCACAATGAGACATGGCTGAACAAATGAAAGTCGTCTCCGTTGAGCTGGGAGCGACTGTGGACCACGTACGGAGTTTAGAGAGACAAATGTCATCATCCGAGAGCCGATCCTTAATGCAGCCACTGAGCAGGTAGAGTCCCGGATTCGCGGGGAGGCCACGCCGTGCAACCGTAGGCTGAGACAAGGATGGATGAAAAGTAGTAGTACTACTCAAAATGACAACTCCCCTCCCCCGTGGTGTCTCTGGGGAACCGTTGGGACCGGCAGTCGTCCATGACACGATGATGGCACGGAGTATACGGAGTAGTTATAGGACGGGGGCTGATGGCCAAGGCAGACGACGCTGACTGAAGGCGCTCATTCGGCCTGTCCAGTCACTTTTCGACTGCATATGCCATGCAGCTCGTGTGATGTAGCGCATGAGGTTGATTGCTTGCTGGCTTGCAGGGAGCATTTGCTCAGTGAACATGACAGGCTGGTCTGAAATGAGTTCTCATGCTTGACACCCTGATGAGACATGACACTGGCTTATCATTGTGCCGTTGATAATGGCAGAACTTGACAAGTCTCCCTCGATCAACCTATACGGAGTAGTTACTTGGTCGAACATGGCGCAAGATGTCGTTGCTGTGCAACATAGTTGCCTTCGCCTGTCAGTATTCCAAAAATACTACTGCGTTCGGCCGTACACCTTCTTTCCGCCCCAATGGCCAATCGTAGGCCAGACAATGAGTTGATCGACTGCGCAGCCCGTCGACTTGTCGTATTCAATAGGCTCTTGTGCTGAGAGATATGAGTGAACCTGAATGAGTTTCATGGGTGGATAAGGCATGTGGATTTGCCCGGGCAATCCTGAGCCGCGCGGGCAGGAAGCTGCAATCAGCTAACTACGATTTATGTTGAATCTTGCTTTGACATGTTGTTTTGTTTCTCCTTTTCCCGTTTCCCCGATGCGGGCTGGCTCCCTCCGGCCATTGTCCGGTCCACGTTGGACGATTTGCGCATTGTACAAGGGTATCATAGCTGGTCCTTGACGTTAACGAGCATTGGACCCTGGTCAAGATGGCGTAATTTCAGTCGCAGGTCTTTCGAGCCGTCCGTCGTCGTCATCGTCATCGTCATGAACTAAAGGCGGCCTGGCTAAGTTCAGGATGAGTCAAATGCTAGACCGTTCGTGGAGCATTCAGCCGCAAAACATGGACATCTGCTTCCAGATAAGATGGTCCTATTTCTGGTGATGAATAACGGGAAGGATAAAACATCTTGACTGAGTCCTGACTTCTGACTCTCGACTCTTGACGCTTGACTCTTGAGGAGCTGTCGGAAGCAATCGACTCGCAAGGCTGGGCGGTGTTGGGCCTAAAGTCAAGGTTTGTGCCGAATCATGTTAACTCGTGTACGGAGTACTCCGTAGGCCAACCTGCATGTTGCCTAGCCCGATGTCATCCATCGTATTAACCTGGCCATGTCATGTAATCTACTCCGTACTAAGCGAAGGAAAATGCAAGTTGGTGTGGTTTATCCCTCTGCCGGGTGAATTGAAATCGCTTTGTTTTCCAGCCGGGGCAAGAGCGATGGTGGTGCAGCGTTCCTGCCCGAGTACGCCACACACCTCCTTTTTCCCGCCACATGGGCTGATTCGCGCATCCCTGCCGTCCGGGTCGGGCCCCGCCTTCCCGACACTAAAGCCTCTTCGCGCTCTGTAAGTGGAAGGCGCGTCCGTGGCGCGTTCCGTCAAACAACTTTGGGTACGGAAGTTACTTCTCGAATCTGGATGTCCATCCTCCACCAACGCCAGTGCAGCATGCTCGACAATATAATCCGTACGCGCGAAATGATCCATTGAGTCACTGGCCTTACCTTCCAGGGAACCTCGCCGTCTTACGCCCTCTTTTGTACCGGATTATTCCCAGCGATCACGTCGTCTGCAGTAGCTGTTGAGAGGCACCCGCACTTGACGCGCATCCGGACGAAGTCGCGTCCGTCGACCCGAAGCGTCACAGCTACTGTCCCTATACCGGCTCCGATACTTCTCTTCATGCTCCATGCATTCACAACCGGACCGGAATCGACCTCTGTGTAGACTTAGCAGCCATGTATTTGCCGCGGTCGCTCATATCCAAGCTCTACACGCACCTGCAAACCAGCCGCCACCCTCTGTCACCGCCGGTCCTGATTCTCGTGGCCCTCGAACCGGATGCCCTCTGCGGCTGTCGTATACTGACTCGACTGCTGAAGCATGACTACATACCGCACAAGATACAGCCTGTTGCTGGATACAGCGACCTCGAAAGAGCGGGAAAGGAGCTCGTGATGCCCATGATGGAGACCCAGGGTGGCAGCGGAGGTGTGGTGGTATGTTTGGGGGTTGGAGCCATGGTAGATCTGGGTCCGCTTCTTGGTCTGGAAAAAGATGGCGAGGAAATGCCCTACAGCGGTGTGGAAGTTTGGGTCATTGATGCACACCGCCCGTGGAACTTGGGCAACGTGTTTGGTGGCTTTCCTCTAGAATCTGCTCTAGAGCCAGAGAGCTCGTATCACTCCCGCACACCGCTTGGTATATCCGGTGGCCAGGTGGGACGTGCATACAAGTCTGGAAAGGGCGGTATCGTGGTATTTGACGATGGCGATATTGAAGAGGAGCTGGATAAGGAACGCGACGCGTACCTCGCACTGGTTGACATGCCTGACATTAACGATGATGATGGTGAGGATGTCAACAGCGATGATGACGACTTGGGCCAGGCTCAAGCTCCCTCACGCGCTGGACTGAAAAGAAAGAGTTGGTCAGACGAACATGATGACGAGTCGAGTGAGGACGAGGACCGACCTCACCAACGACGGCGCAGCAACTCGGTAGGGTACACTTGAGCATGCCACTGCCACCATAGACTAACACAAAGCAGTCCAGCCCAATCGCCGATTCACCGCGTCGACCTACGCACAGAGGACTTGTTTCGCTACGAGACCCCGAAGCCGGTTTGTCGAGTGACCCCGTTGAGCCACCATCTGCCGCACAGGAGCCTCCGGCGCCATCCGCCCGAGTGTTGCGACGGCGCCTTGTGCGGTTGCGGCAAGAGAAGGAATCTGTTCTCCACAAGTACTATCGCATGGGCTCTTCATTTGCGGAACCCATCTCATCCATGATGTACTCCTTGGCGTCGGAGCTTGGTAGAGAGGACAATGATCTCCTTTGGCTCACCATTGTCGGTGTTACGTCCATGGAGCTGTATGGACGGTCGTCCGCGGGTGTTGCAGCACCAATACGTGCCCATGACACCAGCAGGCCTTCGGGTTGGATGGGTGTTCGGGGAACAAGACTGCGGCAACTGCTTCGAGACGAGGTCCGACGTCTGAATCCCCCCGAGGTGACCAACGGTCGAGTCGCGCCGGAAAGTACTGGCGTCATTCCTACAACAGCCAGGAACCCCGAAGACACCGGCATTCGGCTTTCACCTGAGCCTAGATTCCTTCTCATCCGCCACTGGAGCTTATACGACAGCATGCTACATTCTCCGTATCTGTTTTCTCGACTCAAAACCTGGAGCGAGACGGGAATCAAACGACTTCACAAACTACTGGCCAAGATGGGTGTGAGTCTGGCGCAATGTAAACAAAGCTATACGCACATGGACATGATGTTGAAGCGCGAACTGCGGGCCAAACTTTTAAAGTATGGCTCCCTGTACAACCTTGACGAAATGGTACCGGCAGTGGATACAGATGGCAAGGATCGCGCCGGCGCCAAGGACGGCTGGGGATTTGTGAGAAGCTGGGGCTGGAGAGCAACGCTCAGCGCTCAAGATGTCGGTGTTGTCATCGGCGCGCTGCTCGAGGTTGGTAAACACGCACAAGCAGCCGAAGCCGCCACAGCAGCGAGCCAGTCTGCTCGCGAGGTTGAGGACGAAGTAGAGTATACGGCTCAAGCGGAGGAATGGGTTGGCCGGTTTTGGGAAGCCTACGATGCTTTGGAAAAGTATGTTGCCGTGACCGACGCTCCGTGACGCTGCTTGAACAACCGACTAACACGTCAGCAACAGTATTGACTCGCTCAAAGCTGGCCTTCCTACGGCTCAATTCTTGCATCGTGCCATATATCGCACGGGCACGTCGCTCATCAACAAAAAGCAGATCAAACATCTGCGCGCCTTCCGCATGTGCGTTGTGAAGGACGGCCCCGACGTGGCCCTGTTCACACACCCAGCTGCCCTGACGAAGCTGTCCCTCTGGATCGGAGAGGCCCTCGCGGAGCAAGAGCGAGAAGCCCATGGCAAACTGTCTCATGGGGGGCGAGGAACACCACTGGTCGTCGCCAGTCTGAACGAGAAGCGGAGCGTCTACGTCGTAGTCGGCACAGGAGGCGGAGGCGGGCCGGACACGACGTTTCTCAACCGCGAGGCAGCCAAAAGACGACGGGCAGAGAAGGAGACGAAAGCCAAGGCCAAGGAAGCCGCACGGTTGGCAAGGGACAAGATCAGGGCAGAGAAGCGCGCCGCAAAACGTGCGGCTGGTCAAGACGAGGAGGATGACGAGCTAAACACGGAGTCTGAGGCTTCCGACTCTGAGTCGGATGAGGAGTCGGAAAACGAGGACGCGGAACCAGACAAGGGCTACGGTCTCAACAAATTCGGTAGTGCTTTCCAGGAGGTCGTGTCGGAGACGAACGCGCGGGTGCGGATCGACAGCTTCGAGCATTGCGTTGTAGAGGTCAAGAAGGAGGATCTGGGCGGCTTCCTCGAGAGCCTCAGCATGAAGGCTGTGGTCGGATAGCCAAGACCAAACGCAGAGCAATGGAAGACTTTATAAGGCGTGTGTTTTGTTTTCTTTTAAAACGCAATGAATAAGCAGCGAAGGGAGCCATGGCGTTGGGCGCTGGAGGTGCAATACTGGGATCTTTGAATTCTTGTTCGTTCAGCCCGTTGCTGGCTGGACCGGATATCACGATGATTGACTGGGCATGTCTACCCATGGTGGACACTACTGTTGCATTAGCCGCGCCTAAATGGACTATTCACATCTACATCGTGTTGGTGTCCTCCTGAGTGATTGTTCCCGATATCGCTAGTATCTAGTTATGTGTTTGAAGTCGGTGCATGGGATTCGTCCGCACGAGCCCAACGCTCCTCAGTATGCGTCACTTGCTCACGGCTCTTTAATCAGGGGGGGGGCGTTTATAAAACTAACCTCTATCGTTGGACGGTCTGGGGAGCACTGAAGCCAAGGACCCATGTACACTTTCCTTCGCTATCTACATCCGTCTGAGGGACCACTAGCGGCAACAATGGGACATGGAGACTTGGCAAAGTATATGCGGAAAGACGGCCACAGGCTTCAGATTGGATTTGAAGATGTGTGTGACGGAGCTGTGTTGTTGATGTGCAATGTCTATGTATCAATGCGTGGGCAGTAACTAACTGGTGTGACTGAAGCGGCGAGGGAGGCTAGATGACGACGACGTAGGACGTGGTGTTTGCTATATTGTAAACAAGCGAGCCATCGCCATGACAAGTCACCACGGCAGCTTCTGCCACGGCGGCCGGGCAGATCGTTCCCGAATGACAGGTCGTCTTGGCGTTTCCCAGGCCATTATGTCGCCCGCCAACGGCCCTAGTCGGCTGTGACAGGGGCAGAAACAAGCTTCTCTGGACCTACCAGATTGGGCTGTCCTGGCGCGAAGGAGGGCTGTGCAAATGCAAAGGAGGGGCGGCCACATGTGCGTGGCCCTGAGCCGGATGTGTTGTACGGAGTAAGTTACGGAGTACGGAGTACGGAGTAGGAGTAGGAGAGGAGTATGTGAGGCGAGGACGTTGGTGGCGAAGTGGTGGCGGGACTGCGGACAATTTGATGAACTCGATGATGATGTGCACGTGGTGGTGCGCGGCTCGGGCTGGCGTCATTGTTCTGTAAGGCAGCAGGAGCAAGCCACCATGTGCACGCGGCGTGCCTGCCTCTTCACTTTTGAGCGAACGCCCAACCGGACCTGGCTTGACAACTTGGAGGGACTTGCGTTGGGGGCGATCCAGGTTTTAGATGAACACAATGTGGCAGAAAGATGCGACGTTGAAGTCCAAGTGTTGTCCAAGTGTTGTCGGGCGCCCTGTCAATGCTCCCGTCCATGTTCATGTCCATGTTCCGTGTTTTAATGTCCAATGTTGAAGTGTTCATGTTGGGCCCACCAGCAAGCAAGCAAGCCACCAACTCAGGGACCGTTTCCATTCGCCGCTTGGACTGCAGAGCCGTCGACCATCAGGATGGGACATTGACAATGGACATGGGACCAGGACGAGGACGCTGTGGCTGACCAGTTCGCTGCGCCCCTGGCCATGGCCATCCTTGAAGAATGATTTCCTGTCAAGCCACAGCCCGCCTGCCTCCCTCGTCTCAGCTGTGTTTCCATCTCCGACCCTCCGACGGCACCATTGATGTATGTGCGCATGTACATGTACATGTACTCCGTACTTCCGTACATCCGTGAGAAAACGCCCGTCGTCAAGAACCCGCCATCCAACTCGACAACTTCACGTTGTTTCCTCCCCGGCATCATTCAAATCCACACCGACGTCAGATGCGCCCGCTCAACGCCGACGTCGACACACCAACTCTCTGAATTGTCTCTCTGCCATGCGCGAGAGAGCCTCGTGTCACTTCTTCCTACAAGGCCGTCGTCTACCCAAGTTAATTACTCAACTCGGCCCCTCCTTCGTCGCACCTACACGCAGCCGCATTTCATCCTCCCCTTCGCTCTGAGGCCGCCGCTCCGATCTCCAAGCGCCGACGAAACGAAGCCGACCGACTTTCTCGCCTCAAGCACACTCGACCAGCGCTTTGCTCATACTTCCCCTTTGCGACTGGGAATCTGCTTTTTTTTTCTTTACGCATAGCCCTACGCATCGCTCGCTTTGGTCGAACGAGACGTCGGCCGCCTGCTGTTGCGCCAGCAGTCTTCGGCACCATTATATTTGTCCTCCCACCTCGTCATCGCCATCATCGCGACGCAGGCCTAGAAAACCATGGGAAAATCGTAAGCCAACACCAGCCAAGCACTCTCCGCTCGCAGTCTACCTCTGGTTGCATCCTGGACCGTGTTTCTTCCTGCGGCTGAAGCATCCGTCCGTTGCCGTCAAGACGACGCATGTATTACACCGGCTAACCATGTTCACCGGTTTGCAGGCAGTCGAAGCTGTCCCAGGAGCAGCTCGCCGAGCTCCAAAAGTCGACGCACTTTGACAAGAAGGAGCTTCAGCAATGGTACAAGGGTGCGTACAGATAGATGACCGAACTCCAGCCGTCCTCTCACCCACCCTTCCCCTCCTTCTCTTCTCCTTTGACACTGCGACTGCGTGCCGCATAACCCGGGGACCCCATCGACGCACAATACTACTAATGAGAACATGATGGAATGCGACGACATGGGCCGCTGACACCCGGCGCAGGCTTCCTCAAAGATTGTCCCTCGGGTATGCTCAGCAAGGAGGAGTTCCAGAAGATTTACCGTCAGTTCTTCCCATTCGGTGACCCGAGTTCATTTGCCGACTACGTCTTCAACGTCTTCGACAGCGACAAATCCGGGAGCATTGACTTCAAAGAATTCATCTGTGCCTTGAGTGTTACCAGCCGGGGAAAGATGGAGGACAAGCTAGACTGGGCATTCCAGCTGTATGACATAGACGGCGACGGCAAGATCAGTTATGACGAGATGCTGCAAATCGTAGAAGCAATCTACAAGATGGTACGTTCACGACACGCCCCCTCCCCCCCCCCCCCCACCTTTGGCCGGTTATGTCTAGGCCATTCGTTCCTGACGCCATCCAGGTCGGCTCCATGGTCAAGCTTCCCGAGGACGAAGATACCCCCGAAAAGCGGGTGCGCAAGATCTTCCGCATGATGGACAAGGACGAGAATGGTTCCTTGGACATGGAGGAATTCAAGGAGGGCAGCAAGCGTGACGAGACAATCGTGTCGGCCTTGTCCCTGTACGACGGACTGGTGTGAACCGGACATGTGCGGAGGGTGGCGCGTCATGGGAAGCATATCTGGAGCAGCACAGTTGCGCGGAGACGCATGGGAAGTGCGCAGGATGGTAGACGCCAAAGCATTGTTTCTTTTTTACTCTTATTGTTACGGACAAAATGGTATATTTGATATGAGTCGTGTTAGCACTTCCTCTTTCCGATCCCATGTGTCCAGTTGTGTCAATCCGTCGACAAGACTCCTCGTGTATCCGTAGCCGACATGGAATGAATGAATGCATCACCAGTGGCCACTGACTATCTCTGGTTGTCGAGGTTGGAAAGTAGCAAAAAGTCCCATGCTAAGTTGTGCTTCACGTCTATTTCTTCCTCTTGACGTTCCATCGAAATGCCCAACCAAAACCCTGTGGGGCCACAGCAACCAAGTTCAAGTAGACTTCAATTCTCCTTTCCTTTCTTTTCCTTTCCTCAACAACACCCTACTGAGTAAACACCCCCCCCCCCCCAACCCGCCCAGCATGATATCGTGAACCCCTCCCAGCGCAGGCTCCGAAACCGCCACGATGCCCTTCCATGACCTCCTGCCCTACCTCGAAGAGGAGATAGAAGACGCGGACCAAGGTTCGCTCGCACACGTCGTCCCGCACAGCCATTGCTCAGCTAACTCACCAGAAACCTTCCTCCTGTACTCGAAGCCCATGCCCTCCCAGGACCTAGGCTTCGTCGACTCCAAAGCCCCAAGCCTCGAGGTCACCCTCGCAAACAGAGACGTGACCATCCTTCAAAGCCCGACGCTTCTCACCTCCACAAGGGCAGGCGGCACCACCGGCGCCGGTACGGCTCTCCAAACCGTCCCCCAAGCGCACGCAACATTCACCCTCAGCTCAGCTCTATAACTGACGCCAGACAGTGTTGTGGAAAGTCAGCCCCCCCTTGGCGGAATGGTTCGCAGCGCCGACGAACCCCCTCTTTGCCAGCGCCGTCCTCACGTCGTCCTCTGCCGTTCTCGAGCTGGGATGCGGCATATCGCCCCTAAACGCATTTGCCATGGCGCCCAGGGTATCGCAGTACGTCTTGTCGGACCAGTTGTACGTCCGGAAGATCCTGACGCGGAACATGTCGGCCAATCCGTGCTGTGCGGCTGCCAACATAGACTTCCGCCCGTTAGACTGGGAGCACGATCAAGTCGCGTCGACGCTTGCGACGCCATCGTCCTCGTTTGACCTTGTGCTTGCCGCGGACACGGTGTACAACTATGCCCTTGTGCAGCCGTTCGTGCAGGCGTGCGTGGATGCGTGTACCTTGGCGCGCCACGACGGGAGGCAGTGTGTGTGTCTTGTTGCGCAGCAGTTGAGGCATGATGACGTCTTCAGCTCCTGGCTTCTCGCCTTCATGGAGAGGTTCAGGGTCTGGAGGGTGAGGCCGAGTGTCCTGGGAGGGCTGGACGATGGGTTCGTCGTGCATGTCGGGGTGCTGAGAGATTCGTGACGAGGCCGGTTTGTGCTTTTCGCCGACTGCCCCGTGGTTGGAACGTCGTGTTGTGGCTGCTGTGAACTTGGCGAATTCACACGAGCAGTTTTACTTGTAGGCCTCCGAAAAACCAAAGGAACCTTTTGACATCCGAGGTCGTCTTGTAGCTGATTTCAACATTACACTAAACCTCTCAAAGTAAGCCCCCGGACCGGAGCTGCACACTCAGACATTCTGAGTTGCGAGCTGCCTCGACTTGAGCATGCCAAGGTTGGCTCACGCGCGTATGTATGGTCACACCTGGATTTGTGTCTCATGGATATACATGTTCCTAGGCCGTGAGATGGTGCCAATCAAGAGTCATCTATGGACATCAACCATCGGTGGGGGGGGTTTCCATCGTCGTGGCGCAATTCGATGAGTCCAGGCAGTTTGCCTAACTGGGCACTTTGTATTGGGGTACTAACATAAAGGTCATAGTCTTTAGTAATCATATAGCTCTATCTGTTGTCGCCTCGACAAGTCGTGGATTCTGAAGATACATGCCGAATCTGCAAGCTCGACCCATCATGGAAGGGATTCACGTCGTGTCGCTCGCTCGTCATCTCCACCAACCGGTTCAATATCCTGAACTCCATTTTCAACTTGACACTATACACAAGCGCCTTGTAGGCCGTCTGCAGGTCGTAAAAATCCGTATACTCCAAACACAAAATGGGGATATCGAGGAGAATAACGAATACGTTGACCCACAGCAGGTGCCGGCGCATTCTGGGTACGCCATCTCCATATAAACTGTCCTGGACATCAAAAAAAGCAAAACAGGATTTGATATATATCGCCGATATTATGAGCTCCTGCAGAAAAAACATGGTGACTTGAATCTTTTCGTAAATGACGTACGGGTGCACCCATGAATTGTCGGGGGAGCTGTTGGAACCGTACATGAGAATGATGATGGGTGTATGGAGGGTGATGGCATTGACGATGATTATGCCGAGCACGATTCGAAGATAGAGCTTGTTCCAGAAGATTAAATGGAGCCGGGAATACAGGACCAGGGACTGACCGGTTACCATTGGGACCCAGCCGATGGCCACCAGGGTGATATAAACGCCGTAATTATGGGAGCCGACGACGTTTTTTAAAAGAAACCCAATCGAGTGCGGTATGATGCCATTCGTTGCGGCAACAAAGCTCCAGAAGTAAAGGCCCTTGAATCGTCGGAACGTGGAGAAGATGATGACGTTCAGCTCCATAGCGTTATACAGGGCCAGTGCCACGAATGCGACAATGACAAGAATCGCATCACCCGAGTTGGCAGGACCAGTGCCTGGATTGCCGGAATAGCCCATGGTCCAAAAAGCAATTGCATGCTTGAATTCGGGGATGAAATGCGCCGTCTAGTAGGCGGTGTACGGTGATTTGGGTCGATTGCTTCTGATGAGTTGTCCGTCGCCGGGTGTTGAGGTAGTTGGCTTTCTTCTTTGTTTGCCGTCGTGGTCGATTCGATTGCGAAATTGCCACCCCGATCTCGCGGGATAAGCATGCTCGAGATGCTGGTGTGGTGTTCAGCAGTAAGAAAGATGAGGGAGGCTAGGAAAGCAGGAGTGATTACGCCTCACAGCTTGTGCGCTGCAAAGGCCCCGTCGGGAAAGCATGCGGTAAAGAGTCTTTGCGCCGTACCGGAGTCGATGATGCACAAAGCGAGACAACAGATGATGTGAGATGAAAGTATTGGGTAGGGTCGTAGGCAATAGGTCCTGGCCATAGTACAACACCAGAGGCTCACCGTCCACAGTTTTCGCTCGGTGCGACCACACATGTTTTCCCACTCGAGCTTAGTCCCTACTTTTGCCATACCCGGGTCAAAACTAATAGACTAATAACCAACAGACGCCGTATCCATATCTGTTGGTCCGTTGAGGGAGCGGCCGTCTTTTGCGCCAGCATAGGGCCAGGTTGCAGGTGAGACGGCGATGATCCCGCGCCGCCGTTTCGCCACTGCAATCCCAGTTGGTGACAGCAAAATGTATAACATGTGTAACATGGTGTGGGGGAGGTGACCAATGTCGGAATGGACGAACGCTGGCCAAGTCTGACGTGTAAGATCTAGGTCGAAGGGTGTTTCTGCGCGGCATGGGGCTAACTGACTTGACAGCAAAATGGTGGATGCGGTGTCTCTGGTTGCATACCAAGCCTGCCATCCGTACGGAGTACAGTCAGTGAAACTGCATCGGGGGTTTTGAGTTTGCGAGTTCAGATGACGATCCCAGAGATGCCACCATCGGCTGTAGCGACCGTGTGTGCAAACGTGCAAACGATGTCAACGCCGACTGACTACTTCAAGTGGTTGAAGCGTCCTTGGTGTGGGCGACAACTAACTGGCTGATATTAGTCAATCTGGGCGCTTAGTTGGCCGACAGTGGCTGAAATGCAATTTGACAAAGTTGTGTGGGAAGGGATACCAAAGCGTCCATCTTTTCCAGGATTTCTCGAGATGAGCATGTTGGGATACCAGGATCCGACAAGACATGTGCTGATGTGGTGGAGATGTTCCATTACCGGCTCGGCAATTTAGCGTCGATGAAAGCGAACCGGTCAAGCATCGGGCAACGGGTAGGTTAGGATTGAGATCAAACTTGAAGGATTTCGTGGCGGTTTGGACACAATCAGTCAATTGGTTGGTTGGTGTTGGTTGGGTTTTTAACTAACTAAGCCTTCCTCGAGATCGGGGAAGGCGCCGTCTGGCGTCTGGTTGTGCCTTCCTTTCTGGGCCTTGACGGAGTCAAATGCAAAAGACCTCCATTTTCTGCTTCGTCAAAAGTCTCGTCGCCTCTCAACTTGGAATTTTGCAGCTCCCAATGATTCTTTTAGTAACATGTCCGTCCAATCTCCTTTCATTCAATCCGCATTTCGCAGCGATGTCTTTGGCCCCCACTCTCTTCTGGGTTTTCTTCATTGGCTCGGGTAGTCAGCCTTGCCGACAGCCACGGCACGGAATCGGGAGCGATTTCCAAAGGACAATTTCTCATTAGACGACAGACGACCGTCGACATCGACATGTCAGTGTTCCTGGTAACCAACCAGCTTACTGAATTGATCATGTGGACAGCCTGTCATTCGACTTAGTTTCCATGGCTGGTTGGCCAGTGTCCTCGATGCAATGGGCTGTCCGCCAAGAAGATTTTGACGAACACAGTGGCAGGCATTGAGCAATGAGGCCGACTTGTTCCCATGCGAGCCATTGACACCGGAGGGCTCCTGTTCGGTTCATGACCCCGGTTTGCCGGCTAAGAAGAGGCGGCCCAGTTCACAGATGAACGAACCAAAGAGGATACAGACCATTAGGAACGCGACGTACCGAGTGGCTTTTGTGCGACAGCATGCAAATGTCTAGCCTATTGTGCTTAGGTATCTACGGTTTCCCATAACAACTAACTAGTTCTCATGACATTCCCCTGGGTAGCCCAGAAGAGTAATGGCACTGCCCCATGGGCACCCATTTGAATCCAGGCCGCACCCGAGGACTTCGACCGAGGCAATTTCGGAAGTGGTTACTGCATGGACCATACAGCTCATCACCTTACTACTGAAGGCGTCTCCAGCGAACGTTTATACGGCACCCATCTTCAATTTCGCTTCTTAGACCTGGAGTACGGACTTCTCGGTAACCTGGGCAAGGACAGTGCTGCATTCACAGCAGGAGTCGACATGCTGCGGAAGGACAACACGGTGCTCCAAGAGCCGACTGGCAAGATTGACATTCTTTTCGCCTCGGTCTTCTCCATCTAATTGATCACCAAGCACAGATCAAGGCCGCGAAATGAATGGCCACTTTTCTAAAGAGCTGGAAATCCAGGAGCCATGACTTTCGGCCGCCAAGGAGGACTTAGGCCTGATAGATGGAGGAAGTGTCACACTCGTGATGGTCACACAAGCGCTTTTTTCACGTGTTTTTTACAAGACCGTGTGCAGAAGAGTCTCACAGACTTCCTGTATTGAAAGACGACTTCTAGGTCAACTAGACCTTTGGAAACCAAAGTCGTCTTTTCTCTTGAACCAGGCTATTGTCCCCAAGCTCTCTCTGAACCCATGTCACAGGATATGCCTGCTTGATAGCGAGACCTAGCAGCACATGTAGGAAGAGCTGGGCGAGGCGACAAGAACTTCTCGGAGAGCCGAAGTGAGCATGGACAAGGAGTCAGGAATGGTGAGACCTCTTTCGTCGTCTATCGGCTCACTGGGACATATTCTTGCAACTCGTCGAGTAAAAAGAGAGGTCTTGCACTAGTTGCAGTCATGATAACTGTCTAGCCTGCGGGGTCGATACTTCTGAAAGTGATATCTGCTGTGTTACCTACCCTATTCATTCAACGGACTACTTCATAACCAGTCACATGAAAATTGACTCCTTTCTCGTCCTCACGTCCGGGCTCCGCAATTCATTCTACAAAAGAGCCGATTCATCTTTGGGACAAACCCTGCAACTTATAATTACGAAGTTAACGAACAGCACAGCATCTGTCTCGTTCCATTTCGCTCTCGCTGACTACACAATCAGTGGAATTTGGCCAATGTGACCGCACAAACTACTACGACATATGGAATCATAGTCGAGCAACTGAAGAATCACATTGTTGATGCTAGCCCAGGGCCTATCTCAGGACTCGCTACGAGCCATCGAATTTCTCACATAGACTACACAACGCATAGTTACCAGAGCCACAAAGTCCCAACATGAATGAACCCCAAGCTGTCAAGTCCACAGGTATAAACGGACCTCTACAGCTCTTCCTGACTGGGAGCGTCCTCGGGCTGGTGCACCACTTCAGTGGCTATCTTGTGCCAAAAGTCACATGTCTCCCTTGTATTCTGGTCGTCTGTGCCGAGCTGAAACTTCTCGGATGCATATATGCCCTTCACTTTGAGAACGTCTTCCAGAATACCCCCGTCCGTCTCTCCAGCTCTCTGCCACAGAGGCGATACTCCCTCTCCGTTGGGACTTCCGGTGACGACAAACGAGGCCAGGTACTTGATGAAGTTGGGCGCAATCGACAAACGCAGGGTTGACGCGTAAATCGCAGCCAATGTAGGTTTGACCTTCATCTGCTCCAGGAATGCCTTTGCCTCGGCCACGCTGTTGGTGAAGAGGGGAATCAGATCAACGCCGTGAAGGCCGGTTTCCCGGGTCGCAAACGCGTAGTCCATCATGTACGACCTGTCGGGGTATGCTTGGAAGAGATATCTAGTGTTGCAGGTGAAGACTGCGTCTCTGATGACGGTCTCGAGGCATGCTGAGTAGTTCCCGCCGTGGGTTTTAGGACAGTCGTAGAACCCCTTGATTTCCGCTCGCTGGGAAACAAGAGAGTCTCCCGGGAGAAAGGTCACGAGAAAGCGATCAAAGTCTTTCTCGTTCTCTATGCCTTGGGGGTTGAAGGCGGCCGACTCGTTTGAGCAATGAGAGATGATGGCGGACTCTATTCCACCCCAGTATTTGCCTGTCAGGTTTGAGCAATTGGTTAGTTAGTTGGTTAGTTCGTTACTCTGCTGTTCTTGAATAGAGGCGGAAGAGGCAAAGCATATGGGGGGAGATTACCTTGGGCGAGTCGTATAGAAGGAATGCTTCGAATCCATTTGCCATCCACCGCCGGGCCGACTGGAAACAAGCCTGTTTGCCTGACAGTATCAAAGAGGTCCTGGTTGGCCTTTGCCACGGTCTTGGTATCGGCCTTTCTTAAACATTCGATATCGTACTTATACCCACAGCCAGCCAGCTCAGAGTAGGTTCGATAATACGTGTCAAGCCTGCCATCCGGGGTATTGTCCCAGGACATCTCGTAGGCAGGGCTCATTGCATAGAAAGTCTGGAAAAGGGGATCTTTGCCACCGTCTTCCCGGATGAGATGATGAAGGATCGAGCCGGCCCCGGCAGATTCCCCCCAGGCACTCACACGCTTCTTGTCCCCCCCGACTTGGTCGACGTACTTCTGCACCCACTCGAGCAACAAGGCTTGATCGTAGAGTCCGGCGTTGGGCAGGCCAGCCTCTTGCATGTAGTTGCCGGCGAGAAAGCCGAGCGCACCACTACGATAGTTGCCCACAATAAAGATGGAATTGTAGTTGGTTGCCTTGATGATTGGCCGTCCTGTATATAGGATATCACCCTCACTCTTGCTGCCAAGGGAGTAGGCGCCGCCGTAGATCCAGACAATGACAGGCAGCTTTCCCGCGTGGCGCTCAAATGCGCGCACGGGGACGTACATGTCGAGGAACAAGCAGTCCTCTACCTGTGAGACCCTGGAGCTTTCCGGGTCTTTGAGAGGCTCGTGACCTCCGGGGGGGTTCTCTAGCTTTCCAATGTTGACAGAGATGCAGCTGACGCTCTCCGGGCTCTGCATCGACTCGTTGGTCGACGTTGGGAATTCCGAAGGCCCAAAACGCTCTGGCTCCGACGCAAACCGAACATTGCGGAAGACATACAGCTGTTTTTTTCGTAAAGCATGGTAAGAAAGTATCCTTGTGGTCTGCACGGCCGACTGCTTGCTCACCTCGGGGTCCTTCTTGTCCACTTCGGCCTGCCATTTTCCCCAAGGCAACGTTATAACCGGGAGGTCAGGCGGCGTGGCGAGCACCTGCTCATTCCATAGAGGCAAAGCACAGAGCCCAGCCGTAAGTAGCCTGCTAAACATGGAGATGGGAGTATGACTGCTTTACTCTACTGCGAAGTGTAAAGTGTAAGGTTTGCCCGGGAGACACGGTGCCTTGCTGGAAGGGGTTGGGAAGTAAGACTGAACGACGGCTTGATATATAACCGCCTTGGACATGTGGCTGCTTTTTAACAGAAGGATGATCGTCACCATACCTACTCCATACCTATTTCCCATCTAGCTACACATCGTTCCCGGAACCGTTGGGCTTCCCGTCTGAACCGAGAGTAACTTACATTGGATGCGCGGCCACTGCATACGGATTAGAGTTTCTGTCACTCGCAGGAATGGAATGTTCGTTATTCCCCTCTTTCTTACAGCCACCGAAACAGAAATGAGCTTCTTCTGTATACCGATAGCCGACCATTTCAAGATCTCCTTCTACTAGTTAACTTACAACCCGCCTCACCAAGAAAACGACACTGTGAGACATTGTTCGCGAGACACGGCTCAATCAGACTCGGTGACGCATCAGGATGGCGCCATCGAGTCAAAAAGGTAAAACTCAGTGATAGTTCACTGACCTGTCCTTGTCGCTCTTTTGGAGCCGCGCTTTTGCACAATAAACAGTGTAGCGAAACCGGTGTATTTATGCCAACTACCCTACCCATTCGCCGTCGCCTCGGCAAGAGAGACAGAGGCTGTTACCATGATGCAATAACTACATAGTGAACTACCTAGGCAATTCAAAGTCAGCGAGTCACAGGTAACTATAGTATGAAATGAAGATACATTCTGTGCCAACAGTCATAACGCAGGCAGGTCCAACTATACAAGTACGAAACTCAGAAAGTCAAGATGCGCCACCGAACTCAAGCCAAGAATCGACGACCGCATTGAGGACTGAGGATCCATAGTTTTTTAGGTTTGTAAAGAGTATACTAATTAAGTTACAGCTTGGTAAAGGGAATGAATGAGCCAGCTCGACTGTTGCAAAAGAAAGTTGTCACAGCCATTCGACTTTTCCGCAACGACATGAACATGTAGATGCACATGCACGATGGTCCATGGAGAATTGATTCAGAAGCCAAAGAGAGAGAGAGAGAGAGAGAGAGAGAGAGAGAGAGAGAGAGAGATAGAAACGGCCATCCCGAACCGAAGCAAGTCTCAAGGAAGGAAGCAATTGACTGAATACTCTCAACTGTCGGACATCTTCTTCCAGACGTTGGCTTTGCGCACAACCACGGATGCAGTGCAAGAAGAGCAACCATTTCAGCATTGTGACTAGTTATACATACATATATAAATATAAATAAGGGAGCCGCCCCTTCTTCTCAATTACAAGTGACCGACTCTCCCGGCTGCGCCGTCCATGGCTGCTGTAGTTCTGCGAATCAGACAAGCCGTCAACTTTGCCATGATTCATGGCTGGACCAGTGTCCGGGACTTTAGACTAGAGATGGCTAGTAAGTGTTTCAATTATAACTAGCAAGTTGGTTGGCCTTGAACCTGCTTCAAGCAAGCCAAGTTCAAGTCAAGGGCCAACTGTGCTTGTAAGCCACAAGTTGGCAAGGCACTAACGTACTATTTATCTTGGCTTTGTATCCCCGATGTGGAGAGAGAAAAGGGGGCATTTCATGCAACGAGGGTTGGCATGAGGATTCAGATAGATGAAAGTACCAACCAACGCAAATATGACGCATAGCCGACACATCCTCCCTTGGGCCTTTGGCTGCAAAGGACATCATCAGTCGACGTCGACATTGATTCATCCTACCGGGAAAGCTCCATCTGCAACTGATGCCTAGGCAAAGTCTGTGGACAAGTCACCAGGCGCAACAGAGTTCAAACTTCACACACACCGTGTTTCATCATTCCTTGGCAAATGGGACCCGGTCTCGCCTCGCCCTCATGATAACTAACTAGATAAGTGTTGCCGTCTCCAAGATTAAAAAAAAAAAGAAGGGGGCAGCACAGGGGCCGCGGGTTACAGGATACATAAGCCGGCCACATCTTCCCCCTCGACGCGAAGACGCTGTCGCTGTCCAAGATCCTGCCCTTGATGCACAATTACGGCAACATAGCACCCTATTAAGCTCAGTCATACACTACAACACACAACAAACATCCCAAGCACCCGCTACCACCATGAAGATCAACATCAACACTCTTCTCCTCTGTTCCGCCGGCGTGACCGCGGCCATGTCAGGACTCAACTTCCCAAGAGAGGACGAGCAGCAGCCACCGGCAGTCGAGGGAGGTGCAGCAGGCCAAAGCTGCTCCGTCGATGCCGACTGCGCCGATAGCCTCTTGATATGCGACGTCATGTGCATAGGAGGCTTCTGGGCCTCCGAGTCCAACGAGGACTGCGCCCACAGCCGTATCGCCAACCCCGGTACGTGTCGGCAGACGAAGAAGAAGGAGGAGAAGAAGAAGGAACAGGATGATGCAAAGGCATAAATCAATAAACCGCTTCGACGACTGGAACTCATTGTCGCCTGTCACATCGGACGTCCTCAACACGCAGCGCTTCAATAAGAGACGATACGATGGGATATCTAGTTATCCCAGGGTCCGACAGCGTCAACGACGGGACAACAAGCCAGGACCAATGAGGCCGTTGGTGTGTTTCTAGCCATGTCCTCAGTCAGGCTTGACCAATTGTAAGAGTCGAGTCTTCTTTCAGAATCCGGGCTTTGTTTGGTGACGTTATCATCTGTACCCATTTTTGAAGCCCGCGAGATATGGTCCCTCCTTATCGACTGGTTCCAAACCATGTAGAATTCGTACCACTCTATCTATATCTAAATGCAACTCATATCCGAGCAACAGTAGCACAGTCCATTCTAGTGTCACTGGCAATAGAGAGAACGTGCACAAGATTCAGCAAACTTTCGCTCGAGACAATTCAGCATGTGTCATGTACCCGGGACACAGTCTAATGTGCAAACGCGAACTGTTGCATGTTGCTCCGAGTCAGGTTTTACTCCATTCGCCACGTCCATGAAATGTCCACTCGGGAAACTTCCATCGCTCCCTGCTTGTCGTAATAGGTCCTACGTCATACGAGTAACCCAACAATGTCATCGTGCCTGGTCCAAAATAGCCCCCAAGGTCAAGCCGTACCCAGCCAGTCTCACCAGTACTCCTATACCCCAGGTCTAGAGCCTTCCACTACGGATCTCCTTTTCAAAGATTTTCACTCCCCGGACATCGTAAAATTGCAGAGGGCCAATGGTTCTGAACCTCAGTCGAGATCCACTGTCCACAGCATCCCCTTCTTCATTTTCGCTTTCAGAGTCTAGGCCATCCACAGACAGTACGGGATATGTTTGCGATGAGTTGCCGTTGGCCGACACATGAGCCTTGTCCTTTCCCTTTCCCTTTCTCCTGTTCAATGGAATCTGGCAAGACGGATCTGCGGAACGGTCGGAGGGCCGTACCACTCGATCGACTCGATCATCCTCCATAGCTATCCACTCCAACTTGAGTTCGGGATGGTGAGAAAGATTGTCGACAATGAATCTTAGTATTTCCCGCATGACCCAGATGCAAGTGTCACTATTCTTGAAGCGAAGAATATTGATGGCGCGAAGATTGGTGAGGCCAGAAGAATACTGCATGAAAGCATGCTAAGCATATGTCAGTCAACCTGGTATTCCCAAGCGATACGATTCCTCAGGCACAGCGCTGCGTGACACTTACCACGGCATGAATGTTCAAGCTCAATGCAAGCTCCTCGAGTTTGATCCCTCGGGTGCATATAAGAATCATAGTCTTTTCATTTGCGTCCCAGTTTGGCCCATTGGATTCGTCTTTGATCATAAGCCTTTTGAGAGTTGGCATGTGCTTCTTCAGCACCAAGCGACGAATCTGATCAATCGACGTGGCGGTGCGAGGTGCAAAGCTTTCCGGCTTATACTTCGTACTTCGCTCCAGCATAAATAGATCATCTAATTGTGGGAGCTGTGACATGCATGTCAAGAATGACGCAGAAACATGATCAGTAAAAACGCTCCGCAAAGCGATCGGACGAATCTTTTGTTCCTTCGTGAGCATGGACCAAATGGGCGCTTGGTTGCCAACATTAATGAGAGTCAATTCTCTAATGCATGCCACGTCCACTGCCTGCGCCAGAACAGATGCTTTGACGGGGATGAGAGATATTTTCAGAGTTTCAATCGATAGTCCCCTCGTCTCGCGTGCATATATGTCCATATTCTGCTTCACATCCTTGCCTTTCTGGCCGTTCGGGGTATCCAACAGGTCTTCAATTTCAGACTCGAGGATCCTAATCTCATTTGACACTTCTATTGCGCTTCGGTTTAGAAGCGCAAGCTCCGAGTCCACTGCATTGGCAACAACGGAGGTGCTCTCGTTGGCCTTTTCGTCGCGAATGTCCAGCACTCTTTGCCCTACTTCGGAGACCAATTTGTGAAGCTGAGCTAGCTTTTCGAGAATGGCTTCACGGTCCGCTTTTCCGCTCCTAGAATCTATACTGAAATCATCCTGGTTGGCCAGAGTTGTAGGATTTGATAAAGTTCCTAGGTTGCGGCTTGACTCGCCGTTGAGCCCACTCAAACCTTGCCGTAGCGGAGGGCTGTTGCCTGAAATTGAGCCGTCTGTCAGCTGCTGATCGTCGCATTCGTCGATGTCTTCATCCAGAGTTTCCAAATGCTCAATATCAATGTCGTCGGGAGAAGGATCCTCTCCAGTTCGGGATCCCGGCGCCACTTCGCGCGACGTCTTAGTAGCTAGCTTCTGCTGACCAAGGTCTTCTTCGCTGGTAACAACTTCGTCGCAGTGTGGTGTTTCGTTTCGTTTACTCTCGTTGTCTCCATCTGCCTGCGACACATCAATTGCGCATTCTTGCACCTGCGAGCTTGATCCCTCGGCGCCTTTCTTTGCCCCTGTCACACCATCCGTCGGGTTCTCAACATTAGCGTCAGACGCGACATACTTTCGGGCAGCCTTTTCGATGATATCGAGCGCTTCTTGTTGGGAGATGGAGAAGTCTCTCGAGCCATGCATAACAGCCATCAGCCTAGTGGATGCTGTTCGGATTGAGGATATGAACTCTTCGCGGGGGTCACCTATTGGAAGCTTTGGATCTCCGGTTCTTGTCTCGGGTTTCGGTTGGAGCTCAAGTAAGGCGCCAAGATGCATCAGGGACTTCTTGGTCAATTGCGGTTTTTCAATGTCGAAGACTTTATTTAGTATCAACTCCTGCAGCTTCTTCTCTTCTTGGGCTCGTAAAAGCTTTGCGGGGCCAGTAGCATCATAACTGGTGGCATTATCCGACGTTGGAAGAACTTGAAAATCATCATCAATGTCTGAGTCGTCAGCGTCCGAATCTACCGGTGGCCTTCGTGCCTGCTGCGCCAAAGTGTTTGACAAGGACAACTGGAGTTCCTTGATAGTAGAGAAACAGTTTTTAATGCAGGTTCTCAGCTCGGACACGATGTCAAGATTGTCAATGTCCAGTACGGACAGACTTTTGAGTGATTTGAACTCGGACAGAGTCGACGGCTCCTTTTCATCTGAACCTCTCCTGGCCAGCTTGCTTTTCGGCCTCGGTCTGGATGAGGGGGGTAGAAGAGGAGGTGGTGGGCTAGGAAGCGAGTTTCCAGGCGGTTGCAAGACGGTACTAGGCGGTGAGCCAAATAGTAGGGAAGAGTGGTTTGTAGTAGGCCATTGACTATTCGGCTGAAGATGGGACTGATTGTCAGTGGTTACAGGCAATGGAGGCGGCGGTATGTAATACGAATCGCCAGCCTGCATACGAACATGCAACCTCTTGAGTGATCTGATACGGTGAAGCTGCGCATATACAGGTCTACTGAGCTCGATGCGAATATTCCATCTGTTGATTCGTGGCGCCACAAGTCAGCACGGCTTAATTTATGTACATCCGTCCGTATATCAATGCTGGCAGCACTGCACATGAGTGGGCGACTCACCGAAAGGACTCCAGAGTATGTGCCCGCTTCAATGTCAGGTACAGCAATGAGTTGAGGAATTTGCCGCAGCTGGCGCTGTATAGGTAGGGTTGGTACGAATGCTCTCCCTTGACACCGGCACTCAAAGTATCCATCGAGAAATCCTTCAGGTGCTTTGCATAGTTGTATTCACTGGTGGTGAAGGTGTCCAAGCCACCAGCCAACCCATCAATCGAGGAATCAAAGTTGATGTCGTCCTCATCAGGGAAAATGATGTGAAAATTGCGATAAAGCTGGGCCGCCGCTAGTTCAAAGAACCGTCTGGAGACCAGGGCTAGACAGATGAGATCGCCCTGAGAGCACTGTCAAAGCAATACGCGGATTAGTGAGAAAATCTAGCTAAATAAGAAGTCGCGGGCGATGGTAATGAAATGGCAGTTGTCTGCACAGAATGTATCGGCTACGAAAAGTCGAGGTGAACGGAGTGAGTTTCGAAGGGGTAAATGCGATGCATTAGAGCGAGGCTTACGTGTGAAACAATATTCTGCTGAGTCTCGGCTGGCAAGTCGAGAACTGTGATTAACGTCTTGGATGCTTGACAGGTTGCGGCCGCAGCAGCCTCGCCGCCGGTTGTTGTTGTCGTCGTCGCCATGATATTCGAGGTCGGGGCACGAAGGAAGTGGCGGAACCGGCGTCTGAGGGGCAGCTGCGCAAGGCCGACAACGAAACGGCAAGCAATGGTATGACCAGACTTTTAAGTCGCAGGTGGGCGAGCCAAGTAGAAAGGCCGGCGACGCAGAGACGGATGCGATAGAACAAGTCGTATTGCGACGCCAGCAGAGGAGATGGTTGTATGCGCGGAAGAAGGTAACTGTCGAGAGACGGTCACGAAGACCTGGGCCATGCAGATGCTGTGGAAGTCAGCTACGCAAGCTGCGAGGCCAGTCCGGCCGAGAGATGGTTATTCTTAACAAACGAACGACAAAGAGGTCTGGGGTCGACGGGTCTGTCTGTATGGATTTGATGGCCAACCGACCCACCCCCGGCCTCAAGCTCTGGGGAGCGATGGAGGGATTGATGATGGGCTTGCAACCTGGCCACACACCACACACACACACACACACACCCTCTTTCCCATCTGTCCTCGACGCTCCGCTGTCGTGGCGGCTGGGGGAAACCTTGTCGCAACCGCAACGGGCGTTGGGGCCATGGCGTAGTTATTGTGTTGTACTCCGTACGGAACGGAGTGGTACTAGCAACGGCTCACGAAGCCTCCCTTCTTCTTGACCAACTCATCTGTCCGGAGAGAGTCAAACGTCATGGTCAGAATGGGCCATGGGCGTGAAGGCCTCGCAGCCAAGTGATGACGTTGCGGCGCCTTTTCTTGCTGTTGAAGCGATGTTTAGACGCTCCAAAGTGAGCCAAGGACCTAGGTAGTCGGACAAAAGTTCGTTTCGCTCATTGTGACTGTCAGAAGGAGCAGTATGGACGAACGAACAGAACAATCAAAAAACGATGAACCCTAATCGCACGCTCCCGGCCCGCAACTCCTGGAGCTGGTTTCTGTTGCAGCTCTTGGTGGGTACACTCTGACGCCCCAGCGAATTGACTTCTGATCCTGACCAGGATCCCAGGCATCTTTGTTTCTTCATCGAATGTAGGAAGGAGAATGAGATAACTACTCCGTACGTAGCTCACATCCGTGATTGTTGTGGTGTTTATGGAAGAGAAGAATGAAGATTAAACCACACAAAACACAAGTCCAGTCCACGTCCTCGTGACACGGTCGCGCCTTCCTCGAGGCCGAGCCAGCGCCTTCCTATAGGGTAGTCGAGCGTAGTGCAAAACCACACAATAATGGCAGACGAAGATGCTAGTACTCCGTACTCCGTATGCATTAACTATACGATGGATACTTTTCAATCAAAATTCCCAGGCTGACGATAATTGGATCGATTGACCCAATCGTTCTCGTGTTGGCCAAGCTGCCTCCTTCTATTCCTTGAAAAAGACACATACGTTGACGTGTCACCATCGCACGAAATCCACCAAGACCATCAGCAGCAGGGCGTCTCTCCGCCTTATAGTTACTTCGTACTTAACACCACCTGGTCGCCCTCTCTCCGCCGTCATTCGTCGATTGATCCTGCAGTCTTTCTCATTTGTATCCTCGTCGTAGAAAGTTTACTAATTCCATTTCTTCTGTATCACTGCCGCAGCCACAGCCACAGCCGTGACCAACACGTGAACAAGGGGCGACGATCCCACCCCACGGGGCTGTGCAACAGATTGACTACCAAACCATCAAGCCTTCAAGCCCATCAGGCCATCGAGCCATCTTCAAACCGCTCTAGTACTTCACCCACAGCCTTTGCTTGGGTGAGAAAGCAAAGAGAAAGCGTGTCCTACTCCGGCTTGGGACGGCACGTACTACCGTCAGCTCTACTGCCCAGTTGACGAACAACGTGAGGAACCAACAAGAGCAGGTAGGGTAAGCAGGCTAATGCACGTAGCCGCTTTACGACATCGCCGATGAGCCTTTCGAAGCAAGACGACGCTCCCGTTCAACCGACGATCCAACATCCACATCTTTCAGGCACCCTGGACCTGCTCAATTCCACTCTATGCCGTGCAGGAGCCCCGTGTCCTTCTGTCCTGCCGTGGCGAACGCATTCAGCAATCAGCGTTGCTTGTATGGAGTAATAATCCGGCCTTGTCCTTGACTCCAGACAGTATTGAAGGCACATGCCGTCCCCCGACCCTTCTTGAGTCCAACAATCATCTTTCACCTCGATAATTCAGGCCTCCTCAGTCATTGGATAACTTACGCGACAATGACAGAAACAGAGGAGCCTCAGTTCAACAGTCTCGCCGAGAGGATCGCCGCCCTGAATAAGCAGAAGAATTTCAATGGCAATGGCAACGCCTCGCCGCCTCGCAAGCGGCCCCCTCCTCCAGCGCCTCCTGTTCGGCCAGCAAATTCGAAAAGAAGTGAAACTGCTCCAACCCCAGTAGCAACTGCTGCCAATGGGAGCTCTCGTCCGTCGATTCCCATCAGACCTGCGAGAGCCAATGCGCCGCCTCCATTGCCTCGGAGAGATACTCAAACATCCATTGCGACCAACGAATCTACACTGGTTACGATTGGAGGAGGTCCTCCACCATTGCCAGGAAGGCCATCAACTTCTCAGACTCCTCCGGCATTGCCGCGAAGAGCATCAGCTCAGTCAGCCTCATATCTTTCGCCTCGCCGCAACTCAGCTTCTTCAGAGGTTTCTCAACACTCTACAGTATCAACGTCGTCATTGGGGCGGACAACCTCGTCAAACACCAGCTACACGTCCACTGGAACTGCACCGCGGAAAACGATGGCCCCTGCTACCTACGATCCGACGAACCTACCTCCTCTCCCTCCTTCCAAACGAGAGCTCGACGCTAGAGCCAAAGAGGCTGCTGCCCAAGAATTCACGGTGAAAGATGCCGCCGCTCGAGAGTACAGAGCTAAGCAGGCTGTCAAATCACGAGAGGCAATGGCTGTCAGAAGCTCTTCCTCTTCAGGCCCTTCGGCTCGACCCAGCTTGCCACCACGCCTCCCGTCAAGGCCAGCCGAATCTCCGATATCAGCGCCGGCACCGACACAAATAAGTCCAGCGGACGAAGCTGAACAAGGAAAATCAAGCATTCGTAAACGCACCCTTGGCACAATCAAGGGCTTTTCTAGTGGCAAGGTGGCGAAAACACCGCCTCTTTCAACGCAACGACCACAAATGCCTTCCAGGCCGTCTATTAAACAGGAGGCTCCCAGGGATGACTCACCCCCTCTAGTACCAGAGTCATCGCGGCCTACCGCAGCGCAGATCAAAGCTGCATCATCCGAGTCCAAGACTGGGTCATCCAATGTCGATGACAATGGGAACGGTTCCAATGGGTGCTGGGTATGTCGGGATTGGAGCGGCCCAGACAAGTTGTCAGCACAGTTTCCAAGACAATCTCTACCACGTCATGATCCTGTGGGTCACCTTGCCAGTGGTTTGTGCGATCCTTTCCCATCATACGATGACAAGGCAAGGGCAATTTTTACATGGTGTCATCACAATATATCCTACGATACGGTGTCTTTCTTCGGCAACAATGTAAGACACATGTCTGTAGAAGACACCATTTTCAGTGGCTTGGCGGTATGTCAAGGCTACGCAGAGACCTTCAAGGCGGTGGCCAACAGAGCGGGACTGGAGTGTGTAGTTGTTGGCGGACATGGAAAGGGCTTTGGCCACACACCTTTGAAGAAGGGAGAGCGACCGCCTCCAGCGAAGCCAGACGGGCATGCTTGGAACGCTGTCCGAGTGGACGGTGGCTTCTGGAAGCTCATCGACGCTTGCTGGGGAGCCGGTCATATCTGCTCTGCGGCGAATATGTACAAGAAGGAGTTTTCTCCTCGCGAATTCACCCTGACAAACGAAAAGTTTGGCCTTCGACACTTTCCCCAGGACTCCCGCCATCAATACAGGAGCGACGGACGCACAGTTTCTTGGGAAGAATACTACACCGGGGGCATGGATGGAGAAACACACCAATGGTATGGGACCGGAAACAACGAGGGAATCGCAGAAGATTCCGTGGAGCCAAAGAGTCGTGACATCTCTGTTCACAGCGGGCAATCCGTGCGGTTTCAATTTTCCAAAGTCTGCGAGCACTGGACATCGGAGAAGGCTGGGTTGGGGAAGCCTGCCTTGTTCCTGCTAAGCATCCATGGGCTTGACGGGCGTAATGACGAGATCATCCCGACGGACAGCAATGGATACTGGAACTGGGTGGACGTCAACGCCCGAGATCTCGGAGCTCCGGGACAAACAGTAGAGATACTCAAGCTCGAGACGATGGATGATAGAGACGCTCGTGGTGTCACGGCGGAAGAGTTCAGTTCCAAGAGGGGAAAAGTCGGCATGTCATGGTCTTATATCGCCAAGTGGAACTTGGTATAAAGAGTTACAAAGGTAGATCCGGGTATGCGCGCAGCATTCACACACCCACACGGCGTTCAGGGTTACGCGATACATGGCATTGATACACATGGGTCGGTATTTCCAGCGGATGTGATGACTCCGCCCTCAAACAGATTGGGAGGTAGCCGGGCAGACAGCTGCACAACTCGGCGGAGGATCAGGCTGGGAATTCCAATCCATCTATACCTGACACTTCCATCTCGGTGGTTGTCTTCATGGACAAGGTTGAATCGAACAGTGACCACGGGGTATCGAGCCTGCTACACAGAGACTAGTTATCCTAGACTTTACATCATCGCTCGGCCGTACATGTGTTAATTTATAACTTGCTGTATGTCTTGCTTTGCCATTGCTTTGCTATTGATGGACCCATGTGGCTTTTACGGTCCCTGCGCCGCACCGAGTTAATTAGCCCGAAACTCGCACTAGGCGCGCTAATTAGCGCCCCCCAGTCTGCCAAAGCCACCGTGGCACCTGGCATTGGCAGCTGCATCCATTTGACGACTCGCAGCTGCGTGGCATCAATTTCATCATCATCGTGGCCTCCCACCAAACTTTTTTCTTTTTTCCCCTCCTTTCGTCTCGTCTGCTTCGTTAAACGCATCGCTATATACTCTTTCATCATTCTCATCAACAAATAACCTCCCCTCACGAATCGAAACCACGCAGGCGCCCCCCAATTGCGCGATGTCGTAGCTAAACACCAAAAAAAAAAAAAAACTCTAGGCCAACATCCAAGATGCGCGCATCATCGCCTCCCACCTCTCCCACGTCCCTCTCCCGGTCCGAGACCCTCACACTCCTCACACTCAGCGGCGGCTCGCTTGCCGTCCTCCTCAACACCTTCCAGGGCGATGGCGAACCCCTCATCGCGTCGCTGGTCCTCTCCATGCTCGCCTTCAGCCTCTGCTACGCCATGATCCGATGGCTGGGGCCTACGTTTATGCGCGCGGGCTTTCGCGGCCGTGACCTCTGCAAGACGACGCACACCGAGATTCCCGAGTGCATGGGCGCCGTCTGCGCCGCCGTCTACCTGCTGACCGTCATCGTCTTCATCCCGTTCCCCTTCTACAAGGACATCGTCGCGGCCACGTCTGGAGGCGGCAATCGCGACGTCGTCATGGAGCAGGAACACCTCGATCAAGGCCGCTTCCTCCACCGCTTCCCGCACAACAAGCTTGCCTCGTACCTGGGCGCCATCCTCTCCCTCCAGACCATTGCGCTGCTGGGCATCGGCGACGACCTGTTCGACATCCGCTGGCGCCACAAGTGGTGGATTCCGGGCCTCGCCAGCATTCCCCTGCTGGTCGTGTACTTTGTCGACTTCAACGTCACCTCCATCGTCATCCCCGTCCAGCTACAGCCCTATCTCGGGGAGCTGTTCGACCTCGGCCCCCTGTACTACGTCTACATGGCCTGCATAGCCATGTTCTGCCCGCAGAGCATCAACATGCTCGCCGGCATCAACGGCATCGAGGTCTCCCAGTGCCTCGTCGTCGCCGCCCTCGTCGCCTTCAACGACTGCCTCTACCTCTTCACGCCCTATCCGCACCCAGCCACCGACTCGCACCTGTTCTCGCTCTACTTCCTCCTCCCCTGGCTGGGTGTGTCGGCCGCCCTCCTCTTCCACAACTGGTACCCGGCCCGCGTCTTCGTCGGCGACACGTACTGCTACTTCTCCGGCATGGTCTTCGCCGTCGTCGGCATCCAGGGCCACTTCTCCAAGACGCTCGGCCTCCTCCTCGTACCCCAGTTCTTCAACTTTGCCTACTCGGCGCCCCAGATCTTCGGCCTCGTCCCCTGTCCCCGTCACCGCCTTCCCAAGTTCAGCGCCCGAACAGGCCTCATGGAGCCGTCCGTCACGCCCTGGACCCCCGACCGCCAACCGCACCCGCTGGTCGCAAAGGCCCTCCGCCTCCTCGCCAAGCTGCGCCTCCTGACGGCAGTCTCCGACGACAAGGGCAATCTCCTCGAGACCAGCAACTTCACCCTCTTGAACCTGTGGCTGGTGTGGAGAGGTCCCCTGCGCGAGGACAGACTCGCGATCGAGATCACCCTGCTGCAGCTGTTTGTTGGCCTCTTTGGCTTGTTTGTACGACACAGGCTGGCCCTGCTCGTCTTTAAGGAAGACAACTGGGGGACCGTTGCGTATTAGTACATTTAGTGAAGTGTGTTTTTTATCAGCCAGGCGCATATGAGCGTGGATCTCGGGAACTCCTGTGGCGTGGCATCAACAGCCGGTGAATGGCAATTTCCATTTACAAAAATACTTGGGGCTTCTACAAACGTGACACGTGTGTGTGTGTGACTGCTTCAGTTCCTTTCGACATGACGAGCAGGGCGGGTATGAATAGTGTACAGCAACAAGTCATCAACGTAGTGTACAGGAGAAGGCGGACGAGTCGCCAATGGTATGAGAGTGGTTGGATGTTCATCATCCGCGAATCCATTCATCTCAGCTAGAATCAGACGTACCGCACCATATCTTTCTCAGTGGCAAGCAGAACTTCCCATACCCTCCCCCACCATGTCCGCAAAACAAGCCATACAAATACACGAATGTAGAAAAAAACGGGATATTATAACAAAAAAACGGGACAAGTCAGCCATGAGTCAATGTGCCCACCCTCCCAATCCCCCCCCGCCCTTTTTTCTTCCCCCCAAGAAATTAACGCCCCCCTTCTCTTGAAACAAAAAAGTGACCCTTTGCCACGGTTCGCAAGCACTACACTTGGCCGTCTGTCCAGATATGCGAATGCAGCAGCATCAACTATCAGGGGTCCATCCAAATGTTCGCTCCGATGAACCTATACCCCCCGATTGTCCAAATCAACGCCAAATTCGTTCCTTGCTCTGTAAAACGCCATGGTCGAAAACAAAATATCCTATTGGGATTTGCCCCCACCTTCCTTGCCTCTCCTCACAAATGTGAATCAAAAGAAAAGGCTTTTGTCATCTCCGAGCTACTCCAGTGTTTGTGATGGCGGCCCCTAAATGTTGGTCTCCCTCCACTTTTGGGTGGCATGCCTCAAACCAGCAATAGTGATGATGGCCATGAGGCAGTTCAGACAGTCGATCCCCATCGGGAACATTATCGATAATATATCATACACATCCTATACAATCAGGCTCCGTTCACTGCTGGTGTAGAGTCATCGGTCTTGTCAAGAGGCTGGGGCTCCATTGTCAATTCCACCTTAACATTGTCTGGACTTGCGGGGCCCGGTTTCAAGAGACCAGTCCCTCCTGCGGCTTTGCCAGCCGCCTTGTTTAACCGGCTCTTGTAGTCGCTTAGACTCAGTTTCTTTTTGACCGGACTTGGCGTTGCCACGATACCATTGATCGAGCCAATGGCGAAAGTATTCGATACACTTGGAGTCCCGAATGGTGAGAGCGCTGTCGAACTTGCGGCCGATAGGGGAGTAGCTGTATTCGACATGACAAGTCCCGTGTTATCGAACGCTGGTACTGGGGGCAATTGGACGCGAAGATCCGGTGTCTTTGTTTTGGCCGCTTCCATCGTCGTGCCATTCAATACTAAGCCCTGATTTGCTTCCGTCATTGTGGCATCGGTCGTTTGCGACGTTGGTGATGTCGCATCAGAGCCAGTGCTAGCAACTGACGGTCGATGCTCGCTGGTAGGTGAGTCTAGTTCCATGGCCGAGACATTGGATGGTTGGCTTGCCAGACAACTCTGTTTGCGTTCCTCATCAGTGCTGAGGCATCGGCGTCTGTTGTTCATTAACCTTTGGGAAAGTGGAATAACCCTTTTTCTTATCGGTAATGAGATGGAGGATTCGCTCGTCCAGGAGCCCTCGACTGTGTCGGTTTGAACGATTGCGTCACAATACATTGCGCGAGGGCCAGCTGAAGTCTGCCGAAACCCTGCTGCAGATAGACATGGCTTGCTCTGCAACTTTGGAAATCCAATGCTTGGTGACCTCACACTAGCTGGCGAGCCTGACTTGCTGCGGGAAGTGCCGGTGTCGACATACTGTCCGGGTGGACCCGCTGATCCAGTCCTTGACTTTGGTTTTGAAGATGACGTTGTCCCATCGGAAACACGCTTCTTTTTCCGGGCTGGTTGTTGCTGTTCCATTCGGCGAAATGAATCTTCCACCATGGCAACTTTCCGCTTGTCTCTGTCCGTCGGTTCAGTTAGTATTCCGAGTTGGTCGAAAGAAGCAACTGGCGTGCGGTCGCGACTTGGAGGCTTGCTACGTGAACCTTCTTCCATGTTGATATCATCGGCTGCCTCGTCAATGTTTCCCTCACTAGCGGCTCTGCTATTGGTGGCATGGCCAGTGCTGGTCGGAGAGATGGTGTAGTTCCGGGCTTTTCGCGACTTCTTCTTTCCTCCTTTGCCTTGCTGTCTGCCAAAGAGGTATTGCCGATGGAAGCGTGCAAAAGCACAATTGTTCTCCAAATCGCAGGCACAACCACCGTATTCTGATAATATTCGGTCGATCCAGTTAGAGATGGCATTATATTCAGCCGAGTCCAATTCTGGCTCTTCTTGCACTACAGAGTCGTCATCGCTCAAGCCCAATAGATGAAGCCACCTGTCCCGCACACTCTTCTCCAGTCGAAAATCCCAGGGAAGTGTTATCTGCTCATTAGCAGAAATATATCGATCGCTGACGAGCCAGAAGTGATAGTCCGACTCCCCGGACAAATACGTATCCAGTTGCGCATTTGGTTTGCAGCTCCTGCGCACGTATCTCGCCCGAGACCCTTCTTTTCTGGTGTCGATGTACAGTGGTAGGCTAGGGTGGAAGAAGACAAAAGGAAGTGGACAAGACAGATCAGTCCAGACGTTGGCGGCATCAGCACAGTAATCCTTTTGAAAGCCGATTAAGCCATTCAACTCAATCAATGGAACATCCTTTTCGACTGCAGCTGTTGACTCGATACAGCGCCATCGAAGGGTCGTCCCAGGTTCCACAAATCGAGTGGTGTCATTCACCTCGAGCTTTGGCCTTGCCTCATCGACAATCGGCGGCTCATCTTGGAAAACTTCGGCGCGGGTCCTGCCCACCTCTTGTTTCATCGTTTCGGGGTCTCGTAACCATCGTGACAATGCCGCAGGGATGGCTAGGCCCACAAACGCATTGTTGTGTGTATCGGTGACCTCTTCTTCATTGTAAAGGGCACAGAAGCCAGCGGAGTAGTGATGGATGAGAAAGTCGTTGGGGAGATCAGGTGGCGTTGTCGCAGGGCTGAGAGGATGAGCGGGGTTTGATCGGGAGTTGTGTCCGTACGAAGGACTTCGCTTCGCCGGCTGAGAACCAACCGAGTGTGAAGGACGGTGTGAGAGTTTCGGTTTCTTGGAAGAAGAAAGAGGGGGAGGGCTGCCTTGTTTGCCGTTTTCAGCATGACCATTTATTTGAAGGTCGTTGGGTTTTGGTTTCTTTCTAGCGCCCTTGGTGGGAAGTCGCTTCGCCCTCTTGTCCAAAGGTTCTTTTTGTGTTTCTAATATGCTGTTGGCATTTCGAAGTCGGAGAGTTCGCTCGATGGCCTTTTGTCGATCTAGAGGTCGCGGATTGCATTCTGCACAGGAGTGGGCAAAGTCCTCGCGTATCGCCTCCTCTCTGTTGTTGGGATAAAAGCAGTCGATGTGCTGCCAAGTATCGCACGTCTCGCAGTAGATTGTGTTTCCGTCATCGTCAGAGAAGTTGCAGATACACTTGATGGTGTAAGGCTCTTCCTCCGTCTGCTGTGCGGTCGCAGGAATGGCCGGGTCATCTTTGGCAACAGTGTCCACGGGCGCCGGTGGAACGGTCTGACTAGGAAGTGATGCCTGCGTCGACGGCGGCGCGGGCGTGTCTGTCATAATACGAGAAGAATCTCACGGAGGAGAAGGCGGCGAAAGGCGTGAGTGGGAAGCAAAAGTTAAGGTTGCGGTCTTGAGGGCATGACGCCGCCTTTGCTAAGAGGCGCGCCCGTCGTCTTGTCAAGGGACACAAGCGCGATAATCTAAAGTATACAAGCCAGCGCCAAAATAAGGAGAGATTATCTCTTTGCGACTAATAAGCTGACTGCGATTGAAGGACTCGTCGAGTGTGCACAGCGGATTGGTTGCGGAAGACGGCGTCGAGCACAGAGCAGTTGACGAGAGGGTAGCGACGCAATGGCTGAAGGAGGCGAAGAAGTAATTAAACTAGCCAAAGCTGCCGTTGTCTAGAGCCAGGAAGCAACGTCTGTTGAGCGCGTCGAAGGGGGTTTGTAGACTGGAGGGTCGATGAAAGTCTCTTCTCGAGAGGAGTGGAGGCGGCGTCACGACGGATTGCGAGAAGGCGACGGAGCGCGGCAAGCCGTGGCGCGTAGAGGGAGGGATATGCGCAGGGGCAAAAGAACAAAAGAAAAAGCGAGAAGCAGGACCCAGAGTTGCCGGTAAAAAAATCGACAGAGATATGGTGTGGCTAATCGCGTGGTGCAGTCGAGGAAACGAAGGGATGATGAAGGTGTGTGAGTGCGAAAGGAAGAAGAGAGACAAATCGTGGGCTTGCACAGGACAGAACAGGGACTTTGGGGGGAGGAGCGAACTTCAGCAGCGAATGGCAGCGGGATGGGAAAGAGCGACCCGACAGACCCAAAACACCAGGTTCCCGCTAGAGGAGGGGGGGGGAGGCGACCAAGTTGACTAGAGACTGGAGACTTGGTGATGGGATGGGATGGGATGGGATCGAAGTACTACTACTGCCACTTGGCCCAGGCCGGGCCAGGTTAGGTACGGGCACGGCGCTCCGAGCACCATTGATTGATTGATGGCTGGGGCCTTTTGCCGTTGGGAGAGGGAGGCGAGGAGAGCACCGGCTGCGATGGGGGAGGGGGCTGACCACTCGAGAGGCGAGCGAGACAATAGCGACCAGAGCGGCCAGAGGACAACGTGACGGGGGCTGCGGACTGGACATGGTGGACCGATTGCGCTCAGGTGCTACTCATCATTTGAGTCATTTGCTACTTAATCCAACAGCATCATCAAGCCAGACAAGCGCAGAACGAAGACATAGCACCAACAATTCGACAGACGAGGACGCCACCCAACAGTATAACTATCCTCGAGTTGTCGTTGGCAGCATTATGCAAAGTCGAGGTCCTTGATTTGTTCCTCGAGCTACGTAAGTCACGTAATCCATCTACTTGGCATTCAGATGGCCAACGCCTCGTCGGAGTCTCTTCGAACTCGACCGCCAACACAACGTCGAATAACTTATTAGACGCGACGAAGCAGGCACGACACGACGAAGCCAGAACCCGATTGTTGCCTGCTTTTGTAGTACCGAGGCCGATGCCGATGCGGCGGCGGCTGCTGCTGATACTACTGATGCTGACGCTGGTCGTGCTGATGACCATGACCACGGAACTCTCTCTACTTTGTAGAACCTGGTTGTACAATCTGGCATCTTGCGCCTGTCACAAGCAGGCCCGTCACAGCCAGCAGTATTGTCTACAGTTTGCACTTGGTCTTGCATCAGAAGTGCATCAAACACCACCATACATCACCAACCGTCTCGCTGCAGCCAGGTCAAGGCCATTTATTGCGACGCTACGGAGTACAATCAACATGCAAAGCAATTCAAGGGAACAAGCACGCAAAGAGCGGAAAAAAAGGGCGAGGCAACTCCGCACCGCCTGCAAAACATAAACCACACACTGCTTGCTTGGCTGCGAAAGCAATGGCAGATGTTCCAAGTGTCCGTTGTTCATGCCATGTCATGTCATGTTGCCCACTGTTTTCCACCCCAGTTAATCATCTGTTCAGCTTTGCGAGCTTTTCGCCCTCCCAACAGTAATCGAGCTAGTTACGCCGTCGAGATATCATTGAAGGTACGGAGCACATCGTACGTGATAATGCACGACTAAAAATGGTGGCCCCATACTCTGTAGTGCTTCTCGGATGTCAAAGTATGTGTCGGTTCTCCCTCGAGATGGGGGTGTCGGTGTGTGTGTGTGTGTGCGATTCAGCCACCAAGAGCCAGAGTCGGAGGCGGAGACAGAGGCGGAGGGGGATGTATTCCACGAGACGTGCAGCAAAGAAGGAAGAAAAAATTGAGAAGTGAACAGGGAAAGAAGAATCAGCTGGCAAAGGTTGTCGCACATTGACTGCCGCTAGGCCCAGATTGGAATGGCGGTGGATTGAACAACTCGCTCTAAGTGGCCGCTGGAAACATCTTACGGACGTAGGGCCCACAGACGTATTCGATGGATGCCTGAGGTGTCCGCCTCTGCTTTTGCTCCACGCGATGCCGGGAACGGGTATCAGCTCCGGCACCAGACTAGCAACAGATACTTGTCCTGGGACGCACGAAGACGCAGACGCAGACGCAGACAGCACGCAGTCAGGATGCAGACTCCTCCCCTCCGGCCTATCAACGAACGTTGGCGGCAAGTGACAAAAGAAGAGACGCCGAAAGGGCGTGGGTGGAGGCGCTGCATTACATTGCAAGTGGAGTCTGGATGCAGCATTGCGTGTGCCTGGACTGTACGGAGTAAGAAGCAAGTCTGAAAAATGCGCGCCAACAGCAATGCTTATAAGCTGACAAAGGAAATATTTGGGGTCAACGGGTCCTACTGTGCCGTACGGTACATGCGGAGCGGGGAGGGCGGCTGAGGTCGCCCCCCGTCGCCATTCGAAAATGGGCTCTTGGATTCTAATCTTCCTCCTGCCCACATGAAGTTGAACACACGAGTACGCGTCTGTGACATACCGAGAACCCTTGACTTTCATTCTTACATTCTTTCAAACCTTTTAGACAAGACGATAACAGACTATGCATTTCGTTGTCCCTGTCCTATCGCCAGACTGTATTCGCTATTCGAAGAAAATATGAAGGTGAACGGCCCTGGAATCGAATTAGAACACTGCCACCAGCGGCCGATACCCTTTTTGCCGGAACAAACATTGGGTCCAAACAATATGAATAGAGAGCAAATCCAGGTGATACTGAGTGGCGTGCCATGACCAAATATCTACGGAATGCATTGCGCCCTGCGGCGTAGTTAGTCTCACTTCATAAGCAGAGCGTGCGCCAGGGCAACAAACCGGGACCAGCTATGAATATCGTGTCCAGTCCGCGTAGATCAGGCAACCGTCTGGGCGTGTGAGTTAATAGGTATTGTCGCGAGCAAACAAACAAGCGTTTGGCTCTGAATCGAATGGCCAGAATTGTTCCCGCCCTTCCCGACGAAGGATGAATCCTGACGACGGCAAATTGCCTAGGCCCTGCTCCGTACAGTCCACATCACGCGCAACCCAAAAATAAAAGAGGCTAACTAGAGGTTAATAAGCATGCGTGCATGTGAAGCCAAAGGCCACACATTACTCCTTACCAGACACAGTAGATACATACTATTCAAGGGCGATGAATAGGAAGGGGTTGTGCAGCATTTCCACGTTCCCGTGAGCTCAAGACGTCCATTTATTTGAAGAGAGGTTCTAATACATCTTTGCCTCCGGATGTGGCACAGACCAATCTGTCGTAGCAGCATTTCTCCTTCATGTCACAGTTCAAAACTGCGAGCACAATGGAAAAATCAAAAATTACGCCCCCAATGGCCCCGAAGGACAATTGAGTACAGGACGACTCCGCGATGTGCAATGCAGGCCTCCTCTACTAGTATCCCGTGTTCATGATCTCGGGATACTGGAACAAGGTAAGTATGAAGAAGAAAGAAGGAAAAGTTAAAAGGGAAGGAGGAAGGAAACAACTATATACTAGCTAGTGGTGGTCCGTGCACAGATCCTCTCGGCTCAGGGGCAAGGTATTGCTGCCTTGTTGCCTTTGTTGCCTTGTTGCCTTGCTCGTTCGTGCCTTGGAGCGGAAATTGCGGTTTCATTTCGTTTCTGGCCCTGCAAGAATGTGTTCAACCCGTGCCTTTGAACACGACAAAGTTTCTGAGGGTTACTTTTTCTGTACTAATTCCCTGCCGCGACGCGTGTTGTTATGGTAGTTATTTTCCCTCTTGACCGGACGCAGAACCCGAATTCCCCAGCAAGCAAGCGACAGGATGAGCACTTTTTTGCGACGGTCTATTTGTGCTCGTGACTGAGATGGATCCATTGACTTGGGCGGTCTGAGTACGGAGAAGGTTCCGCGCTGATATTGTGATCCATCGTTGCTTCAGCACTTTCAGGGCTCAGGGCTCAGCAGCATAGAAATGTGTTTCCCACAAAAGACATTATCGACGGGCAAGTTAGTTACCAGATGATCAAGGTTGACACATATTGTGTACGGAGTAACTACAGAGTAAGTTACTGCTGGAGATGTGTCAAGGTACCCCTTGATCGAGATTGGCAGCCAGCCCACCAGTGTACGGAGGTACAGAGAAACGACGAAGCAACAGTTTGTGTTCGCTCTCGGCCCACAGAGAGAACCCTTGTAGTTCGCGATCGGCTATACGGAGTACCGGTACGAGCTAGAGATAGGGGTGGTAAGAGGAAAGGCGGCCCTGCTAAGCAGCAATGTTGTAATCGGTCGTACAGTGTTCTGAGGTTGCGTTACATGTGATGCACGTCTAATTCGTCACTGGCCCTTGCGGTGCCTCCACAAGCTCGCGAGCACTATTTGCGAGTTACGAATAAAGCCGCAGAGCAATATCCCTGGCTGGATACTTTAGAGTTCAGCCTATGAACTGGTAGAAATATGATGTTGTGAACCCAGACTCAGTACAGGGCGATCGGGTTGAAACGGCATTTCTCTTCATATTTGGCTGAGGCGTATTATGTATTTTGGGTTTACGCAAGGTCATGCCGTATTGGATAAGAAGAGTGAGAGCTCGACCTCTCAGTGACTGATAGTCTCTCGCACCAATCATCTTGCCGTTTTGCTGTTTGTCGGATCATTATGGCTGCTGTACTTCGTATGTGACAGAACAAGCCTCAAACGACTTGCGGAAGGGACATGAAGCAGCACGTCCCTCATGAATCTGGACCCAAGGCATTTGCCACCAATGAGCACCGACATCCCAGCACGGAAGTGGAGTCCTCAATTGCTCAAGAGTCCCATGACGCACCGGTTTGCCCCAGCCAAGGCGGCCGCCCATTTGCTCCATTGCACTCTGCCGCAGCTTGTGGGTCCACACCAGCCAGCCAATCAGCCTCCACACTGCTGCTTGCCGCTCGCTCGACATCTGGAAGTACGCCGCCGTCATCTCTCATCCTATCGTAGCGACGTCGTCCAGCATCTTTCCCAGGACCGACGAGTCGATTTTACACCATAAGACAAAAGGACATCTGCAGCATCTCGCCCATCACAGATCTGAATCTGCCCGCAGAAATGAGGTTCTCCGTTGCTGTTCTTCCCGCCCTATTCGCGCCTTCGATCGCCTTGAGTCTATTCAACGGCAATTCTCAAAAGGCCATCACAGCTGATGACGACTTGAAGATTCCAGGGCAGTCCCCGCTTCAGCACTGCTCTGAAAAAGAAGGCGATGGCTACGTCGAGATCAACAGCGTGGACTTGGTACCTAACCCTCCTGCCGCGTATGTGTTTCCCTCCACGGCTTGACGAGACTCGGTGTTTGATGGAGATTCTATTACCATCATACTGACTGGCTTTCCTTTCTTGACTTTAGCGGCCAGGATCTGGTCATCAAGGCAAACGGCACCGTCAAGAAGACCATCGAAGACGGCGCGTATATCGACTTGGTCGTCAAATACGGTCTCATCACACTGATCAGGACCAGAGCTGATCTGTGTGAGCAAATGGGGGAAGTGGATCTGCAATGCCCTGTCGAGCCCGGTGACAGAGTCATCACCAAAACTGTTCAGTTACCCAAGGAGATTCCCCCTGTACGAACTGATGACCCTCCCTATCCACCCAGTTGCATCATGTTGGGCTAATGCCGTTGCAGGGCACCTACAAAGTCGAGGCTGACGTCTTCGCTGTCAACGGGGAGAGAATTACCTGCTTGACTGCTTCTGTCAAGTTCAACATGCCTGGAATGGACTTCCTCGGCGGCGAGTTGTAATAGAGCGGGAGATGACACATTAGACACTAGCTTGCTACGCGACACCATCGCAGATATTTCGTTTTGCCTGCGTTGTACGAATTATCATCTTCCTTGACTGTTTTGTTCAGAAGATACTTGCTGGAGGCTAGAGCCATGATCTTGTGACGAGCTTGATGATAGCATGTTGTGGTTTTATTTCATTCTACATTGGGATCTCCCCAAGACTGCGTTGCCATGAACCCATACCGAAGTCGATTTTCTGTTGAGGGATCTCAATAATACGGCCGTGCATCTAATTTTTCTTCTTTTAGCATAGAGGCGACGCGCTTAACAAATGATATTTCTCCCAACACTCTGTCTAGTTCACAATTGCAACGTGCCCCATGTAGTCATGACGAAACTTAAAGGGACGTGGATGCTTTCCCATCTGCATGCATCATCTCCACCACTGCTTCTTGCCATGCGTTCCGAAGTTACTCTCCAAACAGACGACGAACCCGCCTTAGAACACTGTCCTTCTCAGGATCATATGGGTGGTCCTTGCTGGGAATCTCAAGAACCGTAGGGAAGGCCGCAGTGTAGGTGTCGATTCGGTGTCGTATCCGGTCCGCAATCTACCGTATCTGTCAGTTGGCCTGTGTCGAAGCCGTATCTGGCTGCGCTGTACTAACGTGCTGATTGATCAGGACAATGGCGACATCCTTTCGGTCTTGGGTAAATCGATCAAAGGCCGCTTCGACGGCAGCTGTGTCCGTTTTGCTATCCACGACAAGAAAGTTCTTCTGGGCGTCGGCGCCGACCGTTACGTGCTGCAAGCGGTTACTTAGCTTCCATGAGCTGACGAAATCACGAGCACATGCCCCGTCTACTTACGCCGATGCCTGCGAGTAGCAAGCCCGTCACCGAGTCCTGGCTACGTCAGCGCGGGTTCCGTCGATATCACGCCTTTCCTTCCGTTGTTTGGGGAGGGGGGGAGAATTGCTCCGTGGTCGACGGCCTACCTCGTCGCCAATTACGGCGAGAAACTCCCGGTTCTTGAAATCCGCTTGGTTGGCCATGTTGACTCACGGATGATGACCTGGCTTCGGCAATGTCGTCCGTTCTGCGGCTGGGAGTGATGGCTCGAGGATGGACTTTGGCCTCCACTATGATGGCAGCGACGCCAGGGAAGGCAGGCGGTGGGCAGCAGGTGAATGAGCATGGTAACTAAACACTTGCAGGTGAGGGTCTGTTAGCCGTATGCGGTAAAGTGCGAAGCTACAGTCAATCTTCCAGTCCGCCTTCCGCCTTCGGCCCCCCCCTGTTTGCCTGTTGCTGGGCGCTGAGATGGAGCCAGGCTGGGGCCAGCAGTTGGACTGCACCAGCCTCGAGACATGGAAAATGGGAAGCTTCCATGTCCCTACAATGCGAGGCCATGTAAACAATCGCAGACCGTCACCGACAGTTCTTCTTTCACGCCCTCAGCAAGGGGCTCCCGCGGCGCATATCGCCTGTGCTTCTCTTTTTGCTCGGTGAGACACGGTCGCACGCGTCAAGTCTCTGACTGCCGTGGAATTGTTGGACTTGTGAAGATTCGATTCTTCTGTTAGATCCAGACACCATGCCTCGACTCGTGCGACAACGTCCTCTTTGGGATCGCATCTCCTCGATGCTGAACCCCATGGACTTTTTGCTATGGCTTTCGGAGGAAATAGAGACAAGGGACTGGGATTCGGGTCTGGTGGGAACACAGCTTGGCTTGGGACTGAATTTTCTCTTCCTCCTGGTTCGGGCGAATTCGGGTTCCAAGCAGGCAAGTGATGATATTTTCGGCGATGACAGCTCCTCCAGCTGGTTGTCGATTCTCGTGAGTCTTCCACGCTCGTATAACGGAAGATTGAAATATTTGATACACTCTCGATAGGCTTTTCCTGACGCGACGACGTGATAGATTTACCCACTATCGTGGGGGTTGGTTGCATTTTCCATCGTCAATGCCGTTTATACCGTTTCGCGAACCAGAAAATATAGACTTTTTGCGGCCGATATTGAAGTGAAACCGACTACGTCTTCCGTTCGAAGGGTTAAAGTGCAGTCTTCGCCTGTGGCCTCGTCGCCGCTGCACTTTATTGCTGACCTGATGTCTTCGGACTCGGCCGAATCGAGAGCTCATCCTGACAAGAGCCGCGATGTATGGGAGCTTTCCATATGGGACCCTCTCCCCGTTTGTATCAGGCTAGTCTGCCTCTTTAGCCCGGGACATGTCTTTGTCTATCTCATCTTTTTGCCTTTGGCACCTTTGGACCCTCGACCTAGTGTCACCGTGTTCAATACACTGATCATGCAAGCCGTCTTGTCTGCTCAAATGATTTTCCTTACATCCCGATACTCGCAACAAGCCAAGGATGCTGCCATTGTTCAGAAAGAGGTTTTCCATGAGTATGACACAAAATTTGTTCAGCCTCGAATCCATCCTGTTGTCAGAGATGTCGGAACTCAAATGTCGGAGGATCAACCAGCAATCTCAAGAGAATTCGTCCAGGTCGGAACGCCAACGACGCTGGTCAAGAGATCATTCATCTCACATGGGAACCCACATGTCGACTCGGAGGAAGCCACGCCTATCACTAGGTTCAACAGTCCCAGCATCCGTGCTGGCAACATTATGAAACCACAGATGTTCACGCCTGCTACTGCCAGTCGGCGATCAGAAATGTTCACTCCCGCAGTGAGCAGTCACCGATCCTCAGGCATCCGGCATAGTATGCCGGCTGGCTATACGCCGAGTAATAACATGCCTGCTGCTTATACGCCTGCTCCGGGGTCAGCATCTGCGTTGGGTATGTCAACAGGGACAAAAGCAAAATTGGGAGGCAATCTAAATGCCTATTCATACCACACTTCACCCTTGAAGAAGGCTATCAGCATGGGCGACATGAACAGTGACGACTTTTCGCCTAGAAATTCTAGGGAAATGGCTGCTTTTGAACACCAGGAGCCTCCGAGCAGCCCAACGAAATTTTCTGAGAATAGGCGATTAACGGGTACGAGTATCGACAGCTCGCCGCATCCATTTGCTAACATGGGAAAGCATTCAGCGGCGGAAAGGTTCCCAAAGCGGTGGCGAGGCTAATTGGTTTATATCCCTAATTCTTGAGGGTTTTTCTTATATAGAACTATCTTCATGGCATTCTCTGGCGTTTGTATTTTTAGAGCATGTCAGGTTGGAAGCTGGGCAGTGTGCTTGCACCAAAGTGCTATATTCTAATGAAAGAAGTTGATTTACTCTGAGCACTCCATGGATGATGCCACATAACTCCCAGTAATAGGTATGTCACAACTTATCTTGAGTCTGCCTCTGTTACCTCCACTTGTGGTGCTGGGAAGGCTTACGGGACGCTCCTGCTTCTGGAAATGACGGCGGCACCTTCCCTCCTTCCCAAAATGAATATATTTAATTGCCTCGAGGGGGGGGGGAAGCAAGCATAAAATTGGCTCTGTTCCTTGAGCTACGGGATTGTCACAGCTTCGTTCATCATTATTCCGCGTCGGCTGAGGGCGAGCCTCGTACCCTCCACTGGCGACACTTGGCATGATTCACTGTCAGCTGTCGATGCAGTGCTTAACGAATCAACAATGAAAATTTGCTTCACATCATAGCGCCCCTTTGACTGGACCATGTCGCTGTTCCTTCCTCCACACACGTCTCTCCCGGTTTCAATTACACTCGCACAAGGCCATACACAATCAAAGCCAGCAACTCGAAGACGCTCATCTGCCGACACCGGCAGGTCATCCTCCATCCGCACCTGGGTCAAGAGCATATTGCCCAGCCATCGACCAGAGCGTAGGGGTACACTCCGTCGTCGAGGCTACTGGGAGCAGCAGGAGTTGACGCCCTTGAATCAGCACGAGCCGAATCGCACGGTGATGAGCGGACGAAGCCGAAGGAGCGCCACAGTTGGGTCAGGTTATATAACCGAATGGAACATGGCAAGAGAACTCCCTGACCCTGGGAGGGCTGTCCATGACTGCGCAGACATCGAGGTTCCGAGTGCCGACCGAAAATGGAGCTGGGCCCCTGGTGACGATACTGCACGTCGCCGGACAGATGTCTCACACAATGAATCCAAACAGGGGCCCCTTCGGGTAGATCAGAAACGAGCTACTGATGCAAGCATTGATTGTTCAAGGCCACAATCACAGTGCTCGGCTGATCTTCAGTCCATCGAGGCGAAGAAGGAATCCCGAAGACTTCGACGCAATCTGAAGGAGAGCGGTGATTATTTGGGTGTTCAGGGGTTTAATCCAGAGACTGGCCGGCTCGATGTCGTGACCCCAACGGATAGCGACAGAAGCAGTCTCAGCCAAGAGACGCAGCGGAAGCTTCTCGTTCTCCGAAACACCCTGAGAGATGCCCGGCATTCGTACAAAAGCACAAAGGAGAAGAGTGAGGAAGAAGCAAAAAAGATTCTGCTCAAGAATGGAAAAGAAACGTTGCGTCGATTGGATCAAGAAAGGGCGGTGGTGAAAGACATCAGTAAAACAGTGAAGTGGAAACGCCATACGCGGCAGTGGTCCTCAGCACAGGAGCCAGACTTGAGCCCTATCGCTCAGTCGACTATTGGGGCAGCAGAAAATTCTCGTGAGTACGCATTTGGCAAGTTTTAGCACCTCAATCAATAACACTGTTCATGTTAGACTTAGACAGGGAGTCACAGAAACAAGATTCGCAACTGGAACAGCCCGATCCCGTGCCACGTCTCATTGATATTGGCAAATTTAGCAAACATCCCATTCCAGCTTCACCACCCCATAGTGATCAGCTGGCAGGCCAGAGTCCTGATTCAACAGCCACGGTCGTTCGAACACCACATCGCCAAAGCCTTGCAGACCCCGCGGAAGTAGGTTCCTCGGCCTGGGAGCTCTTTGAGAATGGTATAAGTTTCGACAGTTTCGACGAGCCCGTGCCAGCGAACGACCTGGAGACCGAGTTGATGCGTGAAGAGATGACAGACAAGAGGCTTCTAGAGAATGGCCCGCAACCAACATCGGCAAAGATTTCCAATGACTGTCGTTCCACTCACACGTCTGACGCTAGGAAGCCTTTACCGCCAGTCAAAGAGAAAGCCGAACCAAAGAAACAGGGGAATTTTTTAGACATACGCTGCATGCGACAAGAGGATCCTAGAGGGACAGCAGAGACGAACTCTTTGGTAACACAGACGAACAAAGGCACCAAGCCAAGCATATATCCACAGAAGCTACAACTCTCCCACAATATCGTCGGCCTCCAGAACCATTACCAGAAGGAAGGTCGAGGGACAAGTTTGATAGACGACAGAAAGAGGGGACAGAAGCCCCAACTATCCTCCATCGAGACCACGCAACAGGAGCTACGAAAGGGTCAGCCAGGGGATATCATGCCCACACAGAAAAAGGATATGTCAGTCACCGGCCCACGAAAACGGCTCATGCGACACTGGGGTCATTGGATATCGAGAAGAAGAGGGTCTCGAAATTTTCGACCGAGCCTCGGCGACACAGCACACTGGCAAGAATTGCACCCATCGCCAGCGACACCTGCCGTTGTCAGCCTCGGAGAAACCCCACAGATACCAGACAGATGGGAAAAGGACCTTACGTCCAGGCTGGGCTTGGAGATTTGTGCCCTCAAGTCGGAGTTGAAGACGCAGCTGAATGCAGCCCCTATGGCACGCCAGGCGACGGGGACAGGAGTCAAGGAGCAGCCTCAACCATCTGCGACAGCAGGAACAAACGAAGGCACGATCAAGGGCAGTTTGGAAGCCGAGGATCGCGGGAACATAACAGCCAAAGGACTCAACAACAAGCAGTCAGTACCAGTAAGCTATGCCTCCACACCCATCACCACCACTACTGGTTACGACCAAGGATATTCTCAAGAGGGCTCCCGGGCCAATATGAAACGGAGGATTGTGAGCTTCGCGAGCCTCAGACTAGAGAGGCAACTGAGTGGAATGGTATCCAGCCTGCCTCTAACCGCCAGGTCCGATCGCAACTTGGGAGTCATTGTAATGAAACCATTACAGAATTCATTGCTGAGCGAGGGCCAACCAAACCACGGTATCGAAACAGATTCTACATCGAAAGAAAGGCACATTCAAAAGGACCAGCGCAGAAAAAGGAACACCGGCCCTGTTAGAAAGACGGCAAGCGTGACGGATACGGAGGTGGTCGTGTCCAAGCAGATAAGCCTGGAAGGAGCTTCGAATGCATCGAGGGGTCTCAAGAAGCTTGCGGTCCACGAAGTAGTCAGCGTACCCGAAGCGGCACCAAGACACACGAGTGTATGCGAGACAAAGGCTGTCAACATACAGGCCAAGCCCGACGCCGTGGTTCGAGAACGGGCGCAAGCCGTCGCGCAGAAACGAGAATACGCAAATCAAGGACCAGGAAGTTTTCCAGATTCGAACGTCGGTCACACGGGCGGCGATGGTTGCCAAAACTCTTTCAGTGGCAATAGAACAAAGAGCGCCGACATCTCTTCCATGGCAACTCTAGAGTACGCAGGAGTGGTGGGATGCCATTTCTTCGCATTCTTTCTAGTATACTGGGAGATTGTCGGCCCAGTCTTCAATTCCAGGTCAGAGTACTGGGGAAGACACAAGAGACACGAATCAACTCTGGCCGACTGCTTTGCTTTAGCCCTTGCGCTACCCGGAGCAATTCTCGCGGTCATGGGACTTGTTTAGGTGATGAGGCTGGTAACCATATGCGGGGAGAACTTGGAATACATGATGGACTTGATCTTCGACATGTTGGACGCGTGCGGATTATCATGGTAAGGCCCACAGCCGCGAACGAGCAAATCCATTCTCAACCAGGGATAAAAGGCCTGTAAGAGAAAGCTGTAGACCTTTGCATCGCAAGCTTGTGTTGGATGGAGAGTGTACGTTTGCTAAGATTCTATATGTGCTACTACCAAGATCATGGGCGAGCCGTGGGCTCATGGGTGGCGTGCGATGGGGCGTGCGATGGGGGCCGGGCCGCCGACAGCGCAGACAAGAGGCCAACGACCGAGGTGTCTAGCTAATTGTCTGGTTCTGAGTAGATTGTCTGGTTGTACGGCGTTGCGAAATGATGGGACAGGTGGGATGCCGAGAGAGGATCTGGGGTAGCAACGACCTCACGGCCAATGTTGTGAAGGTAATTTGGCATGGGAGTGAAGACCTGACTAACTGGTCAGCTGCATGCACTTGGAAGAAAGATGTGATGGTCGTTTGGTGCCGATCGGCCATAAGGTGGTTAATGCTGAGGGGCAATCGGCGCCGATGTTGTTGTTGGCGTCTAAAATCGGCGGACCGAGCGCTTAAGTACTTGTGCCATAGTACTTAGGTGTCTTTGGTACTTGAGTGCCAGGCCAAAAAAAAAGGAAAAAAAAACATGAAATACCATCACATGTTAAGCTGGCGGCGCTTGGTTCACTACCTAGGTCCTAGGTACTCAGTCTTAGTACAGACATACATATATTACGTACAAATACACGCATTCACCGTGGGCAGATGTTATGCTTCAAGTTGACTGACCGTCAACGAAACATGCAGCCAGCGTTCGGGAACATGCTGTCGACTTAAGTACTTGCCTTGGAACCTAGTAGGGAGGTACTTGACAGCACGATAATGTACCAGGCGACAACATGTCTGGAAGTACGTTACGCCGTACACCCGCATGTATAATCATCCACACTCAACAAATCAAAATGGTGTCTGCTGAGCCAATCCGCGAACACGGTTTGGCAATGCCGGTCGGTCCACCATCAGCAGGACGGCGGGACCAGCAGGCTCCACATTGGTACAGTACATTCCAAGCGGGGCAGTATTAGCAGATGGACCACTTACAGGCCGCTGGCATCAGCGAGCTGGCGGCAACATTTTGGACCCCGCACCAACCATGCAAGGCGGGGCATCTGGTTGCATGCATGGGGCAAGGGTCAAGGGCCAAGGGCACCTCCTGCATCGCCGCGCCGCGCAGATGGCGTCTTTGCTGGCCGGTTCGGAGGCGCGACCCTGTGGCTCCGAACATCGGAGGCCCCGATGCCGGTCCAGCGCAAACAGGTACTCTGCCATCGTTCTGCACCCTGCCGAACAATTCCATATTAAAACCAGCCGGTGGGCCATGATATAATCGCGCTGATGGTATTTTTGGGACGGGAAAGGTTCAATCTGTCTACTTTTTCTCAGTCAAAGGCCAGCGAAGCGATTGTTCCTTTTCTCATTCGTCTTCTTCGTCTTTTTCCAGAGGAAAATCACGCGACGCCAGGCATACTCTGGGGCAGATCGATTGGTAGAAGAACATTGAAGCTTGGCACTGGTGGTTTAACGACTAAAGGTACCTCTAGGTACTTAGCCAATCGAACGATCAAGTAAAAAAATTCCAAACCACCACTCACAGGCCACCGCTTTGTGTACGTCGTCAGTGGCGCTTCCATGCTGTCCGTTTGACTTTACCCTCTTCTACTTATTTCTCTTCCTCTGCCTCCCCAATTGCTCTTCGTTTTGTTTTGTTTTACACGCATGATTCCTTCCCCAATCCGCCGCTTGCAACACGTGTAACAACCCGTCACAATGCCCGGCACCGAGCGGAATCCACAGACCCTGTACGACAAGGTTCTCTCAAATCACATTGTCGATGAGAAGCTCGATGGCACAATTCTGCTTTACATCGGTATGTCCCAAAACATGTTGCTGCGCGACTTCTGTTGGTTGCGACTGACTGTTGCTGGCGTCAAGACAGACATTTGGTTCACGAGGTGACTTCACCAGTATGTTTCTGCTGCACTCACGACTTACGATGCGGAACAACGATCCATGTGCTGACCAGCTGTAGCAAGCTTTTGAGGGATTGAAGAATGCGGGCCGTAAAGTTCGTCGACCAGATTGCACTCTGGCGACGACCGATCATGTGGGTTCACCTCCAGTCTGGGATATGATGATGCGTTTTCTCTAAGCGAGTTTGCTAACGAAAAGGGTAGAATGTTCCCACTAGTTCAAGAAAAGGCATGAAAGACATTGCCACCTTCATCGAAGAAGACGACTCGAGAACGCAATGCGTCACCCTGGAGGAGAACGTCAAGGATTTCGGCCTGACCTACTTCGGTCTCGGCGACAAGCGCCAGGGCATCGTTCATGTCATCGGCCCTGAACAGGGCTTCACTCTTCCCGGAACCACCATGGTCTGCGGCGACAGCCACACCTCTACCCATGGCGCTTTTGGTTCTCTCGCCTTTGGCATTGGCACCAGCGAGGTCGAACATGTCCTGGCAACCCAGTGTCTGATTACCAAGCGCAGCAAGAACATGCGGATCCAGGTTGATGGTGAGCTTGCTCCCGGTGTGAGCTCCAAGGACATCATTCTCCATGCCATTGGCAAGATCGGCACCGCCGGTGGCACCGGTGCTGTCATCGAGTTCTGCGGCTCAGTCATCCGCGGTTTGAGCATGGAAGCCCGCATGTCTATCTGCAACATGTCCATCGAGGGCGGTGCTCGTGCCGGCATGGTCGCCCCGGACGACATCACCTTCGAATATCTCAAGGGCCGCCCCTTGGCCCCCAAGTTCGGCTCTGATGAGTGGAATAGAGCCACGGCCTATTGGAAGGCACTACAATCTGACCCTGGTGCCAAATACGACATTGACGTTTTCATTGACGGCAAGGACATTATTCCCACGGTCACTTGGGGGACCTCTCCCGAGGACGTGATCCCCATCACCGGCCTTGTGCCGGACCCCGAGACGTTTGCCACCGAAGCCAAAAAGGCCACTGGGCGAAGAATGCTCGAGTACATGGGCTTGACTGCCGGCACACCAATGGAGGAAATCGTTGTGGACAAGGTGTTCATCGGATCCTGCACCAACTCCCGTATTGAGGATCTGCGTGCCGCCGCCCACGTCGTCAAGGGCAAGAAGATTGCTGCCAACATCAAGCGAGCCATGGTTGTTCCTGGATCTGGTCTAGTCAAGACCCAGGCCGAGGAGGAGGGCCTCGATCAGGTCTTCGTAGACGCCGGATTCGAATGGCGCGAGGCTGGTTGTAGCATGTGTTTGGGCATGAACCCGGACATCCTCGCCCCCAAGGAGCGATGTGCCAGTACTTCCAACCGCAACTTCGAAGGCCGTCAGGGGGCCGGTGGCCGAACGCATCTGATGTCTCCCGTCATGGCTGCTGCTGCTGCTATCGCCGGCAAGCTTGCAGACGTGCGCAAGCTGGCCAACTACAATGGAAGCCCGCACGTCGAGGCCAGCATCGCCTCAGCCACCTCAGAAAAGGCCCACGTGGATGAGAGAGTCGTCGACGACGCTCACGAGCGGGAAGTCATCGGTGACCAGCCAGAAGACTCGGAGCCGCACACCAACACGTCCGTTTCCACCTCCAACGGCGGCTCGTCGACAGCCGGCCTCCCCAAGTTTCTCAGCCACAGGGGTATCGCCGCACCGCTGGACATGGCCAACGTCGACACCGATGCCATCATTCCCAAGCAGTTCCTAAAGACCATCAAGCGAACGGGTCTGGGCACCGCCCTCTTCCACGCTCTGCGCTACGGCCAGGACGGCCAGGATAACCCCGACTTCGTCCTCAACCAGGAACCGTATCGCAACGCCAAGATCCTCGTCTGCACCGGACCCAACTTTGGCTGCGGCTCATCACGAGAACACGCCCCATGGGCTCTTCTCGACTTTGGCATCAAGTGTGTGATTGCCCCCTCCTTCGCCGACATCTTCTTCAACAACACCTTCAAGAACGGCATGCTACCCATCCGGATCGAGAACAAATCCGACCTCGACGCCGTCGCCGACGAAGCCCGCGCGGGTCGCGAAATCGAAATTGACCTTCCCAACCAGCTGATCAAGAACGCCGTCGGCGTCAGCATCTGTTCCTTTGACGTGGAAGAGTTCCGCAAGCACTGCCTGGTCAACGGCCTGGACGACATTGGCCTGACCATGCAAATGGAGGAGAAGATTGGCGATTTTGAGAAGAGAATGACGGAGAAGACGCCGTGGCTGGATGGAACCGCGTACCTCAAGAGGCCCGGCCAGGGGGGCAAATTGGCAGCCAAGGCCGTGCCTGTGCCCAAGACAAATAGAGGGGATGAGAAAAAAGAGCCACTGGAGTGGTAAGGTTTGGAAAAGAAGACAGGATGACGGAAATGTCAAACGGAATGTGAGCGGGTGTAATGTGAATAACTTGGGACTGGTGAATAACCACACTGATTTTTTTGATCTATGAGCAAACGATATGCTTCTCAACTAATGATTGTCTAAGCCCCTTTGTCTATCGCTACATCGTGAATGACCAAGTGCCTATATTGTTCAAGGAGTTCCGGAAGACCAACGTTCCCCCCACGTTGTCCCTTATCGGCTTCCATCTCATTCTTCATAGCCGAGGAAAGACACCGGCTGCCCATGAAATGAGGGCCGATGATGTTACACTGTTGTTTATTATCATAAAAATTGCGTGTATCAGGGGCGTCTATTCCTCGCGCTGCTCGCGGACGTGTAACTACCTGGTTGACACTAAGTTCATTTCAAATGGACCGGTTGTTGCGCCATTTCGGGATGGCTCACCTCGATGGAGATACTGAAGGCGCTTACAAAGTTGAACAGGTCAATGACGGCTTTGCGAATGTGGCGTTTCCCCGTGGGAAGAACGGGAGGAACGCAGCGTTGATTTCAAGTGATAGCAAGACACATGGGAGGTGACCATGATATGATTTAGCAGAAGTCATATCGTCATGTTGAGGGGTGGCGGCGTGTCTTGCCGCGGTAACTAATGTGTTGTTTGGAGTAGACATTGTGATTGTGCTGATGTGTGTGAGATAATTACTGCCATGGTGTTGTGACAACAGCGTGTTGCCGCAACACCAAAATCACCCCTCGGAGGATTCAGGAACGTGTACTACTCCGTACTTGTCAACTCTCTGTCTTTGACATCGACGACGACGCACATGTCCCGGTCATGCAAGTATGGGTTCCAAGACGTTGGGAAATGAAGACCGTCGGGAACATGGTGAGTTGTACTTGCTGCAGACTTACAGCGTGCTCTTGAGGACCCTGTGTTCCTGAACAACTACCGCAAGGCCGCCGAGGTCAGCCATGTCAGCGCCGCGATCCAAGAAGCCAAGAAGAGCTACGAGGTGAAATCCGGGGCAAGACGCACCCCGTGAAGCGGGTGCGGAATTTCTGCGGCCACGACTACCGTATCCACGGCGAGAAGACGATTCCCTTTGTCAAAAACTCGCAACAGGTGGGACGAGGGAGACATCTTTGCCATCAGCACTGGACGTGGCTTCGTCCGAGACGGCGTAAGTTTGGCCATCTAGCGTGGCTACGTCTCGAGTATAGCTATGCTAATGCGTACCAGCCGGGCATTTTCGGTGCGCCGGATCGTGCGTCTCTCCCCTTGAGCTCCGCGAACAGGCTGTAAAGGTCCATCAGGGAGACCTTTGGGACGCTGGTGTTTTGTCGGCGGTACCTGAAACATGCTGGCTGGACAGCTATCTGGCCGGGGTATGTGTATAGCCAGCTTGTATTCGTCTCGGAGATGTCACTGATGAACGATGAGATCAACTGTCTCGTGTCGAATGGCATCCTTGACGACTATGCGCCTCTGATGGATGTCCCCGTGTCGTATTCGGCGCAGTTTGAGCATGTGCGTGTCTCGTGGCTGGGTAAAAGTGTCTATGTTGACTCTGCTAGACTATTTTGCTGGGGAGTCGAGGAAGGAGGTTCTCAGCCGGGGATGGGACTATTCAAACCCAGAGGGAGATGGGACCATTCGAACCGAGTCTGGGCGACAGACGGCCAATGCAAGGGAGGACATTGGCATGTGTGGAAGGGACAGGGCATTGTATGGGCTTATTAAGCACTTTTATGGAAAGAGCTGCGAGGAACGATATTCATCATGCCGGATGGGGGTGGCCACAATTTCCGTGACGGGGGATTCAACACGGGATGAGAGGCTGCTTCAACGTGGGAGAGAGGCGGACGTTGCTTGACTTGTATTTCGGACAACTTACACAGTAGCCGATGCGTTTTCTCTTCGTATTTCTATCCAAGTGCTTGTATCTTGCCATTCGTCTTGCAATGAGAAACTCTGCCGGCGACAGTAAAGATGAGGTGGGCGAGACTTGGTTTTGAGAAGAGGCCTTGTGGTGGCGTCTTCTGCGCATTCCTGGCGGATATCACGCCCGCAAGTCACGGCTGAACACTCTAGTAGTAGGTACTCGAATGCGGGGGTACTGCAATTTAGAGGGGAAAACTCGACATGCTCGCCAAACTGGACTGAGCTGCTTCAACACACCTTGAGTCTAGTCAAGGATGAGTGAGAACACTGGTAAAAAGACCACTAACTTACTAGGTTCCTGCAATGCGGCGATGCATATGAGACCGTACTTGTCACCAATCAGCCCGGCCACAGCCGGAGGAACACAGAAGGGGTCGATTACTCTTTGGCCCCCCACTGTAACTAGTTACATGTTAGTTAGTAAGGAGTAGGTAAGTTACTCCGTAGAGTACTGACTTGATTTGTCTACAGCTCACAGAGGATCGTACCCTCGTCGGTCGGAGGGTCTCGTACTGCTCATCCTATTGGCTGATGAAACACGCCCCGTTCTCCAAAGGCTCGGCCCGAGCCCCACTCATCCCGCGCTACTTTGATAGGCTGCTTCCTTTTAACACTGACAAAAAAATAATGGAATAATGCAGCGCGGAGTATAGCACTTTGTATGAATCAAATCATATTTGGGACGGCATTCTTAACATAGAGATCGATGAGGCTGTAGTTGAGACGACAGTTGCTCAGTTGTTCCAGAGAGGCAGTGGATTATATCAGTGTACAAGATGGTGCTAGGTGCATGCATAGCTTGCAACGTTCTCCGTCGACGACCTGCATATTTCCCTGTACCACACTGCACCGCTAAAGCGAAACTTGACAGGTTCCCCGTATCGCCTCGTCAGGACCCCAGTACGGGTCCGTCCGAGTATAGAAAAACTCGACAGTGCACGCCTTCCCGGCTGAGAGCCAGTCGACGTTGTCCAGAAACGTGTCGTTTCCGGAAACGCTCGTCATCTTTCCCGGGAATTCAAACGACGTCTCCCTGTCCGAATACACATGTACATATTCGATTGTCCAGGGCATCTCGTAGTTCTTAGCAGAGTACCAGGCGCCCCCAGTGGTACACGACACCAGCGGGCGATGAAGTTGTCCGCGTAAGGCAAAACTGAAGTGTGCCATGAGATATAAGTCGAAAGATTTCTCAATTATCTTCGTTATTCATGTAACTGGAGCTACCCTAATGCTATATTTCACCCGCAAAACATCTCTTAAAGGCTCGGAGTCGACTGGATGCAACCGAGGCCACGATGATGACGCGCTAAGGTGCTTTAGGCTGTCCCTAATTCTGCAGACCTAAGGGAATAACATCCGGCAATTACCAGCCTAGCTATTAGACGCCTTAGGCATCCAATGTTGACTGAGGAGTCAGGAACCTTTGTCTGCCTGCCAAGTAAGCTTGCGGATCTGATCTCTTGCCTGCAATCACCATTTCCACTTCAATCTTGTCATTGCTACACATCATGGCTGCAGCCATATCCTACCGTTTTTTAACAGCCTCGCAAGTCAGAAAGCTGTATGTACTGCACATCGCTACATCCTCGCCGACCCAACCAACTATGCTGGAGTCCGCCATTGACTCGCCAATAAACCACAAGCGTTATGGACAAACGGACTTGTTTTGACTCGCTGGTATCCTTGCTGAAAAAGTGATTCTTAACCATGCGTACCAGGATGGCAACAAACGAACCGCTCTTTTTGCCGTAGACATGTTTCTTAAGATTAATAGGTACCGATTGCAGAAAAAGCCAATGGATAATGACGGCAGAGAACTTAATTAAGGGCTTGCCGATGCTCATGTCTTGGTCGCCTCGAGCCAGTGGACATCGGAGGACTTGGGGCATTACTATGCCAGCGTTGCCAAGCCCCTGGAAGAGAAGTGCAAGGAGATCACAGAGTAGAGCAAAAATGCCGTCAAGTACTAGCGTAGCCAGCTGGCGAACAGCCATAAAATTGTAGAATTTGGTCCATTTTTGTCCACAGTTGGCCTAAATATTATTTCACTTTATTATCTATGACGATATCTTGTTTAATTATGTTGCTTGTCATACTAGTGCTGCCTTTGTGTCTCGGACACGAGGCGATTCAGGGCCATTTATCATCTATCTCGCAAGAGTTTAGCTGTTCCCTTTAACCTCTTGTGGCTCTCTCTCGAAGATTCCTCAAAGTAATCTGCAAAGAAGATCAGTATATGTTCGTGTTTCGAACTTAAAACACTTACGATCTGGTGTGCCATCCAAGGTGATAGATGTTGTGTTAAATCTGCAATGCCCATGACGGGTTGCAGAGAGTAGAATGATTCCTGAATAAGCCGTGGGATGTGGGGCCAGGCCTGAAGTAATGGCCAATCAGCATTGTCGTCCCTTTGCCCCCTTATTACGGAGTAGTTATTTATAACGTCAACCTCATGGCATGCAGCAAAGAATGTTTGCATTTCTAGGTTCAAACGACCAGCCAATCAATTTGGGCGCTCGTAAGCGCCAGGCAGATCTATCGTTTGTCAGAAATAAAGAAAACGCAAGAGTAATTAATCACCTCAGCTTAACGCCTCATGATGGTCAGCAGCGACCGATTGACTGACAGGAATGAGTCTATGAGCGTGAGCCGAGAAGATGAAATGAGAGGATACTTGTCTACTCTCTACTCGGCCAAAGTCCGTGTGACGACGCAAATATCCCATCGTGACGGTCGGGTTATAGACCGAGAAGAAGGCTGCGTTGTGCCGGACCCGATCCAGTCCCTACTCCATGACCGGTATACTGTCCGTGAGGCCTGTGTTATCCATTGGACTAAGTAAGGGGATAAATAGAATAATCTCTTCAAGTACAGCTATAAAAGGTGATTGCGCCAAGGATGTGTAAAACCGCTCAGAAATGCGTCCGAATCCACGTTCCGCTTTCCCTACCATCACTTGGGTCATGCATAATCATGTTGCGGCGGTGAGTTCATCTAGATTGCAAAGGAAACCTAGTACTGCATATATCTCCTCCTTCCTCCCGTCCAATATCAAGGGAGTCCATTGGCTCAGCGTTTAATCGAGAGGACAGGTCGTCTTCCTACCTCTGTTAGTTTAAGCTACATTTCGTGACACGTTTTAGTTACTGCGTCGAGGTGTCTCTTCCTAGAGAAATTGGAGATATATAGAAGATAAAGTAATAATTTCCACCCAAGTAGAGAGTAAAAAGAGATTTTGTTATGATTGATAAAATACACTTACAATCTAAGAGAATGATCAGTCACCTCCATTGTGCAATGCATTGTCTAGTTATTGAGTAATCACTAAAGCTATTGAACGACCCGACACCTAACTTATACAAGTCGTGATGGTGTACATTGCAGTTTTGCTACTAGATATCTTCAACATCCAACTGTCTATCGAGACAAGAGAACACCTGCTTCTTTTTCTCCTCATAAGTCTCCTGGAGGACCTGCGAGCTGGACTTGTCGATCTTCGCTGCCTTCATGCATTTGACGCAGGCATCAAGTCCATCTGTCACTGACGCGCACTTTTTCGTTACCCGCAGGGCATTTGTCCCTTAAGTCAAAAACGCGCCCTGTGCAAGCATTATACATCTTGTTCCCAATGTCACGTACTTTTGGGGCTTCTATCAGCCTCTCAGTCTCGGCGCCACCATAACCAGACGTCCCCAGATTCTTGTTGATGAAGGGGATAAAGCTGCCAATTCTAGTAAAGACTGCAGGGGCTTGACCGCATGTCAGGCCTTGGGTGGTGTTCAAGATGAATGAGGAGATGCCGATCAACTCTCCTGTTTGCAAGTCCACAAGAGGACCGCCGCTATCGCCCTTACATACACCCTTTCCATTCCCACCAGCGCATACTATGGTGTCTCGATCACCTACCAGCGGCCTGTTCTGTGAACAAGTCTCGCGCGGGTGAACAGTAAGAGTGACTTCGGCCCGTTCTTTGACATCTTCCCCATTACCTGATTCTTGAAGCGGAGTTTGTTGGCCCCTTGCACGTTGGTTAGCATCTTTTCAAGCCAGGTCCGGGGGAAGGGAGTTTGGTCATGACAAGGCAGTTCAGTAAACTGACTGGCAGCACCTCAAACTTTTGTCCATCCATGCTTTTTTTTTATTTTTTTTTCTTGGCTATACAGCCACAAGAGACGACGACCGGGTACATGTAGGTGAGTAACTAGCACTTACCAGCCAACAGCAACTGCTTCAGAATCAGCTGTAGGGTCTGAGCCGTCGGCAGGCAAGACCGCATACTCAACACCATGACATTCGCTAATTGGGGTTTCCAACTTTAAAATAGCAACATCGTCGACCGCGATAGGCTTTGAAGGGTCTGAAGAGTTGAAGTCCACTTCTCCGTCACTAGTTCTTTGGACAGAAGAAATTGGCAAGGAACAACAGAATCATTGTGTGTTCTCAGCCATGTCGAACGAGGGTGCACACCAAAGAGCAGTCTGGCCAGCAAGAGACATGGAAGACGCCATGGGAGTTCATTCCTGCGTGGACCAAGGGACCAGGCCATCGGACTTCACTCCCCTCCATGTAGTTATCTGGAATCCCAAACTTTCATGGCGGTAGGTGGAGGCTTCCGCATCGCCGGAGGGACATCCATGGCCACGCCGGTGGTCGTGGCGGCCATTGCGGCATTAATCCTTGCCTTTTTCAACCAGACCATATGTACCAAGCTTCGGAAGAAATGTGAAGAAACGGTCCACTTGCACGGGCTGTAGACGAGCAGGGGCATGAGAAAAGTACTGACAATCGATAAGCAAGCCGATTTGGGAACGGAGAACTATTCATGAATCACCTCGAAGCTGCTGTGGGGGGAGGACTTGGACGAAGAAGAGGAATACAGCGCAGACGAGCTGAGAGTTAAGGCTTGGAAAGTGACCCTAGAGGCATTGCGCAAATAGACGGGGCGTCGAAAGTTGGACGGGGACCATGGCGATTTCTTAAGCCAGGGTCGTACCATATATACGAGGATGAATGCTTCGGCACGAGAACGGGTTCACGCTAGACGAGAGATGCTGGACTATCGAGCGACGGACGTGATGGTACGGAAACAGGCAGACGCAAGGACGGGTTCACGTTAGACGAGACCATGTTAGACTATACGGCGCTCTCACAACTAGGTACGTTACATTCTGGACAACGACGCAGTCGACTCTTTCTCCGACACCCACGTTAGGTCATCAAAGTAAAGATGCCTGGGACCTGGCTGGACATGTGTATCCTGCCAACACGCAAACACAGTCTGGTCATGCTCTCGTCGATCGTACTGGCAGTTGCTTAGTCTGCCTCGCACGGTCCTCAACAAGGATCTCTCACTACGATCTCGCTTGTCTTTGAACCTGCCAGACAACCTGCAGTACGCAAACTCCCTCACTCAGGAGACAAAGTCGCACACCTTGTCAGGCCCTGAGAGTCGACGCGCCTCCTTCCGTGGTCCCGTATGATGGATGCCCCGATTGCTAGGGCCGCCCCAGGCAAGGAGAGGTTTGCAGACGCCGTCACCATCCTCTGGCTCGAATTTTCTTCAGTCACTGTGAGCTGCCCGGCCGTGGCAACTCACACAACCGTGTAGAGTGGTATAGTCCAGAGGCACTGCTTGACATGAGCGCGTACCTCGGCATTTCGCAGGGCGTCGTCAATGTACTTCTTGTCCGGGATGAAGCTCTCTGATTTAAGCCGGATGGCTTCGGTGCTTATTTGGGCTTTCTCGTCGGAGCTCATCTCCAGCTGGCCGCGCCGTTGAAGAGAGGGGGGAGTCGGGAGGAAAAAGCTGTAGGAAAGCAGCGCGGTTGGTCGAGCAGCGGCGGTATGGTCGAACTCGTCTATCTCTGGGATCGGAGGAATCCCGTCTTGCGATCGAGAGAAGACTCTGGGTTCTCGGGGTCAGTCAAGATGCTTGCCAACACGAGAAGCTCACCAGGCGGCTGCGGCTAGCGAGCCACGAGCCATTCTGTCGTGCCGGCTAGACGACGAGTCGGAAGTGTTATGGCGTCAAGGAGTTTTCTCGAGCACGTTTGTTTGCCGAACGAGATGGTAGAATGATATGAAGCCCGCCAGGCAGTTTCCTGCCAGACATTTTTGTTTGCCTGAGGCCTTTTGATTGAATTTTTCGAAGGGAACTTAGGAACAGGAATCTCTCTCCCTCTCTCGTGGCAAGAACAAACTACCCGAGCTGGTCGACAAGGCTCCGCTGGACGCCCTGCAGCGCCTTGGCCATCTTAAAAACAAGGCAACCAAGCGGGGTGACGACTTGGTGATACACTGGCTGGAACCTTTTGTCGTTGGGCGCAAACGAACACTTGGGTTTGCGCTCAAGGGCAGGTCGACTGAAACAAAAGTCAATAGTAACTTGTGTCACGAACCTGACGCGACCGCGTAAGCGGGGTTAGTATTGATTACAGAACCTCACGGATTCGACCAAGTGGCCGGGCGACCGGCATGACTGCAGCTGGCACCTGCGATAGTCCAATCGGGCTAGTTAGTCCTTTACACTAAGTAGCCACAATCATGAAAAGATAGAGACGTTGAACCAATCGGAAGCCAGGTTTAAACAGGTGCACTCAGCCTCATTCTAAAATATATATAATGATAGACGTCGCAGCAAGCTTATGAGTCACAAAGAGAGCTACATCACACCGTCACAGCCCCATCTCAAGTAGGGCACCTGCCGCAGGCGATTGAGGGCATCGTCAGACAGGGGCTGAAGCGATAACCCTGACACGCGAGGCAACGTGAGTTTCTATCGGGCGGCAGGTGTAATCAGCTGGCCACTCTCGTCTACTAACTATTTTTATCGTTATTAAAAAATTTGCCCTTACATACCCTTAATATAGCTTACGAGCCTATCTAGAGAGGTTGCTGCTGCGAGCTTTTATATCCTTTTTCTTATAGACTAGGTTGCTGACTAATCAGAATACTAACTGATTGGTCTTCTTGCTGAGTCATACATCCTGTAGCTAGTCCGATAACCGCGAGGCCTCTGGCTAGATGAACTGCGAAGCTTCCTGCTAGTAAGAGAGTAAAATAACAAGTAACACACTTTCTAAAGTTACGTTTCAAGTTGAGTTTTCTCTAGCTGTATGCACTATAGAAATGGCAGTAACAGTACCATACTCATCACTTATAAGTGCATTTACAGGTCCTATTAGTTATAAGTAGAGGGAGAAGAAGATATGGCGAATCTTGGACGCATAGAACGCTTCTCATCTGGCTTGCTGCAAGTGACGAATTGAATCGACCAGAGGCATAGTAAAACAGGCTCTCTCTAAGATCAGGCATTCAGTGCGGCTTCCCACGGCGCGTCCCAATCTCTCGTCGCCCCGAGAAGAACCAGCTTCAATTCGCCGCTGCAGAGTCTTCCTCCTTCAATCCGGCGTTAGCCCCTTTCGGAGTGAGCCTTGAAGTGCTGCGAACCTCGATGTCTTAGTCCCGCGTCGTTCTATCTGCAGGACTGCAGGTATCTGCTCTACAAGTGCATGGAGACGACGTTGTGTGGCGCCGTTGTTGACTACTACGCTGTTTACCAGGCCAGCTCTGCTGATCATGGTGGTCTAGTTTCTCACGTATTAGAATGGACAATATTGTACCCCAATCATTGTACCCCAATTTCGGAGCTTCGTCGAAATGCTCACCAGAGAGGCCGTGAGCATCGTCGTATTCCTCTTCTCTACCATAGCCTGAGTACCTGTGCCAGGATGACACACGACTGGATTCTCGGCATCATCTGCCGTGATTTGCCGAGAAGATCCTCCAAGTTTGAGTGACGCCGACTCCAACGGGGGCGTATTCATATCTGATAGTAGCTATTACATCTGCATGCTTCTCAACACCGTTCTGCAGACTGAGCACAACTACGCTGCCCAACTGTTGATGGAGAACAGGTGTCTACACTTTGAAAGCGTAGCCACGCATCTGCTGTACAACAGCCAAGGCTGCATGCGCTCTGTATACATTACAATCTTGGTTGCTCACAATCCTACTGATCAGTTCTGCCGGTTGTACAAGGGCTGTCGTGATACTTTGGACGTAGGCCAGTAAAAGAAACAGTAAGTTACTAGTATGTAGTATGCTGATATAAGTTGTAGTAGTTTCTAGTCTACGAGGTACCTAAGCGGCACCTTGATACACACGTCAATATCGGGCAACGGGCTTCATGCGCTTCGGGCTGTCCTTCCTAGTTTAACTACTTAGTGCTGGATCGGGAACCATGAAGTAGGGAGGGTGTTCGTAACAGGATTCGCTCTCTTGGCTGTGCCGCTGGAGCATAAGAGAGCCGCCATATAATCGCCTGATAGCCTCCTTACTAGATTCCTGATAGGGTTGGAGGCAGTAATAGGGCTCAGCCAATCTGGACATCTACCACGGCCGGCGTGTTGGGTAGGGCAAGTGCAGCGTCGGTGTCAAGCAGGACGAACGCAGCTTCGATGTCTTCAAACAAAACGCCTCCTTTCAAGTTGACGGTTTAACATCTCTGACGGCTCCATACCGGCCCAATGCTGTTCCTATCAGCATGGTGACTAACACGTCCCAGAGCTCTTGTGTGACTTAAAGAGCGTTGGTGGAGAGTCAACCTATCTATAGACATGCTTTAAAGCGGGGAATAAATCATGTCGTTATGAACGGAAGTCGACATACGTACTATGTGGATGTGCTCGGTGAGGGCTAGAACAAGGTAAATTGACTCGTATAGCGACGAAGAAGAAACGGCGTGACGTCAAAAAGGACCATGAACAGGGATCACGGCACTGAACTCTATACTACGACCTCGATGTGCCGTGTCAGATGGGGAGCTGTGGGCTTGTCGAGGCATCATGGCAAGGGCCAGTGACGAATGAGGCGGTAGGTACCAAGGCATCACATATGACCAGCAGTTGTGCTCCCTACCCCTGGTACGGCCACTGACATTATTGCTGCCTTGGCCAGTGCCATCGGGACCGGGTCTCTACCACAGACCATTACCGTGGAAAGGGTCTACCACAGACCATACCGTGGAAAGGGAATAAGCAGGGGACCAGTGGGGCAACAGACCTCGGCCCCTTGATTCACTTGACTTGATGTTTAAGCAAGTTGTGCAGAAGATATGGCCGAAGAACATCTAGATTTTCGGCCGAGAGGCAGTCAAGTTGTTGTTGCCCGAACATGCCATTCGGAACATGCAAGTGCCGGGAGGTGTTGAAGCGAACACACGCCATGCCTCATGCCAGGTTTCTAGGTCGTGGTCTACCGCGTGTCCTTTACACAATAATGATATTTGTCCTGCCCTCGAGAACACGATAGGGCTGACCGTTTCTGTTGGAGAAGTTGACTCTTGCCTGCCAATACCAAGATGAGGCAACAACTTGGCCGGGTCTTATCGGGATAGGAATGCTAAATACAAGTAACACCGAACGTAACTGAGAATCGCCAATGTCCGTAAGCCCCTGCTGAGTTAGAGAGTGAACACAATTCTATGCCTGTGACCAGGCTGATTGGGCAGACGTGCATTTCCAACAGGGTCAAACCTGGCAGTCGTAAGTAATCATCTTCATATTCTGACAAAGAGGACCAGAAGTAGGCCTCGGTCGGGAATAACGCGTGCGCTGTCCAAGTGATGGAACAGAACTTGAAAGGCTCAAGCTGTGTTTGTTCCACAGTTAAGAAGCCAATCGGTCATCATTGAAGCCATAGCACACAAGGGTAAGCCCGTAGTTAACTGACAGAGTAGGACGTAGACCTAGAGTCTCATACCATGTAGGTCGGTCAGAGCAAGAAGACTAATGCACTGCTATATTGTTTTGGTGATAACACGATAACCGTCGGAGATGTGTGTGTGGATATCGACGCAAAGGTGGTGAGATAAGGGAAAAGAAGACCAAAAGTGAAGCGAAGAGACTCTAGCGTTCGCAACTCTCGCCATTGGCGCTCTTGGTAGTTGTGCTAGACTACTCCGTAGATTTCTCTTCCACATGGCACGTCGACCTTTCGCCGGCCTGACCCTGTCATGACTCCAGTTTCAAGGTTGTACGGCATGAGCCACTCCCACTCCTATAGTGAAATAGTGAAACCCAAACTCTACCAGAAATGATAGCTGGAAAGCCCCCCGGCTGTTGTGTGGTGTTCTCCCGGCGTCAACTCGACACCGGTGTTCGTCCGGAGTCCGGGCTCCTCTAGGCAACCATTGTGGCTCCAAGAGAGCCTCCATGGTTTGAGTAACCCACGAACAGTACCGAGTACATGGTGTTTGATATTCGCGGCGTCCCTCCGCGGCACGTGGCTGTATGTGGTGTCGAGTAGGGGCAACTGAAAGTCAACGAACACTGAACACTGAACAGTGAGCAGGACTACCGAGGGGTGGCAAGACAAACCGTGCATACAGATTAACACGGGATGTCCTTCTGCTTTATGCTCTGGTCGCTGCGGTTTAGAGGCCTACTGGACCGGATACGCTGGTATGATAAGTAGCCAAAGTCCACACCGTCGAGGCCTTCGCGTACTGGCATGTCTCCCGTCTCGCATCTCGCATCTCCCATCTTCTCAACCTTACATTGACTTGGCGGCAAGCCATGGCGCGCTGTCCGAGTAGGTCTCTGTCTACAAAGTACTAGAAATCTTCCTTTCGCTCATCGCTTATCGCCTGGTCCATACAAACGCCATCAGAACTTACGTGAGTTGCAACCCCGTGGTGAACATCTCGGATTGACAGGTCGGGATCCCTTTTGTGCGCACCAATATCATGCCCCCTCCCTCCCTAGGACGAAGATTGGAAAACGGGTGTAGGGCCGTTTGTCCCAGTTTGCTAAGTGACCGCTTGATTGGTGCGCAGCATAACTAGTTACCCACGAGATGTAACTAGAGTCTTTACCCGTTCTACGGATCCTTGTACTAACCATCTGTCATGGCCAAATAGAGATGGACCAACCGACATATCAGACGTCTCAGGCACCCCCGAGCATCAGGGACGTCCCTCAGAACAGCCTCCCGGTAAGTATATGTCTATTCAGGCAGCGTTTCCCGAAGAAATTCAGTAGCAGGTGCAGTGCTAACATGATTTTTTAAAGGTACCGATACAGGACTCATCAAGCATTCACCCACCGGAGGCCAGGAGGGAACAATCAGGTCACAGAAGAGATCATGTTGGAACTACTGCAACCTTCAACGGACACAGAATTTATGTCAAGGGTTTGTGGGTTTGCCCCTTCGCCATAACGTCCGGGAATCCCGACCATTACTGTTACCAGTATAAACTTGTAACACTAAGCCGACTCAAGCAACATTTAAATGTGATTCATCTTGAGCATAATCATAAGGTAAAACTCAGAACTGGGCGTCGAAGAAACGATCCCATGAAAGAGGAGCGGTTTATTCCGCAAGAAAAATGGCCGGCCTTGTCAAAAAAAATGTCGAAAACAGACGATCAAACTTGGTACAAGATGTTCGATATAATTTTCCCCGACTACAAGGGCATTCCACAACCGGTTGCGCCGGTTGCGCAGGCAGGGATAGCCGTTCCCGGGCCGAGGCAGAACGAAGGGATTTACCCTTTGGGCAATTATGAAGCTCAGAATGCGCAGGGAGTGCCGGCTGGAATGCAGACTTGCATTACGAGTCCCTTTGAGAAGAGCATCGACCAAGAAGTCCTTGCACCGTCGTCATTTCATCAACAAGGACAGCCTGGTCACTTGTTTTTGGCTCAGCCGACTGCACAAATTAGCCAATCTGCTACACAAAGCAGCAGACTTGGTCTGGGGAATGCAGGACTATTCGACCCTATAATGAATCAGGATAAAAAATCTGCAAGTTGGACTATGGTCGGTCAAACCGTTGATGAACCAAACCCACCTTTGGCGCCGAACAATTCTGCCCTATGTCCTCTGAGCCCATACTCGTTATCCATGAGTGATACTCAAAGTTATAGAGAATGCTATTTTTCACAAGAAACGACTCCTATGCCACCAACTGGTTCATCTGTCAACTACCAGCCCCCCATGGACCTTGGCACAACAGACTCGATGGCGAACCAAATGTTTTTACCAGAACTGAACGGAACCAATTGCCAGCAAGAGACGCCGAATCAGTTTGTCTGGAAACATATCGATCCTAGCTTTATTTTGAACGCACCACAGAGCCAGGATCAGAATCAACAAACTGCATGGCAGGCCCAACAGCAGCCGGAACCCATGTACCCTAATGAGGGAGATGAAGGGTGTCCATCGCAACCACACTCTTCTAGCATTGACATATATGATGATGACTCAAAGAACGAGATACACTAATATCTCCTTGGGAAAAAAAGGCCCCGAGTTCAATGTATCAAAATTGCAGTATCTTGTGCAATTTGTATACGTTGAGGGAGATTTCGAGGGGCCGATGTCGCAACTAGACTCTTCTAGTTGATTAAAACCAACACTCCGAATAATGAAGTACACTAATACTCTCTTCGACAAAAGAAACATTGATATCGATGCATTGAACGCATAATAGATATTACATTTTGACTGTGTTCATAAAGAATTCGGGGGGTATGTGTTGCAACTAACTTCTTCTTAGTTGATGAACATGAATACTCTCTGGACAAGGTCGAACAAAGTACACTTGTACTCTGTATCATTTTAAATATCAAAAAAAAAAAAATGAAAAAATAAAAATGAAAAAAAAAAGTGCTTGACCTTGCTGATAGGCATTTCAGACAAGGGAAGAAAGTACATCGACTGGCCTTTTGGAGTAAGGGATGAGCAGCCGACCTCATGGCTGTTCAGGTTGGACTTTCCGAGCACGGCAACCATGGTTTGTTTCTTGATGTCGCGGTTGCCTGTGTGGTTCTCAAAGGTTGGACGCGTCATGTGTTTCCTTCTTTTCTTTCGATCGAGCGAGGAGCTTGAGATGACTTTGCTTGAAAGGGTACACTTCTTTTATGGTTCGATTTTGCTCCTCGCCGTCTTTATTACCCCCTTTTTTTCGTTACCTAAGAAAACTTATTAGTAAATTGATATATATTTCTTTTGTGCATCATGACAGTGATTCTTCTTCGTATAAAAGGTCAGATAAATCATGAGTAGCCTCTCGCACCACCATATGGCACGTCATCTGACATAGATGACGGGACTTAAGGTTGGAGTAGACGACAAAGAAAAGCTTTTCTTACATTTTCACCTAACTTGACGGCGATATACTTTCAACCACCATCGACATGTCCAGGTAGACTCGGGCAATCATGCTGGCCTGGATAGAATCTTAGCATATCTCCTTATCATTGCTTCTGTACACCTTTTCTCTTGTTTACTCTTACGAGTATTGTATGCTAGGCATTGGATGCTTAGGTCATTGCTCGAGTGCCGTACGCAGTCGTAGGGACCATTCTGAAAGAGTCCAAGAATATTACAGACCGTATATCTGCTCAGAAGTTTTTATGCAAGAGAATTGCTCTTTTTGAAGCGGAAGCTTGAGTGACGGCTTTCATGAGGGTAATCCAGGAATGGACAAACGGTTGTCTAGTGTGGCAATGGCTTGGTGCTGACTTGAGGAGGACAACTCAATTCGACTGGAAGGACATCTCTGGTTCCCATAGAGTCCTGGAAACGTATTGCCAGATGGCCCATGGCATTTGTGTTCTTTATAAAAAAAGTCAGTGAGACTCTTCAGCCTTGTTTCCCGAACGAGGGCCTTGTATGACTTTTATCTGTGTAAGTACTCGAGGGCTAGACTCTCGTTTCGGTAGTTACGGAGGCGGTATTTCCTTTTTAGACATCGTGTAGAAACATATAAACAAATTTTTGTTATTTGGTATTTTTAAGTAAAGGCAATTCGACGTATCGACTTTGTAACCTGTAGAGTGACCTGTCGAGCGGGCAAGGATTGTATTTCCCGAGCATGGTTCACAATGCGACATTTCCAGACCGGTTTCCACTTAAAGACGAGGGTAGGACGGCCCGTTGTGACCGTCCCATGGCTTGCCTGTGGTTCGTTACGGCTTATCAAAGCTCAGGCAGAGTGACGTTGAATAGTGAGGCGGAACTGCAACTACCGGCGGTCAACGCGGTGCAAGGTGTTACAGCATGGTGTTACAGCACACAATGTTGCAGTAGCTTACGAGATATCGGTTCGGATGTGATTGTTGAATTGAAGGTGTCGTCTGTTCGGTCACATGGATGAGATGACTACCTGCAAACAGAGACCTTCTGGACCAATGGTTTTTGATACCGTACGAGACTATCCTTGAACTGAGTCAGTTGCGCTACAGACCCCTCAATATGAACTCTTTTCACACCGATGAGCTTTGAACCGTTACCGGATCGTCTGAGATGAGATATCTCGAAAGACTGTGAGGCTAATTATACGACAGCCGTCATCTCGTCTTGAATGCAAAAGATTCGACTGACCGTGCCCAAACATCCAGATGAATCATCACGATGTTGGCAGGGCTGTTGTTGGCTGCATTTTCCCTGGCGTCATCGCAGTTCAACCGCCAGCATCAAGGGTGCGAGATCATCAAAGATGTACCTCATAGCCCATGCAAAATACCAAAGGCTGGTTGAACAGATGACGATCGAGCATGACAATAATACTTCTCAATGATCCGGCTAGCTGCCGGGGAACCAAGAGACTCTGTGTCGGTGAGATGCTCTGTATAACTACTCAATATCAAAGTTCTTGACATCCTTGACCCTAAGGCGTCGAGTCTGTACCTAGATACCGGACAGACATTAGTTTGACTGAGTTTTTCGACAATGGGATTCAATCTGTCTCCCTAATGCCGAGAATGGCGCGACATGAAAACTTGTAGAGTACCTCGAAGCCAACCCCTGACTTGTTACTTGACATCTCTTGGCTTGGAGAAGCTTGTGAGACAGCTGCCTTATTGTAAATTGACAATCGCCGTAGGTTCTCGGCATGTCCGATACGGTAGATCTAAGTAGTAAAGGCTGCCGGACCACTGGTGTCGGCAAGGTTTAGAAATTATAATAATCCACGGCGTGATTTTTCTTTGTCCCGTTCGGGAACTCCGAGGATCCTTGCTCACTCACTTGACGACATGAAAGACCAGGAAGCGACAGACAGCTCGCCCGCTTGATCCCTCTTCTTGTCATGAGAACGAATGTCTCTAGGATGGTACGGAGTCCCGGCGACCCAAATTGTCTGGACAACGCGACTTTAAGGTCTCTATGCGTAAACAGGCGGAGCCAAATATGCCGAGTCCAATGCCAGCTGATGTAATTTCTGCCTTCAACCCTGGTCAACATTTAAATGAGGCAACAGGAAGCAGGAGTGGTCGTTCTCTGTCCAATTCAGGACATTGGGTGAGACGCGGCAGATTGATTGACAGACATGCATGCCAGCCCTGTTAATTTAGTATCCTGCCCACTCCGTACTTTGTATTCCGTACAGCGATATTGAAATCAAAATACCCGCGTGGCTTACGCTTGGGAAGTTGAGAGAACACCCAAGGATCCCGAGTTCGCTCAACCAAGTCTCTCGGACCCTCCACGTCCTCGTGGAGGAACGGGACTTGAACGGTTCAGCAACGTGGACAAGTAGTTGCTGGATCTGTAAACAAGATGTAGCAGGTGATGAACACGAAAGCCATGAGCACAATAACTTGAGCCCATCATGTGTTACCGGGTGACTATATGCAATCTGTCCCCTATCTTCCAGTCCCATCCAAGGTGTAACCATCGAGATCATTGTGCTGAACGCATAGCATACCCTCTGTCGTCTCGGTGTTGACAAGTTACAACTAACAAAGGGGTGTGTGGACTGAGGCCAAGGCAGACGGGAGAGCACAATTCCAAATTGCATCTACTCCAATTAGAGTTGGCATGCTAGGCCACCCTCTTGGCACATACAAGTATCTACGCGGGACTTTTCCCTCGTGTGTGTTGATGCTGCAGTACGGAGTAAACTTGATGGCTGCGTGGACACGTTAGTTAAAGCCTAATCGACCGTAACTCAAGTCTTCCGACACATCACAGGAGGGCAACGAGGGCTGTCTATTGGCTTGTGTAACTCATCCGGACCAAATACTGAGTACGGATTACGGAGTAGAAACTCGACGGGAGACGGGAGACATGAGAGATAAGGCAAGCGTCGAGCACCATTGTGCTCACAGAGGGTCGCAGCAGATGAAGCCCTGATTGATTCTGTAGCCTAGATTTTGGGGCTTCGAGGCGATGTGAGGAAAGATATTTACTCTGTCTCCCACCGCCCTGACTCGTCCGTCTCCTATCTTCCAGAGCTAACGCCGCTTTGCTCATATTGTTCGGTATGCACTTTTCCGGCTGGAAGAGGTTACTTCGGACGTTTTCCTTCTTCGTGACTCCGAATGAGGCGGAAAGCCAATTGCCAACCCAGCAGGCAGGCAGTTTGAATGTGAAACCTCTCACATGGATTACACTCAAGTCCTGTGGTACTTGAAGCGGCACGGAACGAGAAAGACAGCCTTAAAAGTGCTGCTGTTTCGCACTGTCCTTGTACACATGCTTTAAATCAATCTTCTCCATCGGAAGTATTTGCCAAGTGGCAGTTCATCTGACGTGAATCAATATCTCACCAACGGGATGTAACGCGAGTTCTCCAAATCGGTAGATCAAATATGCAGTCACAACAGAATTCTGAGTACCTTTCCAACGCATCAAATACCTCATGTGACAATCTTTAATCACACAATGACCTCACAGCAGCCCATTCATTGACAATGATAAACTGACACAGTATCAGCAGTTTGGTGACACTTACGGAGTACAGAGCTGACAGAACCTTGGACAAAAACACAGTGTTACATTCGGCGGGAATTGTGAAGAGGTCGATACCGCCACGGTCTTGGAAAAGTTGCCCAATGCATCAGGTTTGCAACTGGGGTGGTTTGAAGGCCCTCGGAGCTGGGTTGATGGCTATATGCCTCCAGGACATGACGTGGTGCAAAGGAGGGGATTTCTGAGCAGCTCGTATGTAAGTCGTGAACAAACCAATTCTGGCCTGACGACGTACCACTCACAGGGCGATATCGGATCTGTTGCTTTCTCGGCCACAACATCCGGCTCAGCCGGAGACCCAATTCCAGCCCCCAGATGGCATATAATGGGCATGAAAACCCTGCCCGAACCATCCTTGGAAGAGAGCGGCACAGTCAGACGTACAAGTAGAACGTCTTTCGAGCCTATCGGGGGTTTTTCCAGACGCCAAGCGCATTCACTTGAGTCTCAGGCAACCTTGGACCACCAATATCTGAGTCACGAAACCCGACGGCGATGGGCATGTCCTTTCGCCAAAATGGCCGGGACAATTCAACACCCTTGCCATAAGTTCTCCTGCCCAAACATATCCCGACTAAAGCAGCATACGGCGCCATCACCACGAAAAATACAAGAATGAGAAAGACAGCCCTGCAGGTCGTATATTCTACGATGCGTATGAGGTGGGGGTTATCACGGATGGACAAATGCAAAGGATAGCAACAAAGATGCCGGCCAATGTCGTCGGAAGTTGGAATAATGTATTCCGCATAATCTTCCCCAATGACACTATCCCAAGCGATCCGTATGTAGAGATTGACGTCCCCGAAAACTTGTTGCCCATACTGAATTACATTTTGCACAAACTTGGCCACCGATACGCGCAGAGTCTGCCGACTACACGTGAAGAGCTGTTGAACGGTGTCAAGGCAGACTTTATTGTGGCAGTGCAAGAGCCGAAAGCTCCCACACCGTCGTCAGATTGCCAATCTAAAGACGATCAGTATGGAAGCTTCTCCTTTAGCCAGCCCGTTGCACAAGTCGAGCAAGCAGGCTTGGACCAGAACACAAGCGCCGCCACACGGATGTTGACCGGAACAAGGGGGGGGGCCGGAGTAAAGACCGAATCGTTGCCAACTCGGACCAACGTTTCGAGAGCAACGTTTCGTTCCCAATGGACATGGGCGAGTCGCCGCAGGGCAGTCGATTTACCGTCGGACAAGATCCTCAGATACCGGCCACGAGAGTTACACCAAACAGTAATCCGGATTATGGCCGACTTCCTGTCGTACTACAGCAGCTTGCACAACAATCAAACGGATACAACAATATGGAGCGGCAATCAGGCTTCATTTTAGGCGGTGAGAACTTGACACCCTTGCTGCCAATGTATCCTGATGACGCAACACAGTCTTAGTTTTCAGGATTGATCGTGGCCAAGATAATCGAGACGCGCCACCTTGCAGTGTCATTACGGGACATTGGAATCAGAAACATCGCACCAAGTTCCCTTCCCTACGAGGCCCCCGAAAACACACGAGCGGAACAAACAATGCCGTCTGAGCACAGGCAAAAAACATCCTCTGATATTCCAACGAGCGCCTGGGATGGCCCATGCTCTGAAAACTTCTCAAAAGTTCATCTATCTATCCAGGCCCAAATGGTCTCCCCTTTCGTTGAACCAGGGTACTCGAGCAACACCAAAGCTTCGCCTGACTGGCACCACCATTTGGGATTTCGGAATAGTCACAGCACAGTAGGTACGCCCTGCTCAAAGATCAATCATCCAGTGTAGATATAGTTGCTTGGTTTTGGCACCGGATTTCTCCGCAGGGCAGCTAACTAGTTAGTCGCCGCGAGAAGAAGATAGCCTGGGCGGGCCTCACAATCTCCGACGGACAGCTGGCAGTGTTTAATCGACAGACTATCGTACTCGACAACAGGTGAAAACATTTTTCTTAAAGTCAATCACTCCAAGATGACAAAGGAGCCTCCGTGTTGTCACAGATATGAGATCGTGGTGTGATACCACCTCTCCAGACTAGATATTTCCCATGTCGAAGCTTATCGAAATCGTGTGGTCAAGGCGCTTCCATCATAACTAAGGGGAAGATCATCTGGGAAAGCGCAAAGGTGAGATTAGCGAACGACACTGTCTGTCACAAAGACTAACTAGTTAAGTTACATTATTCAACGTCTAGGTACGATAACGTCAGATCGGAACGCACTCTGCATGTTCGGAAGAAAGCATCTGCAATTAGAAGTCATGTGAGTAAAGCCAACTTTGACAAAGCACAAGGATGTTCAGAAGCCTCTATATAGACAGGTGGTTGGTGGATTGTCTTGTAGTTACTTGGCCAGGCTACATGATTGAGTATTTTGCAGGGTGCTGTAACTTCACTGCTCAAGCTGATTTCCCGGAGCGAAGAAACGATATGTTACATGGTTGGATCAGACGGGAGATTCTCGTGGTCGCATGATGGCTGCCTGAATAAAGGAAGACAGGTCTCACTACTGACGACTGGCGGTTGCTGAACTTGGCTGAGAGAGTAACTAACTAGTTTCAGATGCGCAAATAGTAGAGGAATCATGTTGTACGCGACAATCTATAGTGAGAATGGATACCGTGTAGAGAGAAAAAGAGTATCCTAAGGCTATTGTCTAGTGTCGTCTTTGACCTTCAGGTCACTTCGCATCCAGCGGCCTCGGAGTTGTCGAGGCCGTTCTGCTCGACGCCCTCCAGCTAGCTCATCCCCGAACCTCCAGCTTGACACATATCCACTGATTCACTTGCAAGTCTTATTGTATTACTGGGGTCCTCGCTAGCAAAATTGAGATCAGAGTGATCCACAAGCGCAACAACGTCGTTTCGCCATAGCTTCATTAGCTTGGTAAATTAGCCCGACTCTTTGCTTGCTTTGCTGCCTTGCCCAATGATCCGCATTCTGAGATGCCGGATTGACTTCGTTCGAGGATGGCGTGGTATCGGGTCAGGTTGGGAGCCAATTCTACGCATGAAATCATAACTCTTTATATCATAATCAGACCGTACCAATGGGTAAACCAGTTATATGACCAGAGTTCCGGTAACATACGGAGTAGATGAATGTGTCAACACATGCCTTGTTGTCGTACACGAGTTTCTCTGACGCAAAAGCCTGCAGTTCCTGGAAATCCAAGAGCACCATTATACGGAGTACAGCTTGTATTTTCGACCACAGCCGCACTTCTAGGACCATTCAGTTCGAGAAACTTGTTGGGTATGATGGGGGGATGGTGTTGTGTAGATGGAACCATCAACCCTTCAAGCTCAGTACAGTACGTATTTGGCGATCGAGCTATTCCGGCGCTTGAGAACCATAGTAGCAATCAGGACCCGCCCAGGGCTAAGTTGAAGTTCATACATCCTTGAACGGCCTGTGCCAGCCACGATTCGTAACAACCAACACATCCGGGAAGTATCTTTTCTGTGTTCCTTGTCAACCGCGGATGCTCAACTTTTGCCTCCCCAAGAGGCAGAATATTGCTTTGGATTCTTTGCAGCGCTTGGCGGTACTTTTCAATTCCTGTCGAGTACCAGTAGGTCAGGCCCGATTCATACTTCTGGAGCGCCTTCAATCCTATCATTGTCTGTGCCATAGCTAGGGAAATGCCGAGGTGTTCCAAAGATGCTACTCAGCACTACATTGACCCGAGCGATCCAGGTTGTCTTAAGCAAATCTACCACAGAGGTCTCACTCCCCAGATATCGATTCCATGGAACGATTCCGGGTTTCCATGATTCCGTTGGCCACTTCATAAACTCGTTGAGGTTAGACTGGTTCTTCCTCGAAGCTGTTCCATCGTCTCTGAGAGTTCTTAGCGAGGGGTCCAAAGTGTCTTGAATCTTGGAACGTGACCATCCGACATGGTATATGCAGCATGTGCTCGAAATTCATTGGTCTCATGGTGGAGTGAGATTTTTGGGACTTGACTTGTGCACCGGGCACTAAATGAAGTTACATTCGCTCATCTCATGGTGGGATCCGCACCGCACACAGTATTCTCACACAGTCTACAAACTCTACACACTGTATAAACCAACTGAAGCTGTGACCAAATCCAAAACAAACAACACAATGTCCGCCAACACCAGTCGTCTCCTATACTACTGCGACCATCTTAGTCCTCATGGCCTTCACAGCCCGAAAACCCTCCACTGGTAATGCTGATTTGCCGAACCAGCTTCTGCGACAGGCACTGATGAGCCTGACAATCAATCCGAGAGTCTCTAAGCATCGTATCAGTAAGCCGGCACAGCGAACCCAGCGGACACAACAGAGTAGATGCAAAGTCAGCCGAAAAATCTACCGACAAGAATCGCTTCAACTGTGCCCTGCACAGCGTGATCGCGCAGTCGCCATCTTCAACAAGCTCGCAGGCATTAAATGTGTCGCGAACCGAACACCAAGCTTATGTGGCGTTATCAACGGCGAAATTAAGCTCAAATATCCTCCATATAGATTCTGGCGACTCCTCGAAGACTCGTTCATGCCACCATTAATAAGAACGGACATTCAATCACTACGAGAAAAAGTCATTCAGCACATAAAACTGCTATATGATGCTCAGATTCCCTATGCTCCAGATGTGACAACTCTTGAAGTTGTTACCAAAATTGCGAATGATTCGCTGGCGCGACCAATATACAGACCATTTATTAGTCAATTCTACTTTAATGTGGATCTTCACGATGAAATGATTCCATGGGCCGACCGAGGGGCAACCATGATACGAAACGTCAAGGCGCAGTTTGTGGTCCTCGAGGTAAGGCCGACGTCTGCTGCTTCATTGCTAATATGGATTGGGAATAGTTGCTGACGCTTCCCTCGTAGTTGCTAGCTGAGCTATCAAATCCAGATCCCTCTGAGGTCCAGAGACTTTCCCTCGGCTTGGAAGCCAGCGTTGTCGCCAGAGTACTCCGGGAATGTTCCCCATCGATCAGACGTAACCAGGTCGTTCGACATGTCAACACTTATTCTACTGAGCTTGGCCAGTTTGTGCTCGATTTGACTGGGCAATACCTGCGAAGCCTGTCATTCCGCAACGGCCCTTCTATGTTGCCAACCCATCAAGGGTGCCTCGACCACTACAATACCGTTTCTCACGTACTACGTTTGATTGACAATTTCAACCAAGGTGAGCGCTCAGATTCGGCTCACGCTTTACCCGCAGGCAATGTTCCCTCGGAGACGGAAATCCTTCGCTATCATCGTGTAGCCTTGCTGGTGTTGCATGCTGCTTTACTTGTCCACTGCTATGCGGAGGCCATCACGGTCATAGCATCGTATGGGTTACTCGAAGCAAGCAAGAGAAACACTATGGAGTCGTATACAACCAACGAGGACTTGACATTGGTTACGCAGGCATGCCAGACGGCAGAGAGAGAAATCCGTGAATTGGCCGAGAAGGGAACCCAGCTTGATCAGGATATCATGTACTTCGTCCGAACAGACAGTTGACTGTTTCCCAAACACAACGATTGCTGGATTTCCCCAGAGAGCACGTGAACATGCTGCTTGGACGCGTCACTAGCCAGGACTTTAGACCGTTTACTCGATTTCATGCCAGTCAAGGGCGTACCTCATAACACCTTCCAGTCTCTACCTTTTGTGTTAATATCTCGTTAGGTTTTGGATGATAGCTGCATGCCGTCTATAAGAATTTCAATCCTGGGGAGGTGTGTGTCGTTTATGGCGCGGAAAGGCGGTTTCATAGGGGCTTATCACAGGAAAATCGGGCATCACACCTGGGCCGTACATGACGAAGCTGTCAAGTCTCGATGCAGGATCAGTCCACGCTCAAGACCTCAGCTGCTACCCGTCATGAAGAGTCCCTGGGGTCTGACCGATAAGACCTTGATGCGCGTTATGTTGACTCATGTTCATGTCCTGGTGTAACCGGATGTCACAAAGTCTGCACCCCTGACTCTTGATTCCCGTGAGAAGGTGATATCGACTGCATGGCATGACAAGAGCTCCATGCAGGACGGGTTCATCCAGACATTCCATGTGAATAGCAAACCCGTTATCCCGCATGGCCTCTATAAGCGGAAAAGAAGAGCGAAGGCTGTGTGTCTACATGCTATGCATTTCGGCATTTGCTACTATGCGACACGTCATTTATTGTCTTGGCCGAGTCAACCTATTTGCTGTCCTGTCAACCTGTTTCAACCTGCAAACAGGTCATGCTAAACTACTTCATGATCTGTCAAGAAGCGAAAATCCCAATGACGCCCCCCTGAAGTCACCAGCCCGCCATATGCACGCATGACTCGGCCAAAGTAAGCCTACATGTTGTTGGGACCCGAGCAAAACTTTTGCATTCTTATACGTCTGATTGAATATCAGAGCTACAATGTACCCAATAGTTACATCCTGACCGCCTCAAGATGTGCTTCGAGTCATCGACTTACATAGGTCATAACATGATTGTGGTGCTATTGCCTCTACAGAACGCACAACGACCCTTGCCGGCACAGATTAGATGGCATTCCAGATGAGCCCTCAGGGTAAAGTTGAAGTATATAAGGAGCATGAATATCTTCTCTAAGACAATACCATCATCTATTGGTACTCTTAGTTAGCACATCTCTGTTTTCGACTCAGTATTCAAGTTCCATTCCTGCCTTGCCACAAGCATCTCAGCCTCTGAACCGCAGTCATGGGTGGGAACAACAATTCGCACAACGTTATCAACGGCAATGGCAGTATTGTTCAAAGTTTCAGGGCGTGGTCCAAGCCTCTAGATCTCAAAGCTGTAAGTTCTATTATAAGACGACGGCGCATTCTTCGCGCACGTGGGCAAAGACTGATGATAATACTAGCAACGTCGCAATGAGAAAAAAGACCCAGAAGACCCAGCCAGTGAGATTCACGCCCATCTGCATTCTGCCACTGAGGATTACTTCCACTCCCTGTTCGGCTTTCCTTGGAGTGAAAAGGGCTCTTCCCCCCCCGGAGTGGGACCAAAGCGGCCATCTGGAAAGTCTTCACGAGTTTGTGAATCTTCCCATTGACAAGCCGAATCTCATCAATGCCTATATCAAGAACAACATATCTTCCAAGGTGCCTGGATTTTGTCGTGAAGCCATAGAAGACGACATTCACAATCTGGTTCTAAAGTTGACTCAATCGCTTCCAAGTCAGGGCTTCTCCAAGACCATGTTCACCAAGACGTACAATGACGCGGAAACCAAGACGGCCATCCAGCTGGACTTCTGCTTACACTTTACCGGGGCTGATGTTTCCGACAAACTCGGCGATGCCAAGCGTCTCTTTTTGTATTTCATCGGCGTGGCTTACAGCATTTCCCCGTGGCTCAACGGCATGGGGCCTATCTTTCCACAATCTCTTGGCCACGGAAGCTCCAAGACACTATCCATGGAGCGTCGGATGTAAATACATGGAGATCCCGAATGGATACTTGGCATTTGGAAAAGGGCCATGTCACCCGAGGCACGCAGAAACCGCTTTCTCATGTTGCTCCTTTTCTTGAGACAAGCTAGCCCAGGGGCGTGGTTTGTCTCTGTGCAATTTTCCCAAGGTCCTGGGGTTTTTTTACTAGGGGGTTCAACGCGAAGGGGGGAGAGGAATTTGGAGGAATGTAGCATCTGCGAAGATGGGGCTGTTTTTTTTTCTTCCTACTTGTAGGTTTTTTTTTTTAAGGCCCTATTCTTCCGGATTGACACAGTTTATTTTCGTAATTTCCATAGATGGCTATATAGCAATTTAAGACATCTTCTTACTGATATTGTGTACAGCTGCTGTCACCCACTTCTTTATCTTTCTAGAGTGGCGGAGCGGCCCATATCTTTTGCAGCCAACTGACTTTCATTAGAGCAATATTTTTGTTGATAATTAGTGGAATATCGTTTGCCTAATTGATCTTGAATGGATTTGTGTATTAACTGTAGAGATGATGGCTGTTCCCTACTGGCTTACAAATTGCGGTATAGACACCGTTATTGATGATCAATATGAGCCATTCAATCTTATGCGAAAGGAAATCCTTGCAACTATGGACCAGGAACTACTACGCATTGAACTGCAGCACGACATTCAGATTACTAAAATCATCGGAGATACATGGAAGTCAAAAGGAGTGTGGTATTGGGCCTGTCTAAGGTCTATAAATGGTTGGTTATTTATCTTTGACGACCATATTCTCCCAAAGTTTTCCGGGGCTAAAGGATTGGTTGGGGACCAAAAGAAGATGTCCGTCTTCTGGCAGGAAAATGCCAGTCATTATATAAAAGCGAAAGTTGCCGATGAGGAAAGATACCAGGAAGAGCTTCGGTCTTTGTTCAAGACGACTAAATAAAGAAGCGGATTGGTTAATAATCTATTTGTGTCAGTCCAGTCTTACTTCGTGTAAAATGGTCCGTACAATTAAGATATACATAATCAATCATTTCCTGTCTTTCTTTGCATCATCGATGTTGCTATCCTTTCCCCGGACTCTCCTGGCAGCGGCTCCTGGCGAGATGAGTTGGGATCGGATCTCGGTCTTGGGAAGTTTGAAGATTCGGTACTACTTCAGCCTCGGCTATGAGAGGAATGAACTCCTTCAAATTTTGGTCACCTGCTTCGTTGGGATTTGTCGGCTGTATTGGTATACTGAGGATAGGACGTGAATTTGATAGTAGGAAGGAACTTTGCGACTAAAGCTTGACTTGAGACAAAGTACGAGTCTTTGTGATGGAGAGCCAAAAGACACTCTTGATCTCTGGGCAAAAGCATAAAATGAGAAGAATCGACAAACGGTCTAGGCTATTACTTCTCGGAGCATGCTTTCTCCGATACTATCATGAGATTCCTCGGCGAGATACTGACGTCAAAGATGGGTATAATGTCAATCGCCTCGCCCTCCTGTTCTTTGAGAAACCAGTAACGATCTAAAGCAACCAGGCTTTAAACAACCTTGCAACAAAGCACACTGAACGTCCACAGGATGGCGATTTGACCCTCATGGTCTGCATACCGCTGCTCATAAGATTTGAGCTCCGTGGCCGAGAGTTCATCGTCAGCAATGTTCAAGCAGCGCATCGCTCTCCGTGCAAAACTAGTAAAGCTAGCGGTGTCTTGTTTTCGAATTCCCAATACCTGCTTAGTTTCGTCCTTTGCGTATGGCCTGATTCCCCTGTCGTGTAATAGCTTCTCCAGGATTGCGCGGTATAGACGACGCTTGCTGAACACAGACGTCTGTTCCAGACTACATCCCGAATCTACTCTTGCCCAGTTATTTGGCGCTTGGCAACCCGTCATGAGCGCGGTGGCACTCAGCGTGACATTGTGTTTCCTCAACGCAGTGCTGATGGGGAATCCAGCCGGGTTGGCGGGAGATCGAGGAATGATATGGTTATAACAGCATCCAACTACCGCCAAAGCCTCGATACAGGGCACGGCCGCAAAGTATCTGAGCATGTGCTCTGATAAGTTCCCACACGCATGCAGACCGACGAGCATGCAGCTTTCCCCCTGTGCCCAGTCTTCGATCATGGACGCCAAGGCGGAAGAGCCATCAATCCACTGGACCACTTGCCTCAGTCTGTTGTCTGGTATGCCGAGGGACGTGGCAAAGGCTTGGGATCCGGCAACTTGAGACTCACTGCCGTCAATGGACAGGCACCGCAGGGAGGGGAACAGGCATGCGAGGGTGATGGACAAGTAGCCTTGGCCGGAGCCCATATCAACAATGCGGGTGATGCCCCTTTTCTGGCAGATATCACGGATATAGGCAGCGGCAGTAGAGACCTCGGCGAGCTTTTTAGGCTGCATGCGATCTGCCAGGACTTCTGGCAGAGTGATTGTTGGGCTTGGGCGCTGTGTGCGAGGCAGAGCTAGCATCTTCATCGTTGCCAACCAGTCGGTTAGAGACTCCGGTCGGCGTCGAGCGAGCTGAGAGTGTTCCTCACAGTAAACCGTCGCCGACCCATGTTCTTCACCGATGCTGTCAATGAGATCTTGCTGTGCTAGCCGATGATGCGGCCACGCGGACAACCACTCTGTCCACTCCCGCGGCAGGGCCTCCCAGGCGTTGTAGATCAGAGCATCGTTCGCATGAATGCCCCCCGTGATCTGACGGACGAGAGGAGTTGCAAGGAAGTGGCAAAGATCGGTGGTATACGTGTCTATATTGTCATACGAGCAGGGCAGCTGTGGCAGCGTCATGCCGTCAGAATCGAGCAGACATTCTCGCTTGGCCATCCCCCTTATCTTTCAAAGGCAGGCCTCCTCGGTGGTCCGGGAGAGGAAGCAGAAAATGGATAAAGAAACGCCCGTTCAAATCACTGGAGCGAAACTTGTAGAGTAGTTAGCATCATGGGAACTTCAGTCACACGAGATGGGTGGCTGAAGGAACTTAAGTTCCGGCTTGATCAAAAGTTTGCAACCAATACGCTTGCGAGCATTCGCCGAATGAGGAAGGAGTGGGTCTGCAAGGGTGATGCCTCATTCCTTAGGACTCAGCGCAAGAGTACGCATATTTAAAGCGCATAAAATAGCCCAAGTATTTGACACTGGTACTATCCTCCATGCAAAGCCTAACGAGTAGTAAGTAGAAAATTATCTTGCCAATAGAGCTACAACGGTGCCTTGCTCTGTGAGCCCTTCCTATACAAAAAGTTGCCCTCTCCCTCCAACAACGATTGGAAACGCGTTTATGCCAGGCGGCAAGTTGCAGATTGCAAGTTGCAAAAGGCATGACTTCGCCAAACCACCATCATAGATTCTAACGCGCAGTCCTCATCCTTCCCACAATTTTCACATGGGGCAGATCGAATTTGTACTCGGATATGACTACTCTCCTTTCTCGAGTTTCAGCTGCTGCTGCACTTCTCTCACAATCGTCATGAACTGGTGCGCACTAATAGCCGTCAAGATGTGCCACCAGCCATGCAGCTCGAAAAGCCAGGCCCAAGGAAGCCCGACTCGCTCTCTCAACGCCCTCAGCTCCGCACAGTACTCGAGGTCGATGTTCCAAAGGGCGTATCCGACCAAAAGAATGACAAGGGATGCTTGACCTCGATACCGCCACCCGCTGCACTTGTCTTCTGGGAAACTAGGGACTCGCCAGAAAAAAAGGTAATAACCCCGAACTGTTATCAGACCTATTGCGATGGCGAATGCTGTTACGTGGTAGATGATCTTCCCAGTCCAGATATAAAATGCAGAGAACATGGGGAACACAACAGCCAGGCTTATGTTGATGAATCGATCATAAACCATCGACCGTCGAACCGTTAGTATTCCTTGGAGGATAGACCAGGCCAGTCCCAGCATGGCTAGCTCATCGGCAAACTGGAGGGCTTGTCGAAGGCTTGCATGGAAAACAAATGAGGCGAAGCCAAGACTCAGAAGAGACAGTGACATGAAGTCCACATTTGGCTTGAAGAGGCCAGAGCTGCCAGGGCCGTACATGTGACAAAAGGCGAAGTAGACTAGTTGGGCGTCAGTGCATGCTCATCTCATCTCCAGAGTCGTGCCCTGCTTCCAACTTTTCCCACTCTTAGCTTGAAAACTTCAGGGTGCAGAGGGGGTCCAATGTAGTCGTACCATAGGTCAAGTTCGTCAACGAGTTTATAAACTCGGCAATATATACCGTAACCACAAAGTCCTCTTCGCAGAAACTGCACGCTAGTTAGCCTTTCTCTTCATGTCCACCATGGCAGTTGCAGTGGTGTCTTCACTTTGCCTTGCTTGTGGGCGGACTCCAGGCTCCGGATAAAGCGTATTGGTCTCCGGCAAAGTGACGATTATGGTGCCCCATGGTGAAGATTATTGCCTCTCTCGGAGTTTTGCGGTTGGTGTTGACCGAGGGAGGGTACGGAGACGACCGAATCACAACCAAAATTGTTCTCAGGACGACTATGGGCTTCAATAGCAATAGCACAGTCACATCTAGGAACTTTGGAGATGACGCATAAGAGAAGGAAACGGCCATGCCGCGTGAGGGGGTGTTCGCACGTGATCTGTATTCGAACAGCGGTACGAAGTACTCCGTGCATGCAGCATGATTCTTTTAATCATCTGGTAATGTTACCTATCTCGGCTAACGGTTGCCAGCAGAAGTTCTTGAACCGATCTGGGTCACGCGACATGTGTCTTCTCCATAACAATATTCTTACATGGGTCGATGCAGAGGGCTTTCAAGGACTTGTCAACGACGCTGGAGGACGAGTTTTGTCGTGAATGAGGGGATGGTGCGAGAGCCTCGGCAGTTTGCAAAATTATACACGAACTGTATAGCCAACCGTCTACCTCTATCACAGCTTTGGGATCGGGGTGGATATTGAAGACGCAAGAATGAGTTCGTGCTAGATTATTATGCCCCGAAGGAGATTGGCGAAATAACTGCTGAAGGTACGGCTGTGCCAAGATCTAGCTGGTGGCCACATGTAGCTATAGACATTCGACCACTGTCGAGGTGGTTTGGTCGCGATTTGGCGTGGTTTCGAGACTTGGAGACTCGGAGACTTGAAGAGGGGCACCGTTTGCTGGGAGAGATGGTGTGTCACATTGACAACGGGAAGCAGAGCCCGGAGACCGGGACCAGAGCCGAAGACGGCCAGCCAAGAGCAAGCAACCAAGGGGCATAAAGTGACGAATGACGCAGAGCGGGGGTGTCGGATGCACGTCTTGTCGCTTGACGATGCTTGTGGCCATGTGGTTTCAGATTCTCGGGGATTGAAGATGGAGCCCCGCCTTTCCGCCTTTTGCTTTTTTACTTGGAAAATTGAAAAATTCTCATTGGTCCGGCTGTCTCAATGCAAACCCAAAACGGACTTAGAGTGGATCGGGAGTGACATGGCCGGGCCGACGACGGAACTCTAGACACAAAATGTCAAACAGGACGCATTTTTAGTTTCCTGCAACTTCATCGTGCCATTCTTCCAGTCAGATCCAACTACAATTGCCCTCGATTCCGCCCCCAGGCTCCTTGTCTCGACCGACACAAAGACAGCTCAGCATGAGTGCCACCACTGCTCCCAACGGCGTCGACGTCGCCGGTCGTCATCCCGTCGCCGACCCCTCCAAGGTCTCGAACCCGTACAAGCCCGTCGGCGATTACATCTCCAACATCTCAAATTTCAAAATCATCGAGTCGACGCTCCGAGAAGGCGAACAGTTTGCCAATGCTTTTTTCGACACAGGTGCGCATACATCTTGAGCCTCCCGTCGCGAAGCCGCTGCTGCTGGTAGGGCGCACAAGACTAACTGGCAACTGACTCATAGAAACCAAGATCAACATGTCCGTCCGGCCAACCCGTCCATCTCACCGACGATCGCTGACCACGCAACAGTGCCAAGGCTCTCGATGATTTTGGCGTCGACTACATCGAGCTTACCAGCCCTGTGGCTAGTGAGCAGTCCAAGAAGGACTGTGAGGCTATCTGCAAGCTAGGACTCAAGGCCAAGATCCTCACACGTAAGGATTCTCAAGACACGCACTCTTTCAAACACGGTATGGAAGGCTAACGTTTTCATTTCTTAGATGTCCGCTGCACAATGGATGTACGTGTCCAGATACCATAATTGCTGCACTCACATCAGGCTAACCAAAATGAAAATAAAAGGATGCCAAGGTGGCAATTGAAGTACGTCGTTCCTTTCCACCTTCTATAGATCGACAAGACGTAATTAATCGCTGACTGTTCCCCAAGACTGGTGTCGACGGCCTTGATCTCGTCATTGGCACATCCCACTTCCTTCGAGAGTACTCGCACGGCAAGGATATGGCCTACATCACTCGACAGGCTCTAGAGGTCATCGAGTTCGTCAAGTCCAAGGGCGTCGAGGTCCGATTTTCATCTGAAGATTCCTTCCGAGTACGAAACCACTCCTCTGGCCACGTCCATGTACCTTCATCGCACAGAAGCCCTGGCTAACCCTCTGGCCCAACTATAGAGCGATCTCGTCGACCTTCTCTCCTTGTACAAAGCCGTCGACAAGGCCGGTGTCAACCGTGTCGGCATCGCCGATACCGTTGGTTGCGCTACTCCCCGCCAAGTATATGATCTCGTCCGAACACTCCGAGGCGTCGTCAGCTGCGACATCGAGACACATTTCCACAATGACACTGGGTGCGCCATTGCCAACGCATACTGCGCTCTCGAGGCTGGTGCTACCCACATCGACACCTCCGTCATCGGCATCGGTGAACGAAACGGTATCACCACTCTTGGCGGGCTCATGGCCCGTATGATTGTCGCAGACCGCGAATACGTCATGGGCAAGTACAAGCTGAGTAAGCTTAAGGAGGTAAGTTCTACTCACCAAGCTGGCATTGCCCGATTCAAGTCAGAACTAATGTTGTGCTGTCAGATCGAGGACATGGTCGCCGAAGCTGTCGAGATCAACATCCCATTCGTGAGTCTTTGTCTTGCCTCGAGCCCGATTCGCCTCGTTTCTTTGATTGTGTGGTACTAACAGTTTGACCAGAACAATCCTATTACTGGGTAAGCACAACGCCCATCATCCCTTTCCAGACGAGATATATCCACACATCTTGGGGTAATCAGCCGTACTACTCTTGTGCGCTTTTCATCTCTGAGTGCGCGCTGGCTGCTATGTTCCTTCCCGCCACCAGTCGCTATCGTCTCCGTCGTCATTTCATCCAAAAGAATTGAACGTCGGCGCTAACCTCGATAGCTTCTGTGCCTTCACACACAAGGCAGGCATCCACGCAAAGGTAGGCATCGTCATTTTCGATCCTTATCATTTTAACGCATGCCTCTGGGTCTGGCCGTTTGTGCCGCCATCCATGTTACTCGATTGTCTTCGTTACAATGTGTGCCCAACTACCTCCATGGCACTAACATGACTCCAGGCTATTCTCCAAAACCCCTCGACGTACGAGATTATCGACCCTGCCGACTTTGGTATGACGCGTTACGTCCACTTCGCTTCGAGGTTGACTGGCTGGAATGCCATCAAGACTCGTGTCAGCCAACTCGGTCTTGAAATGTCCGACGACCAGGTCAAGTTTGTGTAAGTAGCCCGCGATCCAGGGACTGGACTTGTGTGTGAAAAGAAGAGGTTGTACTGACAAAAGCAGCACTGCTAAAATTAAGGCTCTTGCCGATGTCCGACCTATCGCCATCGACGACGCCGACTCAATTATTCGAGCATTCCATCTCACCCTCGGTGAGCACCCTGAAAAGAACATGGACGCCGCCGCCGCTGCCATACCCACTGCGTAAATAGCGCGGCTTCACGGGGTGTAGTAGTATTTCATTTTGGCATGTTTCAGCGCATTTTTGATAGGCTGTGCCGAGTGCATGAGTAAATTGCCCGTTCAGCACATGACTATGGTTTTCGTCTGCTTTTATCCGTTCTTTGGGGAGTCGGGTTCCGGTAGGACCCGGAAACAAAAAACGAGTTGATTGCTTTGATAAAGTGTAGGCAAAGTATTGGGGTTGGATTCCAAGGGGTCTTCTGGCTAGAATATATGGTGGCCGATTTTGCCGAAAAGCGTCAATATAACGGTTCAAGTCATAATTCTTGTGTGTAATAAGCGTGACTCTGGTGAGAAGAGAAATGGAAAACGCTTCATTCTTGTCAACCAGGGTTAACGTTGTTGACTGAAGCTTTCCATGCACGGTCAACACTGCGGTCATGATCATGGCGCCTGCCACGTCATACAATAGGACCCCTGGATACGTTTTGCTATTCAAAACTATGACCTTCCGCTTGATCAATACTAATAAACTAACAGGCAATATGGCCCGGGCGAGAGACCGGGGAGGGCGGTTGCGGTCGACTTCGAACCTGTTCGCTCACCAGGGTGATAGTCCAGGTTCTCGCTTTGAGAAGTGTTTGTGCACACTAACTTATTACCCCCGAGGCTATCGTCGCATTATTGCACATGGTGACTTGGTCATCTTCCTTCTTTACCCAATATGCCTGCTCGAGTTGCCAAAAATTTAGATACGTCGTGTGTTGTAGGACTTCGTTTCCCAAGTGACATGCTTTTGGATAGCCGTATCGAACCTTTTCGTCAAACCCCTGACGCTATCGCTGTGGTCGTGCAAGAAGCAATCGGGGACGAGTCCCTCTGAACCATCATATCACAACACTTGCATGTAGAGCAGTAGTGGAGGGAGTACTTGGCCTTGAATTCCTATTAGCTACTGCCACGATCTAGACGCGTATTTGCCTACCTTGAAGCCTGATGAGTTGGAGGATATCCTGCTGTATCATAGGATGCTTCCGCATGCGCGTCTGTCAACCGGCAGCCGATGAGGACCAAAAAAATACGAATGAAGCGTGTATTGGTTCCCCAAGACCGGCGTATCGCAGTACGGGACTCAATCACCATCACCTTGCCGCTCTTCCATATTCTCTCTCGCCCAAGACAGTCGAACTTTTGAAAATCAGGTTTCCTTGCTGTATGTAGGCTATCACGAGTATCCTACAGCCCCGTGCGTTCCTTGGTCATGCCACGATACATTCATTACATCACACCACTCATTGTCTGTACGTGCGGCATATCAAGCGGCACATCCGACGGGCTGTGGCGTGTTGTATGATGGCTTATATGCGGGGAGGCCGAGGTCGTGCAAGGTGGCTGTGGAAAGTAGACGAAGAAAATGAAGATGATGGCCGTTCTCTGTAATTACCAGTACCAACTGGTCCAATTAGAGGTTTTTCTTCAGCTCGGAAGACCAAGGTCTACGATGTCAATGCAAGTATGCCCAGTCTCACGGCATATGCGTATGTAACTTCCCGGGGACAACTTTACAGTTTGCTTGTTGTTCTTGTTGGCTGAGCAAGATTGTTGCGTACGAACACGACCAAGGTTGCCTCGTTGTTCACTCTACATCAAATGATATCTGAGCTTATTCGTAGTTTCAAGAGAGTAGCCTCACTAATTACACCCAGCTCTAACTCAACAAAAGACTCTCTATATGGATGGGCCTCTGATTTCACGCGCAGTGGAACAGACTTGCAGTCTATGAAAAAAGTCCAGTGTTTGAGACAACTGTATGCAAAGTTGCGTGCGCTAGCCAGCCAGCCGATCTAGACGACTCAAGCGCTTGCTGGATGTTTTGACAGCCTCGTATTCTTTGAATCCTAATGTGATCTGTCAGTATAACAGCCTTGTTCCCAACATTTCAAATTACCCCCCGCATTATGGCTTCATGCCGTGTAGCCCACCCGCAAACCTAATGAGTATTGAATATGAATCTTGGGCAGGAACAATCTCGGATATTGGGCAGAAAACAAACCTCCAACCATGCTACAAACCCAGGGAAGAAAAAATGCACGTAGCTGGAGTCGAAGTGATGTTGATAGAGACGGACATTGTGTATAAATAAGGCAATATCTGACTCCCATGAACCCGATGGATGTCAAACCACCAACCATCTCAGATCTTCCTCCATCTCAAGACAACCCCACAGATTTACCAAGAGACCCGAATCAACCGCGACAATGACTCCCGTGGCCCGTCTGTCGTCCATGATCCTCGGCCTCGCCTCTTTTGGCGTGGCAAGAGGCCTGGCCGCTGCAAACCGTGAGGTCGTTCCCGGACCAGGTTTGCCCAGTCTAGCCGAGCTCGGGATCACGTCCGCGGACCTTTACAACATGGGAAGACCTGTCGAATGTAAAACAGACTCATTCTTTGCCTTGTCCACCGAGCGAAGATCTATGACTGACAGATGTACACACCACAGCTTCCATGTCAGACACGTCCTTCACTTCACAGTACGGCGCCAAGTGTGGCCCAGATGGCGACGCCTACGTCGACGTCGACGACATCATCGCTTGCTATCACTACCTCCGCAGGCTCAACCAGAACTGCGTGGTCCCGGACAACCATAAACCATCGTACTTTTGCGTCGCTGGGGCCGGAAAAGTGACTGGACAATCCGTCACGCCACATAGCACTTCTTCGCCATGGTAAAAAACAACACAAAAAAAAAAAGAACCCTCTCCACGTCTTAGGGTCGACACCTTACTAACTGATGTGTAGCCGAAATGTGGCCAAGACGGTGCTCTGGACCATCGACCACTGCACTCGTCCAGACCGAACTGTTGCCGGTACGTGTTGCGCTTCGCTGTACGTGAGAATGGGTAAATAACATTCATTGCTGTAGGGGTAGGCAAAGCCTGGGGAAACGGCGATCTGCTCGTTGGGTCTTTCAACAAGGACTATACACTTCACTGAGAGGTTCAGTCACAGTGCTGAGAGTGAGAACCGCTCTGGCGGTATAATTCGCTGGGTTGTCTTGTTCTTCGCTCCGGAGCTGATTGATTGGGCTTGCTTGGAGAGTAACAACACGGAACGTTGTTCTTTCGAATGATTTCAGGTTACAAATGAAGAAGAAATCTTCACTGCGCTTTTCTTTCGCTGTGTCTGATGACTCGTCAGCATCTGGCATCTTGGCCTGGATCCCATCTCGCTGCCAAGCCTCTGCCAGTAGTGAACTTGTCATCTTTATTTATTTGAGTTAATTGAATTCATTTCGTACATTTCGACATCTACCCATGCTTATCTACACACGTTGACTATGATGATGATGCCAGTCTCGTGAGACTCCGTCAGGAAACACGCCTACACTGATTCACGTGCCTTGTCTATTTGGTGTTATTGTATTGTTGTTTTTTGGGGGAGACAATCTGCGGAGTAGCCTGCGGAGAAAGTTACGCTTCTGCCCATGTTGGACATGATGATCGGCGCCTAGCTGTTCGTAGGCGGGAGATGCTGGCAGTCACGGAAATCCTTTTGTCAAGAAGCGTAGGGCAGAGGGGGGCTCGGCGACTTCTTGTAGGAGTAGAAGACCTTTGGTCGCCTAGGCCTTGGGGAAACCAGGGAAAACAGTATACTAGTTGAATCGAGGCGTTGTATCTTAGCCCACTCTGAGCTCTTATCATAGACATTAGGCGGTTGAGACGGAAACGTGTACGACAAACGATCCTGGTAGTCCTGCATTACACACTATCAGATGGAAGCTTGTACAACGAACCCGAATCTTAAAACTGCATATCCGCACGCACCAAGAACAAACAATGTTGATTCAGCTCAGTAGAAACCGAAACGCCAACAATTCGTTATTGCTTGCAGTGCCTTTAATCAAGTTCTTCTTAGTACTCTTCCCTTCACGCAGGCCGCGTTTTACATCCTAATCAAGGGACACGGTAACAACAGCCGCTGCATCAGTTATTCATGCTCGATATTGTTCAAGAAGGCAACGAAAGCCCCGCGATCCACGTCTGTTGACAGCATACATTGTCGTCTTCAAGAGTGAACCAGGGCTGCTACGATGCACGACCGGCGTAATGCACGCATGAGCACGAAAGGCCGAACCAAGAGTTAACTTACGCCGTAGTTGATGCTTGTAGAAAGGAACCAGACGCTGTAGCCTCAGAAAGGGAAGATGCTGGATGAAATATACTATGACTACGCGAATGTTTTCCAGACGTCGTTCCGGGCTCTTGGTCGTTCTTTGTCTAAGTTAATGGGATTAAGCAGTCCAAGTCAAACGTCCTGTGGCAAATGTCTCCTCGCGTGTAACAGTTCGAGGTCCCTACATGACATGACAGCCAGACGATCTTAAAGCAGTCGGCCGAACCTCATTATGACGCCGCGGCCGGGACTAAAACTAGATGTATCGTCACCAACTTCGAATGGCGCCGCCCTCGCCCTCGCCTGCCTTGTGTGCGGCAGCATGCCATAGTTACATGGTTCAACTTAAGCAAGCCCTGGTACCAAGGAACCTAGTCTCGCTGCAAACGTTGTGCTTGTCCCTCTGCATTGACGGCATGATGTATGTTCATGCCGTGTCCGCTTGCTAAGCGCTTTACGCCACGGGCCGTCTCGCGTAACTACAATACCGATCATCCGGCTGTTTACAATTTCATGCAGCTTTTGGCCTGAATACGTGCGGTGGTACGTAAACATGGCGATGCTTTAAAATAATTTGCCTTGGAAAGCGAGGGACATGGCAGTATCTGTGTGGGCGTGACTTGCTGGAGACAATAACATGAGGCACGCAGAGACGACGTGGCGCTTCTTGGGCCGATGCGTCCGGGACAACTTGCCGTATGCCGGTGAGGTCAAGGTCCAGATCTAATAGGCTTTTCCGGCGAGTTTTTTTTTTTTTTTTTCGCTGTTCCGTGACTGTTGTGTTACTGTCCTCTCTCGTCTGGTTGGCTAAGTGAGTGTTGGTGCTGAGATAAGAAAAGCTAAGCCGCCCCTTTGGTACACCACGAATTAATTATCATACCCTTCTTGGAAGAGGTAGGTGACTAACATTAACTAGTTACAGTCCTGGACCCTGGACAGATCTTATGGCCATCGCAGGCTTTACGTCGAGTATGTGAGGACGCCCTGGATTGTACGGTATTCATCTGCATCTCCCCCTTTCCTTGCCGCTTGTTTCGCCTCGCCGACAGACTCGGCAGCCATCAGATAGATAGTTCAATATGGAGTAGATACAATGTTTTCATGGCTATCTATCATAGGCACCACAACCCTGGCTGTGGCGAGCCGTCAGCCGTTGCTTGTCTGTGTCCAGCTCTCTTATGAACTGAAAATGCCCGACAGGAGTTTGTTTCTTCGTATCCAATCGGAAGCATCGCTCTTACAAGGTAGCTGGCAGTCGCCGACGTGTGCATCACGCATGATAACCAATGCGATGCCTGATGTGTGTGACTGTAATCTAATACGCCGTGACACGAAGTGAGAGGAGGGCGAAATGACAACGCGTCTTGACACGTGCGCCAATTGGGGAGACTGCTCTTATAGCTCGGAAGTTCCTCTTATCTCGTGTCAAGTTGCCTTTCTCGCTGCCTCTTTCCGCCGCGACTCGCTTTCATACTCTCATTTTCGTCGTCACACCCCCCCCCCCAGTCTGCATATTGGATGGAGCCTGAAAGCATAGCAGGGACAGGAAAGGTATGTAATCCCACCCTGATGTGTTGCTATGAACTCATACCAAACAACAAGCAAGCGTCAGTCGTCCGAAGACGAAGACTAGGATAACCCAACAAAAAGGTCTCGCGTGACACGCCCGCTTCCCCTTCTCACCCGACGAGATCGACGACCAATGTCAGGAATTCATTGACTCGGTCGATGAAGATGCAATCTGTGCATTGGCTTCTCTCTACAACAATCAAAAGCCATGCCGTATCGCCTCCCGTCCTGCCAGCGGTAGTTTCAACGTTTGTTTTTTCGTTGAATTTTCCACAGAGAACAAAACCTGGGTCGTGAGGATTCCTATTGAGCCAGCTATAAAGGACACATGGGCCCAGGTTCAGAGCGAGGTGGCTACAATGCAGTAATTAAGCTGAAATGAAGTGCAAGTTTCCTTCCTGTCTTGCACGCCGCTGACCAAATATTCACAGATACGTACAACGTCACACAAGCATCCCCATTCCTCGCATCTATGCACATGGGCGAAATGCCAAACTAATCAAGAACAGCTCCGTAACGCAAGCATTCCTAATTCTTGAATATATTCCCGGCCGCTCTCTCAAGATTCAAGATCTCATCGACAGCGCTGAAATGCACCGGAAGAGCTTCTACGCAGAACTTATCAAAGTCCTCAGCGAATTGCGAAAATTGGAGTTCCCAATAGCAGGGTCATTAATGCCAGATCCAAAAGGTGGCCCAGAACCTGTTTTTAGCAATACGCTGTCTATGGCGTCAAATGAGCTGGAGGTTAGCAGCCGAAGTGAGGTAGTCTCATCAAACTTTACATCGACGACCCATTTTGTCCATGACCAGTTCGAAATATTGATGGAAACATATCGGTTGCCAGCAGTGTCATTGTCCCGTGTGTAACAAGGGCTGCTTCTGCAGGGCTTGGAGTGAAAGTAACTCAATTGTATATAATAATTCACTAGGGTCCAAAGGTCATACTGGTCCAAAGGAAGAGGTTAGTAGGAAGGTTAACTATAAATACACGAAATAGGTCCTCTAGGCCCTTTGAGGCCTTAGGCAGCTAGGCTGACCGAGGTCTCAATATCGTGTTACCTTCCTGTAACCTTCCTGTAACCTTTGTCTGCTTGTATTACTAGTTAAAGGTTGTAATACCTTATCTCTAATTCCTTTATTAACTAATGTTTCCGTGTAACACTAGTCCCCCTCTTCTTTAAGCACGTTCTTAAGCTTATTAAAGCTATTTATACCCTATTATTATAGGGTTTATCTAGTTAGTTTTATTTAAATTATTAAAGGAGAAGCTTTACGCCTTTTCCTTTAAAATACTTATATAGTTCCTAAGTCTAGTATTTCTTTGCTAGCTACCCTTTCTATTTAACTAGATATTTGATATTATCGCTAGATTTCTAGAAGTCTTTAATTAATTCTACTTAATAATCTTTAGCTTTAATTAGTAGTACCTCTTTTAATATTTACTTAATATTAGGTTTCTAAATACTAATATAAAAGAGCTTAATTAATAAAATATAAAATAAATTATAAATTCTCTAAGTCTTTAGTAGTATTAATCTAATAGTAGTAGAGGAAATTACTTTAAATACTTTAAATAGTCTAAGTATCTTTTTATTAAGCTTCTTTATAAGTTACTTAGTTTTAATATTATAAGTATTTAATATAACTAACTATTTCTCTTTATATATAGGTATACTTTTTTATTTTTAGTTAGCCTATTCCTTTATTCTTTGTTAACTTTATTTAAGCTACTTTTTTATAGTTTTATAGACTTAGTTTATCTAATATAAGTATAATTAGCTTATAGAGTTATATAGTAATCTATCTATAGAGTTATATACTATAGAGTAATAACTATAGTTAGTATAAAATAGTAATAATCCTATAGATAATAATATAATATTATTATATAGAAATTCTATAGTAAGTAATAAGTCTTTCTAATTTATTATTTTAAAATTAATAAAAGCTTAAAGGTAGATTTTTAGAGTCTAATTTATTCTTTCTATCTAGCTATTAGTCTATAAGTAAAAGGCTATACTTATTTTACTTCTAATTCTAATAAGTTTAAGAAAGTCTTTCTAGAGTTTTAATATAAATTATAAATCTTAGTTAGATATTATATCTCTTAGTACTCTATATAGTTACTAGTAAGCTTATATAAAGATTTAGATTAGATTCTTAGCCTTTTTTCCTTCTATAAGTAGTAAAATAAAATACACTATCTTTATAAAGAAGTTAACTATTACCTAAATAAAGTTATATCTATTAGATAATAGTAAGTCTATAATAAAATCTATTGCTACTAATTACTAGAGTTTATAATATAGCTCTATAGGTTATAAGAGCCTATATAGTATATACCTTAGGTTTTTATTATATTAGTATTCTAGGCATCCTCCTATAAATTCTTAGACTAATCCTTTAATACTAGACTACTAGAAGTTATATATAATAATTTCTAAGGTCTTATTTATACCTATATAGCCTACTACCTTAGTATTATATTTAGATATTATAACTTCTTGTTTTAGTCCTATAGGTATCTATAAGTGTCCTTTTTAGTATAATAGGTTATCTTTAATTATAATATATTTAGAGGGCTTTTTTAGTTTCTTAATATAAGTAGGGTTCTCTTTTTTTAGGGTTTAGACTTATTAGATAAATTTAAAGTTTTAAGCTATAGTTATAATACTATAAAGCTAGTCTAATATTAGTAAGGTTATTAGTGCTTTTATTATTAATATTTCCTTTATATAAGCAAAGTGTTTCTCTTATAAAACTATTATAATTAGTTAATTATTAGTCCCTTCTTTCTTAGGTTAATACTATAATAATTAGAAGAGAATATTAGCTTTTTTATTTGCTTTCTCTAGCCTATAGTTTATTATAAACTAGTAACCTATAAGTTCTTAGGCCTATTATACCTATTATTAGTTTAGTACTCTAACTATAGTAAAATAACTTAGGTTTTAATAATTAAAGAGAACTTTAATTTAAAAAGCAGCTTTCTCTAGATACTAATACTAGCATTTAAAACTATCTATAATAGCTAAAAGCTCTTTATTATAAATTTTATAATTTATTTCTACTAGAAATAGTTTTCTTAAGTAAAAGGCTATAAGGTGCTATTAGTTATTAGAATTTCTTTATAATAAAATAGCTTCTAATATAAAGTCTAATATATTAGCTTTAACTTATATTTTCTAGGCTAGATTAAAGTATAATAATACTAGTACTATATAAAATATAGTTTTAAGTTATTTAAAGGCTTTTTATATTTCTTTAGTCTATTTCTAGTCTTTTTCTTATAGATAGGTTAATAGTTTAAATATCTTTAAGAAATCTCTAATAAATTACTAATAGAAATTAGTAAACCCTATAAATTTCTAGATATCCTTAGCATTTCTAGGTACTTTCTAGTTTTATATATAGCTAACCTTACTCTTAGATATTAAAATACCCTTTATTAAGATATTAAACCTAAGAAATTCCACCTTTATAACTTTCTAGTAGTATTTCTAAGGTACTATAGCAAGATTATACTTAAAAAAGCGTAATAATATATCTTTAACTATAGTATTATATTTCTTAGTAGTTATTATATAAATAAAAATATTATTAAGGTAGATTAAAATGCCTATATTAATTAAATCTTAGAATATTCTATTTATTATAGCCTAGAATATAGCTAGTATATTTATTAATCTAAAGAATATTACTAGATATTTAAATAGGCTATATTTATAGTAAAAGATAGTTTTCTATTTATTACCTTTAGCTATTTATACTAGGTTAAATCTAGTTTTTAGGTCTATTTTTAAAAACTATTTTACTTCTTATAAATAGTCCTAAAGTTCTTAAATTAATAGTATTAGATATTATACTAGAATTATAACTTTATTAAGGCTTCTATAATCTACTATAGGTCTTAAGGGATCTTTAAGGTCCTTCTTTTAGATAAATATTAGAGAAGCGCTATATAATACTTTTAATTTATAAATCCTACCTATTTTAAGTATCTTATTAATCTAAGGTTAAAAAACACTAAGTTTATAGGCGCTTATTAGAAATAATAGTCTCTAGGGTAGTATTTTCTCTTTCTAGAGTTTAATATAGTAATTCTAGGGCTAGTAGTCTAGTATTTGTAATACTACTTCCTCTAATATAATAGAGATAAATTCCTAGAATTCTACTAGTACTATTTCTAGCGCTAGAGCTATAGTTTCTTTTATAGTAGTAATATAAGTTAGTATTATAGGTTATAGGGTCTCTAGGCTGCTATAATATTTCTTATAGTAGTCTAATGTAAATTATATTATATTAGTATCTAGATTCTATAGATTTATAGGCTAGTGTTATATTATCTACTAATATAGTAGGATAATATTGCAATCTATTCCTATAGTACCTAGTTTAAACCTTATGCTAGAAAAATAATCTTCCTTATATTATAAGATAATATCTCTAGAATAGTAGCAACTACTTAAGTTATTAGCTTTATTATTAAAGGCGTAAAGTGTTTTCTTATATGTTCTTTTATAGATTAGTAAGCCTAGTTATTTTACTAATTTAATTAATATAATTAGTAAGAAACTTTCTCTATCTAATAGTACTCTTATTATAGTTTCTATTCTATTAGGTAATATTATTATTATAGGTATAATTAATTAGATTTCTAATCTTAGCTCTTCTTTTTATTATCTTTTAATACTAGTAATTTTGTCTATTATAGGCCTTTTTCTAAGAAATAAGTTATAAAGGCTATTTAAAAATCTAAGTCTAACTTATTAGATATTATATAACTACATTTAGTAGAGTCTCTAGTAATAGCACTAATCTTTGTTTATTTTACTAGAGGTTATTATAACTAGGTCTTTTTACTTTTTCTTTTCTTATTTTCTTCTTTATTAGTTATAGCTATAAGCTTCTCTAGTAGTACTAGAAGTATATTACCTTCTTTATTCTTTCTAGTAAAGTAAGCAATTAGTCTATAGTTATTCTATTTATAGCACTAGTAGTTAGTCTTTACTACTTTTCTTTTCTTTATTAGGTCTTTATTAATTCTAGAAAGAGTATTATAGATTAAATTCTATTTCTTCTTCTATTCTAATTTACTAGGCTTGCTATCCTTTAATAATTTCTTTAATAGGCCTAGGGTTTACTTAAGGTAGCTTTAAGTGTAATAGTCTAACTTTAAGCGCTTTAAAGTTAAAGTAGGCATATCTTTTTCTAATAATTTAAAAAGGCCTAAGTTAAATAATATATTCTTATAAATTTACTCTACTTCTAAAATAGTATTAAAAAAGTCTTTGTCTATATTAGAAAGGCTTTCTTACTAGAAATATACTAGTTAAGTAATTTTATTAGGTAGGGTTTTAGTAATATAAGTCTATAGAGCTATTCTAGACTATTATATAGTATTATTAAGGTCTATTAGTTTAGTAAGATACTAGGTAGTATTACTAGTGTATTTAAGCTTAGTTATCTTTCTATAGTTCTTTAAGGCCTTAGTAGTGTCCTTAAACCTTTTCTATAGAGCTACTATAAAGGCTTTCTATCTATTAGATATCTTTAAGCTTCTTAATTACTTAGTTCTTTGCTAATACTAGATTTATACCTTATCTATAAGTAATAAGCCTACCTAGTTAATATAGACTAAGTTAGTTAGAAAGCTTTTAGTATATAAATCTATATAAGCAAGAACTTTTAACTATTATAGTTAAAATTTACTAAAGTCTTTTCTATTATATATAAATAGTTTATTTAATTAAACTAGATTAACCTATATACTTAACTAATTTTATAATAGTATTTAGGCTAATAATACAAGCTATTTAGGTTCTTAAAGATAATATAAAGGTTCTAGTAGATTAGAAGGCCTTAGGAGTCCTATAAAGAGTAGGCTTAATCGCTTATTCTACTAAGAGTTATTATTATTACTACTAGATAAGTCTCTAGGGAACCCTAGGTTAATTCTAGTATAATAGGTCAAAGGTTTTAATAGGTAAGATTTATAGTAGTTGTCTCTTATACTTTAGATATAGGCTGTCCTTAGGTTATCTTCTATTAGAGGTATCTATAGTATTATAAAGGTTCTAGCCTAAGGTAATTAGGTCAAGTGTTATAATATAGCTTATCTTTCTAGTTTATCTAGGGTATATTTAACATTAATTAGTTTACTTACTTTTATTTTTCTTATAGTGTTCTTAGCTACTAATTCTATAATAGCTTATAGCTTTTAAAGTTAGGTTTAGGTATAAACATTAAGGTTCTATAGACTAATATATTAATAGGCTAGTAGTCTAGTAATTTACTATTCCTCTTACTAGAAGAGGTTATTTATAATTACTTAGATTCTTATAATTTCTTATTATAAGGCATTAATAGTAATAGAGTTTTAGACCTAAACCTCTTTAAGCTAGTTAATTATAGCTTACTAATTAGAATTATTTTACATATACTAAGCGATTTATCTATAGATATTACCTATAAACTATTAAGTAGCTAATTCTATAGTAGACTAGAATCTATTAAATTCTTCTTAACTAGTTATAACTCCTTAATAAGCTAGTCCTATAACTTTCTAATATTTGCTATAGACCTCTTAGTAGTATCTTTAAATACCCTTAAGATTATAGTAATTAAAGGCTTTTATATGCTTAGCCTAGAAGTAAATCGCGTTATAAGCTTATTAAAGTTATATATTTAGGCTTAGGATATTATTATATATAGCTATTAAATAATTAATAGGTTTTACATTAATAGAAAGGTCTAGTGCGTCTCTTATTGCAATTTCAAAAGAAAGTAAGTAAAAAATAACTATCTAGAAGTTATTAGTAGAGAAGCTTACACAAGCAGGAGTTTTACTAGTAGAAGCTATTATAATAGATTAATCAATTAGCCTCTATTAGTTGTTAAAGTAGTCTAGGCTATTAGTAGACAAGGTAAGTTTACTATCTAATTAAAAGTTATTATATAGTAAGAGAATAAGATAGATTATATTATTATTCTTATATTCTAGTAATAATTCTACAAAGAATAAAGAGTAGTCTAATAATAAGAGATTGTCTTTTTTAGCCTAATAGTTATATAGTAAAGCAGCTAGCTGCTTCCTTAAGTAGAAGAGTAAAGATAATTCTAATAATATAGATAATAAATTAGAGAAAGATTTAGGTTCTAATTCTAATTCTAACTCTAACTCTAACTCCTCTAAAGGCAAACCTTCAATTAGAGGGGTTTTAAAGGTATAAGAGAGTGAGGTTTCCAGAGGGTCTAAGGTTAAGGTTAGGCTGTTAGTCATGTGACCTTATAGTAGTAAATTATTTGTAACAAGGGCTGCTTCTATAGGGCTTAGAGTGAAAGTAACTTAATTATATATAATAATTTACTAGGGTCCAAAGGTTATACTAGTCCAAAGGAAGAGGTTAGTAGGAAGGTTAACTATAAATACATGAAATAGGTCCTCTAGGCCCTTTGAGGCCTTAGGCAGCTAGGCTGACCGAGGTCTTAATATCGTGTTACCTTCCTGTAACCTTCCTGTAACCTTTGTCCGCTTGCATCACTGGTCAAAGATTGTGATACCTTATCCCTGATTCCTTTGTTGACCGATGTTTCCGTGTAACACCGTGAGACTGCAGAGCTTGAAACCTTCGCATTGGATAGTCTCGGACAACACATTCATCAATTTGTTGGTGACGGCCACAATGATGGCCCGTACCTTCTTGCTCATGCAGATCTACGATGTTCCAACATTATCATTGACGATGAGCTTCACATCCAAGCCGTCATCGACTAGGACTGGGCAAATGTCGTCCCCAGAAAGCTATTCACATTACCGCCATGGATCACTGGTCATGACCTTGATGCGATAGCATACGTTCCGCATCGCATGATCATGACAGATTTTTCCCATGTGCTGCGAGCCAAGCAGAAGGATTCCAGTTATTGCAGAGAGGCTCTGGAAGAGCTAAATATTCAAGAGAATTTGGCACTTTCCTCGGCGCAAATCTTGCGACATCCATCATGTCTTATTCGCGTCTATGACAAGTTCATATTTCCCAAACTTTTCAGGGACTCTCGGAGCGCAATACTTTCGAGCTATTTTCAACGCAACAAGACGAAAGCGATGAGCGTGCGGCAGCGGGTGTATGAGTCCATGCAATACACTAAGTACCTACGGGAGAAGGGCGTGCTGCGTCCTGATGAGAACATGACCTCGACAACAGATGATATTAAAGCTTGGCTTGCCAAGGCGCGCGCTATCAATCAGCAATATGAATTTAGCCCACCTACTAGTTGAGCCGAAGTTTCCAACCCTCCGATATCAGAATTGATGTGGCCACCGCTTTACCCGGGAGCAGCCAGACAACCACATCATAATGACTCTGGATGGCTGTGATATTGCATCATGCCTCGGTGATGATTGTCACAGGCAAGTTTTCTCAACTTCCCAGAATTGCAGCCACGCATGGCTCCATACAAATTCGCTGGTGCCCATATGAATGTCCAGGGTAAAGAACGTGCCACAGCAATACCCAAGCAACGAACCACTCCCGAATCAACAAGCTACGAGGGTGAAACATTGTACTTGAGCAGATAACTACTCCGTACTGTTGGCCACTACTTAGCGAGACCGCACCCCTGTTCAGTATCAATGCCGTCCTGGGGTTTGTCAAGCAAACTATAACTATCAGCACTTTGTTTCAGCTCGAACATGTGAGTTTCCCCAGCCAGCCTAGATTTCAAGGCAACGCAAGACATGGCCACTGCCTGCCATGCCAACAGAAATATTTGTCGCAGCTCCAGCGTGCAGCGTGCAGGGTCTTAGAATGTGACCTATCGTGCCTCGGGAAACATGGCTGCAATCCATAAATGCAACAGCTTAACTAGAAACCAACGAAAGTGCGGCGTGCAGGAACGGCTTTGAGACTGCATATCCGTGTTGGTTCAGTCATTTGCATCTACACTACTTCGTATGTCCTCCCTGAGAAAACAACACTGTGTGCTAGATCCAAGAAATGACCTGGCGGTCTATATAAAGCCTAAACTAAAGCCCATGCCTTGTAAAGCAAGATGTTTGTTTTATGATAAATCTACGAGCTAGGGATAATAACACTAGAATATTGTCGAAGTTAGTGGCTGCCTTGACTCCATAGGCCAATGATTACCTAGGCAGTTAGTGTATCGTGGCAAGGCTTCTCTGAGTCCATTGTCGATCATTACATTGGTGTTCACCAACAGATGTACAACTACTACGGAACTGAGTTAGAGACATATACTGCGACACCACATTTGCTGTACGGCAGGCTACTGCTGCATAGATTTTCATAACCCTAGGAGATGGTCCGGCCAGGCATCTTACATACCAGGCGGGGGGAATGGCAACCGGTCGATCTTGGAGTGACCAGCACCACAAGACCGCTAGTTACCACTTTGTTTGTCCCTATTGGGTCCGTCACATTATGTCGCGTTGCCTTGATGAGTGACGAGCTAGTGAGTGGTGCGTGCCGAACAGACCGGACTACAGACTACATGATATAACTCGGTAGTACAACAACAAGGTCACTTGTCAACCAGTTCTAGCCGAGTAACTAAGTTAATCCACAGAGAGCAGCCCTGCCTCATAAGGCTCGCGCTAAGGGTTCATGTGATGGAGGGTCTAAGTCGACATTTGCAACATGCACATGGGCCTGTGCTAGTAACTAGAACATTGAACTACCACGCGACTACGTCAACTAAGGCCAGCAAGCTTGTCACCGGACCATTCATGGCTTGTGTCCGCCCGGCTCTTCAGCAGGACCATAGTCTCATGATCACTAACTACTATGGACAAGCTCATAGCCCCGGCGGCAGCACCCCTTGAAACGTCAGTGCGGTTGTTACGAAGCTGAACCAAGTATCGCCTCAACTGACTGACTCTTCACAAACTGTCGTTGAATTCAAACCGATCAATGATATCTTTTATTGATTGTTCTTTGCGGAGAAGCCGGAATCATTCCTTGTACCAATTCGTTCAGCATAGCCCTTCCAAGGTGAATGAAGAGCTGACGCTGCCTGCCATTGCTGACGGCGAGAATATTGAGCAGAGAGTTGTTGGCCTGCTGAAACCGTCTTTTGAAACGCACGACTGTATCATCGGGCGTTCTACAGTGAATCCTTCTCCATCCAGGCGTCGACTGGCCTCTGATCATCTCACTGTTTTCTTGCGCCGGGCCTCAAGATGCGCGGAGTTTCCCTACAGCTCCTGCTTGTGCTGGCATCACAAGTCTCAGGCACAAGCTTCCTCAATCATGAAGAACTTCTCGCCGGTGTGGAAGACGGCAACTGGTTTGAACGCAACATTCCTTTGCTGGACATTCCCAATCAACAGATCCAAGACGTCTACTACTACCGCTGGCAAACTTACAAGGAGCACCTCGTCTACACTGGCGCACAGTATGGCTACATGTCCAGCGAGTTCCTGCAGCCAGTCAGTTACGGCGCCCCCTACGGAGGAATAGTAGCTGCTGCGGGCCATCATATCAACGAGGGCCGCTGGGTGCGGGATATCAAATACGGCCAGGACGTCGTCAACTACTGGCTGGCTGGACCCGGGCAGCTTCCTAAACCCATGACCGACAATGTCAACAAGGACACCTCGGACTGGGCGCATGAGTATAGCTTCTGGGCCGCCAGCTCAGTATGGGGGCAGTATCTGGTGACAGGAGACCGTGACTTTGTCGTCGGCCATCTGGACAACCTCGTCAAGCAGTACCGCGGCTGGGATAGCCACTATGATACTGACCTCGGGCTTTACTGGCAGGTTCCCGTCTGGGATGCCACCGAGTACACGGCGGCTTCCTACGAGTCAAAGGATCCTTACCATGGCGGCGCTGGGTTTCGACCAACCATTAACTCTTACCAGTACGGCGATGCCCGGGCGATATCATCCATTGCGGCACTCGAGGGCAACACAAGCCTGGCGGAAGAGTACAAGAAGCGTGCGGAGAGATTGCAAGACGCCTTACAGAGACATCTCTGGGACAACGAGACCAGTTTCTACAAACACCGCGCCCGGGACGACAACCCATCTGGAAGCTTGCTTACCACCCGCGAAAGCATGGGTTACATCCCCTGGATATTCGGCGTGCCCAACCTAGATTCCCACATGGCCGCCTTTGCCCAGCTCGGAGACGCCGAGGGATTCGCGTCCAGGTTCGGGTCGACAACGACGGAACGAAGAAGCAGATGGTTCATGCACGAAGCGCAAGACTGCTGTCGCTGGGATGGTCCAGCGTGGCCGTATAGCACGTCTCAGACGCTTACTTCTGTGGAAAATGTACTCAACGACTACCCGAGCCAGAATTATATCACCGTCTCGGATTATTTCCGCCTGCTGCAGCAATACGCCTCGATGCAGTTCAAAGACGGAAAGCCGTACGTCGCCGAAGCGCATGATCCAGATACAGATGGATGGATGTATGACGGTCATAATCACAGCGAGGACTACAATCACTCGACGTTTGTCGACAACATCATTGCCGGACTCATAGGTCTACGGGCTCGGCCTGATGATAGCCTCGTTGTCAACCCCCTGGCACCCTCCTCCTGGGACTACTTTTGCCTGGAGAACGTGGCGTATCACGGCCACTCCATCACCGTGCTCTGGGACAGCACGGGCTCTCATTACGGACGCGGCAAGGGGCTAAGAGTCTATGTCAACGATGAGCTCGCTGGCAGTCGCGACACGTTGGGCTCAGTCAGGGTTGACGTTGGCCCAGTGTCTCGTCCGGCCATCATTCGTCCTTTACCGTCGGTCAATATTGCTGCCAACGGCCAGCGGTTTCCTCAGATTACCCAGGCCTTTGCATCGTACACCTTTGACGTGGACGACGCCTCCCGAGCTATTGACGGCATCGTTTGGCGCACGGGAATCCCCCAGAACAGTCGTTGGACTTCGTACAACAGTCCGAACTCCCAGGATCACGTCGGTGTCGACTTGCGCAGGAACCAAGTCGTAAGTGATGTCCGGCTCTTCTTCTACGACGACGGCAACGGCGTTCGTATCCCGTCCAGCTACGATCTTCAGTACTGGACGGGCAGTAGTCGTAGCTGGAAGACAGTCCCCGGCCAGCAGCGCAGCGAGATGCCAACCACATCCAACGCCGAGACGAAGATCACCTTCCCCGTCATCACGACCTCCCAGCTCCGTGTTGTGGCGCCGAATCCCGGGCCTGGCAGAGGCTGGGGACTCTCGGAATTCGAGGTGTGGTCTCCGGCCAACGTTACTTTCCAGATACGCAACGACAACAGCGGCAAACTCATGTCCGCTGCGGCCAACAGTGCCAATGTCCAGCAGCACGAGGACAAGGGTTCTCGAGACCAGCTGTGGCAGTTGGTCCCGGGCCCCGGTGGGTGGTGGAAGGTGAAGAATCTGAACAGCGGCTTGGTGCTGGCAGTACAGAACGCCTCGACAGCCAACAGTGCGCAGTTGCAGCAGCAACACGAGGAGGACGGCGGCGATGAGCATCTGTGGAGGGTCGAGTCTCAAGGCCGAGGACTGTTCTTTCTTCGCAACAAGAACAGCCGAAAGCTGGCCGGCGTGGATGGCATGTCGTCGGCGGACAGCGCCAATGTCGTTCAATACGAAGACAACGGAACCAGGGATCACTTGTGGAGTCTACTTCCTGCTGTTCCCGAAGAACCGTCTATAAATACTGTGAGTATGGGGCTCTCGTTGATACGGAGCATGACAAGTGTCGTTGGTGCCTTTCTTCCGTTCTGAAAGAACATTGGCGAAGACAAAAGGAAGATGAGCTGCGAGGGCTTTCGACGTACGGGACGAATCGTCCGTGCGGCCCGACTTCTTTGCGTTTGTTTTCTTGTCAAGGTAGGCGTCATCTGACTTATTGTCCGTGGGACAAGCTTCAAAGAGAGCACATCAGACGTATTTGGAAAGCGAAGCTGTTGACCGCCAGCATAATCTACGATATCAGACCTTCACGGGAGTCAATAACAACAATCGGTCCGCCATTTGTTGGCGGCTGGCTCATGGCATGTCGACTCCTCAGAGTTAACGCCAGGATTAGGCCATGAGCCAGCCAAGTGAGTGAGTGAGTAAGTTAGGCGTTGGATAACTTACTCACTCGCTCGGCTATGTTTGCCGGGCTCCGAGCTTCGCAGACCAGACTCCTGAGACTTGAACTGAGACTGGCAACCTATGCTCCTGTAGCCGGCTGAGGGGGGGGGCACTGATATGCATGTGTCACCCTCTCTGGCGGCGCGATATCCCCTTTTTTTGCTAGCAACCTGTATCACCACGAAGGGCAATATAGAATTGTCTTCGCCCTCGACATTATTTCCCGTGCCTCCTTCAAGAACAACGGGAACAAGGCAAAAGTATAGAAGCCGCGAGCTCGCCCTTGAGCTCATGACGGCGGTCTACCGATGACTTCCGAGTTTTCGAACAGCACGACGTAGTTAGACGTAGGGCTGAACGGCAACTCCAACCACCCGGTCATGTTGACAGGAACCGCTGCGCCAATGACCGGCCGAACCTGATCCACTATTCACGAGTCACAAGGTGGTTCAAGTTCAAGTGCCTCGAAGGCGCCTGAGTTGGGCTAGATGTCTGGGGCGCCGATGGCCCAAGGGGTTAAACCAGCTTCTCGAAGCCGATTGCGGAACAAGTAACGTCAACTAGTTACCAAGCTCAGTGGATCTGGTCCACCGTCAAAAACGACCCTGTGTAGTCGTTCCAAATTACGGCGTTGACGCCACCGCATTAGTGGCCGTGGTTTCATTGTTCCTGTCTTCTGGTTTCGCCCACGGCCAAAGCGAGGTCCGTGAGCCGGTTAGACCACCGGTTTGCAATGACTCCCAAACGCCCATTGCAGCACTTGATTTGTGAAAGAGAGAGTCGGGGAGGCGTGAGCGTGACACCACCAGTTCACGGGGGTCTGGGCTTTGGAGGAGGAACCTTGCGGCTCATTGCCTCGTGCACGTGGAATTAATTATAGTTTTTTGCCATCCCATGTCAACAGGCGGAGGCGGTACTCACGATATGGGTTCTCTTTTCCTGTGTACTTAAGAGCGAGAGACGCTGTGTGAAAAAAGATGAGAGAGACAGACAAGTGGCCCGGCATATCGACACCCCGTCCCGTCTGGCCGGTTCTACTAATCACTTATTTGATGATATTGAAGCGATAGGCAGATGTGCTTTGCCCTCTCGTGCCGACTGTCAACCGTCTAAGCATATCAGACGCCGTCTACCGGCCCCAGAGGTACCTAGAGATGCTCATAGATGTAAGCGCAGTCCTGCGTCGGGCAGCGCAACATGGCTTCCTCGTCGCTCTAAGTCTTCATCTCGTGGCTGCCGGACCCTGTGATATCTACGAATCCCACAAGACGCCATGTATCGCGGCTCACAGCACCACCCGTGCATTATACGACAACTACTCGGGGGGGCTCTACCAAGTGAGGCGCGGCTCCGACCTGAAGACGACCGACATCGCGCCCATCTCCGCCGGCCAAGTGGCCGATGCTGCCGCACAAGACTCGTTCTGTGCCCATACGACCTGCCTCATCACCGTAATCTATGATCAGTCCGGTCGCGGCAACCATCTCACCCAAGCTCCGCCGGGGGGCGCCGGCAAAGGCCCCGAAGCCAACGGCTTTGATACACTATCCAGCGCCGTGGGAGCCCCCGTCAAACTGAACGGAAAGAAGGCGTACGGGGTCTTCATCTCTCCGACGGCGGGCTACCGCAACAATGCAGCCGTGGGCACAGCTTCTGAAGAGCAGCCGCAGGGGATCTACGCCGTGTTTGATGGCACGCACTACAGCACCTACTGCTGCTTCGACTACGGCAACGCCGAGAGGAACAACATGGATACGGGGAGAGGCAAGATGGAGGCGCTGTACTTTGGTATCGGCGGCTACAAAGGCGCCGGAAACGGGCCCTGGGTTCAGGCCGACATCGAGGACGGCATATACGCCGGCCAGAGCAGCGACAGGAACAACCAGAACCCGAGCATGTCCTCGCGCTTCGTCACGGCGATACTCAAGGGCGAGGCAGGCCGCTTTGCCCTCCGCGGCGGCAACAGCACCTCTGGCTCGCTATCGACCTTTTACAGCGGCAAGCGGCCTGCCGGGTACGAAACCATGCGTAAGGAGGGCGCCATCGTCCTCGGCATCGGCGGCGATAACAGCAACCGCGGCCAGGGCACCTTCTACGAGGGAGCCATGCTTTCCGGATATCCGTCCGACGAGGCCGAGGCCAAGGTCCAGGACAACATCGTCAACGCCGCCAAGTACGCCGCCACGTCCCTGGTCAGCGGCCCGGGCTTCACCGTCAACTCGCACGTCTCCCTACGAGCCACCACTGCCTGCTGCACAACGAGGTACATCGCCCACAGCGGCTCCTCGATCAAGACGCAGGTCGTGTCGTCGTCGAGCAGCCCCGAGCTGAAGCGGCAGTCGAGCTGGATCGTCCGCACCGGGCTCGGCTTCAACGGCTGCTACTCGTTCGAGTCGGTCGACTCGCCGGGCAAGTTCATACGCCTATCAAAGGACTACCGCCTCGTGCTTGAAGCCAACGACGGCACCAAGCTGTTTCACGAATACGCCACCTTCTGTCCAGAGGCCGGGCTCGATGGCAAGGGGAGCTCGCTTCGGTCCTGGAACCATCCTGCCCGCTACTGGCGTCACTACAACAACGACCTCTATGCCGCGAGTAACGGCAGTCCCTTCTACTTTGATGCCCGCTGGCTCTTCAACCAAGACGTCACATTCGAGGCTAGCAACGGCTTTGCCTGATTCGAAACACTCAACTTTGACCCTTGACACACCAAACGAACTGTGCGACCTTGTGCGTCCCCTGCCAGGACAATTCTGGCATGGCGAGCAACGCAAATAGGGGTACCTAGATTTGAATTTTGATGTAGTTAGTTACAGTACAATGATAGACTTGGTTGTGTTGGTTCAAGGTTTGAAAAGTCACCATCAGCATGTTACCTAGATATATTCATCATGACGCCCCGTCGTCATTTAATACCTCATAATGTCATTTCCGCAATTGCCTTTCTCGTCTCGAATAGAAATGACAGACTTGCACAGGTACGAAAAGGACAACTAGCCGAGATAAAAAGAGCGCTACAGAATTGTATCAGAGGGAAACTTCAGAGGATGTAGATTCTTTTTTTCCTTCTGATAACAGAAGATTGCTTGCTTAGTTGTCGATGACGTAACCACAGCAGTGGCAGACTTGGGCCTGCTTCTTCAACATGTCAACATGTCCAACAAGTAGTTTAGTTGTTTGAGGAGAGAAGTAGCTGCCTGATAAATTATTGTATTTCAATCACAATCTAAAGCCCTCTCTTTATTCAAAAATACTATAGATGAGAGCTGTTAGATTTGATAGGCATTGTAACTTGGTAATTTTTAACAGTGAGCGTGGCGATGAAGGCCTGGGGGCGCGGATGAATGCGTTCAAGAAGAAAAGCATTATTATTATCCATCTGCTATATTAATATGGATGGATCTGTGATGCTTTGATGCTTTGATGCTTTGATGCTTTGATGCTATTCCTCTGCTAGTACCCGAGCATCTTTCGCGGCTTGTTGAAGAATCTCCCTCATCCGGGTGTATAGTTCGGTATCCTGTCGCTTCCACCTCCTGTCATTCGGAAATACTGCACTGCGGAGCCTGTTAATCCACGGAATCAATGGCTGATAATATGACGTGAAGTCACGATCTGCAATCCTATGGAAATCGTCTTCAATAATCAACAGGGTTTTAGAGGCTGCCAGCACCTCCATTTTCATAAAATTCCACTCATCATATGTCTGAACAGTTCTGGCCTCATCTGGTCCGTCATAATGGACACATATCCAGAATAACACCCAGAAGAATGACTCAAGATCGTGCATAAAGGAATGCTGCTCGCCTAGTAGCACACCGATTGCCATGAAAGCCCTTGTCCCGGTTTTCTCCTTTACTCCTGAAGCAGCCTCTCGCGGCTCTTTGATAGCCAAGTCGAGGTCGATCAAGAAAGAGGGCCAGGAGGGGTTATCATGGCTCTCGTTGATCATAAGATTATTGATCGAAATATCTCTGTGCAAGAAGCCTGCTTTGTGCAAAGACTCATACCCCTCAATGCAGCGATCGAACGCAGCAAGTAGAGTCGATCGAGAACTCGCCTTGTAGATGGGCACACCATAATCTTGGAGGATGACGCGTCGATGTACTCGATTTGGTACTGTGCTAGTGGCGTTTGTTGAAGATGGAGAGCAGGATCGCTTGCTAGAAGGAAGATCGAGACCCATTTGACGGAATGACCGCTTCTTGTTCGTCCTGGTGCTGGTGCTGGCGCGCCCTCGCCTCGATACGTCAGAAGCAATGTTATTCCGGGGCCTGGGGCGCGGAAGGGGGTAGTTCGTGGCCGTTTTCATATCCAGACCACGCCGGGTACTGCTTTGGATATCGTCGTCCATTCCGCGTATCTGGACTACTTCATGGTGATAATACCGAGCTACATTAATGACGCCTTTGCGAGTTGCTTCACGTAGCAGGGCGCCTTCCTCCTCGCGCTCTGGGAATTGCCATGAATCTTTAATGACAAGGAGCACTTTTGGCTGCTTCTCGAGGTGACCTTTCCAACATGTCGCTGCTCGGCCAGCTATGCAAGGCGCCCGGTGCATCACCTGATCAATGATAATTCGCTCCGTCGAACCATTCCGATTCACCTCGATAAATCGCATCTGATTTTCTGTCATGATGGTAGGATCAAATCCTAGTTCTTCCTCGTTCATGCACAGGAAGCCAAGAATTGTTGACACAAACTGAAGCCCCTCGTCGTTGATATCATAGTGTTCAGAAGCAAAACCTCCGAGCCGATCAAATACCCAAACCCTCATGAGGGAACCGCAGATAGTAAAGCCCAAGACAAAGCGACGGGCATCCTGTGCAGCAAGCACTTCCCTCGCATACATCCCAAGATCAAGCCAGGTTTCTGAAGCTTTGTCGGCGGCAGGACTGCTCTTGAGCTCTCCTGGTACAAGGATCTGTGACCAATGGCATCTTGAGTCCTTTCTAGCTTGTGAATCTTTCACAAACCCCACGACCATCTTTCGTATCCCCACAGAGCCGACAATCGGTTCATCAGGCTTTGCCAAAAGTCTTCGTCGATGCCGGTTCGTTGAAATTGACTTTTGACCTTCCGCAAATATCGCCAGTTTCTCGCTGAAATCGGCAAACCAGCTGAGTACATCATCCTGGTTCGCATGTCTGGGCCACCCCGTCCAGCCGTCCTTGAAAAGGGGGTCACTGCCTTCGAGGCATTGCCTGAAGAACGCTTTGGACGTTATCTGAAGGTCGGCCACCCCCCCAAAGCAGGTGTTGTGAAAGTCGGGGAGCCCGACATACATCTGGCCAAGCTCCTCCTTCAACACATCATCAATATATTTGCGATACTCGGACGAGTTCACAAAGCTGCTTGCGTTGCGCCGCCATGGGGTCTGCGGGATGAACGAGGCTGTTGATCGTGGCGGCGGGGTGGATTCGGTAACGGCGTTATAGAGTTCAACCCAGATCAGGGTGTCGTCTGTTTGATCGACGACGGCTGATTTCAGGAGAGCCTTGAAGCGATCGAATTGAAAAGCGGTAGAGCTGGCAATAGAGGAAAGTCTTCGGACATCGTCTCGGAGGGTGCCACGGCCTGTCGTCGAAGGTGAGAGACGGGTGGCAGGAAGCAATAGAAGCGCCGTTAGAAGACTGGCTGTAAGGTCCTGTTGATCTTGACATCAGTCAGAAGAGTGCCTCGGGCAAGCTGTTCTGCCGTACCTACCTTCATGTTCAAGCTGGTCTAGCGCATCTGAATTGCAGGGGAGATTCGCCCTCTCGCATACCAGATTGAAACAAACGCGGAAGGGTTCAATGCCATTCCCAATAGGGTTGTTCTCGATGGTCTCAGCGTGCGGTTGATGCCCCATGGCGGATGGGAACAAGAGGACGTGTTACTCGCATAACGTTATTCCTTCCAATAAACCTGCCTGGGTAACGACCGGAAAATCTTTGTCGCATTAGTTAAGCTTAACTACCTAGGTACATAATCATAGGAAGCGCTCAAAGCGGGGTAAACCAACTGGCAATAACCAAAAAGAAACAAATTACGTCATGCATTGTCCTTGGTGTTTTTAGATTTTTAGACCCTGCCCGAATCCTTGAACTTTTCAACATTCAACTCAATCGATTTGGAGGCTGTCGCGAATGGCTATATCTGTTGAGCTTACGGAGTACCGGCCATGTTGTTGCTCAACGTCTGCAGACCCCGATGCCGACCTCAGGCTCCAACTTGCACACACACATTTTGTAACAAGGGCTCAGTGTGAGGGCTTGGAATAGCTTCAATCTAGAGATGACGAACTAACTTAGTAGGGGGATTTCTTCTCAGTGAGTTCGAATAGACAGCATTCTAGTAGTAGGAATAGGATGTTTGTAATGCTTGCTAGTAAGCCCAAAATACAAGAACTGAAACACGAGAAGCGATATTGTCGATTTCAGTCAACAGAACGCTCAAATCAGCTCACCGTATCTCATTTGGAGACGTCATATGTGGTGTTGGTGACTTATTTACTAGGGGGGCCGAAACGCGAGACCAAGGCTCCGACCCGGGCGAGAAGGGAAATAGGGCGAGTCGATATTGACATTCTTTACTCCGTAGTACGGCTGTTTCAGGACCATTCGTCGGCGTTTTTCGAACAGCATCATTGGTTGGTCAACCTGGGGATCAAGTGCCCTTTCAACACAGCACCCATCCATGCTGGTCTTTGGAGAGGACAGATGTTGATCAGGTTGGCTTCTTCGGTCCGATTCTCAAGTCTTCATCGACGTGACTGACCAGAACCAGCTCCACGGGGCTTGGTATCGCAGAGCCTGGGGTACGGAGCTGCTCGAGCGTAATTTCGCGTTGAGTCCGTCTGTGCCGAGTTCGGCGGCTTTCCAGAGGTTGGATAGGCTCATATCAAGAGGAACAAAGCCAGGCAGCACACCCTTTGTTGTTGTAAGGGGCGCCGGTGCCGGCCCGGAGAAGGCCACTGAGTAGTTAAATACTACTAGCACCTTCGATGGCTTGGCGGCTTGTCAACCTGTTGTATTTTGTGGCACGCTTAGCTAGTAGCCGAGGCCCTGGTTGACCTTGGCAGGTACTAGCGGTGAGGCAATAAGTCTATGAATCTTACTGGTTGGACAAAGTTTAAAGACTAGGAATGGGTTATTTCCAGCCTAGCAGAGCCGCAACTGTCCTGCGAGTTGCTTTCATCAGCGTTCCTGTTTCGTTGACAAATTTTCGTCTGGAGGAAAGAACACAAACACCGCCTTGTTACTAGAATTAACTTGGTTGAACGTTATACTGATGCGGCTGAGCCCCAAGTTTTTGGTAGAAGTTAAGTTGTGGCCATATTCTAGGCAGTTGCTTCTCAAGTATCGGATAAAAGGCGTTTCGATGAAACACACTTCCTTGTTTATAGCAGCCCTCGGCTCTTTCGGTTACGCTCATCTATGACTCACTCACTCTATCGAGTTTCATTAGAGATTGGGTTTGAAAAAGGGAAGTGGGAATGCTAGACATGCCCAGCCAAGCGTCAACTAAGCCTCGTTCCCCCCGTATACAACCACCGTTTCTTCCAATTCCATTTTTCCAGAAGAGCAGAATGTACCTGGGATGACGCTCATAGCTTGATCCAAACGCCTTCTTGGCCGTAACCCGAGGTTGGTAAACAAGAGTAACTTACCATACTTCAGCACAAGCCCAAATGAATTTGCTAGGAAAGCAAAAGGCCCCAGACATTGCATCAGAGTGGTGCATGTGACCTCGTTCGTGTCCCTCTTTAGTGACTTCCACCGAGGCTCTGACACGTTGAACTAGTTAGTACGACAGGACCAGTCAGGCTTGCACCGACATCCCATTATAGACGACTCGCCCGAGCGTCGTCGTCTTGTACGCCAATGAACAAGAGAGAAGTGATGATCATTTCCCGAGCATCACATGACGTTTTGCGGGGTTGACAATTGTCACAAAAGAGGTGACATGGCCACCGCCACTATAAACTAGTTTGTACGTTAAACCCCCCTTTATATCTTATGACGGTGCCGCCCCTACCTACTTCTTTCTAGCTGCTCACCCAGCTAGAAGTACCGAAGGGCACTATTTTTATCCTATGCTCATGAGCCCCTTGATAGTCACGCGAGTATCAAACGTTGGTGCTGTGTGGGAAGTTTCTACTCCGAGTGGTATCTCTAGGACGGGGGTTTCCAAACTTGCGACCAGTCGAGGTCATATTGGTAGTTGTAGCGGAAGTGGCAGGAATACGATTCCATGTTCCTCCCAGGCTCATGACTTCTCACGCAACGCAAAGGGGGATACAAGGGCGCTTAGCATGTATGATACAAAGGCCGGGGTACGAGATGACTAGAAGTGCTTATGCTGTTTTCTAGAAAAGAGATGATTGCGTCAGTGCTCATCTCGAGTTTGGTTGTGACGAAAATAAACCGTGCATCGTGAAACCTGGGGAGATCCACTGTCCAGGATATGTGAGTTTATCTGGGGTTAGATGGGACTTGACTTTGTGGCAGACTGGGGTAACTAACTAACTACTGGTCCACAGGCACAGACACGAGTTTCTATTGTTCTCGATAGGGCATTATCATCACGGGGGCTTCTGGGGTGGACGCTCTGGCCATTTTCTGGCGGGTTATCGGCTTCAACATTCTATTGTCATTGTCACGTCCAGACTCCGGAGCTGAACCCCGATTAACCCACGACGCAGCAGTGCGTCATTTACGCGGAAATTAGATGGCTTGCTGCCATCGCGAAGGTGACGCCATGTCTGTATCTAAAATCAACATCATCACCAATCTCGTGGGTAGGTAGGTAGTCTCGGAGTCGGTGAGGGTTGTGGTTCAGGGTTATAAAAGCAACAACCTCTCACCGTTTGGAATGCATGACAACCAACCAAAATTGAATCAGCTATACTCTCTCTCGCCTTGTAGCCCTTTTCTATCCAAAGTGAACCGTCTTTTGTCTCCAGAATGAAGCTTTCAGTTGCCTCCATTGCCGCTGCTCTGCTGAGCGTGGTCAACGTACGTATTCTCCTTGAATTGCCACCACGTATACCGAGACTGACAAGCTACCGCAGGGCTTGCCAAACAACAACACTCCGTACAAGCTGGATCCTCGCGATGCAGCCGGCGCGGTCACTTGGACGGGCGAAGTCCTGCCAGGGAAGAACGTCACGTTCACCGGTACCATGCAGGAGGTCCGCCATCAGATCACGGCTGAGAATCCCGACTACTTTGCCGAGTTTGCCAACTCCACTGACCTCGAGATCGAGAATCATCTCGAGAGGCGATGGGTATGTCTTCCCTGAACAGTCCCGCTGCATCTTCTTCCGGACTCATCAGACTGACAACATCATCGGCCATGACGTAGACGCTGAAGCAACCTCCTGATTGCGAGTACGGTCATTACATGCGCAGAATCTATGCTATTCAGTTCATCAACGGTACGCACGCCCTCGCTCGCAGTCAAAGGCCGGCAGCACCAACTGACGTTTTCAATCTAGAACTCAAGGCCAAGGGAGGTGGCAAGGCGACGTGCGGAGCGCCTCCAAGACGAGCAAACGGACAAGGAGGCTGCTCTAGAGTCAGCTGCAACTGGGGTTCGCAGATGTGGTTGTGCAACGATAACGATTATCATCTGCAGCTTCCCTGCACTGAGGTTGCTTCAGCTTTGCTTGAGCTGAGCAATGTGTGCTACACAATCGTAAGTCAACCAGTTCCAACCGGGACTCTTACCTCGACGCAGAAAGCATAGTTGTTTCATGCTCTAACACATACAAACAGCACGAGGGCGGTGATACACAGACCCAAGGACAGGTAAGTTTCTTGCTTCCTTTCTGAGCCTTTATACACGGGTCGTGACCATGCTGACCGCACATGTATAGCTTTTCACCACGGGCAATTGGAATGTCATTATGACGTATTTCGGTGACTGTCATTCACCCGCAACCGTCAGTTAATGTAGTGGCCTTTGCTGCCGCGTGGCAACTTGTATGGTTCAAGAACCTTTTCATAGTTTAGCTATTTGGAAATGAACAAATAGAGAACAGTAAATCGTCATTGATATTTCAAATCCGTGCAGAGAGAGGCTGTACATCAGGGCCTGGATGAGTACAAAAAGTGAAGATGATTGGCGACGATAATCAAGGTCCTTGGCCTTTCTGCAAGCCTAACAAGAGGATCTGGCTGTATATTGTATAGAGATGCTCTTGTCTTGGGCTCTCAGTAACTTGTATTCTTCATCCCAGTTGCAGACAGCGGCGGTTCGTGGGTGTTTGTAACGTGGACAAGTGTCATCACCGTCGCCTCAACTCTCCTTTCTTGCGAGAAGGAAGTTCTTTGTGTACTCGAAGTTTGACTACGCTGCTGTAAGCCACTATGATGAATTTTTCGTGTTGTAATAGTCATTGGCTCAGACTTTCCGTTTGACTGGTAACTACTCTGCCAAAGGACGGACGAGGGATGGCTCGCGTCGTTTCACAACCTCCGGTGTTGGCAACAAGGCCGTAAATTTCTCAAAGTCTTCTCTTTCTGCGATGTTTCCATACTCTGTGCTTTTTCTATATAAGAACGCTTGCAGTACACTGTTCATGTATTTTTGATTTATAAATCTTCAGACATCTGTGATTTTAAACATCCCCATCCCATGCCCGCTGCCACTGGCGAAGGATCGAACAAGAGGCTTCCGATCGCGCTCTCGAACATAGGCAAGCTGAATGGCCGCATCTTCACCCTCAAGTCTCCTGATGAGCTCTCTGATGCTGCTTTGTATTCTTACCTCGACGAACGGTGGGATGATCTGGCAGCTGAAGATATAGGCCATAGCTATGAAACCATCCGCGGCATTGGGAACTTTTCTCGACATCTCCGTGTTCACTTGGACCATCGCATGAAAGAAGATAAGCAGCCTAGCTAATACCGCAGGTTTCCGATCCAGCACAGTTAAATAGATATTTCGGAAAGGCAGGCACTTCTTTTTAGCCTCCTTGCAGACCATTGTAGTGATAGCGGCAAAGACGTTGCGTCCATCTCCGCTGCCGGCGAACAAGAAATGAGACGTCCGACCTGTCACCGGCGAAAACCTGTCTCCTGAAATCGGATTCATCAGGGACCTCAAGCCATAAGGCCCTCGCCGAGTCAACGGACTCGCACATCTCGGCACAGAGATAGCTATTACCAATGCTGGGCATGGCATGCTCAGCAGAGTCAAAGTCAAACAGGTAAGAAGCACTTGGCCAGTCGGCTGCATAGCTTATCCTTCTTGGAAACGTAGTCGGCCCCATGGACACTGAGTGATATTGCCTCCCTGATGTGAGAAATGGCACCCTTGTAGTCACCCATCTCATATCTCACTGCCGACAGATAAGAGACAGTCGACGAGTCATGGGGCGCGAGAGATGCTGCTTTTTTGTATGCTTTTTTCGGCTTGTGAACTTGTCAGAATACTGCGAAACGAGTGGCGAGGGGGACTCGTTTACCTGCAAGAAATTTTCATCCAAAGTACCGACTTGAATGCGTGCCGACTCCCCAAACAAGTCGGCCGATCCGCTCCAAAGCTGTGTCAACCTGCAATGATGAGAAGTTGCCAGTTTCAATCGACGGGTCCTTGGGACTAGGTTCTCGATTAGGCTGATAGGCAAGACTGAGATGTGCTGATAAGACCGTGATGAATATTGTTACACGGAAATGCCCGTCAACAAGGGGTGCATCATGCAGCCGGTTGAAAAGGGAAGAAAGTAATACAATAACAGAGGTCAAGAGAGATTACGAAAGGCTACCCGGTATCACTTCACAAGGTCATCTATGTTAATAGATAACTATCTCTGGGATCATAATGCCGACGCAATTTCTACATAAATATAAAATTAGCAAGAGCAGCATTCAAATAGAAGACGTCTGACAAATCGTACATGAGACTGCAAACAGAGGGTGGAGGAGCCTAGATGATGCCATTATGGACTATAGTAGAATGTAACCACATGAACTCGGTAGCCATTCGACAACAATTTAGTTTGACCCCAAAAGAAACATTTTCTTTCAACCTGTCAGTTCCCGTACATATCACCCTTGAGCCAATTCTTGCAATGACAGACATAGGGGCACAATCTTCCGATGCACCTTTTACGCCGATGAAACACTGAGCTTAAAAAAAAACAGTACGACATGGTGAATGCGGAGTGACAAGGAGTTGCAGTGCAAGTGGCATGCTTGAGTGAAACAAAGGTTTTGTAGGAACGTAAGCTAGCTGTTTACTAGTCTGCCGCATTCCGGAGTTATTTCCGAGTCAAGCATCGATACAAGGATGCCTCTGTTGTGGGTGAACAAGTAGACATGACATAATTCGCCTGATTCGCAACTATAACAGTAGTTTGAGAGCTAGGAAGGCGTCTAATATGAACATGATGAATGACACGAGCCTCCTGTCCTGAAGGTTAAGAGATAATCAACTTATACAGCGGGAGACAGCTTAGCTAGTAAACATTCCGTCTCTTAGCCGTGGACACGGATGCTAGTTGAGATGTATTTAGTAGTTATTGAAGCATAGTCATAACTAGTTACGTAAATCAGATGACAACTCATATGCACACTAATCAAGCAGGCCGGTCACAATAGACGCCGAGGTCAATACCTGATCCATTTTTCGAATCAATAGTTCACAGGCGAAAGTGGAAACAAGCCAGGGTTCTTGTGCCGCCATTCCAGTAAGCCGAGCCGCGATGTCTACGATGTCAGTTGCATTGCATGGCATTGCATCGACCAGACGCGATGTCAGGTTGCTTTACACATGAGAGGGGAAACAAAGGCCAACAACATAACTACTCCGTGCATCGATGCTAGACCAAATTGCTACATGCAAGCTGCGTCATGCTGCATACGTGTTTATTAACAATGTAACTTACTCTGCCATCAGCCTAACCCGCATCCTTTTATACACGATCAACCCGTGGCAGCGGCCGCAGATGAACTCTCCGCAACCGTGAACGGCGGGCTTCTCTCTTGGGGGGAAACTAATTCACAAACTAGAAGCTACACAGACTCATCACTAAACATCTTGGGGTCATATAGTCATATAACTGAGCAAGTCCTGGACATCATGTCTCCCGCTACGACAAACAGAGAACCTCTTCGGTACTACCTGATCTCGTACCCAAGAACCGCCTCGAGCCTGTTTCTCAAGATCCTAGCCCTCGACGCTCAACCCGGCTTCTCTACCGGCGAGTACGAGGGCGGCTACTTCTTCATGCCAGCATACAACGACTTGTACGAGCCAAGTCTCCGGGCCACCTGCGTCAACGACTGGACGCCCGACCAGCGAGGCAGGATCCAAGACAGTCTCCAGAGGTGCTTTGACAAGCAGCAGCAATGGGTTGAATCGGCCCAAGCAAAGGGCCTCTCCGTCTTCGTCAAGGAACACGCCACCTTCTTGGCCGAGCCCACAGAGCGCAGCCGTTTGCTGTTCGGCTCCAAGACCGTAAACGAGCCCAAGTGGACAGTCAAGTATGACGGCGGTGCAACGCACTCCAAGCTCAATATCACGATGCTGCCCGACGAGTATCTGCTCACATGGCTGCCGACGTTCCTTATCCGACATCCTGCACTCGCCTTCCCGTCGCTGTATCGCACACTGCTCAAGCGAGAGGACTCGGAGAAGGTATCGGCAGACAACTTCGCAGCGCTCGTGGCAACGGTGAAGTGGACGCGCGACCTCTACGACTTCTACGTACAGCGACGAGGCCATCTCCCTTGCTCACCCGGCCAGAGGGACGAATGGCCCATAGTCCTAGACGCAGACGACGTTATCGCGCACCCCAGGACGGTCAGTGTGTACTGTGAGAAGTTGGGCATGGATCCTCGACAGTTGCGATACACCTGGGACCAAGTTGGGCCGGAACACATGTCCAGGATGAGGGTAGAGCAAGTAATCATGCGATCGACGCTATATGCCTCGACTGGTGTCATGCAGAACAAGACCTCTGATGGGCTAGATATCGCCGACGAAGTCAACAAGTGGAAGACCGAGTTTGGCGTCCCTGCTGCTGAGCACATCGAAATGTTGGTCCGGGGTGCGATGCCTGATTACGAGTATCTCAGAGCAAAAAGACTGCGAGTTGATAGTGACGCAGCGTAGTATAACTAGGTTGTTTACGGATCAGATCTAGTTACATAGTTGACTTACTCACCAACGGACACCATGGATGGAATACAGAATACGGCTGAGCCTTCTCCAAGAGTGAGCATACGTAACGAAGACGGGATAGAAATCATCTTTTTTTTTTGTTTTTCATAATCCAGACATTCCATTTTTCAGTGCTCCTAGCCAGTAACAAGTCAGCGATCCTCGTTATGAGCACGAATCGTTCATGTTGTTTACGGACAGTTCTGACTGATTCTGCAAGTCTCCTTTTCAAAACCTGCAAACCCCCATTCCTCGTTCTCCTCGCGTAGATACTCTATAAATAAAAGTTCGTCATGACCGCGCAGCCAAAGTGACACCGCGATGGGAACCCCAAACCGACATGGCAACGCCGACAAAAGAAACAAAACAAGGCGCCATCAAGAACGCCAACACACACGAGCCATCAAGCAGTCGCCATGTCAACATTCTTCCCCTTGACACTCTTCCACTCGACAAACACGGCCCCCGTGATTGCCGCGGCGGCCGTCGCCGTCGAAACCCAGAAACAGTTGGTAAGCGCGGAATTGAACGACCTCACAATCCCATCCAGCACCTTTTCCGCGAAGACGCTTCGAATGCCCGTCGCACCCGCAGCAAGGACAGCCCTGGGATCAACCTGTGGAGCGAACTCACGCACATATTCCTCGAGGCGGTTGGTGAAGACCGTCTGGCCGGCGGACACAAAGAGCGCTCCGCCGAGAGACTACATGAAGATGATGATGGCCGTGCCAGTGGGCACGTCTGCCATGTTCAGGACGACTTGGACCGCCATGAGCGGCTGCTGCATTCCCATGCCGACTCCAGCTCCGGCAATGACCTGGTACCCTATCCATGCGGCAGCGGAAGAGTCAGCGGCGAGGGTGGACACGAGTCCGTAGCCGATGGGCATGAGAACCGCTCCTCCGATGATAAAGGGCGTGTAGTAGCCCCATGATGTGACCGCCGCGCCGCTCGTGACGCTGAAGATGACGACGCTGAGCAGCATGGGGATGTTCATGACGCCAGACTTGACCACGCTGGCGCCCTTGACGGCTTGAAACCAAATCGGGAGGAAGTACACGGCGAGCAGGAAACAGGCGCCGATGAAGAACTCGAATAGTGACGAGGCCCAGACCGTCCGCTACTTCAAAATGCGAGGCGGCGCAGTTGCGTTGTCCTGCATCCGCCACTGGACGTAAAGAAACACGAGGATGAGCACGGTTGCGAGCATGAGAAGCGATGTTATCCTCGCACTATCCCAAGGATACTCGGATCCTCCCCAATGCAACGCCAGCAGAAGACAGACGATGGCTGGTAAGAAGGCAACCGTTCCCATCGGATCCATCTGCCAAACTTGCTGCTTCCAGGTCATGGGGACCTTCCTCCTCTCGGGTTCGGGGGAAAAGAATGTGATAACACCAACCGTGACAAAGCCAACGGGAAGATTGATGTAGAAACACCATCTCCAGGACAGCTTTTCCGTAAACACACCACCGAGAAGGGGTCCTGCGACGGACAAAGTCCCCCACATACTGCCAATCATGCCACTATAGACAGGCCGTTTCTCCAAGGGAACAGTGTAGGCCAAAATCGTGAGTGCTCCGGCGAAGATACCGGCCGATCCCATTCCCGCCACAGCTCGTCCGATGATGACGGTCACGCTGTTCGGTGCGACGGCACAGATGAGACTGCCAAGTTCGAATATGCCGATGGTGCTGATAAAGACCCATTTGATACTCTAAAAGGTGTAGAACTTTCCCAAAAGTAGTTGAAACGATGATCCCGTCAGCATGTACGCGGAGCCGTACCAACCAATGTCGGAGAGGCTGTGAAACTCGTCGGTTATTCTAGGAATAGCAGTGGCAATGATTGAGTTGTCTGCATCTTCCGTCAGCAAAAACTTTGTCTTCTGTCTAGTTCGGCACAACACGCTCTGTATACCAACCCAAGGCCATGACAAACACAGCAAAACATAATGCCGTGATGATCAAGGCGAGTTTTATCCCAGTCGCATGTAGCATGTCATCGTCCGGTACTAAGGCGCCGCGGTCACTTTGGTTCCCATCTTGGCAGAATCGAGAATGACGCTGTTGGAGATTTTCGAATTCTTCTCCAGGCCTCGGAGCCAAGCCAGGAACCATATCCTCGTATCGCACCGCACCAAGCAGGATGCTACCCCGTACGGAGTCTCGAATCGAACTACGAACGGTGGAATCGGCTCTTTTTCGTGCGGCTACCTTCTCCAGGGACCGTAGATCAGTCTCGAAGCTTCTCTCCAGAGACTTGAGGTCGGAACTGAAGCTTGTGTGTCCCGTCGGTGGTAACTGGGTCTCGTTCTCGGACAGCCATGTCTTGACGCTGTGAGCCATGACGTGGGTTTCGCGGTCCTCCAAGAAATAGTGTGCTGAATTCTCCAACGTTGATTGCAAGGTACCTGTAGGAAACTTCAAACTTAGCCGCGCCATATTCTCGGCTTGTGACCGCAGCTGTGCCGCCGTAAGCATGGAGTGAGAAGCCATAATGATGGAATGACAGCGGTTTGGTCCAACGCTGGAGAAGTGTCCGTCTTTTCGGTTCTTGAAAGGGACTACTGGAGCTATAAAATAAAGCCTGAGTGACGAGGATGCCCAATGTTATTCACCATCTGGGGAACAGGCATATCTTCTGCGGCAACGTCAGCCTCCGACAGCAAATGGCCCGGAGGCCGGAGAGCAATTCAGTGTGCTTCCGCTCTGCGAATGGTTCAAAGCGCACCGTCTCCAGACAGAGACAGAAAGGTGTCTTGCCCTTGTATAATCATAAGCTTCGAGTCTTGACTAGCAGTCAGACTGCCCATGCTGGATAACTGGATACGCGTCGGCTTGGCTCGAAGCCATGGCGAGCCAACTCGAGATGAGAGTTAGCAGCGAAGCAGGCAGTCTGTTTGCTCGCCGTCTTGCATCTGAACTTGGTGCTGTTGGTTCGCGTCTCGCGTTTCGCCTTTTGTTCGCGAAGCGACGTAGGCGGAGTCGCTGCAATCAACAACTCGACCGAAAAGCATCTGTTCTACGTGTCAGAAATGGATACTTCAACTTCGCAGCATCCCTGCACGTTGAGAACTCCAGAACATCGTTAAGGCGCTCGTTATCCGTGAAACCGTCGAACTCGTGCCATCCGTCAGCTTCCCGTCCAACAACGGAGTTCCACTTCGGTATTTTCAGGCTGTAATGTCAGTTATACTCATGTCAAAATCCTGACCAATGGCATCCAGTATGTTACAGTTCTGCACTCGATTATATTAACCTATTGGAGACATGTAATAGCATGCATAAGCTTATCATACAATCACTCTTCGACACATACCCTAAGCAGGTTGGTGGGCAGTCCTGGACTATATATGGCATTTGCGCATGAAAGAACCCACTTGCCGACTCGGACCCTGCACCGTCCAACACGGAGTACCTAGTAAGACTCTGCCGGAATAGCATGAAAAACCGTGCGCTGTGCCTCCCATCATTGGTTATAGTCACTCGACTGGAAAGAAGGGAACAAGTGATACCAACAGGTCTTGCCTCTTATTCATACAACGATGCCCGGGCAAACCCGAAATCAGGTAAGGGGGGAGATAAGTTGCTGTTGGTTGCATTGGCCTCGAGCTGGTTGATACAAATTTTCCGCTGCTTGTTACACCGTCGCATCCGTTGAAGCTGGACCGTCCAGGAATGAGGTTAGCCGCACTCGCGGACTGGGTCTATGAGTCCCTTCCTCGTCGTCGATGGCCCTGGCAGACGCGGGAGTAAATTTTCGAATTCGCTTTGCACCCTTTTCTCCAGAAAGTCGTGCTTCGTCATCAAGAACATCAGTCGAAGGTTTGCGGCTAGGGCAGCCTGCCTGTAAAGCGTTGCCCTGGGTCGCGGATAGGACGCAGTAATCACCAGTATTGGGACTGGTCGCGTCCATGTCTGACTTCGCGACGGGAATGCTTACTCCTAATGGCATATAGAGTTGCTGTGATACATGCCGAATTGTCGGGCGGTGTTGGATGTTTTCAGAAGCTCCTGCCACTGTAGTCGGGGAGGGGGCGGAGAGTTGCTGCTCGAGATGCTCTTTTCGAGATCGAACCTCCGTTGCAGGTGTGCGGAATGCAGAATTCATGGGCAGTGGTTGGTTAAGCAGCGAGTTCGTCAGAGAGTCAGCAAGGTCGGATGGGAAGGATGTGGCGTTTGTGAGGATCGGGAAGGAGAGTCCTTGATTTAAACTTGAATTAGCAGGGTTCACCTCGAAAGCAAGTATAAATGTGTCGAACGCCCACCATCTCGTTTGTAACCAACGTCAGCCGTCGTTGGCGTGTTCGTCGGGACCTTTGGTTGCGTGCTGTGCCTTTCACCCTCGTCGGGAAGAGTTTCCGGGGCCACTTGCTGCTCCGCACATTGGCCGTTAGAGCTCATGGGGACGTAGTCCGACATGCTGACATCGGTGCTAGTTCTTGTTGTGCGTTTTTGTGTAGTGGAACCGCGCGTCGCGTTAGTGAACTGGTTGCTTTCTGTGCCTAAGCCCATGCTCATGCTCATATCATTTAGCCATTGGAAATATGGGCCGGGTTGGCCAAACAAGTCTGATCCATTGTGTGTAGGGTATAGGAATGGCCCGTAGGCAGGATGCGTTACTCGTCGTCCCCCAGCTATAAGAGCAGAGTTCGTCCCTGCACTTTGAGTTGGATCAACGGCATGACTAAACCTCTCAGAGCTGCTCGCTCGGCGTTGGGGAGAATGGGCATGGGACTCGGAGTCGTCTGGCTGAAACGTGGGAACTTGCATGGAGGCAGCAAACGGTGCTCTTCGCCACATTGAAGGATTCGGCCAGGCGATGGATGAGGTCTCGAGAACTTCTGATATACAAGTGAGCAAGACCTCGCCAGTCGTAACAAGGCTATGAGCTTACCTAATGGGGCATGTTGGAACGAAAAAGCCACAATGTTCTTGACCCTTTCCAATGGTGTGGTCATAGAATCACGGGGAAACCCTTCGCTCAATACTAGTTTAATCCGACCGAGATCGTCAGCTGGACTCCAGTAGTCTTGCTGGAGTAGCTCTTCTCTAAAACCAGGAAAGCTGAGTGCTTCCAAATCGCCACTTTTGGAGAAGTCTGCCGGTATCAGTTATAGGAAATACGATCCCTTATGATGCACTTACTCACCAAGACTGTGTGCTACAATGTGTGGCCATGGACTATTTCTAGCCATCGCGGAAGCTCTAGTTCCAATCAACATATGCAGGCGCAGAGCTGGGGGGCAGATCTCGGGGCAGCATACGCGACGAGTCTTCCATCAATGAATAGTCGGGCTTCGAACTGGACGTTTTCCGGGAATTTACTGTACGAGTTGGTAAATTTGCTCACAGTCGGCACATTCCAAGAGTGAATGGACACGCGAAATGGTGTTCCGGCGGGGAGGCTCGGAACAAAGCAGCAGACGGTTGGCAGGCCGAAGGTGCCTCCAAAATGAAGAGATTCTAAAGACCCTGTCAGTCGTACATAGAGGATGCTGTTCTAGATGTGGCCTCCTGAGATCGCCAAGGTGTCATACCTGGATCGTGCACAACATGGCAAGCCACCTTGAACTCTTTGACTGGTACCTTGCAGTTCTGCGGGAAGAGGAGAATATCCCAATCCTCGTAGCGCATTTTGCTGTCAAGCGTGGCAATCCCGCCGCTTCGCCCAAATGATGCTTGAGGACCAACGTATCTGTCAAAGTCAGATGATCCCCACGGTTGATGCTGATGTCATGTCCCCGCGGTCGGAGATGCAGGAAAAGGAGGTTAATATTGGTCTCAAGTCGACAAGTTGGCCTCGAGGCTTCTCGTCGTAGTTCAAACAAGGTGTACAACAGCAGATAACCAGGCAGCAATTTTTGGAATGGAGCAAAACAGCAAAAACAAGCAGGCTGGCGAACAAGGACGGCGTCCTCGAGAACTCGAGTACTGGCAAGACCGCGGGAGAAAGAGACAAAGGGGATACACCTGACCAGACTGACGTTCAAGAAGAATACACGTTCCTGCCGATGCAGCCTCGCGGGCTTGGGGGCTCGCTTAAAGCAGCAATGGTAAGCGAGCAGCCGGAAAGTAGGGGGATATCAACTCTCGACCTCGAAATCTTAGGACGTTGCTGTGAACAGGCCACCTTGATAGGTCTGCATCTATCAAGAGATCAAGTGCACATGGCATGTCGGGCGGACTGCGACGGCCCGACAGCGCCATCGTTTTATTTCCAAGTGTTTGCTCGAGTCTGCCACATGGACCTGAGTACACTTGGCAGGTCTGCATTCCCAAGTATTCAGCTGTAGCTGTCGACCAGCCGTTCGCGGAACTACACATTCATGGCAATTACTATCGCCAATCGTGAGTTCGGTGCGCCCGTCAGTGCAGGGTGTAGCATCATGGGGAAAAGTAATGCAATCTACCCAGGTAAGCCGCCTAGTCGAAACATAGTTTTTATGCGCTTGCCCATCTGCCACTCAGAGTTTCCAGGAGAAGTTCTTTAGTTTTATGGTAATCCCATTGTTCCACACCTAGTATATATACAACAAGCCCTCTTCCCGGCTGTACCTATTCAAGGCTCCTCGTCACCTTCCATTCGTGCCTACGAGAGAGGTCTTGTGTCAGTCATCTGAGTATTTGTCTTGAACTGGAGTTGCTTTCGAACAGTTCAACTTATTCCACTTACTCGTACAGCTCCAGGTCCGCCCAGTTCTCGCTCCAACCCAGCTTCAAATTCTCTAGGATATGTGGGCTGATCGGGGTACTTCAGATAGACCAGACCTGAAACACCCAGGAACACGGCTATAAAACAACCGACCATCACAAAGCCAGGGCCCGGCTTGGTCCAAGTGTACTCGTATGGAGAGAAGATACCAAGCACATCGTTGTCTTCGTGTATAGGCTCACCAAAGTTCCGTCGTTCCTGGGGGTCCCACCAGCTGGCATAGGGGTCACGAAATTGACGCTTGATTCTGGGAGGGTTGATATAGCCGCCATTCTGTTCAGATTCTATCAATCAGTCACGTCCTCTTGATGTGGACAGAACATGGTCTCGCGCGAAGGGTAGCTAGACGAACCATGCCCGGGTCTTCCGACTCGGATGTTGTCTGGCGATCGGGGTACTTAGCATCGATGACCCTGCGGTCAGACAGCGAAGCAGGCAGGAATCCTCGGCGCTGGAGCACCGGCAAGCATCGAGTGGCCGCGAAACTGGTGCGAGTGGCGGATGGCCGCACAACTCGTTGAAGAAGCATCTGTACGAGACGCAGTCAGCGTAAATATTCTGAAAAGGCTACAAGGAAACAAGCTGCTTTTCATATGTCTTCTTGGGTTTACTTTGCGTCGTACCTTGAGCCGATTGATAGCGTTATTAGCGGCCAATTGCTCGTTGAGAACCTGACGTCTCCTCATGAATGCAGTCGGATCAACTGAGGCGTTGATGTGAATAGGATCCCAGCAAGTTGGAGGTTTCTGCCTGGGGCATCAAGTTAGATGGCTTACCTTGCCCGAGTCCAACAGCCAATAGACACACGTCAATTGTTCCAAAGCGGGGCATGGCTACAGCAGGAAGCCACAGCAAGCGCAAGCAAGCACAAGGCAACAACAACGAGGGCATGTCATCCGTGTATCCATTTTCTCCCCATTCCAAAAGTTTTGCTTGAAAGGCGGATTTTGGTCACGTTTTCCGCCACAACTCACGCCCTAGGCCTCTGGTCATGTTCAGGTTTTGTATGAATACTCATTGAGACGCTACAAATCTCTAGACTATATTTCCTACCCTGCAAATGCTTGCCTCAACGAGAATACGCCCACTGCGTCTCCAGGCTCCACTTTACTATGATGCCCGAGATCGCGTCTCCCGACAACGACGTGTCTATCGCGGATCCTCAGGCCCTCGAAGCAGGCACCGACGCGACCAACTTGCACGAGGACGACGTGATTCATTGTGATATCAAGGTGGGCTCTGCTGCTAATGAAGCCGACACGAGTGTACAAGCAAACACGGACGCGCCGGCACACACAAACGGCCATCCCCCGCAGCCCCGGCATGTCAATGGCATCGAAGACGACGCTGGAGCGGAGGATGGCCGACCGACGAAAAGACGACGAACGCGCAATAGTACTCCTCCTTCGACACCATCATCGGCAAAGAAGCTCAAGCCCATATCACCGCCATGGAAGAAAATAGTCGCCGAGGGGCCGACTAGTTTCACCGAAAACGGCCGTCGCAAATCAGGTCGTATCAATACCTTGCCAGTCGAGCTTCAACCGCAAAGCAAAAAGAGATTAACCAGAAATTCGCTTGGTTCAAAGGGCTCAACATCGCAGGCAAAAAAGATAGATACAACGCCAATCAGACAGCCTAATAAGGCAGGTTCGCAGAAAAATACCCTACGGCCAACCAAACCAATATCACGAAAGCCCGTCCTGCCACCCTCCAGGACTTCTTCTCGATCTCTTCGGCGTTGCACGGCATCCCCACCATCCAAGCCCAGTAGACAATCTACGAGAACACGGCGAGTGTCCCGTCTTGCTAATTTTTCCGACGACCAAGACGAAAACTCTCCTGGGGCCCCTGATGCGACATACCCATTTCTTGAAGGAAGCGGACAGTCTACTCGAATCAAGTTGCGGGCCGGTCGCCCCGGCTATATACCGCTAGTTCATGCCGATCAAGTATGCAAGCGATCCAAGATTGGCAATAGCTTCGAAGATTTTTGGGTGCGAGCCGGAACAATTCCAGTAGAAGATGGTGGACTCTTCGCATCTGAAGATGGGCCAATCTATACTGATGAGACCGCTGGAAAAGATGCCCGGTTGATCATGCGCATTGAGGAAGCAGTTCAGCCTGGTGGCATCCTGTCACTTGGCCGCTGTTCAGCATTCATACCTGAGGAGGAGGAGGAGCCCAACAGGCAATATGCTCGCCAGGATCATATCCTTAAAGCCATGGCAAATTTTCGCAAGCTACTGGTCCTAGAACAACAACGACACCGGGCCGTGGCAAAAAAACTTGCAGAAGCGTGCCGCGACGCCTGGATAAATAGGCAACCCAAGTCAGCCGAACAGCTTGAAGCTGAAGTGCGACAGAAGTGGATTGGACGTTACCGATATGTCATGCGTGCTATATCCGGCACGTGGGAAAATGTCCGTGTCCAAGTAAACCGTCATCGCCTCGAGCAGTGGCAAGCAGAGGAGCAGAAACGAGTCAAAGCCGCTCTCAATGAGGCAGTGAATCTTTCGGAACAAAAGCTGCAGGCTCGTCGTGGGTTGGATTCTGAGCAAGTATCAGATGACGATGGTTTCGATGACCTCAGTGACGATATTAGCAACTTGGACGACGAAGGCACCCAGGAATTAAACCTGGTATCCGGCGACAGTGATGGTGATGACGAGGATGACATCGATAGCAATAATATGTCAACATCAGAGGAAGAGGAAGAGGGGGGCGAAGGAGGCATCAAGGATATCGGAGATGAAGGTCTCACCCAGCAGGAGCTCAGAGCAAAGTACGCCAATCTTCCCGATCTTGAGAGACCTGGGGAAGAAAAGAGCATCGATGCCGCGACGAGTGATGCCTTGGCTGATATTGCGGACGCCGTGGGCGATACTAGCGATGAATCAGTCGACATGGATGACGACTTGGGTTCAAGTGACATGGACAGCGATGAAGATGCCGAAGATGGTAATGGCGACGACGGTGACGATGAGTCTGGGGATGAGCATGCGGGTGGAGACAGCTTGCTCGGCCTCTTGTTTGGCAAATCAGAAATCAAGAAAATGGAGCAAGAGGCCACAGAGCACGGGGACGATGGTGCTGATGCCACAGCCGACTCCCCTGGTGGTGGTCACGATGCGACAACGGCCACTAATAGTTCCATCGTGCAAGGGCAATATGACGAGACTGTCTACCGGGTGTCTCCGCCGACAGTTGACGACGAGTTGTTAACGAATGGCCACGGTCTCCAAAGGGAATATGTGGCGGAGGACCCTGCGAGTGTTGACGTCTTAGCCGCGGCGAGGCAGAGCCCGGGCAGATCCAAAACTAAAGATTCTGGTCTTGCCACAGCTGAGGTAGTTTCTCGTCAAATATCTCAGCCTGAGTTGCCAAATGGAGACGTGGCTATGGCAGATGTGGATGATGAGAGTACTCTCCAGCCCCAGGTTTCTAGACCACTCGCAGATTCGGATAAGGATAAACCTACCAGTCCAGAATCAGAGCCAGCTACGAATCCCACTAGCCTTCGACGTAGCCAGTCGCCACCAACGTCGGACACAAAGCCTTCTGAAGTCGAGGCTTCGTCAGCCGAACTTGCCGTTGCAAAGGCTTCAGAAAGTCGATCAGCGACCCCTCACACGCCTTCTACTCGTAGAACCGACATTCCATTCCTCCTACGTGGAACTTTGCGTGAGTATCAACATGATGGTCTGGATTGGCTCGCCGGCCTTTATGCAAACAATACCAACGGCATCCTCGCAGACGAAATGGGTCTTGGCAAAACCATCCAAACTATCGCACTTTTGGCTCATTTGGCTTGCTATCATGAAGTCTGGGGTCCTCACTTGGTCGTCGTGCCCACCAGTGTCATGCTGAATTGGGAGATGGAGTTCAAGAAATGGTGCCCTGGATTCAAAATCCTTGCATATTACGGGTCCCAAGACGAGCGGAAGCGGAAGCGCCAAGGGTGGAACAACGACGATGTATGGAACGTTTGTATCACATCATATCAGCTGGTGCTTCAGGACCAGCAGGTCTTCAAACGTCGAAGATGGCACTACCTGGTCCTCGACGAAGCCCACAATATCAAAAACTTCAAGTCTCAGAGGTGGCAGACACTGCTCGGCTTCAATACCCAGGCACGCCTTCTACTCACCGGCACACCTTTGCAGAACAACCTTACAGAGCTATGGTCGCTTCTATTCTTCCTCATGCCTGCCGAAAATGGGATTGGGGGATTTGCAGATCTTCAGGAGTTTCAGGATTGGTTCCACAAGCCCGAATCCCAAATCTTGGAAAGCGGCAGAGATCAAATGGACGAAGAAGCGAGAGCAATCATCTCTAAACTCCACAAAGTTCTTCGTCCATATTTGCTGCGCCGCCTCAAAGCAGATGTCGAGAAGCAAATGCCAGCCAAGTATGAGCACGTTGAGTTCTGTCGCTTGTCCAAACGACAGCGTGAGCTTTACGACGGGTTTCTCTCGCGATCAGACACCAAGGAGACTCTGTCATCGGGCAACTATCTATCTATTATTAACTGCCTGATGCAGCTGCGCAAAGTTTGCAATCATCCCGATCTATTTATTGACCGACCAATCATGACCTCTTTCCGCATGTCTAGATCGGTGCCAGCTGAGTATACGTTTACGGAGCGCAAGGTTCGATCGCTTCTAGACAGCGCACCGATGAGCACGGTGAATCTAGGGTTTTTGAACCTCGTGCCCACGCAGTATGAGCACCTGTCGAGCACGAAGGCCGACCGGGCCGCCCAGCTTAGTTCGCATCGAGCGCTGATGGACTTGCGCGAGGCACAAAAAGCCCGGGCCCAGGCTGCGTATACAGTTATCGATCCTTCTACGGTAGAGTCCAGCATTTCATATCTGGAGAGCGGAGCGCGATGGGGTCGATACGAGGAACTTCAGCATTGCGTGTACCTTAATGCTCTCCGCCGTCAGCAACGCCCGGTTTATGGCAAGAATCTGATTGATCTCGTGTCTATCAGTGCGTATAATCGTCCTTGCCGCCCCAGACCCAAGATGCCGCAGAAGATGATTTCCTGGCTTGAAGGTGACCTTGCCCTTGTCCGTGCCTTGACGCCGACCCTTGACCAACGTGCCGACACGTTAAGATCCACAATCTCCAAATTCTCATGCATCACGCCCGCCGTGGTGACCCGGGACTTGGAGCAGGTGCTGTTGGGTTCCAAGGCAGTCCAAGCATTTACGGATGAGGATCTGAAGCTCTCGGCTCCAGTTCGATGGGCTCCTTTTTTGCCCAAGCACGTGCCACTGGACCCTTGGCACGAAGCTCGCATGAGACACAGCATTCAGTTCCCGGATAAGCGTCTCCTTCAATACGACTGCGGAAAGCTACAAGTTTTGGATAAGCTCCTTCGAAAGCTGCAGGCCGGTGGTCATCGTGCGCTCATATTCACACAGATGACCAAAGTGCTGGATATTCTGGAGCAGTTCCTTAATATCCACGGTCACAAGTATCTTCGCCTCGACGGGGCGACCAAGGTAGAGCAACGACAAATTTTGACTGACCGATTCAACAATGACCCTAGGATTCTGTGTTTCATCCTGTCGACAAGATCAGGTGGTCTCGGTATCAACCTGACTGGTGCCGACACCGTCATATTCTATGATCAAGACTGGAATCCAGCAATGGACAAGCAGTGTCAGGATCGATGCCATCGTATTGGTCAGACACGGGACGTACACATTTACCGGCTTGTTAGCGAGCACACAATTGAAGCCAACATTCTGCGGAAGGCTTCCCAGAAGCAAATGCTGGACGACGTGGTTATCCAAGAAGGAGAATTCACGACGGACTACTTCAATAAGATTTCTGTTCGAGACGTGCTAGAGGACAAGGTAGACTTCACTAGCGAAGGCGTTGCCGCTGCAGATGCCGCGCTGGACAGGGTGTTGGGCGGTCCCGACACAACCAAAGACCCAAGAAACGTGGGTAGAGACCTTGAGCAGGCTGAAGACAGGGAAGATGTTGCAGCTGCCCGAGTGGCCGAAAGGGAGATCCAAGCCGACGACGCCGACTTCACGGAGAGGACCAATGGTCCGGCCTCTGGCACATCAACGGCCCGGCAAGGCACGCCGGCTGGAAAATCCGTGGTGGACAGTGGCTTGGACCCGGAAGAAATGACACCGATGGGTGAAGGCGAGACTGAATATAACGCATATGGGGATCGCATGGGCAACATCGATCAATACATGCTTAAGGCCATGACAGAGGAGCTGAAACACACGAAGCTGGAGCTGCCAAAGGACAAGAAGAAGAGCAAAAAGAAGGGCCGGGACACGAGGAAGCGCTGAGGCCACATTGAGCGCGTGCCTTGTCACATCATGAAAGCCTCTATTTCTCTCGACAATAGCTATGGCTCGGGTCTTTGATTTTCCCACGGGATTGTCTTTTTTTCCTTTTTGTTCTTTTTTTTTGGTTTACTGTACGATAATAATGACTATGGCTGTGGCGCTTGCAGCACAGGCAGGGCGAGTAAAATTTTGGGTACGGTTACAAGAATTGTGAAATAAGAAACCTTACTACAGTCAGGATGGCTCGTGGTTGGGCTTTTGCATGGAGGGGAGTTTGATACCTGTTTGGTTTGGGAAGCAAATAACAAAGCGGGCTCTCGTGTACTTGTTTGATGGGCGCATGATGGTTGGGCATAAGAAAGAGTTGTTAGGTACGGAGTACTCCGTAAGATGAAGATGGATCTGAGCGGGAGGCTGTAACTATGTATCTGTGTGTGTATACTTTGTAGAATGAGTTTGGTAGTTGTTGGTCCGAATGCATCTACCCTATAACTATCTGCTTTCACATCCATTGCTTGCTTGCTTGTAATGACCTAGGAAGCGGCGGATGGATGGTGTGGTGCTCTGAAGTGTTGACGCAGGCGTGTCTCGGAACATAAGAGAGCAAGGTTAGATTGAGTACCTATATATGTTATGTTTTATGTTTGGCGGACGACATGAAAGGAAGGAGGGTGAAATATGCAGGTACGTAACATTGAAGTTACTCCGGTGCTGTTCCTGGCCTCGTTTTGGCGCTTGCTAGTAGTTACGGAGTCCTCCGTCGCACACACAGCGCTATGCTTTGTGCTTGGATGTTCACTAGTTTTGTCGTCGGATGGGTGGATGGTTGTTGATTGGAGCCACATGAAAAAGAGGAGGGTGGAGAGAGCAAAGCCCTCTGATCAGTTTGACGTCGCGATGCCCCTCGTCGTGCACGTCATGATGGGTTGAAACCAGCCCCCCTCGTCCGACCCGAGACAGACACAGTAAGGCGCCGTGGTAACTTGACTAACACCGAACGTTGTAGTTGTCAAAGTGCAGAGGGCGGGTGTCGGGTCGGGCCATTTTTGTGAGTTGCACGACCTGCTGGTGGGTGCTGATACACGTTTTGATGCTCATAATCCTGTATGTACCTGGTACGGAGTACTCTGTCTAGGTACCTAAGGTACCTACTAGGTAGTATTCGTACCTGACTAACTCAGGTACCTAGGAGGTACCTACTCCGTACGGTGGAAAACAAAGAACTTTGGTCAAGTGTCAATTGAGAAACGTCCACCGAGGTCAAGTTGCTGTTGGAGGCTCAGAGCCCGCTTCGATCCACCACGCGTACAGCCGTCGCAGCGCGGCCAGGTACCACAATAGGTACCTACTAAGGCACCAAGATGGGTACCTAGGAGGTATCCAGTTATCTACCTACCAGGTACCTTGCCTAGAGATACCTTAGTAGTGTGAAGCTCACATGCATCATCATCCTTCCTCCTTGCCATTATTGAAACCTTATGGTTGCCCCTCACCCCGGTCGTCAACCACTTTATTTTGTAAAATTTGCCGGTTGTGTAAAGGTTCTGTCACTTCAAATTCTCACTACTTGCTTCCAAGTCTGATCAAAACCAGTGCCAAGTACTCTGTACTGTTAAGTGATCAGCTTTCCTCCATGACCTAGGACTCCTCCCGGAAAAGAACGCAAAAACCTTCATGTTGCGTGTGTCAAGCTGTCGCAACATTGAATATTGAACGAACCTTAAATTCCAGACTACTACTATTGTTCTCCATAGGGAGGCAGACCAGGGGGTAAAAGGGAACCTTGAAGAGCTCTCTCTTGTCCAAGTCCTCCGTCATCTCCGCTCCCGACGTCGCACAACCCACACACACAAGTGTACGGAGTAGGAAGGTACTTGGTACTTGGTACCTGTGCCCAATCCCACTCTCACTTCCACAATCACCAACCAATGCTTAGCGCTGCTTCTTTTCCTCCTTTCCTTTTCCCGCCTGCCGTATATTTTTCTCCAGCCCTTCACGCGACGGAATACATTCATTCCTCTTTAGCCCTCGTGCTCTTGTCGCGCAGGGTTGAACGCGCAATCGAGGCATGCAGTCGGCCAAGGGGAAGGCTGACGTGCAGGGTCGCAAGGCCAAGGTGAGTTCGGACCTACAAGTTGAAATCGCCTTGTATGAATGTGTTTGGTCACGACGGCGCGATGCCTGCCACTGCCACTTGCTTCTGCCAACCATCGATGGCATTATGGCGTGTTATAGAATGGAAGCTGACCTTGTTATTCTCTTGTTCAGCTTGCCAATTCGTACCAACAGCTCTTGGAGTGAGTTCTCACCAACCGATCGACCTTTGCATTTCCCTGCCCTGCCCTCCTTTCTTTGTGAGGGAAGTCGTCGTCATCATCCGCAATCGTTCCTCCAGTGCTGACAAACATGCACTGGGAAGCGAATTTTCCAGCAGCGACTTGAAATCCGTCGGAAATTACACCCTCGGCCGATTAATAGGAAAGGGTTCATTCGGAAAAGTGTACCTCGCCACCCATAAGCTCACCAACGGGTCAAAGGTATGACGAATCCTGTGGGACGCTTCTCTGTGCCGCATGCCACGCTTCTCCGACGCCAGTGTGTCAGCTGCAAATGAAACTGACTGTCTCTGCTTGTTGTGACAGGTCGTTTTGAAGTCTGCTCATAAAGATGATACCAACCTTGCCCGCGAGATCCACCACCACCGACAGTTTGTCCACCCCCACATTGCGCGACTATACGAGGTTATTGTGACGGAAAATCTGGTGTGGCTGGTGCTGGAATATTGCTCTGGTAAGTCATTTCGTACAAAAGGAGACAAAAGAAGTCAAGGGTCGAGAGCGGCCAAAAGGAAAACCCTGAAGAGGAAAAGGGAGAGAGAGAGCATGAAGAGGAAACCACTCAACTGACCTGTCTGGGCGTAGGTGATGAACTGTACAACTATCTCCTACAACATGGACCGCTCCGCGTGGAAAAGGTGCAAAAGATATTCTGCCAGCTCGTCGGCGCTGTATCCTACGTCCACATGCAGTCATGTGTGCATCGTGACTTGAAACTCGAAAACATCCTCCTCGATAAGAATGAGAACGTGAAACTTGTCGACTTCGGTTTCACGCGAGAATATGAAGGCCGCACCAATTATCTGCAAACATTTTGCGGCACGACATGCTATGCGGCACCTGAGATGCTCAAGGGAGAAAAATACGCCGGCGAAAAAGTCGATGTATGGAGTTTGGGCATCATCCTGTACGCCCTGCTCTGTGGGGAGCTGCCCTTTGACGACGACGACGACAGCGTGACGCGAACGAGAATATTGTCCGAGGAACCCAAGTACCCTGACCACCTTACGCCTGATGCTGTTTCGTTGCTCAAGCTCCTCCTTTCAAAGCGCGCTCTCCCGCGACCTTCATTCCCTGACATCTTGGCACACCCCTTTCTTGCAGAACACGCCCTTGCACAGCAAGCGATTCTCGACGTCAAGGCACACTCGCCCTTTGCCACGGCTCTAGAGAAAGACTGCCTTCAACGTATGAGGAGCGCCGGGGTCGACATTGAGGCAGTCATCGAGAGTGTCTTGGCGCAAAAATGTGATGCACTGGCCGGCTGGTGGACACTACTTCTAGAAAAGGAAGAACGGAAGATGATGAGGAGAGACCGAAAGCGACAAGAAAAAGAGCTGGAGAAGGGTTTGCGAAGACTCTCTGCTGCCTCCAGCCGACTTGAACGCATGACACCGGTCTTGCAGAATGTGGATGAGGACGGTGGTCTGACAGGCCAGTTTGTCAGACTTGGCGAGCATGGCTCAAGAAGAGGGAGGTCAGAGCGAAGGAGCGCACATTACCATGCTGACTTCACAGTGACAGATCTGCCGTTGCTCCCAGAGTCCGGCAGGTCGCAGGATGATATACCGCCAACACCAGTTGATAAAGACTCCATTCGATCCGCGTCCACCTCACGACATCGTCGACCGATTCCGCCGCCCAAGGAAGGCGTGATTCGCAGTGCTCGGTCTCGGGGATCTACGCTGCACTTGGTGACCACGTCGGACACTCTTGGCGTCAAAAGTAATGGTAGTGTCGTTCAAAACACCCAACAGAATGGGCAGCAGAAGACAAGGAAGAAGCACAGCCAAGCCATTATTGCACACTGGAAGAGCCTATCTCACTGGTTCATTGAAAACACGACGAAGCGGAGGAAGGGGCACGAACGACGAACGAGTCGAAGCACACCAAACTTGCATCTAAAGGACAGTTCTAGCAACAGCGGAGGCAAGGAGGCCAATCCAAGACCTCAGACAAGCATGTACCCGACCACAACTTCTGCCGAAAGCAGCCATCCAACAGTATCATTGCCTAAGGGTGTCGTTGCGAACGGCCAGCCCAAAGGCGGACCGGGGAACGGCCAGGCCAGTACTCCCACCAGGACTACTTCGGGTTCCTTCGTGCTCTCGCCGGCTCATACACGGCCTGTCCGGCCGAGTGTCGCGAAGTCATCCTCCTACAAGCGTCAGTCATTGTCCCCTGCGCCTGTAACGCCTCGATCAGCTATGCGCCGATCTTCAGCTGGCCTCCGAGGAAGAAAATCGACTTCGTCGTCCGTCTCTTCCATTCGATCTATGCACCATCACCGGCCTTCCCATTCCAAGGCTTCGTCTACAAGCTCGGCCGGATCGGTCTCGACATCAAAAACTCCGCTTGGACGCGGGCAATCACCTCACCATTCTGTCAAGGTGTTGCCCGCCACGCCAATAGCCAACTCCTTCCCCTCCAATATTCGTCTTGTTCGAGGATCTCCAGTCCCGCCTCCATTGCGTATCTACGACGAAGGGATGCCGAGCGAACACAATCAACAGCCGCCGCCGGGCTCACCCAATCCATTCTCCTCGGGGATCCTATTCGCCAAGCGGAAGAGAAACATTTTCAAGGGACCGACGTTAAACTTTGGCGGCGTTGGCAATCACAGCAGCCGCAATGCCGGATCAGGATCGCATTCGCGCAGTGGAAGCGCCACGGCACTGGGTCGACGATCGGGAGAAATCACCATCCAGGAGGAAGACGAGGAGCCGGTCGTCGAGGAAGAGGAAGAGGACGAGATTGAAGAAGTCGAATCCTTCCAGCCTATTGTCGGAAAGCCGGGGGAACTCATTGAAGAGCAAATTCTCGAAGATGAGCCTCGGCAATTGTCGGCTGCTGGGAGTTGAACAATAACAACTACATTACAACCGCACCAAGGACGAAGGCAGTCGACGCAACCGCGTCATGACCGGTAACACTTGCCTTCTGGTTGAAGGGGTGTCAACGACCGGCGTAGTACATGTAGCCAATCTTTTTCCTTTCCTTTTTTTTTTCAACTTCTCAGCTATACATCTTTATTAGGAAGCATTTGCGCTGCTTGCCGTACACATTTCATGTACTCATCTCATTTGAGCTGTTTTCATTTGCATTTTAGGGTGGAAAGAAGAGTGTGCGAGTAGATTGGAGGAATATACCCGTGTAAGGCTATGAATACCATGAATGTATTTTAGATGACAATGGAAAATTGTGTCATCGATTTTGACCTGTCAACGGTTTAGCTGTCTTATGTTTTCGTGCAGAAACAGTTCTATACAGTTGTTCTGCAATTGTCAGCACAACTGGCGATACCAGGCGAGATACGACGAGTCTTGAAATGCTACAAACGCAAAGTTGAAAGTGAGAACACATTGTTGTAAAAACTTGGGGTATACTCCTACGCCAGCCATGCAGCATATACAACACCGGCAGCTCTCCAGCCATGGGCCGAGATGTTTCTTCTCCAACTCCAACATGCAAAACACCGCACTGTGCACTCAAGACGCCGCACATTCAGTCCTCATGTTGGCCCCTCTTGGCAACAACACTCGTCCTCATCCTCTCCACCACGCCGGTCTTCTCCTCCCGCAGCGTAACCCAGACCCAGAACCAGGCAATCATTTCGATAAAGACAAAGGTGAAGAAGATGCGGTTCTTGAGGCCGTCGCCGCCCCACGACGCCGCCGAATACGAGGCATTGCCGCCGCGGGTGCGGTGCGCCGCGCCGCCGTACAAAGGGGACGACGGGCCGAACGCATATGTGTAGAAAGTGAGGCCCATGGACAGCGAGGCTCGCAGGGGCGCTTGGGATGATCTGTCAGCGAACGTGCCGTGGTTCTTTTTCTTTCTTTCCTGCGGTTGCAGAGCCATGCGTACCTTGTGTCCCCCAGTAGTATAACGAGCCGAGCTCTTCGGGCATTCCTAGCGATAGGAGGTCGCTTAGGCCGAGGAAGGCGAGCACGACGGCTAGGAAGCTGAGCGGGTGGGATTGCGTGTCGAAGCCGCGTGCGTAGGGCTGGTTGGCGTTAGTTGACTCAGTGCTGGTCTTTTTTTTTATTTTGGGGGGGCGGGCGCGTGGGTGCTTACGATGCCCATGCTTTGGCCGAGGACTTGGACTAAGATTTGGTCGTTGATGGCGCTGGGGTTCGTGAGGAAGAAGAAACCGAGGGTGATGTGGAAGAGCGAGATGGAGGTGATGAGGGTTTTGGACGTGATGAGGGCCATGGCTGCGGTTGCGATGGCGTTGGCGGATGGGACGAGTCCGTCGCCAAGGGGATGCGAGTTTTGTACGGAGTAACTAGACGGGGCAGGGGACACTGGATGTGCGTAGAACCGTACTTCGCGAGCCCGGGTGCTGGTGATGATAATGTTGTCGTACTGGCCAAGCAAGCTTCCAGTCATCAGAGAGGGGCTTTTGGGCGCAGCTGTGCCCTGCTGGCAATGCAGACGTGCGTCATTGGCTCTCGACGTGTAAAGTCACATTGGCTGGAATGCAGGGGGCGTGGCTAAGGACGCGGTGCTGTGGCGTTGAGGTTGAGGTTGAGGTTGAGGTTGCGTGCTGGGCTGCTGCATCGACGACGTCTGGTCGGGACTTGGAGCTTGCAGCTGGCTGTACGGAGTAACTAATCGTCCAATTGATGTGTGGTTTGTGGTGGGGCGCGGGGGAGGAGGGGGACCAAGAGCTCAAGTGGCTTCCGATACCAGACCAGACGAAATAACTACTACTCCATCCATGCATGCGATCTTTGTGCAGAGCGTGCAGAGCGTGCAGAAAAAAGCACCATCATGAGGTCCGTGTCTGCCGGACGTAAAGACCACAGCTCGATGATATAGTCGATATCTGCACCTGGCACCGCGAATCATGGCGTCCCTCGACAAACCCCGACATGTGAAGTACTGGCAACGCTGCTTCACCAGCTATCTCCCTTCTGCGTATACAGCCAACGACTCCACCCGCCTCACGTTCGCCTTCTTCATCGTCTCGGCTCTCGATCTACTCTCCGTGCCATTTTCCCCCAAGGACCGTTCGTCCATTCGTGCCTGGGTGCTGAGCCTGCAGCACCCTGATGGCGGCTTCTGTGGCAGCCCGACTCATGTCTTCTCCGGACAAGACGCCACCAAAGGCTCGGCAAACCTGGCCGCAACCTTCTTCGCCCTGCTCTTGTTAGCTGCTGCGGCGGGCACGGATGAGGAGGCAAGGGCGGCCTTCTCGGGAGTCCACCGGCGCAGGTTGCTCGGCTGGGTCAAGAGACTACAGAGACGGGATGGGAGTTTCGGCCAGGTATCATGGGAGGGCGAGGCTGTGGGCGGAAGGGATACGCGCCATAGTTACCTGGCGAGTGCGATTCGGTGGATGCTGCGCGGTGACGGGGACGAAGACGACATTGATACTGAGCGGATGGTTGATCACATACGGCACACGCAGGCGAGCTCTTCACTTTTGCCTATATTCGCCAGCATGGGGGGCTAACTTGCGAGCAGACATATGACGGTGGCGCTGCGGAACTGTCAAAACACGAGTCTCACGGTATGTAGATACGTCGGCGTGTGCTGCTCAATGGCTAACAGAGACAAGCTGGATATGCATACTGCGCCATTGCAGCATTATACATGCTCGACCGTCCATCGTCATCGTCAGCGGCACATGACAGCGCCGCAGTCGGCGAAGGCGTGCCAGATCGCAAGGCCTTGATTCGGTTTCTCGTCCATAGACAATTCAGCTACCTCGCCAAGGAAGAGGAAGACGAGTCTGACGGAGACGCCGAGAACTACATCCAAGCCCGGCTCGGCCATCTAAGTCTGGCAGACCAATGCGCACACGTTGGATACAACGGGCGGTGGAACAAGAAGGCCGATACTTGTTATTGCTGGTGGGTTGCGGGCACTCTGGCAGTAAGTCAACCGAGTTGGCGAATAGAACCTCATTATTGACCTCGTCCTAGATGGTGGATAGCTTCCACGCAGTCAATATTGTCCCCTCGAGGCAGTACCTCCTGGACGTCACGCAGCACAGAATAGGGGGCTTTTCAAAACATGCTGGCGGACCGCCGGACCTGTATCATTCGTATCTGGGCTTGGCGGCGCTGGCGCTCATGGGTGATGCCGACTTAAAAGCGTTTGATGTCGGGTTGTGCTGCAGCAAGGATACGGCGCGGAAGGTTGAATTGGCGAGGGAGGGGTTGCTCAAGCGTGCAACTCATACGTTTGACGGAGATGGATTCTGGGAGAGTGTTAATGTGGCGCGTTGATTGGGCATGAGACGATGTATTTCATAATGAAGCTGATGTGGCCGTACTGTGCGAATGGTGAGCCGTTGAGTTGTGATTGCCGACAATCAGCCGATCGAATGAATGACTTCACCCAAAGCCGGCATCAGGACCAACCCCATCAAATATCTCTCTACGCTGCCACGCACACCACCAAACATGGGCGACCCAGCAATGCCGGCGTCCGAAAAGGACCCGTGGAACACCAAATCGAAAGAGAAATTCGAGACGTACGCGCCCGCGACATCCCCACGACGCCGCGGCGGCTAACCAACAGCACAGCAAATCCAAGTCCGAGTTCTACGATCCGTGCCAAGAGGCCGCGCAGCGAAGCTACAAGTGTTTGTACCGCAACGGGGGAGACAAGTCCATGTGCGGGGAGTATTTCCAGTATGCGCTGTTATTGTCGGCCCTGCGCATGGGACGTGTTGCTGACGGATGGGTGCAGGGCGTATCGGGACTGCAAGGCTGCCTGGGTGCGTGACTGGCTGGCTGTTGATGCCGATGCGGACGGGTTTGCTGACTCTCGGTAGACTGAGCGGCGGAAGAAGGAACGGGGGGGCTTTCTTGTGTGATGTTGGACCAGTAGGACGTGTCTGTTTGTGTATACTATTTATTGTCTGGTGTGATGGGTAATGGGAGCTGGTGAAGACGAGGATGGGCGTTTCGCGGTGTAATGGGACAGATGCTTGGCGACCAGATATCCTGCGGCTACCTTGGCAGCCAGAGGTACATGAGCATGAAGCGTGAGGCATGTGGGAAATAAATCTGACGCGCCGTGCGTATCGGTGTATTCTTTATTTAATACGGAGTACATCATACATCCCAGCCCTTGAGATATCGCTGCCTGTGCCGTACCAAGTTGGCACGACTCCCTCGCACAGTGTTTACACTGTCCGCGGCGTTTCTCAGGCTGCCCATCCAAAGCCCCGCCAATTTTTATGTGAACATCCAACCTGTGAATGTCGAAACCGGGAACTTTTTGGCATCTCTTGCTTGACGACGCTCGTGCCCGGCCACCCGTATGCTATGAGTCGTCAACGCCCCCGTTTAAGAAACGGGGTCGATATCCAGCTTCAATCTGCCTTTCAGGATGGAAACTGGCCCGTGGCCATGAGACTGGCCTCTCAACGGGCTCGTACTTTCAACGACCAGTATTTTGATGTGAGGTCCAGACAAATTGCGTCCAAGTTCCAGAACTAACTTGCAGTCAAGATGGTGAAGGTCTGCGCCGAGAGTCAGCTCGACGACCCCAACGCCAAGTTTGCAGCCGTTGCGGCTGTCGACAAGTTTGTCAAGGACGGCGTCGTGGTCAAGGACGTCGACGGCATCGACTTGCTCGAGTGGGCGGCGGCGGATCTGGTTTCGGAAGATGCATTCCCAGAGACAATCGGTCCCCTCAGGGTCAGGACCGTCAAGGCGGCGCCAAAGGACAAACTTGCCGCTACGAGGTGCTTGCAGTCGTGTTTGTTGCATTGGGACTTGGTCAGCGCCCAGCAGGTGAATACTGCCCGCGAGAGTCGATGTCTGATGCCGTGCAGTGCTGACAGACTAGATTGCCGCCATGATTGATAGGTCGTTTCCCCAGGAGAGGGACTTTATGTTTTGGAATATCATCGTCACTCACTTACTGGCTGTACGTTTCAAGAACATTGCTGATAATTTCTGCGACTACTAACGCTTCCCCTCCTGAAGACGAGCAGTCAATCGCCCTCGGAGAAGAAGAAACTGTATGGAATGCTGGCACAGAAGCAAATAGAACGTGCGGCGCAGCTTACCGAGCAAGCAAATGCATCCGGGGCAGAGGAGACGCCTGCGCGTGGCATCAAAACCGAGGAAGAGATTCTGCTACTCTACGATATTGTCGAAGTGCATGGGACCGCGGAGGATATGCAGAAGCTCATAGGAAGCCCCTTGTTTTCCCCGGTCGCCCAATTCCGACTTGGTAGGAAGGCGCTATTTCAGCGTATCGCCGCAATCTACCGCAGGCATCAGGACTGGGAGGCGCTGTGCGACCTCTGCGAATCATGCCTATCACATACAGACGAGAAAGGGGATTTGTCGCTTTTGGCTTGTGACTGGACGGTGTGGAAGAGTTTTATCAAAGGCGCATCTTATCTCAAGGACTCCAACATAGAGTAAGCCTCTCCCTCCGCGTTGATCGTGATGACAAAGTACTTAACGCTGAGCAGAATCACGGAACGGGTACGCAGCTTGTTGCTCAGGCTGGCAAAATCTAAGGGCTTGAAGCCTATCTATAGGCGGAACGTACTTTTGGCTCGTGTTTCTGCCGCCTTCACGCTTGAAACACACCATGATGACGATATGAAAGATGACGAACCTTTTTCAGTACGACTAAGGGAACTACTTCGCTACCTCGAAGACCAGAAGTTAAACGCTGCGTGTTTTGACGATGTCAAGCAATTCTTGGAGCAGCTGGATCTCCGGGGACTTAAGCACGTCGCGCATACTTTTATTCATAAGCTGGCAAAGTCCGTTGACGACCCAGTCAAACGTGCCCGACTCACCCTTCTCTCTTTGAAGACGCGATACTTCCTCTCGACCTGTCCGCTTGGACGGATGCCAGTGTGTGGGGAGAAACCAAGCTCAAAATGTCTAGTTTGCGACGCTATGTTTGATTCGGAGTCTTGTTCTGCGTGCTTGACAAAGCTCTCTGAGGAGGCGTTAGCCACGTACAAATCTGCAACCAAGGATTTTGGCGAAAACTCTGACCTCGTCGGCCAGAACGAGATTCTGCCCGAGCTTTCCATGATTGTTGCACACTGCAATGTTCAGCTGGCTCTCCGCAGTCGACCCGGGTACATTCACTCATCACCACCCGCTTCTCAGCATCTTTTGCGGGCTCTGCTCGTTCTTGAACACCAAGCTTTTCTCACGCCTAAACACAGCCAAATCTCTCTTTTACTAGTACAGCTGCACCTTCTCTTGGGGTCAGCACACAGATGTCGCGAAATCTGGCACGGGCTGGCAGTGAAGAGAACCATTGTGGACTCTCTTGCGCCCATCTTTTACGATCGTTTGTCCACCGTGTCGCCAGTCATCTTGGACTCGTCTGATGGCTGGGGCTGGGAACTTGCTGAGACCCTGAGATCGCATTTCACCAACTCACTCAAGCTGAAGATGCCGAGGCGGCTGGTCGATGCTTTTGAAGCAGGTAGCTACGGGAGCATCATTGACATGCCGAAATACGTCGAAAACTTGAGATCAGGGTGCACGAGAGCCATGAGTCTTGTTGAGGAAGTCAGGGCGGACAGACTGCTCGGCGAGCCTTGCGGGGACCTTTTAAACGACCCTCGATTTTGTAGGTCTACCTTGGGGGTTCGTTCACTATTTACTGCGCTAACTTGGGGATAGATCAAGTTCCTGACGACTTGTTGCTGAGAAGCGTTGTTGATCACGGATCGTTCCCGTCGTGGAACTGCAGCTCATCCCGGCCGCTTCACGAGCGACTGAGTCTTGGCCCGGGCCCTTCGGTGAGTACCGACCGAGCATGCCTGTGCTGACATTTTTCTGATTGTCCATGATGCAGAATGTCCGCTCCCATTTATCACTATTGGCGGAAGCGTTTCACGACATTCTGTCATACCGACCGCCAACAGTATACAAAGCGACCGCGGCGGTGATGAGCATCGACCACACGTTTGTGGACGAGATGATGAGCCGAATAAGCAACTCCATGTCTAAATTTGTGCAGAATGCTTCAGGCCATTGCACCTCGAGCGAGATGCTGTACTATGAGGCGGTGAATCTGCTGGCTACCTTGATACCGCTGTGCGTGGGCATCGACCGGTCGACACCGCTTCCAGACATCTTCAGCCAAATCACCGAGGCTGTCGCAACTGCCATGAACACCCAGCTCGACGAGCTGCCTGAGCTGGATGGTACGACCGTCGCAGACTGCGTATCCATGCTGCGGTCTTTCCACGACTTGGCTATGCTTCATGACACGGCCATGGCGGCCAAGTTAACGGCGCGATGGATTTTGTCGTTTAATGAACGGGAAAAGGAACGCGATCGATCAGGGAGTAGCAATCTGCCAAAGGACATCATATCGCAGGTCAAAGGGCTACAAGCTGCGGCCGAGGTAGCTTTAAAAAAGGGCAAGGCGCTGGTCACCAAGTTGAAGAAGGAAGTAGGTGCCGGGCGTGAACTTTGCGGAAAACTGCGCGACTGGGTGTTTGAGGATGGCGGCAAGGATTTGAATGAAGTTGTGGAGGACGGCACTATAGAGGAATTGGTGGAGAGCTGGAGCCAGAACGTGTCCGGCTGGCAACGGGTAAAATGGGAATAGAAGATAAAGGCTGGATTCAATATACAGGCACATGAGGCTGGAGATCTGGCGGATGCATCATCAGTCGACGGCAAGCGGCGCATACCGAGCAGGTTTGATTCGGCCAGGAACGGCGATCAAAGAGAAAAATAGTCTACCGGGCCAGGAACTTGTGTGCCCCATCGTTAGACTTTCGATGGGCAGCGTAGGATTTAGGTCCCTGTTGTGAGTTTCGCCACTCAACGGCGAATCGATGATCTCATCGCGAGCCAATCCGCATCGGATGACGGCAATGTGACGTCCGCGTACGGAGTACCAACGTTGGCACATGAATAAATAGCAAACTCGTCTCGCTCTACACGAAATTTAATTCGGTCAATTCTCATTCCTACGAGGTACGCGGGGTTTCATCACGTCTTCGAACTCACCGAGCTGTATTGCACGCCGTACAAGATGTCCGAACAGACTACATCGCGCACATCACACACCGCCGGCGGCGTCCCGGTCCGAAATGCGCATCACGCCAACCAGGACACGGGCGACAGCCGCGTGCCGCTGTCGGCCGAGCCGGGCGTCTACAAGAACGACGGGGTCCGGCAGGTTCCCATCTCTGCCGAGCCGGGGGTTTACAGGCACGACGATCGGAACAGTCCCAAGGAGGGAACGGCCGGGGAGCAGGGTGTCAGGATAGAGAATGAGGACAAGGGGATCGGATCCAAGGTGTGATGGCATCTATTGCACGGACGAATCTGTCTGTATCTCTCGAGGGAGGGGTGTTTTGACAATGACAATGTAAGAGAGAGACAAAGCCTAGCTGTGCTGCACGCGAAGGAAAAGAACATCTGAATCGGAGCAATGATGGCAATAAACCACGTTACATTCTGTTCTGGCATTTTGCACCACTAGCCGTTCACACAATGGGTTGGCCATCTTCATCTTTGTCTGCAGGAGTATCAGAATGCTCTCTCCACCACCCGGGGAAGAAGGGGCTTTCGTCAAGCGTCCGCGGCTCCCAGCCCGCTTGTATCAGACCGCTCTGTACTTGAAACCTTTCGTACGCGGAGAGAAGAGGGGTGAGGACATGCTCCGTGTGGTGTACCTGCTTGTACGCCCTTAGATGCGCCTTGCTCTCCGTGAGCACCTTCAGACACAGGGACGGTATATACGGCTCGCGCCTCAGGTGCGTCACGGGCGTGAAGAAGGCCTTGAAGTTGAAGACGACGGCCCCCGACAGAGGCAGTCGCCGCAGCGTCTGCCAGTCCACACGGAGGTAAATGTCGTCGGGCCGGAGACTAGAGTCCTGGGTCCTCAGGGCCTCCAGGTTCTCATCGCCCGGCGGCGTGTAGAGATGTTTCCCGACCTCGAACCCCCATGCCCCCCTCTGCACGGGCTTGCCAGCAGGCAGTCTGGTGAAGAAGCTGGTAGCTGGTCAGTTTTGCTCTGGCGCGCCGGCTGAGGATTCATCAGGAATCTCATCAACCCCCCACCCCCCCCCCCCCCCCCCTTCGACTCACTCACCGGTCCATGCTGAGCTGCATCCGGCTCCTGTAGTCGGGCACGGGCTCGTGTATGCCGACGAGGCCCTTGCCCATCTTGCCTGCTAGATTCCAGCCCGTGGATGCGCAGATGACGCCCGCCCGGAGCACGTATCTCCCCGTCCGAGGATCCCGGAGCATGACGGCAAAGTCCTCGGGCACGTTGTCCAGCAGCATCTGCAGCGGCTGCGTCTCCGACACGACGTGCCGGGTGCCGCGGATGGTGTTTACCAGTGTTCCCTTGACCAGCTTGAAATGCTGCGGGTATCGCGCGCAGAGGAACTGCACCACCATCTCCATCAGCTCTTTGCACGCGAGATGCGAGCCTGGCAGGGCTTGCATCACGTCCGTCCCGTGCTTCTCGACTATGCTCTTGCGCAGGATAATCTGCTGTTCGTAGGTGCTCTCCAGCTCGAGCCAGTAGTCTGGCTCCATTCTTTGAATTGCTGTGCGCGGCGCATAGTAGTTATCCCGTCAGCAGGGCTTCGCTGGCTATGTACGACTCTAATCATTGACTCACTCACTCGCTCACTCACCCATGGTTTGGTTGTACGGCCACCGCAGTGGTCTATATGGTCTCGGCCGTGCCGTTGTAATATCGAAGTCTTTCGCCGCGCGAGGCAGAGGCACCCCTGACAAGACTGCATAGTCTGGAAAGTCTCCCAGAGACCGTATCTCCCCCACAGTAAAGCCACTAAACACAATCCTAGAAGGCGATGCGAGGCCATCATCTTCCTCGAGGCCCAAGACTAGATCAGGGTTTCTCGCCGGGTTGGCCGGGGAGCCGTCGTCCGTCAACCCGACGCAAGCAAGAAGATTCCGCTGTGACGGTGGAAACACGCCAGAGTAGTCAGTCGCCTCTCGCTCCTGTCTTGTCCTCCAGAACACCGCCGGCCGCAGCAGTGTTTCCAGCAACTGGAGTAGCTTCAGGACCAGTCTGCCCAGCATGTACGCCGGCGCGGCGCAGGACAAGACCGTGGTGTTGCGGTTCGCATCGCCAGGTCCTTGCTCCATTGTACGGAGTACGTCGAGTAATAATCAACTGTCCAGGAAGCCGCTTATATGTGCGATGGCTGATTCCATGGAACGTGGAACTGAACCAGATCCGTTCCGAGCAAGTCTGGTTTGCTCTCTTCATGTGAAGTAACTCTGCAACGACAACTTACCAAGTTACCTAGAGCTTGGCATGCACCGATCGCGCGCAGCCAACATGTCTTAAGAGTGCAACCTTCTAGTTATACTCCGGACACTTCCCCTTCCCCGGGCCTCTTCTTCCCCACGATTTGACATAGTCTAGACCCACAAATCTGGCAACATCCCTCGATAGTTTCTCAATTCATCTGCGGTTTTGGGACTAGCGTTAATTACCCCACAAACTGGTGTGCATGGGATGCATGTCCATGAACACAATCTTAGGCTCGCCCGACTTGGTTCTCGTGGTGCTGTTGTGTATGTAACCTTGACACTTCTTTTCTTTTTGTGTGGGTGGCCCGTGTGATAACTACATGGTAGTTGTAAGCTCAAAGGCACTCGCAATCTACTTCTGTTCTCCGTCAGCGGCATGTTCACATTGTGATACCGGGAAAAAGCGCCTCTGTGCTAAAACAATTCGCCTGGCAAGACATCCCAGGGTCTTGCCAAAAGCGGACTATGTATGCCTTCGCCTTTACGTTGGACACCCATCAAGAATACCTTCAGACGTGCAGTAGGCGTGCAGTAGGCGCAATAGAATGCCCTGCCGTATCCAGTCTCTGCAGAGATTTGGTTCGGCCAGAGTGACTCCCAGCCGGCTGGGGACCTGGAAATATAGAACCGATAGTCCGCCCGGCAGTTCGGACCGCCTTATGTCCATTGAATTTACCGGTAAGCCAGAAATCTGCCTTGTAGTGCTGCTCGGGACATAAATTTATAGTGATACGCTGTATATGACTGTGACGACACGAGCTTCCACGATAGCCCGCATTCGCTTTGGACAGAGACCGTAGGGAAGAGGAGAGAAATAAGGTATGAGAACCAAGAGTCATGTCGCGATCTAATCGGTGGTAATCTTCCGCTTGAGTCCGCGGCATGAACTGTGATTCGATGAGCCACGCGTGATTTTGGAAGCTGCACCATCGACGAGGTTTCGTTATGTATTGGAAGTGCTCATACTGTTGCAAGCGTAAGAGCATAGGGTATAGTTATCGTGATGCAAACCGGGCAAGAAAGATGGAATTCCAACATCTGTCAGATGGAATCGGCTGTCGCTGTTTCGTCGATCCAGGTGCGCTTAGTAAGCAAGCAAGCAAGCGAGCACCAGGGAACAACGATTGCACAAGTACGCACAAGTTGTGATCAGAGCGCATTGATCTTCTCGTCTTCCTTTCAGCCAACAAACGAACGATGTGACTGGTAGTCTTCGAAACAAGTTCTTTGGCTCCATACTCCGTACGGAGTACTTTGACGCTTGTTCAATGTTCACACGCTCTAGCCGCTCGCAGCGTTGGCTATGCGACCGTCTCGCCCAACGTGAGAGGAGCATGTGCTTGGCTTTGGCCAGACCATTTCCCCCCATGGCCAGCAATAAACCTGGGGGAGCTCTTCTGTCATCGGGAATCCTACGTATCAGGTTCGATTGCTCGTATAACGTTACTGCACCGCAGTCATCGCAGTCATCACGCTGTAGAGGGTTGAACGACTCGCCGCATTGTGTGCGCCCATTAGTTAGTTATCGTCTTTACGAGTGGACCACGATGGACGATGCTATTCACACGCACAACGAGCTCAAGCTGTTATGATGGGCGCTGGTCAGTGTCTAGTGTCTAGTTGTCTAGCATCTCTAACTCTGGCGAGCAGGGCGATCTGAGCGACGCGCAGTGCTGGCATGCATTCCTGCGCTGATTGTTGAGGCTTTCGACCGGCGTAAAGAACTTTCGATCTTCTCTTTTGAGGAGCAGCCACCGATGCGGCACACGATCAAAGGTTGTTGAAAGCGAACCCTCCGGGTCCGAGAGTCAAGAAAGACACCTTTGCCACAGTTGACGACATTGGATGGCCCTCAAGCGTGTCTGGAGAGCCTCGCATCCTGTCCGTCGCGTCGTTTTTGCAACCTTGCCGATCGGGTTTCACGCCACAAGTGCCGCATAAGCGCCCGACTATTTTTCGCAAGCAGATGCAGATGCAGATGTTGTCGATTTGATGGCTGTGGACAGGCGAGCATGCGCTCTGTGAAACGTTACCCGAGTTTGGCCGCGTTGAAGATGCCCAGCAAATAGTTACACCACCACTCAAGAGAGACGGTTTGCCTTTGCCTGAAAGATTGGCTCACGGCTGATACAAGCTGCGTGATTGTGCGCGTTTCAGGATTCAATGTTCGTGCATACGCGGCCAAGGTGAATGGATCAGGCATCCATTGGCTGTGATGGCCTCGGACATAAAGCGCTTAGCCGCTCACTCGCCATTCATAACCGCGCGCTCTCACAAAGCTGCCGAGCCAGAATTCAAATGGCTGGCTGTGATTGCGAGTTTGCTATGGATCGAAACTCGACCTTCACAGCGGCCCTTTTGTCCGTGATCCGAGCCTTTGTCAGAAACGCAGTATTAGAACCACAACCATCGTTGTGAACATCCGCCTCGCCTCCTTTTCTCTCGCTACTTACCCCTTTGACTTTAAAAAAACGGACTGCCGCCTCTCCGTGTCTGCAAACTGTCCCTTCACCGACAAACTAGCCAGACGCAGCGACTGTATTTCGTTTCTGCATACAGTACACGCTGCCGCTGAGCAATTCACACCCATCCCGAGTATCGACCACATTCATTCAACCTTTCCTGAATACATCCGAAGAAAGCACAGCAGCCATGGACAAAGTAGCCTTCGCTATCAAGATGGGCAAGAAGGCGGCCCAGCTGAACAATGCTCATCAGGCCGCCGGCCAGAAGCCATCGCTGCAGAGAGCAGGCAACCTTGCGTTCAACCAAGGCGCGTCACACGGAAAGGAAATGGGCAAGTCATACCTCAAGACTTTCGAGGTAGTTCCTCGCCTCGTGCTCCGCGGGGTACAACTTATCGCCGCCATCATCATCTGCGGCTTCTACGGCAACCGCATCAACGTCGAGCAAAAGGACCACCAGAAGATAGGGATGGTATGGGTCTACGCCGTCACCATCGCTGGACTCTCTGGAGTGACGGCCATTTTCTTCGCCGCGGCGGCATCGGCCGGCTCGATCCCCGTCATCGGCAGCAGACTCAAGCTCCTCAAGGCGTACCGTGCCTACCCCTGGGATGCGTTTCTCTTTGTTGCGTGGATGTCCGTGTTTGGCACTTTTGCTCATCTGTTCCTGAAGAGGAAGGCCGATGACAAGTACAGGGGGAGCAACACGGCTGCCATGAAGATTGCCCTCTGGATTGATCTCACGAATGCGGTCCTGTGGTTCCTTTCGGCCCTCTACGGCTGGTTCAAGGCCTTTGCGGCGCGCAAAGCGGATCGACTGACCGACAAGGCGGGCCAGAAGATATTCAAGACGGACTCGAATGCCGTCTAAACCGAACCCAGGGCCTGTCTCTATTTTTTTGTATCTGCATGGCCAGGAGTTTCATCGTGTCTTTTGTTTCTAGGGGGGGGGGGGGGGGGAGAGGTCTGAACTGCCTGTAGCACACTGGTTGGGCTACGCGGGAACCTACCTCTCTTGTTTCCAGGCGCTGGATCGGATTACAGCTTGTGGGATTAGACTGCTTCTTGCTTTTGGAAAATGCCCTTTCGTTGTGTTGGTTGGTGACGTTGGATTCAGGGCCGCTGATATGAGGCAGCTAGCTACTGTTTCACTACTGAGAACGAAGCTCCAAGCCGCCCAGTTAGTGTGCAGTGTCCGTCCTCCCGCCTCCTCTGTCTTTTCTTTTCTTGATGATTGCGCTGGCCGATAACTCTCTCACTCTTCTTACCCACTCAACTCGGGCGTTGCACATGGATTTGCACAGCAGCGAGCGGGTCTCTTTATATATATATATATATACTACCTTTGTTGTCTACTTTGTACACAACTGTCGGGCTTGGCAAAACAAGGCATTCGGCCAAGGTATATTATTTTTACGTTAGTGTATACATGATGTGATAGAGTATATATATCGAGTAATAAATAGCCATAGCTTTTCGACAAGCGTAGGAAGGCACTCTTCCATTTTCTTAAACACCCCACAAAGCAAAGGTCATAACAGGAGGTCAAAGATAGCAAAGAGACTGCGGTTAGCCAGAAATCACTTTCTAGCTGCAACCAACTAAGTTTTGGAATCCTAGGCTCCAATTTTGCAACGCTGCTTCGTTGCAACATGTAAAAATTAACTAGCTGCCCATGAAAGATTGTCATGAAAGATTGTCATGACTCCTTGTACGCTATGACTATAAGTTATATATTATCTTGTCTGTCCCACGAAACAAGCAGCATCCGCTCCGGCCCCGGCATCAAGACACATGGTCAATGATCAATACCAACGATGCGCAGGCATAATCCCTTCCATGACAAAACCGAGTTACACTTGTATGTAGGTTACACGTGGCCTTCTTGTCAAGGCAAGCAACGCATTTAATTCTTGGTATGACATCTCATGGACCGCATGAGGGTCTAGCAGTCCATCGCCCCTATGCAGAATAGTCACACTCACCAGCTGTTCGACCCCCCATCCGATACCTGGCTGATATACGGCACCAGGGCGTTGCGGATACTTTTCAGTAAACGGTCCCCTTCGCAAGGTCAATAGTTGTGCCTGCCCATTAGTTTGACGATTGTGACGTAAATAATCTTCAGCCCAAATTCTCACGGCTTCGATGGGATCTTCGTAGGCCAGAGGTATCCATACCATGGGGTTCTGGTGATAAGTCCCAAAGGTTGCGTCTATATCGGTTGGCAGGTGCTCAAGGGCCACCAAGAGATATGTTTGCGAAGGAAGACTCGTCGTCACCATGTAAATATGCTGCTCTTTGTCCTCACCAGATTCTACACCCTGCAGATCTGATACTACTGGTCTTCTCATCCCCTGCCCTTGTTCTTCTTCGTGCTCCTGTGAGACAAACGAAGTGATGTTGATCTCTTCCCATGCAAAGCAAATGTCGTGCTCTATGTCCCCGGAAGAGCCTTGCAAATAACGATCCAACTCCTCGGGTGCTTCTGCTCTCATGCCGGTGAGGAATTCCGAAACAACCTGGTTGCATCCCTGGGCAACTTTAGTAGTCTTGGATGGGCTCGGATCAAGAGACGATGGGCCTGGAGAGCAAAGAGCTTGCTGTACCTCGGGAAGTACTTCAGATAGCGGCCGTTTCTTGCCCCGAGACTTGGCACGAACTGGCTGAAGGGCCTCCGAGACGCGTTGCCGGCAATGACCGCGGCCGTACAAGCCTACAAGGCAGTGCGACAAAGGAGCTACAAGACCTCCTCCACGGTCTATCCCAAGTCGCCAACAAGGCGTCCGCTGTCCAAGAGCAGGCTGAGAGACTGCACCCCTATTACGAGCAAGTACAGAGTCTTGATGAGTCTATATCCAAGACCAAGAAATGCTACGATGCGTTCTACGACAAGTTGCAGAAAGACGGAGTGCAATCTCCCAACGCTATCCTAGGTGAAATGCAAGTTTGCGACAAGGACTACACCGAGTTCCACCAGAAACTCGATGAGACCAGGAAAACGGCCAGGGAGTCTGACTTTCCAGGCGGAGAAGTCCTTTCCAGTGTCGAGCTGCCCAACTTGCGAGACGGCTTCGAGAGCAGGCGGGACAACCAGACCCAGCACTTGTGGCAGGACATACAAACACTCGAGAAGGAGAAGCATGGTACGACGGAGATAGTGGACGAGAACAGCGTGGAAGCACAGCAGCTGAACGCGACCATCTTGGAGGATATCTTCGTCATTGTCAATCAAACAACGCACGACTTTGTCCGCCTCGTCCTACTCAAGGAGGGGAGAAACGGCGCAACGCCCGGGCAAATGGCGCGGGCGGCGAGGAATTACGGACACATGTTCATTGAGGGACTGCTGAAGGAAGCGGACGCAATAGCTGACGAGGCGCAAAGGAGCTAGACAAAGCAGAAGTTGCTCCAAGACGCGTGGTATGGCGAGGCCATGGGACATGTGGTCCCGTAATCACATCTTTAGGCCTCAGACGGCGGCCGTTTTGCCAGGTCTCCCGGATATACAAGGACTCGGCGGAAGCCCATGTGTCCTAGCCCTAGTAATGATAAATTATCTAGCCTTGGGGGAAATCAAGAATCTTTGGACCAGAAGTCGTCTATGTGAACGACTATCCCCAAGCTGTCTCCGAGTTCTTTCCACAGTAGCGGAGAGTGAACCCTCCTGGCTCTGCTGTCTCCCGTTGGTGCAAGTACGTGTTGTGTTGCTGGCAGCGGAATGTATAAAGCAGGCTTGGCTTGTTGGTAAGATGAACAGACGTCTATAATTTGCGGTGTCCTAGAGTAAAGTAAGTACGTAGTTCAACAAACTACCTTTGATGGCATCCTGGCAATTTGGTGTCACAGAAAATGTGACATGGCCAGGTCACTATAAATAAACTAGATTGTACGTTGGACTCCCTGATGCGCTACGGTGTGGAAGGTTTAACTTAAACGATTAACGGGCCGGTGGTGTGTGCCCGCAAAAATGGTGATAATGTGGGCTTGTAATTTTCAGCGCAACTGGTGAAAGGAACAGTCCAAAATGAGCACGTGATTTTTTTGCGTCCTGGTGGGCGGCGGAGCATGGCAAGCAAGAATTGTAACTATTGGCTAGCGCAGAGTACGTACCAGCCCAGTGTGATTTGAAAGTGACACTAGTCCCAGACGAGCCTGCGACTCGGCAACGTGGAGACCCAGCTTTTGGCGACACAGCGTGTTTGCGGAGGCGGGAGTACATAAGTTATTGTGTCGCCACGACGCAAGGCTAAAGAACCCCATCTTTTAGCTCCTTTGATCACATCACATCCCCATACCACAGAAACCTAGCCTCATGGTATATTCACAGTATTCTGTCGAGGACGAAATCTCCAACTTCTTTGCGAAAACGTCCGCCTGTCGCTCAGATTGCGATGCGCGTGCAGAGGAGTTAGTTGGGGGCAGGGCAACCGCTGTCGACGTTCAAGGAAACTGCAGCTACTCCGTTTATGCTGGGCCCTATCTTGAGTACCTTGTTCAATTCCGACTGAAGTCTTTGCAGCTCGACTTGAAGACCGTTTCACTGGCGAGACATGTGTACGGATGTTACGCTCCAACAGTCTCGTTTGAAGGTCATGTGGGTGACGAGTCGAAAGAGGAGGAACCTCTCTACGTATACGTTATGAACCGAATCAAGGGTATGACCCATCTAGACTTCATTCTGGCACATGATTCTCCCGACAATTCACCAGAAAACTTGGCTCGACGCAAGAGGCTGATGATAGATGTGGCATGGTAAGAGGTCACCATCCGACTGATAGGTAGTTACACTTCTAAGCACTGACTGGCAGGTAGATTCTTTGCTCTTGCATGGAAAGCTCCACAACTAGTGAACCAAACCTATTTTACAAAGGTTAGAGAGACGTTGGAAAGAGAACTGCGCATGTTACTGGAAGCCCTTCCCGGTCGGTTACATCACATTATCCGGAGGTGCATTGACTCATTGGATGCCATATTGTCACTGCTAATGGTGCTTCTCCACAAAGATTTTGGCACCTGCAATATCATTGTCAACGAGATTACCTGCCACCTAGCCGGAGTGATTGACTGGGCTGAGGCGGAGATCTGTCCCTTCGGCATGAACCTCCACTCCCTGCAGAGTCTAACCGGGAAACTGCACCTTCGGGATGGCTGGGTGCGATATGACGACTATGACAGCCTACATGATGTCTTTTGGACAACATTTCTCGACCAAGTCGGCGGCTTGACGGATGAATGCATCGAAACCATCCGACTAGCAAGGATCACTGGTTTACTGCTGTCAAAAGGCTTTACCAGCCGCCTTGCAAGTGAACCGGAGCCCGTACCCATCGGAGACGACGAACGCGGGCGCTACAACATGTTATCACTGGATGGATTCCTGCTCAACCCCGCAACAAAGTTTGAAGGCATCGATTGAACGTATCACTGGCGTACTAAATTGTCCGCCGCAAAAATAGTGACATGTATGAAGCCGAACGATAACAAACGTTCAATAGAGAGAGATTAACAAGACAAGCTCCTATTGTGCGTTTGGATCTCAAGTTTGTTTGCTGTGTCACAGCTAGCATGGACAGCTGCTATCATCATATGTCATGTTAGGAGACTCACTGCTAACTAGGTGTCGTAAATTATGCATCATCTTTGACGAGCCACATGAAACAACTGTTAGTACAGTACATAATCCACCTTTGTTCTTAAAAGCATCCGTGGGATGGGACCCCGCACTGTTGAACAGGTTCAATGAGATAACGTTGTCCGTTCCTCATTCCCCTTTTTTTGCGGAACGTCTAGTGCGACACTAGGTTTTCCTCACAAATATTCAGTACTCTTCTTGCTGCCCTCGGTTCTACGTACTATGCATACTGCATAGTTATGGCATTCACATCACAAATAGTAAAAGAAATAAAATTGAAAAAATTACGACAAAGACAATGCAGAAGCCCGAGCTGCCATGTTGCGTCTACGAGAGCAGTCAGTGAGCCAACGTCCCGAATCCTAAATCTCGGCCCATCTGTGTGGACAGCGTAGTAGTAGTAGCATATCAACGCAGAACAGGTCATCTCACAGTCTACAGGACCGTCATTGCGCAGACACATCCCCAAAATTGTCCCACAGCTTGTAGCCATTGATATTCCAAAGTTGCCGGCCATCACCAAGTGCGGTGCGGAACTGGTCGTCCGCGCCGTTTTCTTCAATAGACGCCGTTCGGAGTCCACTTGGTTGATTGATGATGCAAGAGCAGGAGCCACCATCAACATACAAACTCAACTGCTCCCTAAAACTGCCACAAAACAAACTGCCATACAAAGATTTTAGAAATTGGGAGTTGCGAAAGGTATTGCTTATAGACTTAGCCGGTGGCTCAGATGCCAGCAATATTCCCATAGCCTCGAGAATCTTGTCTAACAAGTTCGACTGGCGGCCTACGGCTGCGGCAGATCGAATGTGCACGTCTTCGTCCTAGAGCAGCGCTATTAGGGCTATTATAGCCGCGTCCGACAAGTTCGACAAGTTCGACTAGCGACCTAAGGCTCGAGCTGCAGCAGATCGGATGTGTATATCTTCGTCCTTAAGCAACGCTGTTAGAGCTGTTATAGCCGCGTCTAATAAGTTCGACTAGCCGCGTAATGCTCTAGCTGTAGAGTATTAGACGGACCACTCTTTGTCCTTAAGCAGCGCTATTAGAACTATTATAGCCGCGTTCGACAAGTTCGACTAGCCGCCTAAGGCTCGAGCTGCGGCAGATTGGACATTGTTATCTTTGTCCTTAAGCAGCTCTATTAGAGCCGCGATAGCCGCGTCTAATAAATTTGTACCTTGATGCTATAGCGCTTGTAGGACTCCACTCCTTACTTTGCTAGAATTAGTTTTTAAGGCTATAAGTATAGATTCTAGATACTCTAATTCTCTTGCAAAGAATAAGAACTCTATTAGGTTAAGTTTAAATAGAAGCTATTATAATAGCCTTGCTTATAAGTTCTTTTAAACCTATAAGTTATTGGATATTTCACTTAAGCAATATATAACTAGACGTTAATATATAGGACCTAAAAGGTCTACTAGTTCTTTCTTAATTATATTAATAAATGGGCTTGTCTACTAGGTTGCGTCTAGCAAGCTAGTAATAAAGCGCTAAAAGATATTATATTATACTTGATTTTCTAGGGATTTTTGTAAAGGTTCGTTTAGAGTGATGTTCCACGTGTGACTACTAGGGGATAAGTGAAATGGTCATGTTCTCGTTGGTTCTCCCCACTATTGTCGATAGAAGGCAGGCTATTTAGACTGGATTGATATGGTCGTAGCTCCTCCTCCTTCGCCGACCTCGACAGCATATCAACAGACGACTGGCCTCTTCGCTCAGCCACTGAAGGTCTGTAATCCCCATCGGAGGCATCACGTCTACTCGCATCGGCAGCCTCCATCTGGAAGTAGTACGCCTCATCCTCCGATCTCAGGTCTTCTACAGGACTCGACGAAAGTCTGCGCTTCCTGATCACTCGCTTGGGCTTGGCCTTGTCGTCTGAACCGCCAGTTTCCTTCCTTTTTTGCCATTCCTGGGCGTCTTGGGCGAGTTGCGCGAGGCGAGAGAAGGCAATATTGAGCGTGATGTCGGGCCAAGTCTTAGACACCTCATCGGGGGCAAAGTCGCGGAGGTCGATCTCAAGTAACCGGTCCGAGTTCAAAGCTTGGCCATTCGAAGAGCAAAACGGCTATTAGCATGGGTCAGCATGGTAGAAGAACCAAAGGCGATAAAACCAACCACCTGTTTGACCTCCTCAGAGATTCCCAATTCAAGACCGTCTTCGATCTCGGTAAACTTGGGACGCCAGAGGGACACCGTGGACGGCTCGTTGCGGTAGTTGAGATCGAGACCAATCACAAGCTTGACCTCGCCATCGGAGTAAAGAATGTAGTCTTGCGCAAGTGCCCTCAAATCTTTCCCATCCTTAGAGTACGAGACTTCCCCTATGACACTGGGATACGTCGTGTCGGAGTATTGGAATTGGATATCCGGCTCACGCTTAGTTGGGCCGTTGTCATCACCCGTCTCCTTTAGGTAGACACGACAATCCTGGACACTTATGATCTTTTTGGCGATCGATTTAGCCTCGTTGGTGCAGTTGGTTAAGGCGTTGTTTAGTTCTGTGGAGACCTCTTGCTGGAAAAAGCTGGCGACATAGCTATGGATTGGTGAGGGCATGCGAATCGTCAGACGGTTACGTCTAGGTTCGTAATCAAAGCGCTTGAATACTCGCGCTATCTTTGCTTCGAGCGTGCGGTACTCTTTCCGATCGATAGTGAAATGTGCAAATGCTGGAGGGCTTGATGTCCTCTCACAAAGGGTCTTGTGTTCTTGGAATTGAACGGGTAGTAGGCAGTCGCTCTCGTCGTTGGCGTCGGTGCTCTTGACGCGTTTGTCTGTCGCAGGCGGTGATGGTGGGAATAGAGAGCTTATATTGTCAGGCGGAGTGGTACTGAGAACTGGCATAATTGGCGCCAATTCAAGTGCTGCAATTAGGTCTTCATCTTTGTTCATGCTGATCTGCTCAACGTGTTGGATATATGCCTTGAGAATGCCGGTGTTGGCTGTCAATTGTTGATTTTTGATCATTGCTTGGAGCGGATTATCGATTTGCCAATGATTTCTTATCGATAAGACCCAACCAATGCCGAAGCAAGGAGACTTGACGTCACCTAATTGCGCGGACTACTTCATCCCAAACTTTGCGTAGATGGAGCACAATCAATTCCGTATAAAATCGTGAGGCACAATATAGTTCGTGTTATCTTTGAGCCTTCTGTTATCCCTTGGGCCGTGGAAAACCTCCCGTCCGCACCGAGCCCCCTAATCGCAGTTATACTAAGCGTTAGTAGATATAAAAGGTCGAGAGCTTAGATTACAGTAGATAGTTAGTTGCGAGTCAATTAGTCAGTGTTATACTCTAGGCTTGTAAGCCCGACCTTGAAGTGCGCGGCCGCGACCAGATAAGAGCGATCTATTTAATTTGTACTCTTTTACCTTGCAAAGTATTACTAAGAGTAATTACTAAGAGTAATTGGCGGTATTCACAAGGTCGGCGATATCAACGGTATCAGCGATGTGGGTGGGTGATATCAACCTTATCCAATATCAACGGTATCAACGGTATCAACGGTATCAACAGTATCAACAGTATCAACGATATCGACAGTATCAACGATATCGACAATTACCCATGACATATTTGTGTGTCCGTGGGCACCCATAGGCGCCCGATGTTACATACATCAAGCCGGTCGTAGCGTCGCGTCAACGGGTCAAAATGCAGCTTTCGATAACTACAAAGTTGTCAAAGCAGCAGCACTGGGGGAAGTGTGGCTGGCATTTCCCTTTTGCCTCGTCCAGTTGAACTATGACACGTCGCTAATGACACTCCCGGCTACCCGTGAGAGAGTGTTGGAGCGAACCGGAAAATGGAGGCGTCAAAGGCAGCATCCAGCCTGAGTCTTGGACAACTTTAAGCTTGTTTCGCAATTTGTGGTTCGGCAGGCACGAGGTTGCAGTCAAGAGCAGCTACGAGCCAAATCAGAGCCGCGCATTGCAGCTCTTTTACGTCATCCAGTTTCAAAATAGAGTCAACTCCTCACCATGTCGACATTTGCACGGACTCGTCGGGGTGCCGTTGCATTTCCATCAAGCCGAGACATTCTGCTACTGTACGTTGATGTGGCCTCTATGAGTCGAATGTCAAATGTCTGACCGACGGGCACTAACTAGTAAGTGGTGTGTTGTCGTTGGCCATCTCGGCATGATTCATTCAAGGCTGAGGAATCATCCGAATCAAGGAACCAGTAAACTAGTGAATAGACTATGCTCTAAACTTTATTCTGACTCGATCCGGCACATGGCGCAGCTCAAGAAGCCACATGGGAAGAATAAAAACTCGTTGATTCACATGCTCCTGTCCACATCCATAATCCCGACAGGCCAAACCTAACCCTGTAGTGAGAAGATATGTATATATTGTCAAAGCCAAGCCTATGGGTCTTTAACTCTAGCCGTAACCCGAAAGCCAAGTGGATCGTCTCATGCAATTAATCCACAGCTTTCCCCTGAATCTCACGCCTCCTTTCTCCATGACCAACGCAGCCCACTCATTATATGCAACCAAGATCTCGTAATGCCCGCTTTCCCTGCCGAAATGCACAATAGTGCCTGTATGTTATACCCCTAGACTCAAGGGAGATGAGAGATGTCCCGATCGCCTGCCAAATGTGTCTGGCCGATAAGCCGCTCGACATGAAACAACCGCCCCGTAGGTAGGATCGTAAGCTCGTCTGGTATTTTTGTATTGAAAATGTACGGAGTACCAAAGGTTGAAAATTAGAAAGCCATCTCGTGAGCGGAAGCTCGGCCAAAAAAAAAAAAGAAGAAAAATTGAGCCCGATGACGGAGAACCAGGCCCTCTCCCATCATCATGCTATCGGGTCCTCCTGTGTTCCCCTTATTATTCTATTCTCTTTAGCACACTATTATGTGTATGCTGTTTTGTCATTTCGCGTCGCGGGCATTCAATGTCCCCTTCATGAAGGGGATCAAAGGGTGAAACAGTTCACCTAAACTTTGGACTCGGGAGATCTCTCGCAGCGTGCAGCCGAACACGTGCAGACCGGAGGGGGAGGGTCGAAGAACTGGCGAAACCCAAGGTACGGGGAGTTCATCGGTGATTCTCCCGTGTAGAGGAACAGATCGTAGAGACCACCGCCGGCTAGGCAACCCAAAAAGGGGGCGACTATAGGTATCTGTTGTAGCAGAGCTATTAGTTGGACCACATCGACTACTTGTTGGAAAGACTCTTATTTTCATTTCGTAGCGATACGAATGCAAAGAGGAGAGGAGAGGAGAGGAGAGGAAAGGATAGGATAGGATGGCATACCCAGAAATAGTAGTCACCAGCGGAGAAGACCTCGGATCCATAACCAATCATGCATGTAACTAGACGAGGGCCAAAGTCTCGGGCCAAGTTGATGGCATAACCAGTCTCGAAGCCGAAGCCAGCACCGATTCCAAAGACAAGAAAGAAGAGGCCCAAGGGTAACAGGGGGCCAGCACCAACATTATCATCATCGGCAAGTGCAAAGATGACAAACTGCAAAAGTGTGCTGGCAAGGAACTCGGAGAAGAACATTCCCGTGCGGGTCATGAACGCAGCTGGGTATGTAGAAAAGATTCCAGCAGTAGAGTTGGGGCCAGAGACGGTACGAAGACCAGCGCCCCCTTCAAAGCTGTCAATGGCAGAGCGGTAATTCCCATAGATGATGGCGGCGCCTACCATGGCACCAAGGACTTGGGACAGAGCGTAGACTGGCAATTTTCGCCAAGGATGTCGTCGATAGACGCAGCTAGCCAGAGTGACGGCCGGGTTGATGTGGCCGCCAGATTTGCCGCTGACATATGCGCCGAGCATAACGCCGATACTAGAACGCTCATCTTGTCAGCTTGGGACAATATTGGTATACTTGTCTTGATATCACAAGTAAGGCGGGCGAGACTTACCCCCAGCCCCATGAGATGCTCTGATAGTCACCACTTTTCCCTTTGCTGAGGACAACCTGCGCTACGGAACCGATGCCGAATAAGACGAGGATCATGGTGCCGAAGAACTCGGAGAAGGCATCCTGCCAGATGGATCGGATCCTGGGCCACCTGAGGTTCTCCTGGTTGGATCTCGTTATGGGGTCGTTCTCGAGGATAGAGTCACTTATATCGAACTTGAGGACGGGCACCGATGTATCGAAGAAGGGTTCGGACCCCATGCCCCCGGGGGGTAAAGGGGCAGACATGAGTGTTGCGTGGGTAGAGAAGGACAGTAAAAAGCTGGACCGAACCGAACCGAACCGAACCGGTTGAGGAACAGATGAGAGAAAGAAGGGGGGAGGCTGCGTATTATGAAGATATCGCGGAACCGAACGGGTACAAGATTGGTGCGACGTGAGTCCCAGTTACACCGACTTGAAAGCGCAAACCTGTGATGAATCCGTCTGTATTGACATGAAACGGATGCCCCAGTTCTTCAAAAAGACTCTTCGAGCACGCTGTTTCCTCTGCAGTTGCCGGTGGCAGATGTAGAGGGTAGAAGTAGTCGACGGACAGGAAGAAGGGGCATTCAAGGTGGAAGGGGATTTAAACCGAAAATCCCAGTCAAGCAATGTGCCACTTATCACTTGGTCGACGAGTCGACTCGTAGATTGTCGTTTAAGATTGCGATGGACTCCAACGACGGGATTTTCCAAGGCCGAACGATAGAGCTAATAGTCGACGAGCAGATCGAGGTTGAGCAACTTCTATTACCACCAACCACCTATATAGGTCCAGCATTGGTGGGTTAATTATAGAGGAGGGTTAGCGGGATGACGGCGCCTTGAGCTTTCGCACATTCCGGGCCATGTGGTAATGTGGCGGGCTGGTACACATTGCGACCCAGAGATGGCGATGATCTCATATTCATGCACTAGCCACTCGCCACAAAACGAGGACATCAGGTTGACAAGGTCCGTCGGGTCTTGTTCCGGACGTGAGGGCTTGCGGGGGATGTCGCAAAATGAATCGAGCATGTCGTGCCGGGGTGTATGTATGTATGTATGGATGAACTGCTGTTCATACTTGCTTGGCGTACACGACACGACAAGACGAGGGCTGTAACAGACAGACCACGAGGGCCGAAGGGGAATGAACATACTCAAGTATCGGAGTTTGACGTTGGAAGTGTTCCGGCCTTGCAGCATGGATGGATGGCAACAAAGGCCAGACGACAAGGCCAGCGCTGGACGCCTCGTCCAACGTTTGTTGGGGTCACATTATCTGACTGATGTTCGGTGTTAGGTTTCCAAAGCAGGAAAATCAAGCATTGCTGGGTGGACCGAGGAGGTCCATTATTCCATTCTTGTTCCTGCGTTGACGATCCCGCCAGACATGCCACGATGCCCGATCACACCCCCCAAGTTGCCCGTAGAGTTTAGTCCGCGCCGCCAAGAGATGATTCAGGGGTCTCACGGCGAACTTGTCAGCCGGAAAAGGAACCAAAAAGCAGGCTTGAATCGCTTGGCTGTTCAAGGACAGCCTCTCTCACGGCGATCTATGGTCTTAGCAGGGTCTTGGTTGGAGCCTTGGCCCTTCCTCGTTCAGCATCACGAGCTACGAATTTTGCTCCGCCCACACGGATTCCGCAGGCTGTAACCACTTTTTCTCTGTCTACACATGGCTTCTCGTGTTTGGCGACGTCAAAGACCGCGTGGCCAGGTCGGGAAGTTCGGGGGAATCGGCGACGAACAGTTTTCAAACCCGTCCCTCTCACATATTTACATCAAGGCTCACCCCCCCCCCCCCTAAGCCTAGTTATCTCTTCTTCTCCGGAGGGAAAATGAGGACACCGGCGGTTCCAAGAGCGGAGAAAAAGAATAAACCTGACATGCTAGACCTCGACGTGCAATATGCTCCGCCCTCTTTTGCTATCCTCGTCCCCCCATCTTGTCCGGTCCAAGGAGCATCGCCGGCCAATGATCCGAATCGTCCTGGTGACAAAGATGGTATCGCCCCGCAATGGGGCTCGAGGGCTTTGAAGCAAAGAGATGAATTGCGACAATGCGGCGTCTGGCGTACGCGGCCGTCGAGTTCTCTCAAACGATGCAGATATTTCTCATACACCAAAACGTTGGTCATGCGAAGGGGGCCCCCTCGATGACGTGACCTTCCGGGTTGAGTGTTACGGGCTCCTAACTAACTAAGCCATGCGTGCTACTCGGCACAACTTCTGCTACTCATGATGCCGTAAAATAGGGGTACTTTGAATCTGATCACAGGGGGATATATGGGGTTTTTCGATGGAACTTTGTGGAGAAGACTCCATCGGAAGGCGTGTTTTCATAGTATAAGGGGAGTGTTGTCTACTAAGAACCATGTGAATAAACTTTATGCTTATATAGTTATACGTGGCCAAGAAGAAAAGTCTCTCCGCATAAAGAAGCAATCGGCGGCATCCTGGAAGGTTAACTAACTTATTCACTACGTCCAATCCAATCTACCGTGGTGCTTGTCCTGCCAGCCACCGAGGACCACCGCATGACTTTGAAGATTCTTCTTCAAGTCCAAGGCGCCTTTTGGCTCAGTTTAATTTCGACGCCAACTCCATCCCGCCCACGGCAGTTGAACCAGGGGGGGGAGGGGGAGGAGAAGGGGAGGCGGCCGATGGGGGTTCCGGAATACTCCGTACAGGGGCAGATGATATTATGAAGAGCATGGATTGCGATGCTTAAGTAGTTTGTCGACAGGGCTACGGATTATTTTTGCGGCTGGTCAACCAGCCACGTGGTTGGATGAGATTGGATGGATTATTGATTGAAGAGGCTGGCTGGCCGCCCGATTATTATCACCAACCAACTTAGAACTTGCACTTGTATCCGAGTAGATCAGATACCCCGCTGAATGTTCAATCGGAGGCAGACTCCGCGTTGGAATAGGGCAGATTGTGTCGTTTGAAGTGCGTCTCACGACCTTTCAGAAGCGCTGCGAGGCACCGCGGGTGGAGACGAATGGCGGGAATCGTTAGTTATGACGTGCGGAAAAGTCTCTGACATGTTATGGATTCATGATGGATATCGTGACATGTAGCAGCTATAATGCCATGAGTGACACGCTCTGGTGGTCGTCACGCCAAATCTGTTCACCGTAGTTTGAGCTTCACTGATCTCCTGCCAGAAAATTTTCTTATTCTGTTTCTCCACGTCTGTCCGTGGCTCACCTGATTCATTGCTCTTTGTCTTGCCAGCCTCGTTTGATTTTCCCCTCTTAAGCTTAAGCATTCCTTGTTTTGGCCGAATTCGTCCGCCTGTGGTGTTCTGTGTCTAGCTCAGCACCCTGTTGGCGGCTTGCAACTACACTTCTTGTCTTTGTTGAGATGATAAGATTTGTGTTCAGTTATTTCCTGCATCCGAAAAGCCAGCAGCCATCTTGTCTAGTCTTGATTTCAAATAGTCCCGTGTCATATAGCATGTGCCAACGTGGCACATGCTGTCAGGTACCACCTGAGTATCTGCCAGAATTCTTTCTCTGATAAATCCATGTTCATCACGAAAACTGTAGCTGTGAGTAGCGAACAATTACTTCCTGATTAGACTTTGGTCCGGGTATGATGCAATATGGGGTTACAACGCCATGTACGTATGCACATAACCTCTCGCCATCGTCTTAGACCATGTTCCCCATGACAGAGGCCATCAGATGCCTTGGTATATTAATTATGTTGTCAATAATGCGCATTTGATGCTCGTTTCAGAGACGTTTGACTCCACAAAAAGGCAATAAATCTCAAAACAGCCGCGCCATAGCATTCAAAAAACTTGTAGACGTAGCTAATCAAGAGGTTGACAAATGCACTCTTGGAGCCAATGTTCTATACTCATGCATATCTGGCCTTTGCTCCCGGAATAGGCTGTGTACAATTTGGGTTCAAAGAATGAAGATGAACGGACCCTAGCCGTCTGAGGTGTTAATGAGATGCCGTTGCTAAGTTGCGAGAATCGGACCGAGCCATCAGCCCAAGGAATTTGAGCATGTGTAACGATGGATGTTTATATATCGATAAAAACATTCACCGTCCTTGTTTTTCCGTCGAGCTGAGATTGCGAGTCATGAGCCACATTAGATACAGGATGGTCAGTGAAAACGATACCAGATCTTCGGAACTACATAATCACTCAGTGAAGCCTTTCGTATTGCAGGAAATAGCCGTACTCGGCCTGGACGTACCTTACTCTTGATAGTTCTGTCTCCCGCTGGTCAGGTTCCATACCCTGGCTAGTTTTTGTCTTGGACTCGGCGACACAGGAAACGTTTGGAGAAGAATATCGGTGAAAGCAAACCAGTCGTTGAGGGGTGACATGCTCATATTCGAAGTGCAAAGAGTAGGGGGCGATTCTAACTTTCGTCTTTCTGAAACAACTGTTTCCATTCTTTTATCTCAGTAGACACACTATCAACTCATGAGCGTTGTCTGAATCCGATATAGGCCGACAAGCAGGTTCGCAAGCCTTTGATACAGCATCTGTATGTATGGTCGCGGCGGCAGGTGCGTTGCTTGATCGAAGCCGGTCAAGCTCCGTAGCATCTTGAACCAAACGCTATCAGTTCAGCTTCATAAAAAATATAAATGTGGAAGAAACCTCTCTTTTGCAAACCCGAACCTGCCCTAAAGTACTGGCGACCGCATTAGTCTTTCTTGCGAGGAGGCAGCTTCAGCCTGCCTGGCAGTCTCATAAGAAGTCTCAAAAGACTAGAATCCCAGCTTCATTGGCTTAGTCTACTTGAGTTTCTACGGCATTTAAATCCCCATGAGTGTCCTTTCGCGTCATTCCACATCGAAGCTCATTTCATAGGCAAACCCATCTATCTACCTCCAACTGTATCTCACAGTGTCTAGCACGCCAGGAACGACCTTTTTACTGATTTAATACATCTGAAGGTTTTTTCTGTCTCTTCATGCATACAAAAAATTGAAAAACAGCGCTAGAATTAGTACCATGTTCGAGATTCTCCCCCTATCATCGCTTCTGGAGATTTTTGACCCAATAACTGCAACCTCTTTACTTGAAATTGTCACTGTCTATTTCCAAGGCCATAACTGTCTTGCATCGGTTAGCAGTCTCTGAGAAAGAGCTCTTTTAACGATGCTGATGCGGTGAAGAAGGTTGGAGGGGAGTTGTGACGACCCGAATCGTACATTTTGAGTGTGTCCACATGGAAAGTAATACTTTCTTGGAGTGCTGAATTCTTTAAAAGAGCTGTCTATGATGCCTCTGATTTACTGTACTCTAGGTTTGTTCATTTGCCGTTGTCTGTGGTGGTCGAACAATCCTGTCAGGATGATGACAGTTGCGAATATGAAGAGTGATTGTAAGCCGCTTTTAGTCATTCGTGTGACTAAATACAAAGAGAAGATGGAGGCTCTGCTGAATGCTGATAGCTGCGTTCTCTGCCGTAGGTGGTCGCCAACAGAAACAGCATCAATCATGTCCTCTCCATACTCATACTGTAATGGGGAGCCTATGCTATAAATCTCTATTCTTCAATAAGAAACGCGCTCTGAATAAGCAGTAATAGACTCTGTTATACACTGTTCACAATTTGCTCATTATACCTTTTCGCGTACGTACCAAAAGCCTCAAGTCACAGGCCGAAGGTTATCAATTTGCTCCATGTAATAGAGTTGCAGACCATGCTTGGTATTGATATATGAACCTCGCTACAGCCCAGTGACTAGAAATCCGGGCTACGCAAGACAATGATGAAGAGAAGGGCTTGACACGGAGGGACAAGCATTGAGATAGCAGCAGAAATCGGCAAGTTGAGAAATGTCGGTGGATTCATAACAGTGTATGTATAGTCTTCACACAGTATATCGAAGTGTGCGAGTTCCTCTAAGATCGGGAGAGCAAGTATGAACGGCTGTAAGCCAAACAGGGATGTTCGTAGTGTTATTTCTTCGAACTTTCATTGACGTTAATGAACTATCACACGAATATTCACTGAACAGTCTAGAGTAATTGCGAGGTATAATTTCAGGGCTTGCGGGAAACTATCCAAAGGTCGTTGGCGATTGCTTCACACTGTGCGGGGGCTTGTGACGGAGCAGGTTTTTGGGAGGGAACAATTCCACTGGGATTTTGCCGCGTACCACCGCCCAAAAAAAAAAAAGAGCAGAAGCAAAGTCATAGAGAGCTGACTTATAGCCAATGGACCAAATGCCTATCATTTCTCGCTGAACTGGGACGTCAACGGCCGAACGACTTGGCCTGTCGTCACGATGAACATTGCTCAGCCAGTATCCTCCGAGGTTGATGCCGTCGACTTTACATTTCTGTCCCCCAAAGAAATCCAAGCAATCTCTGTCAAGCGCATCGAAAATGACAGCACGTTCGACAGTTTGCTCAACCCTGTCCACGGAGGTCTCTATGACCCGGCCCTCGGATCATGGGGAGATGAACCGTGAGATCTACTTATGCGATTTCAGCTCTTTCGGACTTCACTAACCATATGATCAAGATGCGCCACCTGTAGCCTGATGTCGTCGAACTGCCCAGGGCATCCCGGGCATATCCAGCTTCCAGCGCCCGTGTACCACCCTGTCTTCCTGGACCAAGCATACCATTTACTTCGAGCGACCTGTGTATACTGCAGAGGCTTTCGACTACCCCCGAAAGACCTTCACAAGTACATATGCAAACTCCGTCTCCTGCAACACGGCCTGATACGCGAGGCACATGTCGTCGATGCTCTTGGCGAGGCGGAAGGGGCTGGTATGGAGGAAATTCTCGGCTTAGACGGAAGCGAGGCGGAAGAAGAAAACAGCTCGATTGACAGTGTGACTAGAAAAAGGGAGCAGTACGTCCAAAACTGCCTCCGAGGTATTGCACTGCGACGAGGTGATGCTAGGAGGGGAAAACACGAAGGCATGTCTCAGACTCGCCGAGACGTCATCAAGGAATTTCTGTCGGAGATAACGAAGAGGAGGCAATGTGCTTCATGTACAGGAATCTCTCCTTCATATCGAAAAGATCGCTACGTCAAGATTTTTGAGAAGTCACTCTCACCAAAGGAACGAGCAAAAATGAGTCAAAGAAACATGGTGCGAAAGGATGCCATGACACGCCATTACGATGGCAAGTCGGATTTACAAGCTGGCGCTGAAGACTCTGAACCCGAAGCCGCTGTTCAGTCAAGCGATGAAGACGAAGAAGTCGATGTCAATGTTTCTGCCACCCAGAGATACATCAGTCCTATGGAGGTGCGGGCAAGATTAAGCGAGCTGTTCAAGAAGGAGCAAGATATTGTGTCCCTCTTGTACAACTCGAAACCGCGTACATGTAGCTCTTCCGACATCACTCCCGATATGTTCTTCATCACAACCGTTCTTGTGCCTCCGAATCGCTACCGACCCGAAGCCCGCATGGGAGACTCGCAAGTGACTGAGGCAGAGCAGAATTCGCTGTACAAAGGCATCCTACGAGGCTGTTCCAAGATTGCTCGAGTTTATTCCGTCTTGAGCAGCGGAGAGCAGGCCGACATCACACAATTGCACCAGGCGTGGACGGAGCTTCAGGAGGGAGTCAATGCACTCATCGACAAGAACAAGAACCCCGTGCAGGGAGCGGCCGCCAAGCGAAACGAGGATGGTATCAAACAAAAATTGGAAAAGAAGGAGGGCCTTTTCCGAAAGAACATGATGGGTAAGCGCGTCAACTACGCGGCCAGAAGTGTTATTTCCCCCGACCCAAATATCGAGACGAATGAGATCGGCGTGCCACCCGTTTTCGCCCAGAAACTCACATTCCCGGAACCAGTAACAAGTCACAACTTCAGGGACATGCAACAGGCTGTAATCAACGGTGCCAGCACATGGCCAGGCGCTATAGCCATTGAAAACGAAAATGGTCAGGTCCAAACCCTGAAGAACAAGTCTGTTGATGAACGTATATCGCTAGCGAACCAATTGCTTGCACCGACTAACCCTGGTGCGGTAAAGACGAGGAATAAAAAAGTACATCGCCATATAACGAATGGCGACGTCGTGTTGATGAATCGTCAGCCTACATTACACAAGCCATCGATTATGGGACATCGAGTTCGAGTCCTCCCAGGCGAAAAGACAATCCGCATGCACTACGCAAATTGTAACACATACAATGCCGACTTTGACGGAGATGAAATGAACATGCATTTCCCCCAAAATGAGATTGCTCGAGCCGAAGCGTTACATATTGCTGATACTGACCATCAATATCTGTCCGGAACCCAAGGAAAGCCGTTGCGAGGTCTTATCCAGGACCACATCTCCATATCCATCGCCCTGTGTAGTCGCGATAGCTTTTTCAGCCGTGGTGACTATCATTCGTTAGTCTATAATGCGATTCGACCAGAAAGCGGCCATGTCTTCGGGGAAAGGCTCCAGCTAGTCCCGCCAGCGATTATCAAGCCGGTACCAAGATGGACCGGAAAGCAGATCATCACGACAATACTCAAAAACACGCAGCCGCCAAATTATGGTGCCCTAACTCTACGGGGAGAGTCTCAGATCAAGGCCGAGCAGTGGGGACCGAAGTCTGAGGAAGGAACTGTTCTCATTCAGGATGGGGAGTTCGTGACTGGCATCTTGGATAAGTCCCAAATCGGCCAAAGCCCGGGCGGCTTAATCCATGCCATTCACGAGATTCACGGGCCGGTTATCGCTAGCAAACTCCTCAGCGCTCTTGGCCGACTGTTGACTCGCTATCTCAACATGCGGGCTTTCTCTTGCGGTGTGGACGATCTCAGACTTACCGCCAAGGGCGAAAAGTCTCGGCTGCAAGAGCTGCAAGCCATCAACCGAGTCGGTCTGGAGGTTGCCTCGAATTATGTCTCGCTGGAGGACGTCTCTGACACACAGGACCCTGTGCTCCTGGATCGTCTTGAAGAAGTCCTCCGCGATGACAAGAAACTGGAGTGTTTGGATCTCTTGATGAACCAGAGGACAAAAGACATCACAGACGCAATACAAAAGATTTGCATTCCCGGCGGTCTAGAAAAGCCTTTTCCACGAAATCAGATGCAGGCAATGACGACATCTGGTGCAAAGGGGAGCCGAGTCAACGCGTCTCTTATCTCGTGCAACCTTGGACAGCAAGTCCTTGAAAGTAGGCGAGTGCCCATCATGGTTAGCGGTAAATCGCTACCCTGTTTCAAGCCCTTCGAGACCAATATCACTGCGAATGGATATATTGGTAGCCGGTTTCTCACAGGTATCCGCCCGCACGAGTACTACTTTCATCACATGGCAGGCCGAGAAGGTCTTATTGATACGGCTGTGAAGACATCACGTTCTGGCTACCTACAACGATGCGTCATCAAAGGTTTAGAGGGCCTCATGGTGGCGTACGATACAAGTGTACGAGATTCAGACGGCTCCATCGTTCAGTTCATATACGGAGAGGACGGTCTAGATGTCACAAAGCAAACCTACCTCAAGGAATTCAGCTTCATCCTTCGCAATCTCACGTCCGAAGTCGCTCGGCAGAGATATGATCCTCAAGTTGTCAAGCGTCTTGGTGCTAATAGGGAATCTTTCACCAAGTACATGAAAAGCGCTGTGAAGCATTCTAGGCCTGGTGATCCCAGAGGGAGGGATCCTCTGATCAACGCATTCAATCCGGCAACAAATGCATTCGTCTTGTCTGAGACCTTTTACAATGCCATGTCATCTTATCTGAAGAGCAATGCAGACGGCCTTGTTCGTGACAAGGGTGACAAAGCAGCATCGGGGCTGCCTCGCGCACTGAACAGGAAGAACGCTGAAGTTTTATTTTCAATGAAGTACTTGCAGTCTCTGGTAGAGCCTGGCGAGGCTGTTGGTATTGTTGCAGGTCAGTCTGTGGGCGAACCATCAACACAGATGACCCTGAATACGTTTCACTTGGCGGGACATGCGGCCAAGAACGTCACGGCAGGTATTCCCCGACTGAGAGAGATCTTGATGACAGCTTCCAAAGTCATTTCCACACCCGCCATGTCCCTTTTTCCTCACAGTAATCTCTCCGAACAAGAAGTCGAAGCATTCGCCAACTCTATAAGTGCCCTTCCTCTGTCCTACATATTAGACAGCGTTGTGGTGCAAGAGAAGATTGGTCGTGGCAAGATGTTTGGTTTGGCGAAGATGTACCTCATCAAACTCAAATTCTTCCCTGTGGAAGAATACTCGGAAACTTATCATGCCAGCGCATCCGAGGTACTAGATGCCGTTGAAAAGAGGTTACTACGCCATATCGTTGCACTTTCGAAAGCCGAAATCAAGAAGCGAACACTGGAGGCAACCGCAGCTACACCGGACGTTGGGGTAAAGGTTGGGGTTGTGGAGGTGGCTGCTGCACCAGCCGGAGCAGCTGGTAATGATGACGACAATGGAGGCGACGACGAAGGCGACGACGACTATACTTCTACCAAACAACGAGCTAACCGCGCCGAGGCTGTGTCCTACGGGCCAAACGATGATGAAGACAATGAAATCCAGCAGGCAATGGACGAAGGAACGGCAGCTGATGAGATGGACATGGAGAGCTTGGATGGGAGCCCACAGACAAACGAGACGCCAGACGAGGACGGCGAGGAACGCGGCGAAAAGGACGGGTTGGAGTCGGCCAAACCCCGGGCGGAACGTGTCCTGGAAAACTTTGAAGAGGTCACAGGCTTCGAGTATGACGAAGATAGCGGAGACGGGTGCAGCGTGACACTCGAATTTGACGCGGCCGTGCCAAAGTTCCTGATGCTGAACGTGGTACAAAAGGCTGTCAAGAAGACCATGGTCCGTGAAATCCATGGAATCGGGACTTGCAGAGTGGAACAGGAGCGAACCGGGGACAAGGGGTTCGTCATCCACGCCACCGGTGTCAATATCCAGGCCATGCAAAAGTACAGCAATCACATTGACCCAGACAGGATAGAGACCAATGACATAGCGGCTGTGTTAACCATGTATGGTGTTGAGGCTTGCCGAAGCAACATCGTCAAAGAACTGGCAGGCGTATTTGACTCCCACGGCATCAAAGTCGACAACCGGCACTTGAATCTGATCGCGGACTATATGACGAGGAACGGCGATTTCACGGCTTTTAGTCGCATGGGCCTACGAGGCAACGTCAGTCCCTTCACCAAGATGAGTTTTGAGACGACGCTGGCGTTCCTGAAAGACGCAGTGCTGGACGGAGATTGGGACGAGCTGGCAACGCCGAGCGGCCGTCTTGTGATGGGCCGACTAGGGACGCTTGGCACCGGCAGCTTTGATGTTCTGACGACGTTGCCGACGTACCATTTCGATTCATTAGCATAAAGCGTGGGCGTCATGTACCTGTGTAGGTGTTCAGCACGGAGGGAACTTGGGCAAGGCGAGGGGTGATTCAAAACGGCGGCTGGGTTACGAGAGACGGAGGCATTGTACATACCAGTTGTATCTAATAGTTGGTCGGTGAAACTTGTTCCTATGGATAGATTGCCACGCCCGAGCCATTCTGCGTGACAAACCGCTCGTGTCGCCGATGTTCCGGCCCTTGACACTTTTCAATCCAACCCCAACGCATGCTCCAAAGCTCTACGTACGGCAAATCGAGGGTATGGCTGAAGATGTAAGTTAAAAGCTGTTTAGCTTACGTGTCTATCTATATCTGCAGAGACATCATGATATCTTATAGAACTGCTCTCGCCCGACCTGCGCATTACAAGCCCGTTGATACAGTGGCTCATCATGGTAACTAACTCTTATCTGATCAAGTTGACGAGGTCGCATCTCGTCTTTTACTTTTGCCAGTAATCATGCCAAGCAAATAAGTAGTCATGATGGATTCAAAATGAAATATTATTCGCATCTATATAAAGAGTGACAACACAGAGAGGTACAAAGCCAGCCAGCATGGACGATCTTTCTCAAGGGGCCAAGCCAGAGACATGTCCCAACATTTTTTCCTGCTCGCACAATATTTTAATGTCCGTGAATGGCTGATTGCGCCTTGGTCTCTGCCTGCAATGACTTGTCCTTCAAGGTTGGGCAACCGGGATACTCGTTGACCTTGGCAGTCGAGTGGGCTTGCAAGTCTCCCCGGTTCGAGGTATACTCGTCGAGAGACTTTGCAGGAAGGACAGTAGCTTCGTGGTGGATGGGCTGGGCATAGTGCTTCTCGTGGACGGGAACGGTCGTGTGGATGTATTCACGCTGCGTCGTCTCCTTCTCGATGACAGGCTGGATATGGTGGTGTACGTGATGCTCCGTGTGCTCTCCCTCGATTATCGGCGCAGCCTTGGTTGTATACTCGGTGTCGTGGGTGGTGGAACTGTTGACGTAGTTTGCGGCGTCTCGCTGCAGAGCAGATGCGACGTCGTTCTTGTCCCTGTGTTCAACGGTCTTGTGCTCCACGGGCACGGTGTTGTAGGTGTGCTTGTCTGGCCTAAGAAGAGGAGGAACGGTGAGTAACTGAGTAGATGGGACTTGTTGGGTCTGGCGAGGCAGCTTCATGACGTACAATGTGTCCTTGGCTTTGATGGGCTGGATGACCGTTTGGTGGTGGTCTTGGTGAACTTCGCGATCCACGGCCGTGACCAACTCCTCGTGTTGCTCGGGATACACGTGTTCTTCGGTGACTGGCTTCCGAACGTCCTCGTCAACCGTGGTCTTGTGCTTTCCATCTTGGGAGAGGAAGCTGGAGACTGCCTTCTTTGCTTTCTGCATGTTCGAGTATTTCAGTCGACACGATGGTAGTTGGTAGTTGAGTATCAAGTATCTCTTAGGGTACGGTTGCTAATGATGACCTTTTGGGAAGACTTCTCCATGTTTATGGAGGGCGATAGTCAAGGTTAAATACGTCAGTTCAGTTTCATATCATCCGGCAAGTTGCAAAGTCGAAATCTCTAGCGTCCTCACGTCAGAGGCGCTTTCGTACCCCCGATACGCCAGCAAGGAACTTGAAGGAGACTGATGTCAACATTGTAATGTTTTGGCTGTGATTTTAACCCCATTTCCAATAAAAACGCCTAGTATCCAAGTGGTGATGTGCGGCTTACACGGGGAATCGCTCAACTGGGCAGAGACGGATCGGTGGCATCACCTTTCAATGGAGCAGGACGTCATGTCAAACTCTGTTCCCTCATACGCGGAGAAGCCCATATCCATCTCGGTCCTGAGTAGTTTACTAGTTACCTGTCTAGTTCAACCTCCGTTTGCTGAGAATACTGGCTCAGATGAGGAGAGTTTTGCTCCACCCACGAATTTAGGTCAACAACCAGCCAATGTCGCAGCTAAGCTCCGGGCTCCGTTTGAACATCTTAAACGGCTGGAATGCAAATCAAAGTAAAACTATCAACGGGATTATTGCCCCCCAGCGTCATCGATCTCCCAAGCCAAGTTGGCTTCCAGCTTACTGGCTCCCCAGCTTCAGGGAGCCGCCAGACTGGGTTCCCCAGACGAGATCACAGAGTATCACCGCGCTTGAGACATCATGTGCTGAGGCTTCATGAACTTGAAAACGCAAGCTGAGGATCTGCACGGCATGACGACAACAAGTGTGTTGTGCCCGTTGTTAAAGTCGACCGATGCAGAGTCGTAACCGCTTCCGGCGGCAACAACCTGGCAATGGCCTCGGGTCAACGCCGACATAATACCATTGCGATAGCAGAGCCGGACAACGATGGCTTGGCTTAATCACGATGCTATCGTGAGCAGGGAATCCATGGCCAAGGTTACCGATCGGTTGCGGCGTCAATTGTGTTGTGGCACATCTTGGAACCATTGGCCCAACAAAATTGAACTTATCCAATGCAAAAAGACACAATAAATGACACCAAGAGGCTGATCCTCCTCGGTCAAGTTTTGATGATTGCAATTCTGCCATGGAAGCGTGAGGACGTCGCCCAGCCGGTTTCTAGAGGACACCGCTCGGATATCTTTCAAGCGTGTTAATTCCATTCTCATTTCAACCAGTACACAAAAACAAGCCATCACAACAACTCTGAAATTAACCCGAAGATTCTATCGTCACATCCTTTCCAAGCCGGAGCAATTACAACAACTTGCCTTGGAAGGATCCCAACTTTACTCCCGGGGGCACCGCCGCGTAACCTCCGGAAACCCCCAAGTGCTTATCGATCATGATGTCACCAACCCAAGCCTTCATGGAGGCCACCGAGGCTTTCTCTTCCTGTCTCCGGAGCAGAAACAGCAAGCCGCGGATGTGGTATCTCACTTGGCAGCCCGCGGCAACTCCGCAACCGTTTGGCCACGAAGACACAAGGCCTTATCCCGCACATGGTGCTCGATTAACCGACTAACTAACTTGACTGTATGTATAAACAGGGTAACTTAGGAACAGACTCCACCTTAGGGCCCTTGTACCAGATCTCCTCTGGCAGATCTAGTCCTCCAGATCGGATTCTTGACCACCACACACACCCGCGTTGCCTTGTTCTTGACAACAACCCTGATTCTAGTTGACCTTGGGACGGGCCACATCTATGCTTACTTGAGTGTTGGCTGCATACATTATCCATCTGATACGTTGACAACGCTATTTCTTCCAACCTGTATCGTCTTTTCATTTCACCTTTGCGTAGAAATTAGTTCCAGACGTACAAAGCAAAGAAGGGTAACAATATGCGACCTTGGCCTTAAGACTCCTCCACTTTAACCTGTGCATGAGCCCATTTTGATTAGGGACGATAGATGTGGTTTCTGCCGGTTTCAATGTGCTCACTCTGGGAAGACAGAGGCGTCGACGGGATCTCGGCTGTGTTTGGGAGTGTGTGTGTCTGATTATGTCGGGAGGCAATTATGAATTGAGTGTCCGGGACATTAGCTCCGGATAAGCTACGCCTCCTCGGACTGAGGCGTTCAATAGGTACGGGTTGCTAGAAGACTCAAGAGTAGCTAGGAGAACGCTGTAGATATGAAGACGAACTATGAGTAAGAGGCTCACAGATTCGGACCGTCATTCCCTCGACGAGTTGAGGCCATGCAGCTAGCTAGCTCGCTCCGACCCCATGGCTCGTCTCTCTTAAGGGCCTGGCTCGGGGCTTTGGCAAAGGTTTACTATTGGGATTTTGTGCTGTATTTCTATATTACGGATTGGGGAAAGATGACCTCTATGCAGATACTGTTGCTGAGTCTTGTCGGCAATGGCAACTAGTCGCCAGGTTACCTCCCATTCCATCGATAGGATTGTTATCAAACTCGATGAGTTGTCACTCACTCTTCCTGGATGATTCCTCCAGGTCGAGGCCATGCTCAGGATGCCAACCAGAGGTCCAAACCCTCCACATTCTCCCTAGGAACAAATCATAATCTGACGGTTATCGAAATACAGCTCGATGGCATCTATATCTACAGGGTCCTGGGCCATGGCCACATAACCATCAGGACGCACAACATAGACGGCGTTACGGGTCAGGCCGACTGAAGCACACTCCGTAGTCCATTCAAACACGGTCAGCTTCACACCGCGGCTCTTGCTCCAGGCGAGCAAGGGATTCGTTGCAGCAGTCCCATACCCATAGACGTGTATCTGCCACCTCATAGACGAAAGGGACTCGTGATTGCTGGTTCCATCTACCACGACCCAGGGCAGACGCTGTCCTGCCGTCACACTTCCGACACGTCCTAGGGAAAGCGACATTCCGCTGTAGTTGAGTGAAATCTGCGACACGGTCCTGAACATGAACCTTCGCACGACTGGCAAGGAGAACAGGATCGGGGCGATGACGGGTACGATGCTCGCGCGGACGAACCTCACGAACCACCCTTCTCTTGTGGCCAGGGAAAAGACGCGGTCAGTCGTGGCCACAAGACGACGGGCAAAGTGAGCCCTCTCCTCCTCATACGTATCCAGGAGAGAGTCATCGGCGTCACCAGCCAACACAGCGGCCATCTTCCACGCGAGATTGACGGCGTCGCCAATGCCAGCATTCATCCCTTGGCCACCGACTGGACTATGGACGTGAGCTGCGTCTCCGAGCAGAAACGCGCGACCCTGACGGAAGTGGTCTGCAACTCGATGATGCAGACGGTACGCGGAAAACCAGTTGACATCATGTACTTGGATCTCCATCCGATCCATGGCACGCCTGCTTACATGGTCGAAGGATAAAGCATGCGATGACCCAGCAGGATGTTCACTCTGTCTGACCGTGCCAACGAGTCGAGCATGGCCTTCTTCTGCAAAGGGCAAGATGGACAAGAAGTCGGCCTGGTCGAGACACACATGTATATGGCCGTCCATCGTAGGCCCGGCGCCCTGAATGTCAGCAACATAAAACGTCTGATCGTAGATGCCGCCGGGACATGAGATGCCGAGCGTCTTCCGCACGGCAGAGTGCGATCCGTCGCAGCCAGCTACGTATTTTGCCTCGACCTCGTCTTGGCCCGATATCCTTGCGAGCCGTGCCACCAGTCGCCCGTTGTCACTTGTTGTTGTTGAAGGCTTGAAGCCGAGCAACTCCGTCTGCGTCTCGACAGATATCCCAAAGTCCTCGTAGAGTCTCACCGTCAGCGTTCGCTCATGGTCGTGCTGGGAACAAACATGGATAAAAGGATACGGCGTCGTCTTCTCGCCCACCCGGGCAAGCGGTACGTGAAACATGCGCTTTCCCTCGGCCCAGGCGTTGAAGCCTACGACTTTCCGACCATCTCCGATGACGTCGTCGGCGAGCTGGGGGTCATATTGGGCGTATAGTTCGAGGGTGCGCGCTTGAACGGCCAGGGCGCGCGTCGACGTCGCCGCATGAGCTGCCTTGTCGATGATGCGGACTTTGACGCCCAGCTTTGACAGCCAAAGGGCAAGGACGAGGCCTGTTGGTCCGGCGCCGACGATGAGCACGTCCGTGGTAGAGATGGGCATGGGACCTTTTCTTTCACACTTTACTTTGGAAACCCCCCTGGCTGAGGGGGAATCATGCATGTGTTGAACAGCGAGCGGCGGTCTTGTCGTCGTTCGGACAGAAGCGAGATCTTGATGATTTTCATTGCGAGGTCAACAAGGTCTCTCCTTATATAACTCATAGTTAACTGACAAGGTGCGAGAAGTGTTGACCAGCAATCCGAGTCATTGTTGCACATATTGTCTCAAAGGTCATGCTTGTCGTGAATCTGATGTCGGCTTACGGAGTAAGGGTCCCTGATTTGCCCATTCTCCCCGTCCGCTGTCCCTGTCCCTGACCCTGTTGACAACGTTCAGCAAAGACCTAAAGTTAAGCTTTGCTTTGTTTATTCCAAACTTCGGCACTACAGGCATAGTTACAACAAGACAGCAATCTCCTCCAATCTTACAATCATCATAGTAGTGGGCTTGGATGTGTATTCCCATGTAAGTTACTACTCGATAAAAAGACGACGTACGACTTGTGATTCCACGGAAGTTCTGCAGTAATACACCCCACACATGAAGCCACGCTTCCATCATTGTCATTCCACGTTGACACAGTGGACAAACCATGCGTAGTTATGGATTGGGTAAACGGGATTGTACCCCCGGTATGTATGTCTCAGTTGGCACAACCTGTTGCCATCTGTTTGTACTCGGCGACATAAACTATGTCATGTATCACAACGTGTGTCCAAACGCGGCTTCTGACCACATGTGAAAATTGTGACAGAACTACATAAAGTGATGACATGGTAAATAACACTCATGTTTCATGTTTGCAGTGTTCAACACAAGTGCTCAAACAGGAACAAAACTAACGTCTTCCTTTGGCGTAGCTCGACATGGTCATCTTCTGATGACCAATATCAATATTTCCTGTGTCACAGGCAAAAACTCCCGAATCAAGAATCGTACGTCCTCGTACATGCAACCCCCGCAAATAACTAGTACTGCCCAGGGCATCTTTCAGCCAATACGTTGCTGGGATTTGTGCCCAAACCTGCTGGTTATGCACCGTAATATCATGACAAACTAAGTTACTCCGACAAGGTGCGGCCTGATACCGAGTATTTGGGCCAAAAACGAACTCTTGTCCATCTCAAGGCCCATGACACCATATTGTGTTTTACGTGGAACCGTCCAGCGTTCACCAATGAGTCGCACAGCATTTTGTCGGCCTGTCATTGTGCAGTGATGGTGTCTGGGCTTTCACGAATGTCAGCGTCGCAATATCGATCCGTCCTACATACTTCTGCGAGGTTACGTGTGGTGCTACTTTATTATTCGCCGAAGCGTTCTAGCTGGAATATTGACGGGTGGCTTCTTGAGAAAGCGGCAGATGTGGCATTGGGCCTGGGCCTCGTGTGAGCATGCAGTTGCCTGCTGGTTCCCAGATTACATCGGTAGATGGCTATATCTGCGTGTAATTTTTTTTAACTATTCTAGTTACACTCTTGTTGCACTTGGTGCATGGCCATGTGTATATCAAGACCACAAGAAACGGGTTTTAAACTGAACCCGAGGATAAAAGTTAGGACGGAGTAGTTGAGCCGGTCAACCGTTGGTCAGCTGTACTGCATCTTTCATAGGCAAGAAAGACTTGACTGACGCATAGTTATGTCCTTGATACTACTTGCGTGCCCTTGCGGCCTCACCGAGAGTGTCTGATGGGTAACATCAATGCAGGCGGCGTTGGTGGCACGGCACGTCACTTGATGTAGACCGAGGTCTTGTCTCTTACTCTATTGACCCACGAATATACCACTGTAAGAAATCAATAATGACTTTCTTCCCGGAGCGGGGTAAAGGCGTGCTGGTACCCAAGCTTCATTTATCGTGGCATTCCGTGATTACAAGTAGTAGTAGCATTGGGAGAGCATGTTCTTCCAAGACCATAAGTAGGACATGGTAACCCATTCACCATAAGCTCTCCGAGGGACCTCACCTACTCTATCAAAAAATTCCAACATGTTTAAATGGTCACTCCTATACTGTCTCTCTCTTCTCGCCGCAACGCCTCAGGTGTGCAGTGGCAGGGCAGTTGAGACAGAAAAGCGCGCGTCAGATGCCCTATCTTGGAAAGCGTTAGGCGGTTCGATTGTAGGCAAGTATTGCACGAGACTCGCGACCATTGCGTAAAGGTAACGACCAGTCTAACATCGGTAGGTCATCCTGGCGTGATATCGTGGTCACCTGACCGGACAGATGTCTTCGTCAGAGGAAGCGACACCGCCGTATATCATAAATGGCAAGCCGGTGTTCCTGGCACAGCATGGGGGCCCGGAGAGACAGGCTACCAAAACCTCGGGGGATCCATTCTAAGTGACGTAACTGTGGTATCACGAGGCTACGGCCGCTTCGATGCCTTCGTGGTTGGCGCCGACAACGCGTGTTACCACGGGTGGTGGAATGGCTCCTATTGGAGTTCATGGGGATCTCTGGGCGGCGCTTTCGGCGGCGACATCAGCGCCGTAGCCTGGGGAAATGGTCGACTGGACCTGTTCGGTCGCGGTAAGGATAACGCAGTTTGGCACCGGGCTTGGAACGGAGCCGCATGGGGTGTATGGGTGAGCCTCGGCGGCGCAATCATAGGAAGTCCCAAGACAGTCTCCTGGGGCAACAACCGTCTTGATGTGTTTGTGAGGGGCACAAATAATCATGTCTACCAAAACGCCTGGGCCGGCTCTTCGTGGTCGGGGTGGCACGACCTTGGTGGAGTGGTGCTTGAAGACATCACGCCTGTGTCCAAGGAGCCGAACAACATCGACCTCTTCGTTCGGGGTGCCAATAATTCTCTCTACCAGAAGTCCTGGACTGGATCTGCATGGACCGGTTGGAACAGCCTCGGGGGAGTCATAATGTCTCGACCATCGGCAACAACCTGGGGTGGCAAGTATACCACCGTGGCGGTGCAGGGAGCCGACAATGCCGTATGGCTAAGGGAGTTCAATGGAAACTCATGGGGTGACTGGCGATCTATTGGAGGTGCGGTCACAGATGCACCTGTGATCAATCCCCTCGGCTCCTACAACGCAGCTATCTTTGCAAGAGGTCCTGATTCTGGATTATATGTATATGAGTAGGTCGAATCAAAGCGTCGGTCTTGACTCTGGGATGTCGAGTTTGTCTTCTCTATTTCAATCCTGGTCTTTTGTTTTTGTTTGTGCGTGTCAAGGACAGCTCAAATGCTGCATCTACGTTAGCAATTATTCATGTGATTGGAACCTCGACCCCGGAATTTCTTACTGACATCCTTGGCTCGCACAATTTGAGGCTGGAGAGTCTGTACATGTACACGATGAGCTTAGTGAGACGGGTTGTGACGTGAAAGCTCGTTGAAGCTCCAAGGCAATACGTGACTGATCGAATCATAGCAAGAGAGAAGAAATACACCAACGCCTGTGAATTTTGAACCTTTCCAATGAAGCAAGCTTGTTATTGTAGGGTAGGTATTTCAGATATGCAACGGCAAAATATGGGGCATGAACCTTCCCCGTGCAATTTGAGACCACGTTCCTAGTAGGCGGTGTGATGTGGGGTAGCAAAAATTTGGCAGAATGAGTCTAGTGGGGTTTGATTCTGCCAAAAAGCGGCCGGCGCGACTCGCCCTTGGTTGGCATTTCAATGTTAAAGCATTCGACCCACTCACGCATCTTGACGCGTAAAAAATCTTTTTGCCCATTGCATCGACTGTAGGGCTTCGATCCATTTGTTTCCTCTGAAGCACGCCTTAATATACCTTCAGGATGCGTGTAGTTCTTGTTAGCGGCGGTGTTATCTCCGGGGTGGGAAAGGGTACGTCGCACTCCCAGTCTCGTCATGGGTCGCCGGCGTTCATGGAGCAAAATCCACATCAGCCTGCCCATGAGAACCGTGAAGCAATGGCATTGACTCACTTTGAAAATCTTTAGGCATTATCGGTATAGAAGCATTCACGATGCCTTATACTCCTCGTTCAATAACTGACGAGCTCTCGCAGCCAGTAGTTCTGGCCTCCTCCTCAAAACCCTGGGTCTCCGAGTCACCGTACGCCAACACCATTACCGCCCTTTCGTGATGGGACAACCTTTGCTTACATGGCGAGTTGCAGGCCCAAAAGCTTGATCCGTATCTCAACACCGATGCTGGGCTGTTGAACCCTTTAGAGCAAGGCTCCCGAATCCCAACCGATCCCATCGATAGAGACACCAAATTCGGCTGACCGTATTCCTCAGACATGGAGAATGTTTTGTTCTTGCGGACGGCGGCGAGACGGACTTGGACCTCGGGAACTACGAACGGTACATTTTGCGTAGTTCCCGACGTTCACCAAACATTTGTTAACACCATGTCCAGGTATCTCGGAATTCAGCTTAGCAACGAGAGTAATATGACCACGGGCAAAATATATAAGCTCGTTCTCGTACGACCGAATCACGACAATGCATTTTCGAACCTTGAAGACTAATATCATTCATGGCAGGACAAAGAACGCAAAGGCGACTACCTGGGAAAGAGTATGTGATTGAAAACGAACGCTGACCTCTTGACCATGATGCTTAATGCGGAACGTTGCTACCGAGATGTCCATGGCTACCGCGACTCGCCCGCGGAGCAAATCTAGTCTCCTTCTTCTAGTACTAGTACTGACTGTTAATCAGCTGTTCAGGTTGTTCCCCACATTACGGACGCGATGCAGGAATGGATCGAAAGAGTCGCCAAGATTCCGGTGGACGACTCGGGAGAAGAGCCTGACGTCTGTATCAGTAGGTTATCAGCCATAAAGTTTCCCGCTTGAATCAGAATTGTACTAACATACTCATCACAGTTGAGTTGGTGAGTCCACTCAACGCCTTTGCCACTTATAATAATCATCCTAAACTGGTACTTTCAGGGCGGCACCGTCGGGTACGTCACCCTGTCCTGAGGCGACCTAAGATTGGCTTCGCATCAGGCTCCTGGAAGTCGCATACAATTAACGCACTAAATAGAGACATTGAATCCGCTCCGTTCATCGAAGCCTTGGTACAACTTCGACACAGGCTTGGCCGAGAAAACTTCTTCAGCATTGCAGTGTCATATGTTCCTATCATCAACGGAGAGGAGAAGACCAAGCCAACGCAACACGCCATCAAGCAGATGCGAATGGCGGGATTGATTCCCGATATGGTAATCCTAAGCACGAAACTAAATAAATGACCTTCTTTTGTTGTCTAATCATTCAACAGGTTGCCTGTCGCTGCGAGCGGGAACTTGATGATGGCACGATCCAGAAAATTGCCAGAAGCTGCCAAGTAGAATATGAGCAAGTCATTGGCGTCCGAGATATGGAGACTATCTACCAGGTCCCCTTGCTTCTCGAACAAGAAGGCCTCCTGAAACAGCTGCAAAAGGGGCTCGCTCTCGAAGATACTGTCCTGCCACCCGCCAGAGTTCAGAAGGGTCAAGCCTTGTGGGATATCTGGACCAAAACCGTCGCTCCTAAGCACCATTTACCACCCGTTAATATCGCCTTGGTTGGAAAGTATGTGACGCTTGATGACGCATATCTTAGTGTTCATAAAGCCCTTGAACACTCAGCAATGCGATGCGGCCGTAAGCTGAACCTTGTTTCCGTGGATTCTGAGCATCTCGAGCACCACATGCAGCAGAAGGAACCTACCAAGTACCACAACGCCTGGAAAGCCCTTTGCGAGGCTGAAGGGATTATAGTCCCAGGTAAGTCCCGCGGGCCCTGAAACCTGCTGCTATTATAGGCACTGACAGTTTTCAAGGAGGGTTTGGCTCGAGGGGAGTGGAAGGCATGATTGAAACCACAAAGTGGGCGCGAGAACGCAAGGTTCCCTTCCTTGGTATTTGCCTCGGTTTGCAAGTGGCCGTGATGGAGTATGCACGCAATATAATAGGGTTGAAGGACGCTACTTCGGAGGAAATATCTGCCCACGCGGAGCATCGCGTCGTTATTTTCATGCCAGAAGGCTCCAAGGAGTAAGTCACGACACAACCCCAAGGACTCACAACAACGAATGGCAGACACGCTGACTGGGGATTTCTAGGCAAATGGGCGGCACGATGAGACTTGGTACCAGAACATCACACTTTAAGCCTGGGACGGAATGGAGTAAGCTTCGGGCCATGTACGGTGGCGCTGATGTCGTCGAGGAACGACACCGGCATCGCTATGAGGTCAATCCCGAGTACATGGAGGATTTGGAGCGCGCCGGACTGAGCGTGACTTCACTTGATGACCAAGGAGTGCGAGTCGAGACAATCGAACTGAAAGATCACCCTTTCTTTGTCGGGTAAGCTACACAACCGGGACCTTGTTCGAGATGTGGGCTTGTCGTGGAAGATTGCTAACTCGGTTGACCAGACTGCAAGCACACCCAGAATTCACCAGCAAAGTCCTGAGCCCCTCGCCTGCGTTGCTGGGATTTGTGGCGGCTAGCGCAGGATGCTTTGATGAAATAGCCAAGGCGGCTCAAAAGAAGGATTTACTTGTCAACGGGACTAGTGAGGCGTCATTTTAAGGGCAATCATTTCGTATAGAAAACGTATGTAGGTCTCGTCTGGTGCTTTGACACACAAGAGGAGCAGAGGAGAAATCAAATTGGTCGTCTTCGAGAGCAGTATATAGACATGGGGCATTTATGAGGTTTTGGAGACTGCATTGGGCGGCGTTCACCGGCTAAACTATAGAGTTCATCTCTAATATAACACGCACGTATGTTTTCTCTAGCATTTCACCAGACTTCATCTCAAATTGAGATTGAACAGCTCCGCATGTGGGGTAACTAGGTAACTAATGTCTGCCGTGTCTCATGCCGATTTGGAATGATTTGGAAGGGAGTGACGCAGCACTAACTTAGTTAGTTCATCTCCGCTGAATAGTTAGTGTCTTTGCGTACTTTCTGATTCTACTCTAGTTGTCGTGCTCTCTCGTATGAAAGCGCAGTAAAAGACAAGGTACTAATCTTCCGTACGTACGTACTCATCGGCGAACGGCACGAATTATGATGGTTTTATTAGCCCCTGAGATGTTGCAGTTGAACATTGGGCGTCAGGACTGGCCAGATTATCCAAGTAACGTTAACTGCACCTAGGCCAAAACACACTGTGTACAGTTCTCAGTAAGCGGACCTTTCCTGCATTGTCGTAGCAGTTCTAAAAAAAGAAATGTGGATTTTGCATAGTGAGGTACGAACGGCCGCTGACGAAGGTCCTGCAGCGAATCATATGTAGCAGAACTAGGTTTGTGCCTTGTTGTCCGACTCATCTTGAAACTCAATGTCTTAGGGGCATAGAGGGGAGGGGGGGGGGGGGGTTTATCAGAGTGAAGAAGGCGCTTACAAGGAAGAGCATCGGAAACTGGTAGAATAATTCGATTCTGATGTTGCGACCGCGACGCAATGCCCGTGTATAGAGATGGCTGGCCCTTTTTTTTCTCTCCGAAGTCTTGATGTTGAGATTGGGAATTCTAGACAGAAAAGGGGGGGGGGGGGGTATAGAGTCGTGCGGGCATCATTCGGGGGTGAATACCACTCCACCGCGTCTATGGTACGTTTGATGTTATGCAGATTCATTGGTAGTAGGGAAAGATACAAAGTTCCCGTCTGGTGATGTCACCGTTGTGAATCAGGGCTATGAAGATATATTAGGTAAGTAGTCACAAGTAGTGTGGTTCGACGGCAAGACACAATCATGGCGACACACATGCCCCCTGCTTCTCAAGCTGCAAGTGCATCAGTACATGGAGACGTAACAATGAAAAGGTCAAACCAAAGCCTCCGGTTTCAAGAGACAGGACGTCTTATAAAGGGACATGGGTGTCAATTCTTCTGGAAATACCACGAGTCATATACTCCGTGCGTTTTGCCTTTAATCTATTAGCTCAAAACCCGTAAGATGGCACGTTGTGTGTGTTGAAACGAGACGGTTTCTTTATCTGGCGTGAGCATTGGCTGCGGAGACAGATGGTGTGTGAGTTTGCTCGCGTTCAGATTGAATCGAAACGGAAGGAGCATCCGACTCAATTTGGCCAGGCCGGGTGGTTAGGAGTGGCAGAATATCCTCTCGTTGCATGATAACGTGCGCATGTCACTTTGAGCATCAATCCAACAACTTGCGAGGAATCAGAAACCCGCTGCTCCAAGGTATCTGTTTTCAGCAATTGGATGCGAAAGTCCTCGACCGTCCCCAGCTTACCAACGACACACTTGCAGGCATTCCAGATCTGGATGACCTTGACAGAGCTTGGAGCGAGGACGATCATACGGGCGAACCAGAAGGGACTGCAGGGCTTCAAGCCAGCATGTGCTTCCTACTATTTTCCCAGTGTGTGCTCACAGACACAAGTTCTCGTCCGACTTTTGCTTCTGATATCGTGTTCTCGCGAGAAGTGAGCTTACTTGATATCCGATCCAGTCTCTTGGACACTAGGAGACATATTGGGAGTGTCTTTATGCCAACCGAGAGACGCGAAAGGCCGGAGACCAGAGCTGGACCAAGTATCAAGGACATGCTCGTCCCGAATCTATCTCATTTCAGTAAGTCTTGAGTCTCCGAGATGTTGGCCACTGGCGGAAGAAGAGATAGTTAGAACTTGCACCAGAAAACAAACTCTCCGGCAACTCCGACCTGTATGAGACCAAGGCAAGGGACCAAGATGTTAAATAATCAGTTCAAGCCTCTTGTCCGGCCATGCCTTCTTGGCTTGTCGAAGGCTGGCTGTGATTTTACTCTGCAGTGAGCCCCCGGAGCAAGTGTCGGAATACGAGTGGCAGACCTTCTTGATAAGTTCGTCCCGCGAACCATCTTTTTAGTCATCCTCTCCTTCAAAGCAAACGGCATGACTTGTGGCTTGAATTGTCCCAGTCCAATGTTCACATGCCTGACCAGACTGCCAGCATTGATCAGAAATGCACCAATCCCAGACACAGTTGTCCAGAAACAACCACTGGTGACTACTCAGCAGGAACGTGCCGTGCTGGGACTGCCATTGATGTAACCTGAACCCCCCCCTTTTTGCCCCAAGATTGAAGTTGGGGGATGCGACACTGGGCCAACAACATCAGACCAGAATACTGCAGCACATGACGAACCCCGACAGCGGCATCACGTCGTATCACGCAGACGTCTCTCATCCACTTCAATGCGCCTGGAGCCCCCAAAATACCCTACAAGAGTCGCGAAAAGTGGCAGAGCACCATCTCCAAACACGAGGTACGTGATGCTTTTGAGTTCCGCACAACTTCTTCCTGGGAGAGTCTGCATAACTACCTCCTGGTAGAGTCATGGGATCGAGGGTACCCGGAAGGAGAGCACCCCTACGAGACAACAACTCCTCCATCGGGTACGATTTCTGCTGGTTGTCGCTGAACCTCGCGAAATGTACGACTGCATCTAAGGACAGTATGCTAGTTGAGTCCCGTGTGACCTAGCTCTGTGATATTGCCTTTCACCCAGTATCGCAGTCCACGAGCGAGTGTCACACTTGTTCGCACCTTTGATAGATGAAATAACTACATGATAAAGCAACTCCACCATTCGGAGACGGATTGATTACTTCTCGCCGCTTTTGTACCTATTGGACGTTCCCGAATCGATGGTGTAGATTTGCGCATTACGACCAGACTTTCCGTATAGTTACCGTATACGCCACATCGCCGTTGTGCCTTCGTTTCGTCCCAAGGCTTCCAATCTCTAAGTCGTACCGTGGTCCTGCAGTATTCTTCCTATAGTTACCCACAGGACCTATCAAGGTAAACTACCTACCTGCATGTTTATTTTCCAGCGCACGTGTACTCTGTAGTCATGTCATCGACTTAACGAATTGGGCCCGTAAGTAAGTCAGTTACTCCGTACCTAGAACAACCCAACCTACCATCTCATCTCTCTACAGGAATCTAAAGACGCCTAGACTAGTAACTTACTTTTTGGTTGTCCAAGCTACGTACACCACTAGGGGGGTGCTCAATAAGCGAGCGCGAAGGAAAAAAAGCGCAGGCCCAGACAACCACACCGTCTGGTAATTTTGGGACCGGAAAAGCATGGGCAGTCAAAAAGTCAAGGCCACGCAACCAATGGCCAAGGACACAAACTCGCCATACACCTACCCACAGAAGAGAGTTGCAAAAAGGTTTGGCGCGGCGTCTTGGCCCGTCGCTCGTCTTCGGAGCCTGAGCCTGGTTTGACTCGGTGGAGATGATGACAACATGGACACTAATTAGTCAGTTTAGCGATCGACAGACAGACAGACAGACAGACAGACAGACAGACTTGGGCTTTGATTGAAAAGTGGACAGTGAGTGGCAATGGACGGGCCAGGGCGGCGGCATCCTCTCTCCCCCCTTGCCTCTCCTTTCCTCTCCTTTCCTGGCCTTCCTTCGGCTTGCCACTCTCAGACATTGACTTTGGCGGATTATCTTGGTGGCAGCCACCAACCAACCAACCAACCGAAACACAATCAATAGTCTCTGACGCCACTGCCGCTGTTCCTTTCCGCCGGTGTCCTGGTGGTGGCCCTCGTGGCTGCTCATGACCCCGTTTGCGTTGGGCTGGTCCCTTGTTGTTGTTTGTTCCCTTGTTGGTGTTGGAGCCGAGATTTCTTCAGTTTCCTTTCCATGATAATTCTAACTTGTTCCAGCCAACTTGCTCTTCACCTTCTCCTTCGTGTATGTAGCCTGTGCTTTCTCCAGCGCAAAGCAAGCAAAGCAAGCAAGCCCAACAAAAGCAGTCTACGTGTACGGACGGTGCAGGGTCGAAGACAGACAGACAGACATCCAGTCCGCAGAACGACCAAAGCGCATCCCGCAAGTTGAATGGCCCGACTGAACTCTTCAATGACCTGCGCGACTTGCCCAAGACGAGCTCTTTGCCGCCCTGCTTAACGCGAAATCTCGTATCCGCCGCGCCATACAAACAAACAGCATCGATTGCCCCCCGAATTCTCCGAGCGCCAGACATCACGGCGTCTGTCTGTCTCATCATGGGAGTCGCCGTCAAGCCTTTCAAGGTTTCTCTTCGCAGACGGACACCGACCGTCGTTCTCGCCTGCGTCGTCCTGACCCTCCTCCTCCTCCTCCTCTGCCTGGGCACCTTGGAACGCTCAGAGTTTCGCCTGCAGTACGGTCTCCCGCTGGGGTTGGAGGACGCGTTGCCCGACAAGATACGAGCGCCGAAAGCGTGCCGATCCGACGTCGACTATCTGCGGCGCAGCACATACAACCTCACGAGGCAGGTGGTCTATCAGAAGCGATGTTTGCGCGGCGTGCGCAACGCGACAACGTCAAGAGACGTCACGGCGAGCGAGGCCAGGCCGTTGATCGAGGCCGGTCGTCAAGACATCCTCGAACTGAACCACGCCTGTCACGGCGCGGCACCGGCCGACGCGCCGTGTGACACGATAGACGTCCAGGTTCCGCCGCCCTTCCCGCGGCGTGACTATTCCGAGTTCCTCTTCGGCGTCGCCTCCTCCTCGGACAGGCTGATGCGTTCGGTGCCTCAGTTCAGACACTGGCTGGGCAGCACCGAGGCCCGGCTCCTCGCCATCGTGACGGACGACAACTTCTCAGCCCGGCAGATGAGCAAGTTGACGGCGTACTACAACAAGGCGGGCATCCGCTTCATCGGCGCTCGTCCGGCCAACGCCTCCGTCGGTGTCAACGAGCAGCACTTTCTCGCCGTCCGCGAGCTCATCCGGCACGTCGACGCCAACACCGACACCGACACCAACACCAACACCAGATGGGGCGTCATCATCGACGACGACACCTTCTTCCCGTCCCTGTACCCCGTCGCCCGCGCCCTCGACGAGCTGGACGCCTCGGTGCCCGTCTACGCCGGCGGCCTCTCGGAGAACAGCCACGCCGTCCAGTTCCACGGCCACATGGCCTACGGCGGCGCCGGCGTGTTTCTCTCCCTGCCGCTGATGAGACTCCTCGAGCCCAACATGGAAGCCTGCCTCGAGGGCAGCCCGGTCCGCGAGGGCGACGGCATGCTCAAGTACTGCGTCGACAAGACGGACACCAACCTGACGCAGATCCCGGGCCTTCACCAGCTCGACATGGGCTCCGACCTGAGCGGCTTCTACGAGTCGGGCAGCCTGCCGCTGAGCCTGCACCACTGGAAGACGTGGCACCAGGCCCCCGTGGACAAGATGTTCGAGGTTTCCCGCTTCTGCGGCGGCTGCGCCCTCCAGCGATGGCGCTTCGGCCCCGACACCCTCCTGGCCAACGGATACAGCATCGTCGTCTACAAGGCCGGCCTCGAGCACATCCCCCTGCACCGTATGGAGGCCACGTGGCGTGGCGACGGGCTCGACTGGGAATGGAGCCTGGGTCCTACGCGGGAGAAGATGCCCCAGGGCGACAAGAAGAGCTACTACCTGCTCGATGCTGAGGTTGTCGGCAACAGCAATCTCCGCCAGGTCTATGTGCATCGCCCAGACGTCGTGTCCTCCGCCGCGGAGACTCGTGAACCCACCAGGGACGAGGTCATTGAGCTGTGGTGGGAATTCGAATGAACTATTCCCCCTCCCTGTTCTTGTTGTTGTTGTTATAATCACTGAGAGGTGGGGGGGAACTGCTGTGCTCGGGGAGATGAAGAATTTGTACTCTCTGGCTCGGATCGGATATCATGACGATGCATTTCACGGCGTTGGGGGGGGGGGGGGGGACTTGCTCACTCTGCCGCCCGTCAGGCATATGAGTTTCCATTTGTAATTCATTACACGCACAGGTGCACTGCATACCAATCTCTAGTTCATGCTTTACTCAACTTACACCTTCCCGTCGGTCTGTCCTGGACGATGATGTAACTCGGGATTCCTCAACACATGCGATGCAACATTGAGTGACGGTGACTTTATCAAGCGTGCCTTTAGACTGCGCATCACCAGGGAATAACCTACACTTGGGGCTCTCATGTAAAAAAAAAAAAAGCTTTCATCCCCCCTTCTTCTGGCCCTCGTATGACCCGACCCCGTCTGTCAATGTCAAGCCCTCCTCACCAGGGCCTCAGTGTCCACCTTCTCCATCTGCGTCCGCTCTAACAATGTAGAAAACGCGAGCCATCCGAGTCCTTCATCTTGACGACGACATGTTGCGCGCGTCTTGGTCCCGCAGATAATGGTTCGTGTGTGCCAGGTAGCCGTCGCGTCCGAGTCGACACCTCTGGCATAGATGGCGTTGACCAAATGGGCAGCCTGGCGGATAACGCCACTAGTTTACTTGGGCAATCCGATTTTGAGCATCAACCGCTCTGCCGTCGGCGTGGCTGACAGAAAGTCAAGAGGTTCGGAGGGGACAAAATGGTGTTTTCCCGCCGATAACTTGGAGTTGTAGTCGAAGGGCGCTCAATGAAATTTCCCCTTCCCGCCGGTCTGTAGCAAAAACCGACAACACGTCCGATCGGGCTTCGCAAGTTCCGAATGACCCTGATTGGGGGTAAGTAACTTAGAAAACGTTGAGGGTTCTCCTTCACACTACAGAAGCCCGGCTGTAAGGTATGTGGACTTCACCGAGATCGTACACCCATGGAACTAGCAAGGAGGACATGTTGCATTCAGACATGCTAGTCTATGGACCGGCATAAATGCCTGCAAACAAAACTACATCCGGCTTGTCACTTGCAATGGCAAAAACAAATGGTCTGTTAAAAACCAGGGTTTTGGGGGCAGGACGCAAACTCCGAGTCATCATGACGGCCGTCGCGGCGCCGGCCTCTGTGCCTTCTTCATCGACCTTGACATACGCTTGGTGGAGGATGGTTTGCACCTCGTTCGGGCCGCTTGCCATCTCGGGATATGCTCCGCCAACAGGATAGCCGAGTTTCTCGAGTGTGTCGACCAGAGAGAAGTTGCTGTTCATCTCAAACTTGGGCAGCCCGAATTCGTCGTATTGGACCTCCGAAAACTGGTCATCAGAGCTACCATTCTTGACTATATCATCCAAAACGGCGCCGACCGAAGTACCCTCGTTTGGAAGATAGGCGAAGAGCGAGGCGGACGGGTACGATGCCGGCAGTGTGTAGGGCAACCGGACAGCTTTGTACGTGGACGTTTCCAATGACGCAACGCGTTGTTTGCGCATAAACATCATGTCCACCTTGACCGATTGGTCTTTGGTCCTGGTGAAGGTTTCATTGCGGGTGTCGCCTCGATCAAACTGCGTTCGCCATGTCCCTTTGAACCCGATGGCATTGACCAGCGCCAAATGGCTGTTCTCCAGGACTGGCGGGGATAACATGTCTCGAATCAAGCCGCGGGTATTGTCCGAGATCCAGTCGTTGATCTTGTCTGTGGCATCGGCAAGGTTCGGGTACTGCGTATACTCTGCGTTGAGGCCCTTCAGGAACTTCTCGTAAGCAGGCCGAAGCGTGACGCTCGTATCGGTAAAGACGGCGTTTGCGAGAGCCAACGGACCATCCTTGCTGGCATCGCCGCAGAGGGTGCTTTGCAGCGGATGAAGAACAGACTCCAGATCGTCTGCGCCGTGGAGGCCAAGTTTTGTGCACAGGCCATGTTTCTTGGACTCGTCTGCCGCGCCGGCGAGCATTCCCAAGGCAATCGTGACGGAGAGCGGTGACAGGATGGCAGTCTTTGGAGTACTGTCGTCGACGCACTGCTTCTTCAGCACGTCCCAGCCCACACGGCCGATTGACTGAGGGGACGGCGCCATTGTGACTCTGCCAAGGTTCCGGGGGGATATCGTGGTAGTTGCAGGCGGTATTTGAAGCAAGTGGCCGATGGTAGAGGAGGATGTGGTTGATGCGAGCGAGAAGACTGGAGGGAAGTTGGCAACTGATGTTTGATGTCATCAGATGGGGTTTGGGGGGGGGGGGGGGGGCGGGGGGGCGTGCTCCAAAGCGCGCGGCAAAGCCTTACGTGTTAGTGGCCTCTAGCGCCCATTCATATGAATTGTCTCCCTGCGTAGAGGTTCGCGCCCGCTTGAATGCCAGAGTAGTTGAGGCCACTCTTTTGATACTCAGTTTTGGAATTGCCTGGAAAGCTGACAAAGTAAGACGCCGATTGGCCTGAATCCCTGCGAATAAACACCATCATGTCGTCCATCATGGCGCTTCGCAAAACATGATGGGTGGGGCTGGCGTAAAGTTCGTCCTTGGTCATCGTAAAATTTACGAGAGTGCGTCGGAGCCAATGTAATTGAGTTTTAGAATTGATCAAACTCGCATTTGATGTCGATACAAGCACCGTAGAGATGATGGAGTCTCCATTGTTCCAAGTGGCTATGAATACCATCTATCCATCCGCAATCGACTCATCCAGGCAAAATGGTTGGGATATTCGTCCAGAAAAAGACTGACATGTGTATGCCAATCGTTTGACCAACCCCCATGTGCGCAGATAGCAACGGCATACTCCCAATACACCGGGTACCATCCTGACGCTGCCCAGTCAACAATGGCAATGCATCCATCCGGTTGAAGCATGACATTCTTGAGTTGCAAGTCGGCATGAGTAAAGACAGGCCGCTCATTGCCCTTGAACAATTTCAAAAGCACGTTTCGGTAATATGCGGCTTTGTGCAGTAGTCTGCCAGGATCTTCTGCCATAAATCTGTCCACCAAGCCGTGGATCAAGGCCTCTTCTGTGTCAAACGGCCCGTCGATTGACGGCATGGGTTCGTCGGCGGCAAACAGAAAATCCCGCAGCTTAGTCTTGTCTAGGCTGCCAAAGAATCCACGATGAGGCAAGTCGCGTAGGGAAACGAAAGACTCCTTGAGTTGCTGGATGATTTCCATTTTCTGCGTGGTATCGAATCCATCCCACAGCTTATCGAGCGAGTCGCCCGCAATCCTCTCCATAATGATATAGGTTTTGTGTTCTCCTGCCTTGCGAGATTGCTGGTACACCGCGTAGACCCGTGGAACATGTATATTTGTATATCGGCGGACAAACGTCATGTTCTCGGCCTCGAGTGGTTCCACTCCATAGCCGTACTTGACCACGTAAGAGGTTCCAACACAAGCAATGCATCTAGAAAGGAGTTTATTGATGATTGGGGCATCCTCGATCGTTTCTACGGTCGGCAAGGGCTCGGGAAGGCTGTCGTCAGACTCGCTGTACAGGATGTTGTATTGAAGTACCGATGCGACCTGCGGGATTGGTAAAGATGATAAAGAGAACATTTCGGATAGAGGCAATATAGTCAGATATGCGCTGCTTCCTCGACGGACATTGGTAGGAAATGATGGTTGCTGAAAATTAGGCAATCGGCGTGGAACTATTCTATGAAGTGGGTTGTGTGATTGCTCTGGTTGGGAGGTCTAGTTAGTTCCAACTTATACCGTGCTAAGGCAGCGCCTCGCCGATTGTCCGACACACTCTTTCGACAGCATAGAGGCGTCCTGGAAACCATAAACCGAACGATAATATTCCGAAATCCCTACTAACGGCCTATTATTGTTCTGTGCCATCCTCACACCCACTCCACGTAACTAATAGCAGTCGTCACCATATGTCAGTCTCAACACTCAACACGGCACAAATTCAAATAAATTGCATCATTTAGACCCCCGAAATTTCGTAGAGTCCAAGCAGAACATTATATACCAAGTAGGCTAGTAGCAGGCTACTGCCGTATTCTCTTGTTCTCATATAGCTAGTTTAATAGAATTCTAGTAATATATATAGATTATATAGAATATAATTCAATAAAAGTAACTAGATACTCTTGTTCTTTGAATAGAAAATTCTATTTATACTATAATCTATATAAAGAAATAGTACATAAAAAATAAATTACTAGCTTTTAAGCTTTAAAATACACTATATATAATATTATATAGATAATTATATCGCAAGAAATACTAAGTTAACAATGTAGTATTTTTGTAGTATTATAGGATATAGGTGGGGGGCGCAGACTTTTGGCACCTTACTGTAGCTATTTAAAGCCTCTCTACTCCGTATGCCCAACTTTCTCAACGCTAGCTCCATACCATTCATTCATTCATCTATCACAATGTCGTCCAGTAGTGACCCTTCGACAAGGACAAATACCAGTGTTGATTCCGAACGCCACCAAACCCAAGATGATAATGTCATCCCGTCACCAGAAAAGATTGCCCCAATATATCATAGGAGCAGCAAGCTCTGGCAGGGACTCGCTACGAAAGCCAGCTCAATGTCTTTAGTACGTGATGCTGTTCATCTTGCCATTATCAGTGACGGACTACCCGCAATACCAGACAACTTGCAGGGCATGACAGAATTACACGGGCTGGGAAATTGGAAGTTGAAGTCGACTGGATGCATCATGCCCTATAGAAGCCGAACCGAGGCCAAGCGACAGTGGAAAGTGACAAGACGAAAGCCGACGCTTTGTTGTATATCAAGCCATAGCAGTTTTGATCACTCCGACAGCGAATCAAACGGCATCGCATGCTTGTTCTTTGGCTGGGCTTATATACTCTGTATGGCTCTTCTCGACAGACAAAAAATACCGGCCTTCTATAGCAATATATCATCGCAAGCACTGGGAACCAAAGACAAAGACGAACTGGAACATGGACTTGTGATAGATCTGGGAAACGCTCGCGATGAGGAGTATCGCTGGTGGGTTTCCCTTCTCACTCCTGGCCAAGGATGGCGATCGGGATTCCCTGATCAACCAATATGGTCTGTCGCCTACACGGGGAACATGAAATTTCGACTTGTCAGAGATGAGACGCCTCCTGCACCATCATCATCGCCTTGCAAGCCCCCCTCAGGAAAGCAAGCAGTCGAGTTTCTTGCCCGGTTTGCCTCGAGATATAACCTGGAGAGCCAATCTTCTCTAGCGCTTGCCATGGCACTAACACTGCCGCTACATAATGACACCTCGTCGATGGTGCAGCTTCCAAAGCCACGTCTTATCATATCACCGCTTCTGCCGCAGGCTCAATGTGCCATCAGCAAAGATTACTGCAGATTAGATCGCTACATGACCCTCAGTTCAACCCTTGTTTCTCTCTTCTTCTTTGTGGTCCGTATTTTGGGAGCCTGGAGTAGAGTGCAATTTGGTCAGTCCTTGGTATGATCCTATTCTTGCGACTATCAAGCCTCTCATTGACAGAGGTGACCTGGAGACTCTGGGTCATGTTCTTGCACTACGCCGGCCAAGTATTGCGCCTCTATGGTATGGAGTGACCGCTTGTGGCAACACCAAAAGTATCTCTGCCATCATTCCCTATCTTCGGACAGGATTTTCTGGCGTCCCATCTAGGCCTATGCCGGAAGTGGCCGCGTGGACAGGCTGCCCACAATCATTCATGGATCTCACTGGGACTGGAGCCTACGTTCAAGGGGGTAATCAAGTATCTCGAGAAGATATCTGGCGGCTGCGTCACGAGCTATGGGATGTCGAACCAGATGGAGCCCCTTTCCAAACCTTCCCAATCTGCCCTTGGCCACCATTCGGTTATATAAGCGACGAGGAACTGGAGGTAACGGTGCGTGCCCATATCAACTGCTCAAGGCACCTTTGGGAGTATGCTGGCTGGACTTGGCTTCTCCATGGCACAGAGAGACATTTTGACCCTGTTGATGACTTGAAAAGCTGGGATCTGTTGGAGTCTGAGCCACAACCCATATTGTCTGAAAGTCCCACGCCACCTGTCTATCACCCGGATCATCAGGCATCCGAGAGTGCAGTAGGTGGTATTTTTCGATGGTCTGCTACTGAGATGGAAATGTCTGGGAAAAGTATATTCGAGCACCGCTGGGTCGATGCATTGCATGGTGTAGGGATGCACGATGATGAGCCTGACTATCACTCTGACAATGTTCAACGCCAGTCAGACATCTCGTTGCAACGAGTAAAAGACTGGGTTATGACTGTCTGTGATACTTGATTTTAGTCTAGAAAGTGTCCTAAAAGCTTTCTTCGATTTACCCTTTTCTTAAACCTACTATAGCTACTAAGCTAAAAAAGAAGATAAGCCTAAGCTTTATTAGCTATTAGAAACTTACTATTAGGCCTAGTTTCTTCTAGACTACTACTAGAATAAAACTTATAATTATAGTAAATTAAATAGGTATTCTTCTAGACTTCTATAAAAGTATAACTACTTTATTTTACTAGTATATATACTAAATAATAGTATATTTTATATATTTATATTTCTTTCTTTAGCTAAACTAGTAACTTTAAGCTTATATTATAATAAAGAGATTATATTAAAGTATAAAATAAAGGGAAAAATAGTAATTCTTTAATATAAGTATTAATAATTTATTATATTATTATATATTATTATAGAAGTCTTATTATACTATTATTTTAGAGTATATTTTATATCTTACTAATATACTTTTTTATAGTAACTTCTTATACTTGCTATATTCTAGAGCGTTAGCTATCTAGATAAGTCTCTCTTACTATCTATAAGCTAGCTTTCTAGTATTTCTAAATGTAAATACTTTGCGTTAAAAAGTTTCTATTTTGTAGGAAGGAAGGCTGCCACAAGCCAAGGAAAAGAGTCAATATAATATATTAATAATCTGCGACCTAGTAACTAACTAGAGTTATACTACAAGTAGCTGCTATAGGTAGCCGCGGGAACAGCTGCAGGTAGCTGCAAAAGCACTTAGATATAAAGGATTAGATTAAATTATCTAGAGAGGGTTGCTGCTACGAGCTCTTATACCCCTTTTCTAACTAGGTCATGTGACTAGCTAGGTCATGTGACTAGCTAGGTCATGTGACTAGCTAGATCACGTGATAGGCACAGGCCCTGCTTCCTGCCCTGCTTCCTGCAGCTAGCTGGATTAACTGCGAAGCTTCCTGCTGCGAAGCTTCCTACTAGTGAGAGTAAAATAACAAGCAACACACTATATAATCTATAGCTAATTATTTAATAACTAATATAATAAGCTTTAATTATAACACTATTACTACTATTAGAGTTATATTATAGTAAATAAATAAAATTATAAATAAGTCAAAGAATATACTAGAAGATAATATAGTATTTTAATTAGAATTCTTATATAATTATATTTGATATATCTATAAATCTCTTATTATAATTATAGAGGTTAGGGTGTGATTCCTAGAATTGAAGTCAAAAAATTGAGGTAAACTTTTCGACCCTAGTTAGTACATTCTCCACGTATTTTAGGTAGGAATATTACTTTATACTATTTTATAGTAGTTTTTTTAGGCTTTTCCACTTTTATATACAAGAGAGGGTTAAATTTTAACTGCTTTTTAGGCTAGAAAAGGTTTTTTAGTGATAATAAAGGTTATAAATAGTTAGACTACTTAAATAATACTATATTTAACCTATTATTTAAGATTAGCTTTCTATAATACCTTCTTATAATACTTAAGAGAGTTCTAGCACTTAAACAATATATAATAAATAGACTAATAGCTAGTAACTGCGATTTTTATAACTTCTATATAAGGTTTAAGTTAATAGTTAATTAGAAAGCTTAAAAAAAGGCATTTAAAAGACTATATTTATTAGCTTTCTTCTAGATTTTTATAAATAATTTCTAGAATATACCTAGAAATATATTATACTAGATAAGAAGAAAAATAACTTCTAGAACTTCTAGTAAGTGTTTCTTAAAGTAGTAAATTAGTTAGGCACTAAATATTATAAATAAATAGAAATGCTTTTAATAAGCGTTAATAATACTAATTTAATTTAAGCAAAAGAGCTATTATAAATTATAAATTAAGTTATTTAAAAGCTATTATTAATTAATAATAATATTATATTTAATATATAGTTAAAAATATTTGTAAAGGACCTTTCTACTAGCTATACTATTATTAAGGCTAGTAATTAAGCTACTTTTGCAAAGGTAGCAGAGAGAAATCGCGAGTTATAATAGTTAGAAAGCCCTAGGTTTATATTAGATAATTCTAGTAATATCTTTAATAATACTACTACTCTTATTACTAGTAATCTAGAATAAAGTTAGCTTAATAATAAACGAGATAATTAGAATAACTTAATGCTACTTATACTAGTAACTCTAGATCTAGCTAGAATACTAACGCTAGCGAGATTTACTATAAATCTAGTTTAAAGTAGTATAATAAAGAGAAAAAGTGATAAATTAATATTATAATTTATTATAATAATAAATTTAGCCTTTACTATACTATAGACTAAAAATTATATAATAACTATAGTAAAAGTATTAGGCTAGAAAGAAGTTAAAAAGGCTCTTCTAGATTGCTAGAAGTATATAGAGCTAGATTAATTAACTAATATATTAAAAGCAATAAAATAGATAAAGAAGGATCTAATAAATGCTATAATATGGAATTTACTTAATTCTAGTATAATAAAGGATATATAGATTAAATTAAACTTTAGTAATAATTTAAGGTAATTAAAGCTGTAATATTATTATAAGCGTTAAAAATTAGTAGGCTAGCTAGCTAGCTAGTAATTTTATTATCTACTAGGCTGTATAGCTAGCCTTTTTTATTCTTTTAATAATAATTGGAGGCATTACTAAGGGTAATACAATATTACAATTAGATTGTAAAGCGTAACAAAGAGTATTTAAAAGAGTTATATTTAAGTCTTGCCTTTTTCTATTAGAGACTATAATATTAAGCTAGCTTTTTGTAGTATTAAAGCTAGACTTACTTCTTCTATTTAATACCTTACTTTTATAACGTGTATTTAATTGTATTATAGTATGCTATACTTATATAATAGGCTAATTAGAATAATAGAAGACAAGCTACTATAGGTTTCTAGCTACTTGGCGTAACCTATAAGATTATTAATATTAATAATATTAATAATATTAGTAATATTAATAGTATTAATAGAAGTAATAATACTAATACTAGTAGTCTTTTAAATAAAAGAAATAATAGGTAATTATTATAATTAAATAGTTATAATAATAAGAGAAAAGAAATCTTATAAAGAGGTAGTGTTAATTTATTTTATATAATACTAATTACACTAGCTTTCTTATAAAGCTATTTTAGTTCTCTTTACCTATTCTTTTACTTATATTATTATTTTATTCTTATTAATAAAGGTCTTAAGCGCTTAGTTTAGTAATATCTTTATTATAGTATTAGCTAGATTATTATTTTTATTAATCTATCTAATTTTATATATCTTATAGCGCTTATATAACTATTTTAAAGCTATAATATTAATTATTAACCTTTTCTCTTTTATTATACTAAGTTTAATAAAGTATTTATATAGTAATAAAAAGTCTATATAAAGAATTATAGGTATCTTTAGTATTTTAAGTCTATTAAAGATAAGATTTAAGGTTATTATAATTATATAGGCTATATTTGCTTTTTATACTATATTATATAATTTAAATACTAGAGTACTTTAGGTTATACGTTTGCTTTTAGTCAAGCTATATATAATAATATTACCTTTTATAGAAAATTTAGTCTTTTTTATTTCTTTATTAGTAATAATAATAATATATTTAATCTAGAAACTTAAATCTTTATTATTAGCTAGTAAGCTATCTATAAATATATATAGCTTTAAGATTTTAAGGTTAAAAGAGATTATATATAATTTATACTTTTAGTTTTTAATTTATTACTTAAGGTATTTATTTAAATAAGCTATATTTTCTAGTTTAAGCTTTTAATATTAAGCTATAATAGATAAATTATATAAGGCTTTAGGCTAATAGATACTTATAATATAAGCTTCTTAGGCTTTTTATTTAATATAATTTTATTTAGTATTAGTAAATTTTATATTAATTAAATAAAGCTTTTTACTTTAATCTTTCTATTAAAGTTCTATTATACTATTTTTATCTTAAATAAGTGTATATTTATTAAAGATTAAAAGTATATTAATAGTAAGCTTTTATTTTAGTTTAGTAGTAAACTTTACTTTTTAAAGTTTAATTTCTTTTTAGTTAGAAAAGTTTTTATTACTTAGACCTAGTATATTATTAGTCTATATTCTAGTAATTCTAAAATTCTTATTTTCTAGCGCTAATATTAGCAAGTAGAAGTTATATATAGAGATTATTATTTAAAGGTTATTATAATAATAGTAGAAGTAGGTTGCTTACTAATAGATACTAGCTTTTATAATTCTATATAGAGGCTTTACTACTTCTATAATTATACTAGTAGAATATAAGTGTGCTATTTACTATAGTATCTTTATAATAATTAATTAATTTAACTATATTAATAATTAAATATAGGCTTATATAATATCTTTAATCTAGAGCTTAATTTCTTAGAACTTTAATAAAAGTACTAGTACTATAATTAAATATTAACTTACTTATTAAATTATTAGAGATTATATTAGAATTAGCTCTTTTTCTCTATTACTATACCTTTAAATAACTAGTTTAGACTTTTTATATAGTATAAAGGTGCCTTTACCTTTAATTTCTTATACTATATATAAGTTAAATAGTCTTTAATTACTATATTTTATTTAATTAAAAGGTATAAAATAAAATATATTATAAGTTTAAAAGTTATTAAGTTTTAATTAATTAAAGTATTTAAAGAGTTTGCTTAAAGTAGTTATCTTACTTTACTAGTAGAAGTTAAGTATAAGTTACTAGTTATTTTTCTCTTTTACTATTAGAAATATATATAATAATATATTAAACTATTTAATTCTTTTAATTAAAGTATTCTTTTAGTCTTTATTTATATAAAAAGTACTATTCTACTATTTTATATATTTATTAGAGGAATTCTCTATTATTAAGTCTATATAATATTATAAGGTAAAAGTCTTTCTTAGTCTTTCTCTTTATCTTTTAATAGATTTAGTATCTCTTTCTATAGTTTCCTTAATAGAAAAGAGGGTTTTATTAATATTAGATTTAATTAGTTATTTTATAAAGAGGTCTTCTCTATTCTATAGATTATTAAGATAGAGCTTTATAATAGTAGTCTTAAATTTTATTAGTCTATAGGGTAACTCTAGTATATAGGTTTCTTTATTATTAGTAATAAGCTTATAAAGGCTATACTAACCTTCTTTTTCTCTTTAAATATATACTTTAAATTAAAGAAGTAACTTATACATTAGTATTATCTTAGGACTATTTCTTATAGCTAGAGTATTATATACTTGTCTTTTAGCTAGAAGTCTTCTTACTTTATTAGTAGCTTTATAAATAGCTTTAGCTCTTTAAATAACTAGTAAGCTAGATAGAGAATTATTAGTTATTTATAGATAGGCTTTAAAGATAAGTAAGGTAAGTATAAGTCTATTAGAACTAGTAGTATTATTAATAGCTTTTATAACTATTTAAAGATATTACTCTAGAAATAATTATTATTCTATAGATTCTATAATAATCTTATAGGCTTAGTAAAGAGGTCTATAATATCTTTTAACTTTACTAATACTATTATAGGCTTCTATAAGTACTTTATTAGTATTAATAGTAAGTAGTCTTATATAATTATAAAATTTAGCTAAAGTAAAGTTCTTTCTAGTATTATAAACTATTTAGTCTAAAAGACCTAGATAGATATCTATCTAGTATTTATATAATATATTCTAGATATCTTTAGCTTTCTACTTTTAAAGTTCAAGGAATCTAGCTACTTAAAATAAAATAGCTATATTAATAATATATATAATAGATCTATTTTCTAGTTATATTATATTAACTATAATTTTATAGTTAAACTTATAGTTATTTTAAAGATTAAATTTAAAATAACTAGAGCTTTTACTATATATCTAGTAGTAGTAGCAAGCTTCTATAAGCTTTTTAATAGTATTATTCTTAAATTCTTTACTAGCTCTTTATAGTACTTTAGCTAGGCGTTAAATTAAGAGATATCTAAAATATTAATATAGCTAATAGAGGTCTTTTTCTAATAGATAGAAAGCTACTATTTCTTTAGCTTTTAAAGTCTACTAAAAATATTTCTATTTTTAGATAATTAGTATTTTTAAGCTTTCTTATATAAGTATATTATTAAGGTTATTTACCTTAATACTTAGTTAGTCTATATTTATTATAGATAGAAGAAAGAAAGTGCTTATATCTAAAATATAGAATGTTATTAAGTCTAATACTATAGGTATATAAATAATACTATTTAATTAAGTAGATTTTATACTAAATATAATTTAGGCTTCTTCTATAAGTTTAATCTTTAGCAAGAGTATAAGCTTTATTAAGGCTTTAACTTATTATATACCTATTATTAAGCATTCTAAGACACTTATATTAAGTAAGATACCTTTAAATACCTTATTAAAATATCTCTCTAGTAATATATATATTATATTTTTAGTAACTTCTTATCTATATAAATTATATTATAGGTAGGTATATTTAATAGCTTTATTATTTAAAATATTATAAACTATTTAATTATTAGATTAAGAACTAATTATAAAGAAGTTAGTAATAGTATTATTCTTCTTATTATAGGTACTATTATTACTATTTTTATTATTAGTAGTATTATTATTTTAAAGGTAAGTCTTAGAAGCCTTCTATACTTCTATAGTATAATTATTATTATTATTACTATTCTTACCTTTATATATAGCAAGAAATGCTTAAAATTTTCTTTTATTAAGTAGTTAAATATATTTCTTATTCTTTTACTAATAGTTCTTTAATTATTATCTTTTTTTATTAGAATAGTTTATTAACTAGTATTCTAGTTTATTATAAATATAATATTTACTATATCTTCTTTATAGTTCTTATTTTCTTAAGCTTTTAGCGTAAGAATTATAGTTATAATAGTAGTCTATATATATTATTTTACTTATATAATATTAACTAGTAGTCTCTTTTCTAGCTTTATATAAACTTATAGACTTATAGAGGTCTCTAGCTAGTTCTTTAAAGCTAAGTAAGTAACTATAGGTAGCTTATTTACATTTAGAGATACTTATAATTATAATTAGAGTCTATTAGTATAGCTTTTAGTCTACTATTAAAGTAAGAAATAGTTTTTAATATACTTATTTAAAAGTCTTAAGTAAGATTTTAAGGTACTAGAGCTTTATCTTTTTAGAGTTCTTTTTAATAATACTTTTTATAGAGGTAGTATTCTATTTTTAGTAGTAAAACTATAGGTTACTTTCTATCTTATATTTCTAGTAGATTTTAGATATTATTTAATTATATATAAGGTTCTTTCTAGATATATAATTAAAATAATACTATTTAGTATTACTAGTAAGTATAATAGATAAAGCCTTATAATAGAAGTTTTTATATAGGTTAATTCTATTATATTTATCTTAAAATAGATTTAATTTTAGTAAAAAGAAATTATATAGCTTTCTAGTAAATCTATTAGTATTTTTATATAGCTTTATAAGATTAGCTATTTTCTTAACTATTTAATTATTATATAATATTAAAGTTTATAAAGTTATAAAACTTAATTTATAATATAGTAGTTCTAGAGTATTTTCTAGCTTTAAATAAAAGGTTTAAGATAGTAAAAGAAAGCTTATTAGTCTTAGGCTTAATATTCTTAGATAAAGAGTTAATTAGTATAAAGAATATAACTTATTCTAATATAAATTAAATTTACTAAGAGATATTTATTAGTTAATCTCTTTTAAAGTCTAAGAAGTTAGTGTTTTCTTATAGAGTATTTCTAGAAGAGTAATTATAATATATTTATTATAATTTCTAATACTATAAATGCTATTTTCTTATAGATAATTTTAGAAGTCTTATATAAGATTTTAGTTAACTTAGTTAAGGCTTTCTTTATTTTAATTTCTAAAATTATCTTAGAAGTTTTTCTATAACTAAAGGTCTCTTTATTATCTATTATTATAATAAATAATATACTTAGTAATTTAATTATTTAGTTACTAATCTTTAATATTATCTTTCTAGAAATTAATATTTCTAATATATAGCTACTTTTTAGTAATACTAGTATTATACCTTTAAAGTCTTAGAGAAAAAGTTATATTAATAAGTATATAAAGAAAATAAAGTATAAAAGTTCTAACTAGAGAATTATTTAATTATAATATTTTATATAAGTAAATATTAAGAAATTATTATTATTAATAAAAATTAAAAAGTTAAAGTATTTAAATAGCTAGTTTAAGCTTATTAACTTTCTAGTATAAGATAAAGTATTTAAATACCTATATATATTTAAGTTTATTATAATATATATAATATAAAGATAATAATTAATTAATAGTCTTTTAGTTTAATATATTATTTATCATATTTTTAAAAGCCTTTTAAGTAGCTTTAAATAATTATCTCTTTTTAGTATAATTCTAGTCTTATAATAGAAATTTATCTCTTTTAATAAGTAAGCTTTATTAATCTATAGTTTTAACTAAGTAATAGTTTCTACTACTAATTAATATAAGTATTACTAAAGGTAATATAATATTATAATTAGATTATAAAGTATAATAAAGGGTATTTAAAAGAGTTATATTTAAGTCTTGCCTTTTTCTATTAGAGACTATAATATTAAGCTAGCTTTTTATAGTATTAAAGCTAGACTTACTTCTCTTATTTAATACCTTACTTTTATAATATATATTTAATTATATTATAGTATACTATACCTATATAATAGGCTAATTAAGATAATAGAAGACAAGCTACTATAGGTCTCTAGCTACTTGGCGTAACCTACAAGATTGTTAATATTAATAATATCGACAATGTTAGTAATATTAATAGTATTAATAAAAGTAATAATACTAACAATAATACTACTAATTTTATTAATAATACCACTAATTTTATTATTTCCTATATATTATTATTATTAAAAAGATAACTTTTGCTACTAAAGCTATCCTACGATTTTTTCATGTAAATTCTTTGCTAAAAATGCCTTAACTACTTTATTTGCTTGCTTATAAGCTTTAAAAAGCACTTAACGCTTGTTATCTTCTAGGGCTTTAATTTCTGCTTCTTTAAATGCCTAAGGTTTAATACTATTTATTATAATAAAGTTAGATAACTTTATTATAGTATAAACTAATTAAATTTAATCTAAGAAATTATACTCTATTATACTATAATAGATTACCTTTTATTTGCGTTTTACTTTTTTAAATTATTATTTAACCTATATATAAAGCTATAAGTAATAATAGTTATATAGCTCTTTTTGCGTTATTAGCTAGTGGTTTTTCTCTTAAAAATCCTAGAAATAATAGTATTTGCCTTTAAAAGGTATTAATATACCTTTTTTTAGGCTAAAGCTAGTATTACTAAGGTAAAACCTTCCCTTTAGTATATAGAAAGTCTTTACTAATATAAGATAAAGCAATTTAGTATTATTAATTAATCCCTTAGCGCTAGCAAGTATATAGGTAAATAATCCTTTAAAATTTATATCTATAAATATATTTTATAATATTTAATGCTTTTAGATTAAAATTACTACTATTAGGCTACTAGAATAAATGCTTTAATATATATACTATTAATTGCTTTAATAGTACTATTAAATTATATAAATTTCTTATTAAGTTTTATAAAATAAGAGATATATACTTAATCTAGCTAATAAATAAACTTTATATATAGATTCTATATTAGTTTAATAATATTATAGAATATCTAGAATACTAATATTTAAGAGAGCTTAAATTAAGCTATAATAAGCCTTTAGAAAGTATTAAAGGCGTAAATCTATAAGAAAATAAGGACTTTCTATTTAAGAGATATATCTCTACTTGCTTTAACTTCTATATTATTTAGTAACTACCTATATAGTAGGAAAAATACACTCTTTAATATTCTATAAATATTATAGAAGATACTATTTAGAGTATAAAGAAGCCTTTAAGTACATGCTAATAAGTCTATATAAGATAGGTTATTTAGTGTTTTATCTCTTATTCTAACTACTAATAATTTCTTAGGTATAAAAAACACTTTATAAAATACTATAGTATATATTATAAGCCTTAAATTATTATTGTTATTATTATTATTCCAAAAAGCTAATATTAAAAGGTTATTTAGGCTAATTATTAAGCTTATTTTATTAATAAAGTCTACTAGTTAACTTAATTAGTAGAAACTAGGCTTAAAGTTACTACTAATATTTTTTTCGAAAAGATTTCTATAAATTCTTAGTATCTATGCCTTTTTTAAGTATTAAAGCTACCCCTACTAGCTTAGTATATTATTAATAGAGGCAGACGTAGGTTTATGTAAAATATTAGGCCTTTGCTTAAATTTATATATTATATCTAGCTAATTTAAGTCTAGCGCCTATATTATGCTAAATTATGCGTCGAAATTAGGGTTAAAAAAGTGATCCTAATTCCGGGAATCACACCCTTATTTGAATAAAATATAACTAAGTATACTAAAGTAATATAAGTACTATTTTAAAAATATAAAGCTATAAAAATTACTTACTTAAAAGTAGTAATATACTTTCTATAGATAATATATATAAAATAATATAATAAAATATAAATAATAATATTATTTAAGCTTATTAAATTATTAAAGTAACTAATAAAAAGTATTATAATTTAGCTAAATATATTCTTTTTAAAGCTATAAAAAAAGTATATAAATAGTATTAGAAAATACTATTAGATTTATTAGAATTCTAAAATAAAAAGAGTATTTATTATATATAAAGAGATTAATAAAGCTATTTCTTTGAAAATTAAATTACTTTACTAGTTAGGCTACCTTACTAGTTAGCACTACCTTTAGTAGTCGAGGCATCGCGAGACTAACCAAATATAGGGCGTGCCACGAGTATAGATTTTAGGTCACAGGAAATTCCACACTACGTTGCTCCTACAAGGTTTAGCATCCATGAACTAAGTGCTACTAAAAAAAAAATCCAAATCGGGCAGGTAGAGCAGCTGCTGCCGTCAGCCCATCTCAGTAGAAATAGGGCGCTAATCAAAATTTAGTATAATCAATTTACGGACGCTAAACTAAGACTTCCCGTTGCTGCCGCGACTGCCAGCCAGCAGGGAATACGCGCCAACAGGTTCCGCAGGTGGACATATCGAGACCGGAAAGGGTAGTCTTGGAAGGAAATGGCTGTTGCATCACCAAAACGCGGATGTAGATGACTTGGTATGGAAAGCAGAGTGATGCGGGCAATTTAATCTGGGATCTCGATGCGCTGCCAGAACTTGATCAGTCATCTAAGGAATCAGGGAGCCAGGGGGAATGGAGAGAAGTGAGTTCTCTTTGAGTACTTCTCTCCTCCAAAGTCAGCTCAGCCCGTGGACATGCATATGCATATTGTCTGTATGTAATATATCAGCTCATGAGTCGTGTCTGTTTACCTTACCCTCGCTCATAGAACAGGTGCCAGCTCACCTAACAGGTTAGGCTTTTCACAACATTGCAGTGCAGCGATGGCTTCATCCGTCGTCGCTTCTCTTTTAGAGTGCACTTGCCTATGCGCTTCAAGCTGCAAAGACTGTCGATGAGATCAGATGGCTCCGTACTCCGTATAAAGGAAGCCATTTTGTTTTCCCCGGAGAAGGGGAATTGATCGATGGCCCGTTGTTACGATGTCACCCGCGGTCCACTCCCGCCTGCATGGCTCACTGAAACACTCTTCTCAAGGCTGAAAAGCTTCTAGACATGCGTTTGCACTGACTACTCCATGCATATAATGCCCTCTTTTCAATGGGTGACGCCAACTAGTAATGCCGATGACTTTATGACCCCCTGTGTCAGCATCGTGGGTGGGAAGCAAGAATCCTCCACCAGATGAAAGAGTTGTATATCTGGCGCTCAAAAGCATATTCAAAGGCTAAAACGCTCAAGTGCGCAGGAGTAAAACTGTTTCAAAGTTGATCAAACAGCACAAAACGCAAGAGTGTGTAGCAAATTTACTCCGGGAATATAATTTTACATTGTTTGCGGTTTGTCTTCACAATCTATTTGCCTTTGGGTGCGCAGCACCGACTTTTCGTCCACGTACAAAACACAGTAGAGCAGGTTTGCTACGAATATGGCAGCCGCAAACTGCCCGATCTAATGTGAAGTCGCGGCTGGGATTGTCCCCAAGCAGTTGAGCTGAACCTGTGGGCTGGAGAGTTTTCCAAGGCGTCATTCATTGTTTGAAAAGAAAGAGTCCAGATGTCGGTGTGCCCCATCTATAGCAGAACTTTTTCACTCGATGGCTAACATACGTCACGCCGCGGTTCATCGGGTTCGCGTCCACGCGAAAGGAATTGATAAGTTTCTAAAAGATGCAGAACGATTTATGACGCTTCTTGAACATACGGAACAGCGCGAGAAAATCTCAAGGCTCCGCCGTGATACTACAACTGCGCTGGACGAGCTTGGACGCAACAAACACCTTCTAAGGGCAAAACTTGATGATACACTGCAAAACATATCCGAACAACGCAAGACCTTGGATAATCTTGAGAAGACGGCCATTGAGGAGATGGCGAGGGAGGACGGAGAGTACCAGCTTTTGGCAGGGCCTTCGATGCGCCTAGAGACGACGGTACGGGTTATGACGATACAGATAGCACCAACGAGTATGGTAGTGAAGAGAGATTCCAGGGTCAGGGAGTCAATGGTGTTGTTGAATGAACTTATGTGGCGATTTGAAGATCAATGCCCGAGGCAATGATATCACTGAACGCACTCAGAGTCGATGCTACTGTACAGCAGGGTGCAACGTCAACCCAACACAACTCAGCGGAATCTTTTCTTAGTTATCAATTAACTCAGCTTCACCAGGATATCGAATTGCTTGCGTTGATCATGGTTGATTACGTGTCGTCGCGAAGGTTGCCGATAATCTCGTGCTAGATAGGTCAGCCCATGGGGTCCCCGCCTGCAAAATGATACTGGTATTTGTACTCCGTACCTGGAGGGCACCAAAATGAGCACACTACTCTCACCCTACAGGAGACTCCACAGCCTGTATACCGCAGAGCGCAATGCCGTGGTGGAGCTCTTGAGACATACGAGATGAATTTCGTGTCGAGTTGAGATGGGATGGGCTGTCCTCTGCTGAGTACTAACACGTTCGCTGTATGGGTACAGTAACTGTCAATAACGTCCCTACTATCGTCAACGAACGCATCGCACTCATCAACGACTTGTAACCCTCCTTTCGCCGAGGACCAAGTTCCTCAGTTTAGGTGCCCAGTGCGGGTTCTCAGGTAGGTCAAGTGCCTTCCCAGTGAGACCTCGCCAACTACCACGAGATGTCCCCGTGAGCTATACCGAAGTCAGACCCGAGCACTTCTCAAACAAGCTGCGCAGGGCCCAGGCCATCGTCAGGAATTACGGATGTACCTGGAAGGTGGATTTTCGCTAAAAGTTTTCCAACGCCCTGCTCTAATTCTGTGGAAAAGTAGTCGTATGCCCATTGACACTCCATAACTCATGCCTTTCGCTCTCAAGCCATGAGGGCCGGCTCGGCCGCTATCCATTTGCACGAGTCAAAAGCGTAGTGAACCATGGCTGAAATGTGTCTTTGACCCAGCCAGCAAGCGCAGACATGGCGGCTTGCAATTGGTAAACGCCTATGATGCTGTCGGTATCGCCTATTCGAAAGTTGTCGTCAAGCACAGTCTACTAGAATTAGTACCGGATAAGAAAACTCAGACAAGCGAACGAGAAACTTACTATTTCCGTGCCAGCGTCCACAACAAACAAGGAAGTCCAAACGCCACCGACGACCTGAACGACGGGAATTGTGATAATCTTGTCTGTGACCCCTCCGAGGGCGATGATGCTGCGCATTCGCTGATGCCATGCAGCAACCCATATGCCAAGTTGGACATTGGCGTCCTCCATAGTGCCGGATGAGACCTTGGTTTCGATAAAGATGGGAGCCGGTCGGGTACGGAGCGGCTCATATCTAGTTTGATTGATTGTGGCGGTAGCATCTCTCTGCTTGGCCAGAAACTCGTCAATCAGACGTTGCAAATTCGCCTCAGGACGAATTACCAAGGCAAAATCAACCATTTTGTGGACCGACGATGTGTAGGAGCTCAGCCGAGTTTGTCCGGACGCACTGCTCGCGTTGGACAGACTGGCAGTAGCTGGTGCTTGCTCATTCGAGTTGAACAAAGGGCGAAAGGCGGGGAGAATTTGTGCCGAAGTAATAGGCTCAACGTCGAGAAACTCTGTGCAGCGGGTTGCGTGCTGTAGATAGGGGCTGTGTACAAGGCAATTCCAAGCAGCCTCAGATCGATGGAGGTTGGAGGAGGCAATGGAATCATCTACGATGCGTCGTAGGTGTGCGTGCTCTCGAAGAGCGGTTTCCTTGTCGTTTGCACGAGTGTGATCGTTTGTAGTATCGGTGGAAGTCCACATGAAGCTTCGAATTCTCGCGCCCTGAAAGTCTGCGTGGGACCGCAAAATTGCGGGAAGGATCTGCTCCTTGGCCGCAACAATAGACAGAGCCTCAAACAGCTTCGTCACATCGCTCGGGACAGCCTTATCAAGGTCACACTCTTTCATGAAACGAACAGGTCTCGCCAAGTTGAGCAGGTCGGTTGTCTTTCGGAACCGTTTCGTCGGAGATTTGCTGCGCGATTCCGCTCTGATATATGAAGATTCTGTGGGAGCACGCGATTCAGTTGCAGCAACGGAAAAGACCGTCCTGCTCGCGAGCATGGCAGTGAAGGAAGATGCGGAAGGCGTCGAAGCAGCTACTTCACCGGCTCCATCAAAAACAGCGCTGTCACTGCCGTGCCGCCGTTGCGGTCCGGGACGTGTAGGAGTTTCGTCGGGATCCGTGTAGGCGTCAGTCTGCCCGCTCGTTCGTTGACGCTTGGATGGACCGGGCATTTCATCGGAAGGGCGACAAGCGTTATTGGGCAATGGATCACTAGGAATTGCAACAGCGGCTAGCTGCGTCGTTGTGACCTCGTCAATCCACGCCTGGATGACGGCAAAGTCCATATGTAAAGGCGCAAATTGCAAACGAAGGCACTAGTTGACGAGGAAAGTCCGTCTCTGCCGCTCGCTGCGCACGCAGAAAGATATGTGACGTGCGTGGAGGGTGCATGTGAAGTGCACGTTGGAACCAGTGGCGACTTTCAACTTTGACGTAAGGACATTGCCATGACAACGCTAGGAGGAGACATCGGACCACCAAAGCCAAAGGGCGCAAATTCAGACGCCCTAGAAGCCACCCACTTTTAGAAGCCTCTTATAGCGCAACTAACCTATGTACCTATTAATGCCTCTAGTAGCTTATAAGCCTAGGTTTTTAAGCTTAACTAGCTTGACTAGCTTATTAGATTAAAGCTATCTTATATATATTCTATAAAGGAGCTTAGGTATATAAAGATAGTAATAACCTTTAAGTAGTTTAAGGTTACCTAGCTTTTTAAGCTTGACTAGTTTAATAAATTATAGCTATCTTATATATATCCTATAAAGAAGCTTAAATATATAAAGATAGTAATAATCTATAAGTAGTTAAAGGTTACCTAGGTTTTTAAGCTTTACTAGCTTAATAAATTAAAGCTACTTGCTAAGACTAGTACTTACTCGTTATTTAGCTACCTAGAGAATCTTTTTCTTCTATTTCTAGTTAGCCTAAGACTAGTTATCTATAGTTATACTAGCCTTTTATTATAGGCTTTTATTAGTATCTTTTCTATCTAATACCTTCTATATAAGCTGCGTGTAGTATATACCTGTAACTTTATTAAAAAAGCTATTATAGAAGCTACTATAGAAGACTTAGTATAAGAGCTTTTAAGCTTGATTTTCTACTAGCTATTATAAGCTAGAGCTTTTAGCTAGTTATCTAGCTAGCTTTTAAGCTAGCTATTTAACTAGTTAAAGCGATTTCTATAATTTTTTTTAATATAAAAATTAGGCTTTCTTTTTTTAGTAGTAACTTTAGCTTGTACTACTAATATTGCTAGAGACGATTTGTATTGCTTGTTATTTTACTCTCACTAGCAGGAAGCTTCGCAGTTAATCTAGTTAGCTGCAGGAAGTAGGGCAGGAAGTAGGGCAGGAAGTAGGGCCTGTGCCTATCACGTGACCTAGCTAGTCACATGACCTAGTTAGTTACATAACCTAGTTAGTTATATAACCTAGTTAGTATCGAGCCTAGTCATCAAGGATAAAAAGGCTTAATAAAGGAGGCACAGTAGGATATCTAAGATATAGAAGAAGGAAGAAGGCAGTAATAACTGTGTGTGTATTATTAAGCTTATTCTTCTAATCTAGGCGGGAATTTTACTACTATTTATAGTAGGTTAAGTTCCCCTTTTCTAAGTCTCTACTTTTATCTAATATAAATTAAACTCTTGTCTTTATACGCTAGAATGACTAGTTTTATGCCTTTTATACTAGTTATACTAGGATATCCTAGTTATACTAGTCATAGGTTGTTAGAAGTTAAGTTAGGCAAGTTGAGTTAGGCTTGTTAAAAGCTAAGTCAGTAAGGGCTCTATTGGTTGCCTCGAAGGTTAGTTAGTTAGTGCGTTGCCTTCTAGTATCTCTAGTTAACCTAGATAACCTAGATTTCGTTTAACATACCCCCTTAGCTATAGAGAGCTAATTATAAGCTAGTTATAGCTATAATTTAATAGAATCTTAGTTAGTTATCGTAGATTGTATTTTTATAAGGCTTTTAATATTAACTAGGCCTAATAGAGACTTAAATTTCTAAAATTTCTACTCTATTAGAGGCTTTATAAGGCTGTCTGCTAGTATTTTCGAGGTTTCAATATATTTAATATCAAATTCGTTATTTTAATAGGCTTGCTAAATCTAGGCATTATATATATCTATGTGTTTAAGAGCTATTTTAACTTATAGAAGGTCTAGAGTAGCTAGCCTTATAGTTTAAAGGTTATTATAAAGGATAGTAGGTTTTTTAGTATCTAGCTTTAAATTTAGTTAACTTATAAGCCTATAAAAAGCTATAGTCTCTTTTCTAATAGATAATAAAGCTAGTAATTTAGCTTTAGTTAATAATATAGTTATAGTAGCTTGTTTAGTAGCTAACTATATAATAGGGGCTTTAAATAGTTAAATTAGTAAGCCTTAACTAGATTTTCTAGTAGCTTTATTATCTATAAAAGCTATATCTAATAATATAGCTAGTTTAAGTAAGTCTTTAGTACTATTAAATTTAATAGCTAGATTTTTAGTATAATATAAATACTAAATAACTTTAATAGCTATTTTAATATAATTTAAGCTTAAATTAAAAAAATACTCTAATGATTTTAAGCTTATATAAGCTATATTAGGTTAAGTATTAACTAAAGGGTAGTTAATAAACTCTATAAGACTTTAATATTAATATATATCCTTTAGGCTAGCTAGGCCTTTATATAGCTCTAGGGCTTGCTTTTATATAGGGCTTTTAACTAGCTTATAGCTTAGTTTAGCTTTTAAATTAAGGAATTTAGCTGCAATTCTATTAATATAAAAGTCTTAGTATAGCTATAACCTTTAATTTAGTCGATCTCTTAGAATTCTAGTACCTAGAAACTATCTTAAGTCTCCTAGATCCTTTATTTTATAGGTTTTCTTTAGGCCTTTTATAATAGATAGTGCCTTTTCTTCTAAGAATTTAAGGTAAATAAATACTATATTATTAATATAGATAAATATAATTATTTATAACCTTATAAAGATATAAGAATCTTCTTTTAGTTATATAAGCTTTAATTTTAATAGAGTTTTTATTAAGTCTAGTTACTATAATAATAGTAACTTTTTTAGCCTATATAAGGCTTTTTTAAGCTATAATACCTATTTAAGCTTATTAAAACCCTTAGAATATTTAATATAGACTATTTTATCTAGAGAGCTATTTATAAAAGCATTTATAGCGTCTAGCTACCTAGCTTCTAGGTTAAATTTAGCTAGAATAGCTATAATAAGCCTAAAGGACCTAGTAGCTAAAGTTATAGTATAGGTATTTTTATTTAAATATAGTTATTAGTCTCCTTAAATATATAATCTAGCTTTAAATTTTATAAGGTATTTGTGCTTATCTAGCTTATATTTAAAGACTTAAGTAGTATTTAAAGCTTTATATTTTACTAGAATTTGCTAGATAGAATAAAAGGTGCTTCTATTCTAGTTTGTTTAGAATTCTAGGTTTATAGCTTTCTTAAATTCTCTTTTAAATTGATATTTTTCTAGATCTAACTATCTAGTTAGTTTAGGAGGTAAATTTTATTGATAAAGGGATTCCTTAGAACCTAGGAAGAAGCTACTTATATAAGCTTGTTTAGATAGCTCTTTAGCTACTAGATTTATTAATTTAAGACTTAGATATTTGTAATTTTCTTTATTATCTTTTAGTTTTTCTATAGGATCTTTAGATATAGAATTATTAGATATATTATTATTAATATTATTTAGTATAGATTCTTCGAGTATTATAAAGTTCTAGTAATCTTTCTTATTATTAATATAAGCTAGTAGTTAAATTTCTAGTTAAGTTTTTATAGGTAGAGAGTTATTTAATTTATAGAATATTAGCTTATTAAAGCTAATATCTCTAACCTTTCTAATCTCTTAGCTAGTTAGAATTTAAATTTAATAGATATTAGTAGAAGTATAGCTAACTAGATAGCTTATTTTTGCGTAGGCTTCTAGTTTTAAAGCTTGTTTTTAAGTATTTTAAAGGGCTTTAGTAGTAAGTAGATAAGCTCTATAGCTATAAGCCTTTAAAAAACTAATATCTAGCTTTAACTTATTAATATAACTAGTATCTAGCTTATTTAAAGCTAGCTAGCTATATAACTTTTCAAATAGTGTTAACTATATATTATTTTTATTAATATCTTTGTTTTTATTGATATCTTTGTTTTTATTAATATCTTCGTTTTTATTAATATCTTCGTTTTTAGGTAAAATATATCTCCTTAAGGTCCTATTATATAGAAAAATAGTAGTTTTCTAGTATTTAGGCTATAAATTAAAAGGTAAATTTAAAGATAGCTTTAAGCTTCTAGCTTTTATAGCTATAATACCCTCTAACCTTTCGGCTAGGCTATTTTAAGCTAGTGTATAAGGTACTATAACTTCTTCTTTAATACCTATATCTAATAACTAAGCCCTATAATTATCTTTTAAGGCTAGGTTATTATTATAATAAAAGACATAGATTTATTATTAAAATTAAGTCTTTATAGAAGCTTTTAGTACTTTTAGGCAACTAATTATAGTATTTTAACCTATTAATAATAGTAAATATATGAAAATAAGCGCTATATAGCTGTCTTTAGTAATTAAAGCTACTATATTTCTATTATAAGCTTTTTCTAGTTAAAAAATATCAATATAAAGCTTATAGAAAGGCTAAGGGCTAGGTAGAAATAATCTTCGAGATATAACCCTTTTTGCCTTAGATAGAAAATATATTTTACATTCTATTATTATAAGTCCCTTAATTTTAGAGCCTATAGTAGCTTTTAGAATATATTTTAAAGCTTTTAGATTTAAATAACTTAGGCATTAATACTATAGTTTTATAGTACTTATAGCTTTTAATTTTAATTTAAAATTATAGAAGCTAGAGAGTAATATAGTATTAACTTCTATTTTTATAGGTTAAGCTACTATATTTACTACTTAAGTTATAATCTTATTATATTTAATAACTAGTTATTAAAATATTTGGCTAGTTTTAAATAGAAAAGCTATTTTAATTGTAACTTTTCTACTAGCTAGATTCCAATTATATCTAGCTTAGACTAGAAGATCTAGACTAGCAATATTCGTATAGAAATTAGAAATATAGGCTGTTTTTTGTAACTTAAATATACTATTTAAGGTTTTTATTTGAACTCGTTTATATCCTTGAATTTCTAGATACCTTATGCTTGAAAAGGCTAGGTTAGGCTCTTTTAGGGGCTTATAATTAATAAATTAGTCCTTGTTATTATATATATAAATAGTAGAGCTACTATCTAATATAAATAAGTCTTAAAGAGAATAGTTTAGTTAATTTTTCGTAAATAAGGTAGCTAATATAACCTTATCTTTTATTTAGTTAGGTGTTTTAGCTGTAAAAGCTATTTCTATAGTAGGATTTTTATCCTTTGACTTTATTAAAGTTACTTTTCCTTGAGAGATAGCTTTATTAATCTTATCCTTTAGTTTAGAATTATTTTTAAGTTTTTTAGTAATTTCTACGCTTATATCTTCCTTAGGCTTCTAATTAAAGGGCCTAGCTTTTAGATTTAAATAAAAACACTTGCTATAATAGTATTAATATCTATAAATATAATTAAAAATAGTATTTAAGGTATCTTATTAATTTTAAAAGCTAGTAAAGCTTTCTTCTAGAGGCTTTTATTACTATTAATTTTGTTAACTTTGTTTAAATAGATTAGATATTTTATATCTATCTAGTATTAAAGATTCCTAATTTTCCTTATTTTTCTAGGCTTTATCTCTTATTTAATTAGACTAGTAGTTAGAAAAAGTAGGATTTATAGTGCTTATAGTAGCTATAAAGTCTAGAGTTAGTCTTAGTTCTATTATATTTAGAAGCTAAAGTTAAATAACTTCTATAAGAGCTTTCTAATAGCTTATAGTCTAAGCTTATAGCTTTATACGATTAGAAGCCTTTAGAATATTTCTATAGGTCTTTAAGACCTCTCTTTTATAGTTCTAACTAGTTAGCTTAATTTAATTCTTTAATAGCTTTAATTACTAAGCTATATCTAATTTATTAAATATAGTATTATAATAGTTTCCTATAGAGCTTATTATAAAGCTTTAGATATTATATAGGGATTTCTATTAAGCTAGAAATAGTTATATTTTTAATTAATAGTTAGCTCTTTCTATTTCTAGCTTTTTAAGATCTATTTTATTTAAATTTATAATATAAAAAGCTATAGTATTTATACTTTTTATACTAGGCTTAATAAGCCTAGTTAATAGAGTATATTTATTATTATAGTTAATATTAGGGTTAATAAATTCCTATATATCTTGTATTATAGTAAATTTCTTAATTATTAATATTTACTTATACTAGTTAGACTAGCTTAATAGACTAGTTTTCTAGAAGGCTTTATTAATAGATTCTATTATTATTATAATAAGGTTTTTATAAATATAGAGAAATATAGAGTTTTTATAGACTTATTTCTACTTTTATTTGAATTTTTCTTGTAAAAGTAGACTCTTTTATAGAGTAGTCTAGACTAATTAAGTCTAGTATATATACTAGCTATAATAGATCTAGTATATTATCTAGCTATAATAGGTCTAGTGTAGTGTCTAGCTATAATAGGTCTAGTATATTATCTTTATAGTTATAGTAACTAGTGTATTTATTAAGGCTTATTTATTTTAGGTATAGCTTGATTTTTAGCGTTTATTTTAGCGTTACTATATTAAGTCTAGCTTAATTAAATAATTGTTGCTTAGTAAGCTCGAAGATCGATTGATAAAAGGTCTATATTATTAGATATAGAAATAAAAGATATATATTGTTAAATATAGGAATAAAAGATATATATTGTTAGATATAGGAATAAAAGATATATATTGTTAGATATAGGAATAAAAGATATATATTACTAGATATCTTAAGTGCAAACTAGGCTTATAACTATTAAGTCTAGTTATTAAGAATAAAAAGGCTTAATAAAGGAGGTATAGTAGGATATCTAAGATATAAAAGAAGGAAGAAAGCAGTAATAACTATATGTATATTATTAAGCTTGTTCTTCTAATCTAGGCGGGAATTTTACTGCTATTTATAGTAGGTTAAGTTCCCCTTTTCTAAGTCTCTACTTTTATCTAATATAAATTAAACTCTTGTCTTTATACGCTAGAATAACTAGTTTTATACCTTTTATACTAGTTATACTAGAATATCCTAGTTATACTAGTTATAGGTTGTTAGAAGTTAAGTTAGGCAAGTTAAGTCAGGCTTGTTAAAAGCTGAGTTAGTAAGGGCTCTATTGGTTGCCTCTAAGGTTAGTTGGTTAGTGCGTTGCCTTCTAGTATCTCTAGTTAACCTAGATAACCTAGATTTCGTTTGACAGTTAGAAAAGGGGTATAAGAGCTTGCAGTAGTAACCCTCTCTAGATAATTTAATCTAAGCCTTTATATCTAAGTGCTTCTACAGCTACTAGCAGCTATTCCTGCGGCTACCTGCGGCAGCTACTTGTAGTATAGCTTTAGTTAGTTACTAGATTGCAAGATTCTTGTAATATCTTTAACTCTTTTCTCTTGGCTTGTGGGAGCCTTTCTTCCTACAAATTATATAGTATATTTTAGTCTCTTTCTAAAATAATAAAGTTACTTTTTCTAGTTTAATAGATTACTTTCTAAGCTATTAACAATAATTTAGGCTTTTTATATACTTAAAAATTAACTATAGACTTCTTAAACTTCTTATAAAGCTTCTAGAAAAGCTAATATTATATATTATTTAGTAGATTTTAAATAAAAGTCTTATTAAAGAAGATAGTTTACTTTAATATATTAGTATCTAATAAATTACTTAAGTTAAAAGCTATATATTTCTATTAATTTATTAATAATTAGTATTTAATAATATATAAATTTAATGTATTAGACTACTATTTCTATTATTAATAGAATTCTTTTTATTACTTTCTATTTATATATTTGATTTTTATAAAGGTATTATTATATAATTAACTTTAATATATAACTATCTATAATTAACTTTAATATATAACTATCTATTATACTAACTAGAGTATTATATATAATATTATAGTTGTTTTAATTATAATAAAAATATATTACTTTTCTACTATTATAAGCTTTAATAATCTACTACTTTTTTTTTATTTCTATTAATTAAGTAGTTTTCTAGTATTCTAAAATCTTATAAATAGTTAAAGATATAGTATTAAATAAAGCTACTATTATATAATAGATTTTACCTATAGATAACTTACTTACTATTACTAGTTTTTAAGCTAGAGAAAATTAATAATATTTAGATTAGTTAATTAATAATTTTATACTAAAAGTATAATTTTTAGGTATTATATTATAAAGATATTTATAATTTAAGGTAGTAGTTATATTAAAGGTATATCGCGACACGCACGCGTGCTACTATTTTATTCGCAGACTTTTAGCACCCTACTTTACTAGATTGTAGTTATTAATGTTTGGACTCTTTTGTTTTAGCTTGTAGGAGTCTTTTCCCCTAAAAAATATTTATTATTTATTTTAATAAATAACTATTATATTTATCTAGTTATTTAATTTTACTTCTTTATATCTTTTCTAGGCTTATTTTAAGAATTAATCTCTCTTTTAATTTATTTTAATAGTAGCTAAAAAGTATCTCTAGCTTTTACTTCATTATTATATTATTACTTTAATTAAAATATTATCTAGATAAAACTACTATTTTTATTAGTAGAAAATAATCTTTAACTAGTATTAAAGGGATTTATCTAAGAGATTAATAATATATATATATAATAAAATATATCAAGCCTAGTTATCAAGGATAAAAAGGCTTAATAAAGGAGGTATAGTAGAATATTAAAGATATAGAAGAAGGAAGAAGGCAGTAATAACTATATATATATTATTAAGCTTGTCCTTTTAATCTAGGCAGGAATTTTACTACTATTTATAGTAGGTTAAATTTCCCTTTTCTAAGTCTCTACTTTTATCTAATATAAATTAAACTCTTGTTTTTATACGTTAAAATAACTAGTTTTTATACCTTTTATACTAGTTATACTAGAATATTCTAGTTATACTAGTTATTAGTTATTAAAGGCTAAGTTAGGCTTATTAAAAGCTAAGTTAGTAAGAGCTCTTATAGTTGCCCCTATAGTTAGTTAGTTAGTTATTGCCTTCTAGTATCTCTAGTTAACCTAGATAACCTAGATTTCATTTAATATACTCTCTTAGCTATAGGAAGCTAATTATAAGCTAGTTATAGCTATAATTTTAATAGAATCTTAGTTAGTTATTATAGATTAAGTTTTTATAAGGCTTTTAATATTAACTAAGCCTAATAGAGACTTAAATTTCTAAAATTTCTACTCTATTAGAAGCTTTATAAGGCTATTTACTAGTATTTTTAAGGTTTTAATATATTTAATATTAAATTTATTATTTTAATAGGCCTATTAAATCTAAATATTATATATATCTACGTGTTTAAGTGTAGTTTTAATACATAAAAGGTCTAGAGTAGCTAGCCTTATAATTTAAAGATTATTACAAAAAATAGTAGGTTTTTTAGTTATCTAGCTTTAAATCTAGTTAACTAATAAGCCTATAAAAAGCTATAGTCTCTTTTCTAATAGATAATAAAGCTAATAATTTAGCTTTAATAGATAATATAGTTATAGTAGCTTATTTAGTAGCTAACTATATAATAGAGGCTTTAAATAGTTAAATTAGTAAGCTTTAACTAGATTTTCTAGTAGCTTTATTATCTATAAAAGCTATATTTAATAATATAGCTAGTTTAAGTAAGTCTTTAATACTATTAAATTTAATAGCTAGGTTTTTAGTATAATATAAATACTAAATAACTTTAATAGCTATTTTAATCTAATTTAAGCTTAAATTAAAGAGATACTCTAATAACTTTAAGCTTATATAAGCTATATTAAGTTAAGTATTAACTAAAGGGTAATTAATAGACTTAATAAGACTTTAATATTAATATATATTCTTTAAGCTAGCTAGACCTTTATATAGCTCTAGAGTTTACTCTTATATAAAGCTTTTAACTAGCTTATAGCTTAGTTTAGCTTTTAAATTAAGGAATTTAGCTATAATTTTATTAATATAAAAGTTTTAGTATAGCTATAATCTTTAATTTAGTTAATCTCTTAGAATTCTAGTATCTAGAAACTATTTTAAGTCTTCTAGATTCTTTATTTTATAGGTTTTCTTTAGGCCTTTTATAATAAATAGTGTCTTTTCTTCTAAGAATTTAGAGTAAATAAATACTATATTATTAATATAGATAAATATAGTTATTTATAACTTTATAAAAATATAAAAGTCTTTCTTTAGTTAAATAAGCCTTAAGCTTACTAGAGTTTTTATTAGATCTAATTACTATAATAATAGTAACTTTCTTAGCCTATATAAAGCTTTTTTAAGCTATAATATAAAGCTTATAGAAAGGCTAAAGGCTAGGTAAAAATAATCTTTAAAATATAACTCTTTTTGCCTTAAATAAAGAGTATATTTTACATTCTATTATTATAAGTCCTTTAATTTTAGAGCCTATAGTAGCTTCTAGAATATATTCTAGAGCTTTTAAATTTAAATAATCTAGGTATTAATACTATAGTTCTATAGTATTTATAGCTTTTAATTTTAATTTAAAATTATAGAAGCTAGAGAGTAATATATTATTAGCTTTTATTTTTATAAGTTAAGCTACTATATTTACTACTTAAGTTATAACTTTATTATATTTAATAACTAGTTATTAAAATATTTAGCTAGTTTTAAATAGAAAAGCTATTTTAATTGTAACTTTTCTACTAGCTAGATTCTAATTATATCTAGCTTAGACTAGAAGATTTAAACTAGTAATATTTGTATAAAAATTAGGTATATATACTATTTTTTGTAACTTAAATATACTATTTAAGGTTTTTATTTAAACTTATCTATATCCTTAAATTTCTAGATACTTTATACTTAAAAAGGCTAGATTAGGCTCTTCTAGAGGCTTATAATCAAGGAATTAGTCCTTATTATTATATATATAAATAGTAGAGCTACTATTTAATATAAATAAGTCTTAAAGAGAATAATTTAATTGATTTTCTATAGATAAAGTAGCTAATATAACCTTATCTTCTATTTAGTTAGGAGTTTTAGCTGTAAAAGCTATTTCTATAGTATCCTTTAATTTTATTAGGGTAGATTTTCCTTAAGATATAGCTTTATTAATTTTATCCTTTAGTTTAGAATTATTTTTAAGCTTTTTAGTAATTTTTACGCTTGTATCTTCCTTAGGTTTCTAATTAAAGAGCTTAATTTCTAGATTTAAATAAAAACACTTGCTATAATAGTATTAATATCTATAAATATAATTAAAGATAGTATTTAAGGTATTTTATTAATTTTAAAAGCTAGTAAAGCTTCTTTCTAGAGGCTTTTATTGCTATTAATTTTACTAACTTTATTTAAATAAATTAGATATTTTATATCTATCTAGTATTAAAGATTTCTAATTTTCCTTATTTTTCTAGGCTTTATCTCTTATTTAATTAGACTAGTAGTTAGAAAAAGTAGAATTTATAGTACTTATAGTAGCTATAAAGTCTAGAGTTAGTCTTAGTTCTATTATATCTAGAAGTTAAAGTTAAATAATCTCTATAAGAGCTTTCTAATAGCTTATAGTTTAAGCTTATAGCTTTATATTTTATTAGTAGAAAATACACCTATAGTTAAACACTAGAGGGGTCTACCCTAGGTAATCTAGATTAAGTATAGATAAATAAATAATAATCTAAGAATATCTTAGAGAAGCTTTTAATTAAATAGTTTATATACTTTTAAAACTTTTATTTTAAAGACTTAAATAACTTCTCTTACTTTTATACTTCTTTATAAAGTAAAAAGTTATACTTATATTAAAATAAATTAAAGTAAAGTAGTAAGGCTAATTAAAGTAAAACTTAGTATTTAATTTAACTAGAAAGTCTTAGCCTTCTTATATATAGAAGCTAAGCTAAACTACTCTAATATCTCTTTTTTATAGTAAGTTATCTAAGAGTAAGTAAGACTACTAATAAAAATTCTCTCTAGTAACTTTAGTAATAAAAGTAAAAGTTATAAGTAAATAAATAATACTAAAGCCTTTAACTTTTTAGAACTTTAAGTTCTTTAACTTTTTACTAAGCTTTAGTAACTTTAAAGGCCTTATATTACTATTACTTTTATTATTTTAATTAAATCTCTTTAACTACTTTAATATCTATTTTATATAATTATTATTCTTTTCTTTTAATTAAATAGAAATTTCTTTAACTTTAGCTTTAATTCTTTACTATATAGTAGTAGCTATAAGTTTCTTTAAGACTAAAGAAGTATAAGTTTTAGAAGTAAAGTATTAAGTAAGTACCTTATAGCCTTTAGTAATTCTATTTAAAGTAGTAGTAATATTAATAGTTATTTATAGTCTATATATTTTAAGATAAGATTTTAAGTTTCTTTATATTATTTAATTTTTAGGTAGAGTAGTTTTAACTTTAATTTTATTATAAATATAAGAATACTAGACTTATTTTCTATTATAAGTCTATAAAAGGCTTTATAAATTATTATTCTTAGCTTTTTATAATACTAGAAGCTTATTTCTTACTATAAGCTATATTTTATATTCTAATAGTAATTAGAAAGTTAAACTATAGATAAAGCTTAGTCTTAATAAACTAGCTTAGCGAATTCTAGCTTTAATTTCTATACTATTCTTATACTAGTTATTAAATTTAAATTATAAGTTTTTATCTAATAGATTAGTTATAGTTAGACTCTTTAGCTTTTTATTATTAAACTATAGCTTAACTTTAGTTTCTCTTATAGTAACTATAATTATATAATCTAGGTTACTAATACTAGATTTCTTATAATTTACCTAGTATAATATTCTTAGATAATTCTATATATTATTATAGATTATATTAGGTAAGTTAGATATCTATTTAATTAATCTATTATAGTTATAGGCTAGCTAACTAACTTCTAGTCTTCTTAGAATAAATTCTCTAAAAACTTTAATTATATATATCTTTAGTATTTTATTTCTAGACTTCTAGTAAAGGTAGTTTACTTTTAAGTTATTTCTATTAAAGCTTAGTTTTTATATATCTTTAAAAATAGATTTCTTAGAAATTTCTAGCTTATTAGTAGCTATATTTCTAAGTAATTATATTATTTTAGCTATTTTTCTTTATAAAGTATTATTTTATTTTAAAGCACTAACTATTTAATCTTTAAAATAAAAATCAAATAGTTTAGTACTAATTAAACCTTTACTTCTTTCTAGAAATCTCTAAAGCTTAACTTAGAAAATACTTTAATTTTACTTATTTCTAATAAAGCTTTTTACTTTAAGCTTTATTATATTTTAAAAGGTAAAAAGTAAGAATATTAGAGAAATATACCTATATTTATAGTTATTATACTAGTTAAAAGTAAGTATAATAATAAATAAAAAATAATAGAAGTAGTTAAGTAGTTTAAGAATTTACTTTTACTTTTAGATAAACTTTTAGGCTTTACCTTTATATCTAGCTTTTATTAAGTTAAAATAGTAAAGGTAACTATTTTTTCTATTAAATATAAAGATACTTTAATAGCTAGAATAGTATATAAACTCTATTATAAACCTAATATTATTTATATAAGTATATATTAGCTAAAAGTCTAGTAAGTACTAATATTTAATTTAAATTAAATTATTAATAACTTTTTTTACTTTTTATTTTATAGCTAGAAATAGGTCTTTTCTAGTTAGTAGCTTAAAATTAAGTAATACTATTTCTAGTAGTATTATAATAATATATTCTAGTTTTCTATTTATAATTCTTTCTATTATAATTAGTTTAAATTAGTCTAGCTATACTTCTATTTCTTTTTAGTATATTATTTAAAGAAAGCTATATATATTAATAATATAGTTTATTTAAGTAAAGTCTTAAAATTAGTTTATTATTAGCGCTAGATTAGTATAATAGAATAATATTAAGGTATTACTATAAATTAACTTATAGTCTTCTTTTTAACTTATTTTTAGCTAGTAAAAGAAAGGTTACCTAAAGTATAGCCTACTTAATAGTAGTATTACTTAAGTTTTTTCTTTCTAGGTAAACTTACTTTCTATTAGTATTTTATTTATTCTATTTATTAGATTAGATAAGTACTTTACTAAAAAGTAAAAGAAGCTAATTATATTTTTTATATATTCTCTTAATAAGCTTTTATTTATAAATAGAAAGTATTTAACTTATTCTATAGTTATTTTAATTAAATAGTTTACTTAGCTAGCTTCTATTTATAGTACTACTAAAATAGCCTTTTTCTATATATTATTACTTAAATAACTTTTAGAACTAATAAGTTAATTTTCTTATATTAGAATTACTTTTAGAGTTTTTTAAAAGAAATAGTAAGATAATTATAAAATAGAAAAGGGTGTCTTTTAAGTGTAATATTATATTCTAAAGTAAAAGTATAATAACTATAAAATTTAAGTTTATTATATGTTTTTTTATAATAGTAAAAGACTAAAATATAGAAAAGAAAAGAAAAATATTATTAATACCTTTTTAGCTAGTCTTTTTCTTTATATTTTTATAGAAATTTAAGGTCTTTAATAGATACCTAAGGTTTTTTATCTAATATCTTTACTAACTATTAATTACTACTTTAAATATATATATAACTACTCTTTTTCTTTTCTCTTTTATTACCTTTAATTATTTATACTTATTTAAAGGTTAAAAGTACTCTATTATTTCTTTACTTTCTATTATTTACTAGTATCTTTAAGGTACTTTATTTACTTTTTATTACTTAAAGAAAGTTATTTCTAGAAAAAGACTCTTTTCTTTAGCTTTACTCTTTTCTCTTTTATATCTCTCTCTTAGGCTTCTTACTTATTACTCTTTTTATTATACTTTATTTAATTATAAACTTTAAACTTAAATACTTTAGAAAGAACCTTTCTAATATTATTAAAATTATTTATAAAAAGCTTAATAAATTTAAGCTATTTACTTCTATTTACTTAGATTTATAATATAATAGATTAGATAACTATTAATTAAATTCTAATACTATCTATTAGATTAGTTTTTCTCTTAGTTAATTAGTAGATTTTTACTACTAATATAATATTTCTAATAATTAAAGTATATTTTCTTCTATAAAATTCTTAGAAATATAAACTTTAGTTAAAGTTATATTTTAATTTATTTAAAGCTAGTTATTTATATAAGTTTTCTAGTTAGCTTTCTTTCTTTAATTTTATTTTACTAGAGTTAATAAAATATTTAAATTCTTTTCTATAACTTTTTTCTTTAGTTTATTAAGCTTTCTAATCCTTTAATAGTATCTATTATTATAGCTAAAGGTTATTTAATAAACTATATTTATATTCTTATAGAGCTTGCTTATTTTAATAGTTAGTTTTTTACTAATTTACTTAAATATTTTAAGTATATTTAAGCTTTTATTATAGCTTTCTTTAGTAAATCTAATAAAATATACTACTTTAATTATACTAGTACTTATACTAAAATAGTTACTACCTTTAGAAAGTATATAATATTTTCTTTTTATAATTATATTTTCTTAACTAGATGTAATAGAGGTTTTTATAGTAATTATACTTAGTATAACTTATATACTAGTAGTTATAAGTAGCAAGTAGCTACTAGATATAAACTCTAATAGAAGAATAAAAATAGCTTTTATTCTTCTTTTCTTAAAGTAAACTAGTCTATTTCTCTTACTTTTTTAATACTAGACTTTAATTCTATTTATTTTCTTAACCTTTAAATTACTTTTTATCTTATTTAAAACCTTTCTTATCTTTATTAGAACCCTTCTATTAAAAATAGAAGTATAGTTATTTTAAAGGAGTATACTAGTTAGTTCTAGTAGTTTTTATTTATCTTTTAATTAATATTACTTAGTACTATAGTTTTTATTATTATATAGTACTTAATTAAATAATATTATTATAGAAATATATTTATTCTTTATTTCTTTAGTTAGTTTAAGTAATACTACCTCTATATATTACTTTAAAGTCTTTCTTAGATTTATAGAGATTTCTCTCTTACTATTTTTATTATTAAACCTTTCTTTTTTAATAAATACTATTTAATTAAATATTATATACTTTATTCTAGCTAGTTTTAGCTTCTTAAGTTTCTTTTCTTTCTCTATTATATATATTTCTAATATTTCTAGATTAGCTAGAAGCTAGTTATTAGCTATTAAAGCTTACTATTCTTCTTTATTTTCTTTAAACTTCTTTATATAATCTCTAGATATTATTTTTATTAGTTTTATATTATCTAGTATATATAAATAATAGACTTTTATAATAAGTAATTTTCTATTAATTTTAAAGAGTCTATTTTATTATATTTTAAGTTTCTTTATTATTAATACATTAATACTTCTTTTAATATTATATACTAATACTAAGTCTTTTTCTTTTAATTTATTTTCTTTCTTTTTAAGTAACTTAGCCTACTATTTATTAGTTTAAATAGCTAAAGCTTTTCTTTATTTAAATACTTTTACTTTTACTCTAGTAATATTCTTCTTTTTTCTTTTTAAAACTTAGACTTTTACTTTAAATAACTTTTACTTATTAGTTACTTTATTTTATTTAATTAACTTTTATATAAAAAATTTTACTTTAAGTAGTAATATAGATTTCTATTTATATATTAAATAAAATATAAATATTTTATAAAATACTTTAATAGCTATATAGTTTACTAAAAGAGCTTAAAGTAAAAGTTTAATCTATTTATTATTTAATTCTTCTATTTTTAATATTATAAAAGCTAGAAACTAGTAGCTTACTTTAATAGAGAAGTTTACTTTTAAGTTATAGCTTAATATCTAGATACCTTTTAACTTAATATCTTTTAAGGCACTAGCTAGATCTTTTCTTATTTTAGATTCTCTATTATATACTATTTATTTATAAATACTAAACTTTATAAATATTTTAGCTAGAAACTTTTAGACTACTTTTATATTAGTATTTTAGATTAGCTTAGCTTCTATTTATTCTATTATTTTATATCTTACTTCTAGTAAGTAATAATAGCTACTATTATTTAGTAAATACTAAGTATTAATATATATTTTATTTATTAGATTTCTAGAAGCTAAAGAAATAAATAATTCTCTAGGTTTCTAGAGTATAAATTTTTAGTATATCTTATAATATATAATAATCTTCTTAGTTATATTCTATATATAGTATTACTAATAGTATTATTATATAACTTAAAATATTACTTTTACCCCTTTATACTCTATTATCTAGTAAGCTTTTTTTATAATATACTTTTAGTAGCTTTCTTATTTTATTACTAAAGTAAGTTCTCTTTTATTTATTATAAGCTTTTTCTATAGCTTTCTATTTTCTAAAAAGAAGTTTTTTATATTTAACTTTACCTTTTTATATTCTTTTTTATTAAAATTAAATAGTTTAAATACTATTTATAAGAAGTTAATAATATACTAGAGCTTTATAGAGTATTATTTCTTTTTACTAGTTAATATAGTAAGTATATTAAAATATAAGTTAATAAACTTCTCTAAATCTCCTTTAACTTACTTATTTAATTTATTTAATAGTCTTAGACCTTTTCTTAATAGTCTATTAGTAATTCTATTTTTTACTTCTAGAATATATCTTACTATAAAATTAAATAAAAGAATATAACTAATCTATTTTATAACTATAGCTTCTAGTATATTATAAACTACTCTATTAAATTAGTATATTAATACTTTTATATTTATTTCTAGCATAAAGTATACTTTATATAAATATATCTTTAGTTTTTTTAGTATATAGACTATTACTTAGTATTTTTACTTTATAATATTATATTTAGCTTTTACTAAATTTTAAGTTTTACTTTTAAATCTAATAGAGTATCTTTTATCTTTTACTATTTAAAGTAAGTAGTATTTTTATTCTTTAATACTTATATTTACTATTAATATAATTTCTATATAATTTTTCTCTAGATTAAGTAATACTAGAGTAAGTACTAATATTATTTTCTTTTTAAGGGTTTCTATTACTTTTACTTATAGCTATTTCTATTTTTAGTTTATATTTTTTTAAAGTAATTTTATAATTAGTAATAATTTCTAAGTATACTTATTAATTTAAAAGTAGTAGTAGTTTACTAAGTCTATAAAAGACTTAATATTCTTTATATTTTAATATTCTTTTTATTCTAAAATCTTTAGAATTCCACTTTTACTTAGTTTATATTTATAAGTTTTATAGATATACTCTATAATTTTAACTATTTATTTATAAAACTTTAATTTTTCTACTAAAGTAGTATATCTAGCTAGTTTAAAGTTTACTAGAACTCTATTAATATTAATTAAATACTCTAGAATATACTTATATACTCTAGGTATTATTTCTTTATTATTATATATTATTATAGGTTCTTTTATCTCTATATTATCTATAAAAAGTATATAAATATCTAGTATTAAGTTAAATAGAATTCTTTCTATTACTTTTAAAAATTAAAGAACTAAATTAGTTACTTCTTAAGGTAAGGTATATAGCCTAAGAAGCTTTATTAGTATTAATATTATTATTAAGTTTTTACTTTCTATTACTAATAGAATCTAATTATATTTTAATAGTAAGTCTATTAGTAATAGAATTTAATATATTATAAAGTCTTTATTAAATCTATTTACTTTTTTTATAATATAAGTATCTTAAATAGTTACTTTATTATATTTCTTTACTAATAGAACTAGTCTTACTCTTTTATTCTTTTTTTATATAAGAAAGTAAGGGTTTCTATATACTTTATATCTTTTTTCTAAGTGCTTATACTTTATTTATTTTTTAAGAAGTTTTACTAGCTTCTCTTATAAAGCTAATAGTATTAGTATAAATACTATTTATTAGGCTTTATATTTAATAACTTTAATAACTTATAGTAGTATAATAATAGAGTCTACTTACTTATACTCTAATAGATTTTATACTAGAGCTACTTCTTTATTTTTTAAGATTTATATAAAGATATCTATTTTCTATAAAGTTAATATTTCTTTAACTTTATTAAGTATTTAATCTAGTCTAGCTAATATTAATTTTAACTTTTTTTATAGCTTAAAGAATCTATTTATAATATATTTTTTATATTTATTATATTACTTTAAATACTTTTTAGCTTTCTACTATTTTATTATTTTCTAATTATAGCTTTCTTTTAAAGTTAAGCTATTAGAAAGTATATTATCTTTTAAATATACTTTCTAGTTTTTCTTTATTATAGTATATATCTATAGATTTAATAGTTTCCTTCTTTAGTTATTTTTTCTTTACTTATTATATAAATCTTTTACTATAGCTTATAGTTAAAGTTACTATCTAGCTATTACTTTTTTTATAATAAATACTATTACTCTTTTACTTTTATTTTTATTTAATAAAATAACTTCTTCTTCTAGTAATTCTTTTAAAAAGTTATAAAAGTTATATTTTTCTTCTAGTTTCTTATTATTTTATCTCTATTTAAAATATAACTTTTTAGTAACTTAGGCCTAGAATTCTTTTCTTAAATTAAATAGTATAAGTATTTCTTTTTTTACTATTAATATTATAATAGTTTAAAAAGATTAGTTTTTTACTATATTAGGCACTTTCTATTATATTAATCTAGCTATTTTTAATAGTATTCTAATATTATTAAACTTATATTAAATTAATAGTTTACTACTCTTTTTACTATAATTAAATAAAACTTTAGCTATTTTTATAAAAGATATACTTAATATTAGTAGTATATAGACTATATTTAAAGCTATATATAATCTAATAGATATCTATATATTAGTAAAATATAATTTTATTTTTATTTCTTTATATATATAAATAATTTTACTTAAAAAAGAAGTAGTAAAAGTATCTTTTATTAGTATATAAACTTTTAATTTTACTTTCTTTATAAATTTAGTACTTATAATATTTTCTTAGAATTTACTATTAACTAATACCTTTATTAGTAGTTCTCTTTTATACTCTAGTTTTATCTATAAATATAGTAGCTTTTATATATATTTAGAGATTTCTTTTTATTATAAAATTAAATTAATTTATATTACTTACATTTAATTAATTAGTTTTAGTATTACTTATAGTCTTTCTATTAGTAGTTACTATAGGTTTTTATTAGCTTAATCTAGTTTTATTTTAGGTAACTATAGATATATTTCTTTTTTATCTTTTTTTTCTATAAAGTCCTTTATTATAGAAACTATATTAGATATAGATATTTCTTTATTAGTCTTTCTAGAGTTATCTTTTATAAACTTAATTAATATATTAAATAGTACTTTTAATTTACTATTATACTATTTAATATTATTTATTTCTTAGGCTCTAGTATTATATTTATTTCTTAGAGAGGTTATAAGTTCTAGTAGTATCTAATAGAGGTCTTAAAGAAGTACTCTAACTTTCTTTATAAATATTTCTTCTTATAACTAAGTTATAATTTAATTAATTAATTAGTTCTTTTATTAAAGTAGTTTTTTACTAGTTTTCTAGTTAAGTATTATAGAATTTTTAGAGAGCTTTTATAGTTCTATAATTCTAGCTTTCTCTTTTTATTCTCTTTCTTTCTTACTATTATTAAATCTTACTCTCTTTCTAGTATTAGTATTTATTATAATTAGATTTATAAATATTATTACTACTATTATTAATAGCTCTAGTTACTTAATATTATATAGATTTATTTTAAATAGTTACTACTTATATATATTAATCTTTTATATTTCTCTATTAAAAATATCTAGCTTTTCTAGTATTAGTTTCTACTAATTAGTCTTTTTATTTCTAAAGGTTTTAATTTAATTAAAAAATATAAAAATATAGGCTTCTAGAAATAATTTAATCTATTAAATAGCTAGCCTTTTTACTAAGCTTTTGAAACTTAAAAATTAAAATACTAGTTAAAAGAGTATAATATATTTCTTTTTTTTGCCTTCTATAACTAATAATTAAATTATACTATTATATATAGTAAATTCTAAGAACTAGTTATACTTTAAATAAATATATTTATCTAGAAAATACTCTAGTTTCTTATAATAGTAGTATTTAAATAATTTTACTTTATTTATTTAAATATAATTTACCTTTAAATTATCTTTAAAGTAAAATTTATTTCTTTTCTTACTTTTAAACTTAACTAAGTTAGATTAATTTAATTAACTTCTTTCTATAAGTTACTTATAGCTTGCTTAAAGTAAATTTTACTATCTTTTTCTTAGCTATTTAATTAAGTTAGTTTAAGCTTATTTCTATTTAATAAGTACTATTTTTATTTCTTTAAGTTATTTTATAAGTTTCTTAATTAAGTTAACTATTTAATTATTATTCTTAGATTAATATTAAGCTTTAATTTATACTTTAAATCTATTTCTAACTATAGTTAGCTTTTACTTTTATCTATTTATATTTAATTAGTTTTAGTACTATTATTCTAGTCTAGTATCTCTTTTAATTTCTTTAAGGTAGTATATTACCTTGTCTTTTCTAACTAGATTTCTATTTTTAAGCTTTAGTCTTACCTTTATATAGTTATTTAGTTTCTTTTAAAGCTTACTATATTTCTTAGTTATAATATTAGTTTTAATATAGTCTTTTTTATTTATAAAGCTTTTAATTAAATAGTTTAATAATACCTTATAAATTATATTTAATTATAATAGAAAGTTTTTCTAGTTTTTTAGTTTTACTTTACTTTAAAAGTTTCTATATTAATAAAGCTAGTATATAAATTCTACTATTTTCTTTAAATGCTTACTATTAAGACTTTTAAGTTTATTAATTACTATTTTTATTTAATTTTAGTCTATAATATTATACTATAATAAAAGTTCTTTTTTTACTTCTTTCTAGAATTCTATTCTAGTTAAGGTTTTTACTTTATTTTATTCTTTTAAAATTACCTTTCTTTTAAGCTTTTTTATTTAATTAGCTTTTAAAATAGCTAATAAAGTTATTTTTTCTTTAAAGTTCTTAAGAAAGTTAGAAATATTTTTACTATTAAATAGCTTTAGCTTAAATAGCTATTACTAGGCTTTTAATATTTTATATTTCTCTAAGAATTCTTCTAATATTTTTATAAAGCTTTTAGTATTAAATAAAATACTACTATTAAATAAATTAAAAGTATTATAATTTATTACTTTAAATAAGTTTCTACTATATATTATAATATAATTAAATAGTATTTAGTAATTAGAATTTTAGTTTAATAATTTTATTTATATTTTATATATTTTTTCTTTAAAAGTTAGTTCTAGTATTTTATACTTAACTTCTATTATATTCTTTTTCTTTATTTTTATTACTTACTTTTTTTAACTTTACTCTTTTAAATTATTTAATATTACTATTCTATAGATTATAACTACTCTTATAATTAAAAAGCTTTATATAACTTTCTATAAGATTATAACTATTAGTCTAATAATATAAAATATAATAAGTTTCTTATCTATCTATTAGTTTAAACTTTCTTTATAATTTTCTATTCTTTCTTTTTATAGTTTCTTAGAGATTAACCTTTAAAGTTTAAGCTAGCTAGTATTAGCTTTATACTTTTTTATATATAGTATTTAAGCTTTTCTTATCTTTAACTTCTCTTTTTTCTTTTTTAATATTATTCTTTTTTCTATATCTATTTTTTATTAGTTAATTTATAATTAAATAATTTAATTAGTTTCTATTTTATTTACTATTAATTTTATATAATTATTATATTTATCTAGTAGTTTAATTCTACTTCTTTTTATTCTTTTATAAAAGTATTTTAAGTATTAGTTTTCTTTAATTTATTCTAATAATAGCTAAAAAGTACCTCTAGCTTTACTTTATTACTATTTTATTATTTTAGCTAGAATATTACTTAAGTAAAACTATTATTTTTATTAGTAGAAAATATATTTATAATTAAATACTAGAGAGATTTACTCTAGGTAATTTAAATTAAGTATAAATAAATAAATAATAATCTAAGAATATCTTAGAGAAGCTTTTAATTAAATAGTTTATATACTTTTAAAACTTTTATTTTAAAGACTTAAGTAACTTTTTTTACTTTTATACTTTTTTATAAAGTAAAAAGTTATACTTATATTAAAATAGATTAAAGTAAAGTAGTAAAGTTAATTAAAGTAAAACTTAGTATTTAATTTAACTAGAAAGTCTTAGCTTTCTTATATATAGAAGCTAAGTTAAACTACTCTAATATCTCTTTTCTATAGTAGGTTGTCTAAGAGCGAGTAAGACTACTAATAAAATATAATTAAAAGCCTTTAGAATATTTCTATAAGTCTTTAAGACCTCTCTTTTATAGTTTTAACTTATTAGCTTAATTTAATTCTTTAATAGCTTTAATTACTAAGCTATATTTAATTTATTAGATATAGTATTATAATAGTTTTCTATAAAGCTTATTATAAAGCTTTAAATATTATATAGGAATTTCTATTAAGCTAGAAATAGTTATATTTTTAATTAATAGTTAGCTTTTTCTATTTCTAGCTTTTTAAAATTTATTTTATTTAAATTTATAATATAAAAAGCTATAATATTTATACTTTTTATACTAGGCTTAATAATTCTAGTTAAAAGAGTATATTTATTATTATAGTTAATATTAAAGTTAATAAAGTTCTATATATTTTATATTATAGTAAATTTCTTAATTATTAATATTTACTTATACTAGTTAGACTAGCCTAATAGACTAGTTTTCTAGAAAGCTTTATTAATAGATTCTATTATTATTATAATAAAGTTTTATAAATATAAAGAAATATAAAGTTTTTTATAAACTTATTCTTACTTTTATTTAAATTTTTCTTATAAAAGTAAACTCTTTTATAGAGTAGTCTAGACTAATTAAGTCTAATATATATACTAGCTATAATAAGTCTAGTATATTATCTAGTTATACTAGGTCTAATATAATATCTAGCTATAATAAGTCTAATATATTATCTTTATAATTATAATAACTAGTGCGTTTATTAAAGCTTATTTATTTTAAGTATAGCTTGATTTTTACGTTTATCTTAGTATTACTATATTAAGTCTAGCTTAATTAAATAATTATTGCTTAGTAAGCTTAAAGATTAATTAATAAAAGATTTATATTATTAGATATAGAAATAAAAGATATATATTATTAGATATAGAAATAAAAGATATATATTATTAAATATAGAAATAAAAAATATATATCTTTTAGATATCTTAAGTGCAAACTAGGCTTATAACTATTAAGCCTAGTTATTAAGAATAAAAAGGCTTAATAAAGGAGGTATAGTAAGATATTAAAGATATAGAAAAAGAAAGAAGGTAGTAATAACTATATATGTATTATTAAGCTTGTTCTTTTAATCTAGGTAGGAATTTTACTACTATTTATAGTAAGTTAAATTCCTCTTTTCTAAGTCTCTACTTTTATTTAATATAAATTAAACTCTTGTCTTTATACGTTAGAATAACTAGTTTTTATGCCTTTTATACTAGTTATACTAGGATATTCTAGTTATACTAGTTATTAGTTATTAAAGGCTAAGTTAGGCTTGTTAAAAGCTAAGTTAGTAAGGGCTCTTATAGTTGCCTCTATAGTTAGTTAGTTAGTTGTTGCCTTCTAGTATCTCTAGTTAACCTAGATAACCTAGATTTCGTTTGACAAAATAATAGTTTAATAATACTTTTATATAGCTTTTAATTAAAATAATTTACTTACTTTTAAAACTTTTATCTTAAAGACTAGTATAACTTTTATATTTTTATACTCTTTTATAAGATAGAAAATTATATTCTATTAAAATAAGTTAAGTTAAAGTAATAAAGTTAATTAAAGTAAAAACTTATAATTGATTTAAAAGAAAAGTATATTTCTATTATAGTCTAGGCTAAAGCCTGACCTTTGTGTGTGCGCGATCGGAAAGGATACCTATATAGTGCCCGATTGAATAGGTAAGGGCAACCTGTTCAATTCGTACTCTTTTACCTTAGTTAGTTCTATACACAAGTAGCTAGGCAACTAGGTTTAATAATGCAGATACCTATAATAGTTTAATTAGACTAGTCCTTTATAATTAAACAAGTTTAAGGTTATAAATTTAAGACGCGATTAGTAATAGTAGGCTAAGTTATAGTTAGCTTAGGCTTATAGAGAGATAGAGCCTCTAGAAGGTGCAAGGTATAGGTAATATAAGATATAAGACAAGAGATAGTAAGAAGGGATATATATTATAGTCTAGGCTAAGCTTAACCTTTATATATAATTAGAAGGATACTTATATAGTATTTAATTAAATAGGTAAGAGTAACTTATTTAATTTATACTCTTTTACCTTAGTTAGTTCTATTATATAAGTAGCTAGGCAACTAGGTTAACTATAGCAGGTACCTATAATAGCCCAATCGGGCTAGTCCTTTACAATTTCTTCTTATATATAAAAGCTAATCTATAATATAATAGCATTCTCTTCTTATAATAGGCTTGTAAAGAGAGAGTAAAGCTACTAACACAATATATATCTATCTCTATTAGAGATAGTCTAAATCTAAGATAGTTCTAAAATAGCTTTAACTTAAGTCTACTATAGGTTTAAAATATCTCTAGTGTAATTTACCTAGATTGAGGCTTCTAGCTCTAGTCTATAATACAAATATACTATAGCCTATATAGACAAGCTTTTTTTATTCTAGTAGTATAATACTTATAGTTAACAAACTATTTCTACATTTTACTTAAAGAGTTTACTATAAAAAGTAACTAGAGTATAAAGTAAAAGAATAAGCTAAAAGTTAATATTTATAGGTAAGTTTAAAGGCAAATATTTACTAATATATTATAGTAAGTTAATTTAAGTAGCTATAGCTTTATAGCTAATATACTTAAGTATTTATAAAAGTATATTAATATTTACTATTACTTTTATTTAAAGAATAAATAATATAATATATATATTTGATAGTAGTATTTAAAATAAAAAGAAGTAATATTATTAAAATTATATCTAATATTTTATTTAAGATAATTACTACTATTTTTTCTTTTATATAGTATAATATTCTATTAAATATTAAGTAATATAAAAGAGTTTTATATTTTAAATCTATTAAAATTAGCTTAAAAAGAGATTAAGTAGACTTTTAGCTTCTAGTTATTAGAATATTCTATTATAATAAAATGCTACTTTACTCTATCTCACTTAAACTATATAATACTATATCACCCCGCGCTATAGCAAGAAATTAAGCAACTACTACTCCGTACCAAGCTTCTACTACTACGATAAACAGTTTTAAGATTATATACCCCTAGTCTACATGGGGAGGATATAGAGCAGGGTCAGCACTAGGATGCCAGGTTAGTATTTGACGCCCCGCAGGTATTTGAGTTTGCTGTAGTCTCCTCTGCGTTTGGCCTGTGCCTCTTTGAGGTAGAATTGTCTCTAACCTAGAGTCTCTTCTGCCTAGCTACTATACTATAAGAAGAAGGTAGTAGGCTTTAAAACAAGAATAACCTTAATAGTAATACTACTAATAGAGAGCTAGACACTTATTAACTTCTTATATTACTTGTATAGCTATTATTAATAGATAATTAAAACAATTTAAAAAGAGACTCTTTAATTAAAACTATAGTATCTATCTCTCTAATATATAATACGCTCTAGCCTATAGAGTTATAATTAGGCACTAGGTTTCTACTACTATTTTAATATAGGTCTATACTACCTAAACCTGCTATAGTATCTATAGTATATAGGCTTGTGCTAGAGTTGTATAACAGGCTGCAAGAAGCGGTACCTTGTCGCGATAGCGGGGTTTGCCGCTTAGCAGCACTAGTGACCGAGACAAGTTTGCTTTAGCAAAAGGGGTATAAGCTTCGCTCTTAAATAGTTTCAAATTATACTAGAGCTTACTATCCCCTGCTTGGGGTAAGCTTACTATAGCCTAATTTTAGCCTAGCGCTTGTAAGATAGCTATTTTACAAGCGCTAAGTCTATATAGCGTTATAAATTACCTGTCTAGTGTAAGTTAGTCTACCCTCCAAAGTGAACTTAGATTTTATAACAGCGGGGTTAACTATATACCTTTTACTATCTAGATTTTAATTATTAAAAATTTTTAATTAATCTACATACTTATAAGATTATTATAATTATAGACTAAAAAATAGCTAGCTTTTTCTCTTTAAGGTAAAAACTACTATTTGAAAAATAAAGTATATAAAAAGAAAAGTTTAATTTAATTAAACTAGTTAGAAATAATAAAAAAGGATTTTTCTTTAGCTAAAGAATATAATATTATAGAAATTATAATTAAAATATAAAATTTTTATATAAATATACTTTTTTATAAATTATTTGTAAAGGTCTAGCCTTACTATACTTCTATAGGTAAGCGTACGTAAGATAACTAAAAGCTTAAAGAAAAAGAAAGAGAATCCTTCTCTACCTCTTTATTTTAGGTTTAAGTATCTCTTTCTAGTAAGTACTAATATAGCCTTAAATTAAGTCTATAATAGCTCTATAATACTTCTTATATAATCTATTTAAATTTAAGCTTCTAGTCTAATTTATAATATACCTTTAATTTTACCTACTTCTTTCTCTACTAGAATATAACTTTAATTACTCTACTAGCCTTATATCTATTACTAGAATAATTATACTTTTACTTTTCTTTGTTTATTTATTTTACTTTCTTTATTTATACCTTTTATACTTACTTTAAGCTTACTTTAAGTCTACTTTACTTCTCTTTTTTAGCTATAAATATAATATCTCTCTTTTTCTTTTATTATTATTAAACTTCTTTTTTTTATTATTTTCTATTTCTATTACTTACTTTTACTCTTTTTTTATTTTTTTTAATTAATTATTTTTTTATTTTATTATTATTTAGTATTACTTTTACTTTATATTATACTACTTTAATCTATTTTTATATTACTTCTATTTTATATAATACTACTTCTATTTATTTTTATATTACTTTTATTTTACTACTTGCTTATTATAGCTTTATTTATATTTTTACTATTTTCTCTTGCCTAGCTTTTACCCTATATCTAATAGTATATAAAGGACTATATTATTAAAGGTAACTTAGATAATAATTAATATAATAATAGATTAAAAGCTTCTAATATATATACTTTATACTAGTATAAAATAATTAATACTAGCTTTATCTTATATATTTCTAGTCTTACTTTTACCTATAAATAGTATTAGAAAACCTATAAATAGTATATTTAGAAATTATATATTTATACCTTAAACCTTAAGCTTTACTATAAATAGAAAAAAGTTATCTCTATTACTAATTATAATAACTATATTATTAAACCTACCTATAAAAAGAATAGTACTATTTCTAGTTAGTATATAAAATTTTTATATACTTTTACTTCTACTACTAAAAAATTCTCTATTATACTAGAATAAGCTTGTGTTAATTCTAGCTCTATATATACTACTTACTTAATTAAACTTACTTAAGCTACTAGTAAATTATCTACTATATTAGCTTTAACTAATACTCTTTCTTTAAGCTACTATAGTAGCACTTAGATAGGTGTAAACTAGTAAATACTAGTTAATTTTTTTTAGAACTAAAATACCTTAGTATAAAGTATATATAGTATACTTATTAAATAGTATGTAAAATATAAGAATTAGCATTATACTTAATTTAAATAGCAGGAGGCATTCTACGCTATACTTAAGGCTATTTATAATATTAGTGCTACCTCTACTTATATTACACGTAATCTTACTACTAAGCTTTACTACGCTTAACAAACGCCTTATACTTAATAAACGCCTAGTACTAGAAAGACTTCTAACTTAGCAAAAGTTATTAACAATAACTTACTCTTTTAATAGCTCTATTAATTGTCTAATATACGCTTATAGTATATCTTTTCTCTTTTCTCTCTTTTTTTTTTTTTTTTTTACTTATACTACTTTAATACTAAAGGAAATTTATTTTACCTATATTTTACGCTTATATATGCTTAAGTTAGAAATTATCTAGTTTTATCTATAGTTAAATTAATATATTTATACTATATAGGCCTTTATTAGCTACTTTCTATTTCTACTTATAATTATATTAAGAGATTATAGTAGTAATTTAACTCTTTTACGCTTATATTAGAGCTAGCTTAAGACTATTATAGATTTAAGTATTCTCTTATTTTTCTTTAAATTATTATAGTGCTTTTATATCCCTTAAATTTTCTAGTAGCTTCTAGATTAGTTATATATACTCTTTTTATTTAATATAAATATTCTACCTCTTTTCCTACTCTAGTGTATTCTTTATAACTAGAATCTCCTCTACCTTAAATTCCTCTACTATCTTATCTATTTCTATTATATTCTCCTAGATTAGTACTAGGCTTAGGCGTATATCCTAGAGTTATTAGCTTAGTAGTAGGTTAATAGTAGCCCTTTTAATTAAGTCTATGTAGAAAACTAGATAGATACTTTGTAGGAAGAAAGGCTCCCACAAGCCAAGGAAAAGAGTCAATATATCAATAATCTGCGACCTAGTAACTAACTAGAGTCATGCCGCAGGTAGCTGCCGCGGGTGGCCGCGGGGACAGCTGCAGGTAGCTGCAGAAGCACTTAGATGTAAAGGCTTGGATTGAATTATCTAGAGAGGGTTGCTGCTGCGAGCTCTTATACCCCTTTTCTAACTAGGTCATGTGACTAGCTAGGTCATGTGACTAGCTAGGTCATATGACTAGCTAGGTCACGTGATAGGCACGGGCCCTACTTCCTGCCCTGCTTCTTGCAGCTAGCTGGATTGACTGCGAAGCTTCCTGCTGCGAAGCTTCCTGCTGCGAAGCTTCCTGCTGCGAAGCTTCCTGCTAGTGAGAGTAAAATAACAAGCAACACAAATCGTCCCCAGCAACTTTAGCGGTACAAGCTAAAGTTGCTACTAAAAAAAGGAAGCCTAATTTTTTCGTGTTAAAAAAAAAAATCGTAAAAATCACTCTAACTAGCTAAATAACTAGCTTAAAAAGCTAGCTAGATAACTAGCTAAAAGCTCTAGCTTATAAAAGCTAGTAGAAAATCAAGCTAAAAAGCTCTTATACTAAGTCTTCTATAGTAGCTTCTATAATAGCTCTTCTAATAAGGTCGCAGGTATATACCGCGCGCAGCTTATATAGAAGGTATTAGATAGAAAGTACTAATAAAAGCCTATAATAAAAGGCTAATATAGCTATAGATAACTAGTCTTAGGCTGACTAGAAATAGAAGAAAAAGATTCTCTAGCTAGCTAAAATAACTAGTAAATACTAGTCTTTAGCAAGTAGCTTTAATCTATTAAGCTAGTCAAGCTTAAAAACCTAGGTTACCTTGAACTACTTATAGATTATTACTATCTTTATATACTTAAGCTCCTTTATAGGATATATATAAGATAGCTTTAATCTATAAGCTTAGTTAAGCTTAAAAAAGCTAGGTAACCTTAGACTACTTATAGATTATTACTATTTTATATTTCTAAGCTTCTTTATAGGATATATAAAATAGCTTTAATCTATAAGCTAGTCAAGCTAGTTAAGCTTAAAAGCCTAGGCTTATAAGCTACTAGAGGCATTAATAGATTATATAGAGATATTTATTGTCTCTAATTGATAATAGTTAACTAGTTATCTTCGATAGATAACTTTGATCAATTGGTATGACCTGTTGGAAGCTTCAATCTATCGAGCTAGTCAGGCTTGGGCTTCAAAGCTTGCAAGCTAGCTGCTAGAGGCTGCGATAGGTTGTAGGAATATCTGTCATTAGGCGACTTCAATCTATCATGCCAGTCGGGCTTGAGCTTTGGAGCTTGCAAGCCGGCTGCTAGAGGCTTTAATAGATTGTAGGGATATCTGTTATTCCAATTGATAGTTGGCTATAGTCATCTTCGATAGATAACCTTGATCAATTGGTATAACTAATAGAAGCTTCGATCTATCGGGCTAGTTAGGCTTGGGCTTCAAAGCTTGCAAGCTAGCTGCTAGAGGCACCAATAGGTTGTAGGGATATCAGTCGTCCCCAACTGATAATGATAGTGATCATTGATTGTAGTCACCTTCGATAGATGACCTTGATCAATTGGTATGACTGGGTTAGAAGCTTCAATCTATCGAGCCAGTCGGGCTTGGGCTTTGGAGCTTGCAAGCCGGCTGCTAGAGGCTGCGATAGACTATAGGGATATCTGTCGTCCCCAACTAATGATAATAGTGATCATTGATTGTAGTTACCTTTGATAGATGACCTTGATCAATTGGTACAACCTAGAAGCTTCGATCTATCGGGCCAGTCGGGCTTGGGCTTCAAAGCTTGCAAGCCGGCTGCTGGAGGCTGCGATAGACTGTAGGGATATCTGTCGTCCCTAACTGATAATAATAGTGATCATTGATTGTAGTTACCTTCGATAGATGACCTTGATCAATTGGTACAACCTGGAAGCTTCGATCTATCGGGCCAGTCGGGCTTAGGCTTCAAAGCTTGCAAGCCGGCTGCTGGAGGCACCGATAGGTTGTAGGGATATTAGTCGTCCCCAACTGATAATAATAGTGATCATTGATTGTAGTCGCCTTCGATAGATGACCTTGATCAATTGGTATAACTGGGTTGGAAGCTTCAATCTATCGAGCTAGTCGGGCTTGGGCTTTAAAGCTTGCAAGCTGGCTGCTGGAGGCTGCAATAGATTGTAGGGATATCCGGCGTCCCCAACTGATGATGATAGTCGACTATAGTCATCTTCGATAGATGACCTTGATCAATTGGTATGACTGGGTTGGAAGCTTCAATCTATCGAGCCAGTCGGGCTTGGGCTTTGGAGCTTGCAAGCTGGCTGCTGGAGGCTGCAATAGATTGTAGGGATATCCGGCGTCCCCAACTGATGATGATAGTCGACTATAGTCATCTTCGATAGATGACCTTGATCAATTGGTACAACCTGGAAGCTTCGATCTATCGGGCCAGTCGGGCTTGGGCTTCAAAGCTTGCAAGCCGGCTGCTGGAGGCTGCGATAGACTGTAGGGATATCTGTCGTCCCCAACTGATGATGATAATGATCATTGATTGTAGTTACCTTCGATAGATGACCTTGATCAATTGGTACAACCTGGAAGCTTCGATCTATTGGGCCAGTTGGGCTTGGGCTTTGGAGCTTGCAAGCCGGCTGCTGGAGGCACCGATAGGTTGGAGTGATATCTGTTGTTCCAATTGATAGTTGACTGTAGTTATCTTCGATAGATGACTTTGATCAATTGGTATGATTGGATTGGAAGCTTCAATCTATCAAGCCAGTCGGGCTTGGAAGCTCTTGGAAGCTTGCGAGCCTGCTGCTGGAGGCTTTAATAGATTGATAGCTAGAGGATTGGTAGCTTTGGAAGCTGCTGCTAGGCCTAATAGCTGCAGCTATAGCTAGCTTGTGTATTGCGTGTTCAATCGGGTGGTTCGTGTGGTATTTGGTCTAGTTAGTTATAATTCGTAAAGGGGGTTATCTTGATAGGGCCAGCCAAGAGTTATCGAGGTCGTGGGTCTTCTAGCCTAATAGATAGCTAGCCTGGGCGAAACTACTATTTTTGTAGGAAGAAAGGCTCCTACAAGCTAAGGAAAAGAGTTAATATATCAATAATCTACGACCTAGTAACTAACTAGAGTTATACTACAGGTAGCTGCCGCAGGTAGCCGCGGGGATAGCCGCAGGTAGCTGCAAAAGCACTTAGATGTAAAGGCTTGGATTGAATTATCTAGAGAGGGTTACTGCTGCAAGCTCTTATACCCCTTTTCTAACTAGGTCATGTGACTAGCTAGGTCATGTGACTAGCTAGGTCATATGACTAGCTAGGTCACGTGATAGGCACGGGCCCTACTTCCTGCCCTGCTTCTTGCAGCTAGCTGGATTGACTGCGAAGCTTCCTGCTGCGAAGCTTCCTGCTGCGAAGCTTCCTGCTAGTGAGAGTAAAATAACAAGCAATATAATACCTTGTGGTACGTTTAGTTAGACTATAAGAGGTATTAGAACTTCCTACACTTTATATTTAGCTATTACCTAGTCTAATTTCTAACTTAAGTAGTTTATCTTTATATTATATAAGCTTAACTATATATAGTCTCTAACTATAAACCTTTCTACTAGTTATTACTTTTAACTACTATTATTCTATTATTATTACTAGTAGAAAGTAATTACTACTTATACTAGATTAGTACTATTTTATAGATATTCTAAAAATATAACTATCTATCTCTTAAGAGATATAGACAAGAATTTATTCTCTAGCTCTTGCTAGATAGTAGGTAAGTTATAACTATATATAGCTTTATTTATACTTATACTAGTAATTATAGAGTCTTTATTATTTAAGGCTAGTTAGTATACTAGTAAGTAGCTAGCTTAATTATACTACTTAAATAAAACTATTACACGTAAAATCGCTTATATCTTTTAGTTTACTCTTTTTATACTACTATTAGTCTATAAGTAGTATACTATAGAGAGAAGCTATTTAATACTAACTTTCTTATAGAGTATAATCTAAAATTTACTTAATTAGTTTAAGCCTCTATTTAAGATAATATATATTAGAAATTTATAAAACTACTACTAATAGTTCTTAAAATATTTTATATATTCTTTAGCTTTTATACTTATTATAGCTTTTAACTATATATATTTAAATAATTAGTCTATAATAACTAATAGATACCTAGAGTCTATTTTATTATATATAAGTAGGTCTATTATAAAGTTGACTAAGATTTATAACTAGTATTAGTTTATAATTAGAAGTAGTTATAGAAGGCTTTATTAGAGTTATTTACTTTTATATTTTCTATAGTAGTAATAATTTTAAATAAATCTAGCTATATTTTATAATATTCTCTTCTAGTAATAATTTTATTATAATATCTAAAATATTATATTCTTGCCTAGGTATTTTAATATTAGAGAGTTATAAGCTTACTAAATTATTATAATTATAAAAGGCTTCTATTTTAGAATCTATATCTATCTCTAAAATTATAGTTAATTATAAGCTAATATAGTATAATTAGTAATTTATTTATAAGTTTCTACCTCTAGTAGAAACTTTTATACTTTCTTTAATACTACTTATTATTAAATATTAATTAACTTATTATTAGCTATACTCTATTTCTATAGATTCTATAGGTATCTATTTATAAATATCTTAGGCTTTATCTTTTAATTACTACTATAAATTATATTAACTTATACCTTTTCTAAGGCCTTTAAAGTTATTATTAGCTTATAGCTAGAAAGTAGTTACTACTTATTCTAATTCTATTATAATAGTATATTAGAGTAGCTTGCTTAGATATCTAGCTAGTATTCTAGCTAGAAGTTAAATAGTATAAGTATTTTAGCCTATTATATCTATTATTCTATTATTACCTTTAGTATTATAAAGTACTTTAAATTTTTATAGTCTATAAGAATTATAAAGAGCTTTATTATACTATATAACTTTACTAATTATACTTTTAAATATAAAACTATTATAAGTAGTTTTCTATTATAAATTATATAATTTTATTCTATAAATTAAAGATATACTAAGTAGTATACTACTAGATATAGTATTCTATTAGTAAATTATAAGAGATAGCTATCTAGTACTTTACTTAAATAGTTTACTTTAACTACTATATCTTTCTTAAGATTCTATTAGTATAATACTTTATTTATAATAAAAGCTACTTTAAGCTTTTTAAATATTATATTTTATAGCTTTATTTACTTAAAGAAAACTCTCTTTTTTATTAGCTCTAATAGTAGCTCTATTAGTTTTAAGAAGTTAGAAATAAACTCTTAATAAAAGTTTATAAAATCTAAGAATTTATAAATACTTTATACTTTTATTAGAGATTTCTACTTCTAGATTACTACTATTTTATTTAAATTAAAGTAAATTTTCTTTTTTATATAAATAATAAACTTTAAGTACTTTACCTTTTATATACTAAAAGTATATTTTTTAATATTAAAGTTTAGTCTTATTATATATAGTTTACTTAAGATAACTTTAACTTTTAGTATATAGTTTTTCTTTAACTTACTAGAGTAAATAAAAATATTATTTAAGTATACTATTATAAAGTCGCTTAATATATCTCTAAGTATTCTATTAATATAATACTAGAATATAACTAGAGCTTTTACTAGCTTAAATAAATAGACTAGTTACTTAAAGAGTTTAAATTAAGTCTAAAATACTATCTAGTATTTCTTCTCTTTTATAATATAAATATAATAGAAAGCTAATCTAATATTTAATTTTATAAACTACTTAGCTTCTATAAGAGAGTAAAAGGTCTCTTTTACTAGTAGTAATAAATATTAGTTTTATTCTATTACTTTATTTAATACTCTATAATTAATATAAAACTTCTAGCTTTCTTTAAGCTTTTTAGCTAAAAGAACTAGTACTATTACTAATAAAAAGCTTACTTAAATCTATTCTTTATCTATTAGCTCTATTATTTAATAGTAAATTTCTAGAAAATAGTCTTTAAGTATATTATATAAAGAAGCCTAAAAAAACTAGAGCTTTTCTTTTTCTATTTTCTTTAAGTAAATATAGTAATTAAGCTTTCTCTAGTATAATAGTAGCTTATTAGCTTTTTTTTTATTAAAGAAATCTCTAAAGTTTTAAAGCTCTATAAAAAGTACTTTTAAGATTTTATTTCTACTAGTATCTTTAGTAATATAGGCTTAAAGTATTATTATTATCTTTTATAAGCTAATAGCTAGAAATTAACACTCTATTTTTAATTTTTATACTTATTATACTAGGCCTATATATACTAACTCTAGTATTACTATTATAGATATTAGAGTTTATTACTTTTCTAATACCTTTACCTATAAGCCTTAGGCTACTCTTACTATAATTTTCTATTCTCTTATATATATAGTAACTTTATTATATACTAGCTAAAGAAGTTCTAGAATAATATCTTTTATTAAGTCTAGTATTATATAAGCTACTAGAGGAAATTTCTATTTATTTATTTTACTTTAAATATATATTAAATATAATATTTCTAAAAGTAATTCTATTTAAGTCTTTTCTTTTCTTTCTATTTCTATAGCTATTTAAATTACTCTTTTAAATTATAGTAGAAATTACTAAAGTTTTAGTTTTTATATAAATTTTTTACTTACTATTATATAATAGTTATAACTTATATTTACTTAAGTATTAGTAAACTTTAAATTATTAACTAGTATAAGTATAAAAAGTAGAAAAGTATTTATATTTAATTTAATTTTATTTAACTTAGTTTCCTTAATACTAGAGGTTATAGCTTATATATAAGTAGTTTTCTACTTTTATACCTTTAATATAAGTTTTAGTATAAAGGCTACTTATTTTCTAAGTTAAAAGTTATAGTAATATTATTTAATACTAAATTCTCTATAATAATCTACTTTATACTAGTTACTATAAGTTAAAGCTACTTTAAGAGTAGCTATAGATATTTAAATATATAATAGTCTAATAACCTATAGTATAAGTAATTTCCCTTCTTATATTACTAGATTATTACTTTATTTAATACTTATTTTACTCTTTATTTTATAGAGCTTTTCTAGCTACTTTTACTTTACTTTTTAGTAAGTTTCTTTCTATTAGTATAACTCTAGCTTATATTTAATTTACTTACCTTTATTATAGAAGTATCTTTATCTATTTACTATTATTCTAGTTAAAGTTATATACTTTCTTTTTACTTATTATAGAATTTCTTATTTAAGTAATAGGCTTTAATATCTATAATAATATTTTATAGTTACTTAATTACTATTATATATTTTACTTAAAATATATTATAACTAATAATTTTATTTTATATTAGCTTATTTAATAATTATTAAAGCTTTACTAGCTTTATTATATTTATCTAGCTTAATTCTTTTATTAAAACTATTTTATTTTTCTAGTAAATAAAAAAGTCTATAAATATTTTATTAATCTATTATTTTATTTAATTAAGTTTATTTAAAGCTATTTTCTCTTAGCAAAAGTCTATATATATAGTAAATAAATAATTAAAAAAGCTAGTTAAGTTATAATTAACTTAATTATTTAATTTAAAGAAAAAGGCTATTTAACTTTAAACTTTCTAGAATAGATTTTAGAAAATATAAATCTATTAATTTTATACTTTTCTAATAAACTACTTGTCTTCTTTTAACTTATATACTATAAGAGCTTTCTAAGTAAAGAAAAGTACTTTATTACTATTAAATAGTAAGCCTAACTATATTAGCTTTTATTTCTTAGTAAAAGCTATAGTTAGCTATTATATAACTTATAGTATATTATTACTATTAGAAAATAACTCTATATATTATTATATTAATTTATAGATTTATTTAGTTTAATTATAAAGCTATTCTATCTAGTAAGTAACTACTTTTTATAGAGTAGCTAGCTTTAATTAAAGGCTATTTACTATAATTTATTTTATTTTCTAAGGTATTTAAAGCTTTTAGTTTATAAAAGTCTAGTCTTACTATACTTCTATAAGTAAGTATATATAAGATAACTAAAAGCTTAAAGAAGAAGAAAGAGAATCCTCCTCTACCTCTTTATCTTAGATTTAAGTACCCCTTTCTAGTAGGTACTAACGCAGCCTCAAATCGGGTTCGCAACAGCCCCGCGACGCTTCTCGCATGACCTATCTAGATTTAGGCTTCTAGCCCAGTCTATAATATTATTAACTATTATACTATATATATTAAGTCTATCAAGTATACTTACTTATTTTAGAATATACTTAACAAAAGGTAATTTTCTATAGTTAACGCTCTAGTATATATTCTATAGTAGAAAGCCGCAGCTATAATACTTCTCCGTAGAGCTATTCGAGATACCTGCCTAGCAATGCATGCAGGCGGCTAGGGTAGGCATCGCTGTCCACGAGCCAGCTCCCTAGCATTTCTGGATGCAGATGCTCCGCGTCGAAAAGTTTCTATGTTACCAGTCATTCCCTAGGTGTCAATTTGGGTCATGTGGTACTCGGGGCGTTCTCCGTCGGCCGTCGGCGCAGTCAAATGATGGGCGTAGAGCAAAAGCTGGCCATTGTGGTAAGTTGAGCTGTATGTATGAGCGTTGCCGTCATACACTAGCTCGTCCTCGCCATGGTTTTGTATGCTGTGCATGGCGCGAGCCCCGTCCAAGCATGCCTGCCGCTTCGCCACGTCAGCGCCGCCGTGGGGAGCTTTGGCTTCCACAAAGAAGTTTGGTGCAATAGAGGCACGCCTGTGACTAGTGGGTATGACTTTCTTACCTAGATCCTGTCGGACTGTTTTTCGTATAAGTCGGGCACTGCGTTAACGGTAGTCCCATCGGTCATAGAGTCGAGGTTGGCGAAAGGAAGATCCCCTTCATTCGGAATATTAGTGTTACCGTAGATTATTAGGAGTATGTCGGCTATGACCTTGCCCTTGGAAATCACACGGCTATTGGCCAGCTTAAAGCTTTTAAAAGCTAAAGTGGAAAACTAGGATAGTGAAAATGATGCTTGAGGGTGGGACAAGCTTGTAATAATATCGTCTAAATTATCAAGTTTAGGTGTTAAGCGCTCGTCGGTGTGTCTAAACCCCGTAGAGTAGATACTGTAGTCGATCAAGTGCTGCTCGAAATCCTTATCATAGGCAGACGATTGCTTGGATTTTAAGGAAATAGTTGTCGCCTTTGTGGACTGAGTCCGTCGGCTTAATATTACGGAGGAACAATTAGAGTTCATACGTGCGGTGTGTTTCGGCACAGGATACTAGCCAGACGTTAGTAGACGCTTTGTGGATTGATTGATTTGGACCTATCCCTCGAAGATGGCGAAGGTCTGGGCCACCACGTCTTGCAAATTGAGTGAGAGTTGTCGCTGTGAAAACGGTTGGAGCCGGAGAAGTTGTAACAGGAGGCCGTGCGCCGTTTCGACGGTCTATTTCGCGTAGGGCACGAGGCGTAAGCCAAACCTTTGACAGGTTGTCCCAGAATTGAGGGGGAAAGTTTGAGGCTATTCGCACCGCAGAGGTCGACTTGATCCTCTTCGCGGGAGGACTGTCTCGTGTGGTATCGTATGGGTTCGGCCGTTTGCGGTTCTGCACGTTGGACACAGACTGCGGCTTAGAAACGGAGGACGGGGAAGACATTTGGGGATGATGAGTTGGCGTGAACAGCGCCAGCTTCTGCAGAAACGGCCGGCGCGTGGAAGGACGAAATGATAGGGCGAGGAAAAACGCGGTTTGCCTGGTGAGGGTGACGAATGGCTGTAACCAACCTGCATCAGGTGGATATTAACGTGCCGACCCACAACATCGTCATGACCCACTTTTCGGCATCCCCACCTTCTACAACCTTGATCATCAAATCAAGGCACGATCAGTAGGGTCATCTCGAATCTATACTTTTGATGAGACTGGTATCGCAGAAGGAGCTTCCAGAGCCGGCAAGGTCATTGGAAGCAGCCCAATTAGTCATTCAACAAAGACTACAGGGTCTTCTCGCGAATGGGCTTCAATTCTTGAGAGTGTGAGTGCTACAGGTCATCGCATCAAACCTCTTGTTATCTTGAAAGGCTCAAAGCTTCAAGGACAACGGTTTCCTGACCATTTTCCACATTGGGCTTTTACCTGCAGTAATACCGGCTGGACGAATACATAGTCATCAACTAACACACAACAGAAACTGCGGCAACAAACATCACCGGATATGGCTCAAGCAAAGAGTCAGGTAATAGTCCGTAGCCGTTACGGCAAACCGACGCACCCGGAAGCTCTACCTGATGGGCAGACCGATGATATACCCAAAATTCGTTTTCGCCACCCCGCGTATGCGGACAGTGAAAACATCCTCATTTCGCTGGCGGCGCTGGATGGGGGCGGTGTTCATTACGCAACGGCACATCTAGCCTGCGCCGTTCTGGCAGATTTCCGATATGACGGTTACTTCTCTCTGTCAGCTACTGGCACTGCGATCGAATCGGGTCCGGATGAAATATTGACTGAGCAAAACTACTACTTCCACGTACCACAATCAGCAAGATATGACGTTGTCGCTAATTTTGCCAGTTGCATCTTCCCCCATGGAAGAATGCCACCAACGTGGCTATCAGACGACCTCAAAATTCACAAGGCTACCGGCTTGTCTCGAGAAACAACCTTTGATAGCATGGTCTTAGCCCGAGATGTTTCTTGTCGAGTGACCAATAGTACTCTAGGTACAGAGGGAGCCCATCTCCTTCCCAAGTCAGAGGAATTATGGTACACAAGAAATTCCATGTTTCAGTACTCAGCATGGGAAGAGAGGGGAACAACAGACGACCCAAGAAACGCGATTCTTTTACGATCTGACGCTCATACAATCTTTGATGCAAAACGATTCATCATCGTGCCAAAGAAGGGCAAGTGGGTAACTCACGTCTTGTATGGAGCTGCACAGGACGAACTCGCTCAAAGCTTTCATAATGTTCATATACAACCCCTTACCGATATTGCGGTAGAGTATATATTTGCGCGGTTTATGTACACAATCCACGCCCTAAGCACGTTCACGCACTCCGGCGGCAAACGTGCCCTCCTTGTCCTTAGATCAGGCGAAACGAGTCGGCATAGTGTCGAGGTAACAGGCTTGCAGTATAAGACACAACTCGCCCCAGGCTCGAGGGTTGGCAGCAGGACTCCAAGTCCCAGCAAGCGCCGGCGCGACGATACACCCACTGCCGATGCAGACACTTTGAACTGTGCCGGGATAGCCGCCAGCGATGATGAGTGCCGGGGTCGTCCGCGAAGGAGACTAGCTTACGATACTGATACCATCACTCCACCCTCATGATGCCACTGGTGTACGGAGTAGATTGATTTGATTTGTACAGCCCATCTTCCACAATGTAGATACGGCATAAAGGACTGGAGACAGATGTGATTTGAACTCACAAGCGATCAATGATGATAGACATACTGTTTCTTTCTGGTTCTTGATGAACCAAACCGTACACAGATTTTTTCATTGACATCCTAGTTTCCAAGCGCGGTTAGTTGACCGAAAGGGACGGTCAAGGCGGCAAGTTACAATTTACCTTGACCTCGTCAATGTTTCACGTCCATCGCTGCCCAGTAACTAGCATGTAGGGTTCTTGTAGTTGCGTGCCGGGTGACCACGTAAGCCCGGTGTCGTTTGAGATTTGACCAGATTCAACGGGGCGCAGATACATTTCAAGGTCCAATGGACGTCATCTCAGCTGCAATATTGGACAGTGTTTCGGCCAGAGTGGAACATGTGCAGTCGTTTTACGGAACCAAATCATGAATTCGGGACAGAGTACCACCTCGATCCTCCGTTCACCGCGGATCAACAGCTAGATCGGGCCACATGCAGTCGTTAGCAGAAGCTCGGGAACGGCTATAAATACTCCTCCAATGCTCTCATGTGCGCGTGCTCGAGACCAGAACTACACTCATCGACTTCAACAACTCTGACCATCGCACACTTTGAGCCCATCAACATGAAGACCATCTCGACCCTGTTGACCGTGCTTCTCAGCCTGGCCTTTGCCGGCACCACAACAGCCGCGGACAGTGTTCGTACCTGTAGTTACCCTCTTCAAAGCCTTCCGGGTCGAAAATGCTAAGGAAACTACCTAGTGCGCGACTGCATGCGACTGTATCGAACAGTACTGCTGCAACAGCGGGCCTTCCTCGCAGTGCTCACATTTTGAAATCCCGGTATGCCGGGATCTACCGAGACGAGACTCCGACTTGTGAGGCTAACGTGTGAACAGGGCCAAGACTGCGAATCATGCTCCTAAGCTCGACATGGCCGTGGCTGCTCCAGGTGCTGAAGGGTTGAGGTCAACGACAAAGATGACGGTTGATACTTGACGCGCCAACGTGCCAAGTTGTCACCGGAGTTGGGACTTGAGGCTCATCAGTGATCATCATATCCCCTGATGGCAGGCTTTCTGCGTACTGCTGTCCGGAGTGCAACAACTCATAACTTCACGGCATTCATTGGTGCTCACTTTGAAGTCGACTATAATCTCAATTTGAGCAGTCCGTCCGAGCAGACAAGCCGCCAACTCCTCCCCGGTGCATCGACAGATAACTAGTCATTGCCCGAATGAATCATTATAGAATGAGAGTATGAAGTAGAAAAAAAATAGCCACTAGTTCGAGCCCGTCGAATGTGCAATGAGAGGTATTTCATTTCAGAAGCACTCCCGAGTTTCCCCTTTTCGAACCTCGGCGACATTTCTCGCCTGCGCCTCGTCCTGTATCTGCAACTCGACTCTGTAAAACGCCTTTCCCATCGTATCGACGCCTTCCCAATTCCATTGATGCGCCCAAGAGTATTGATTTCCCAAACCGTCGTACACAGCACGTCACGACCCCGTCCTCCCCTAGCAAACCAGCACGCCCCCTTTTTTTTTGGTCCAGGTAAACGCCCCTACTTGGGATGGACGGTCATTCTGCGCAGCGAAATCCAGCAGATGGCGATTTGAATCAGTCTAGGAGGGGCGAGTCAGTCAGAGCCAGAGCCGGAGGCATAAGAAATCATGACGAAGAGACGGGGAAAACACAACTCACGCCGCAACACAGCCGAGAGCCAAGCCCGTCGCCGTGAGAGCAACGACGGTATGCTCAGCCCTGGTCTCGGAATCGGGGTCCGACTCATAGCTAAAGGTAGAGCTGCCGTCGGCCCACCAGCTCCTGAAGAGTCCCAGGCAAATGACGGCGATGACCCATCCGATGGCGATCATGACGCCAATGGCCATGCGGAAATGCGACCGGAAGTTGAGATACTCGTACTTGCTCAGCGAGAAGCCAAACTGCACCAGGGACCAGAGAATAGTCACCGCCGCCTAGAAAGAACCCCCCAAACGTCAGCGTCAGTCCTCCGCGTACAATAACAACAACAACAACAACGACAACGACGAGCAGAGCCGAATGGACTTACCGGGGGCCCGAGGATGCCGATGAGTATAACGCCCGACCTGGACGTGGCCACGCCTCCGACGGCCAGGATGGCGATGCAGATCAGGACCGATACGATGCGCAAGGTCAAGTCCATGTTCCGGAACCCGCAGAGGGGAGACGTCGGCTCAACGAATGCCTTTGGTTTGGCCATGGTGGTGGGACGGACGAGTCGAGGCGACGAGATGTGCTTGCTTGCTTGCTTGCTGGCGGATTTTATTTTATTTTCTTTTCTTTTCTTTTATTTTTATGTTCTTTTTCGACTGGCTGGCTGGCTACAGATTCCCAGTAAGAAGGCGAGCGAATTCAAGGTGTTTTCTTCTGTTGGGGCAGAAACCGCGCGCGCCAAGGGGGGGCGTTTTGCCTTTTTGTATAACTTAACAAGTTAGGCTATTTGTACTCCGTAGATCAGATGTAAAGACCCAGCCTCGGTTGAGCTTGAGCTTGAGCTCGAGATCCATTTCCATGCCATGGCGCCAGCCCAAGTTTCTTCCCCCCCCCCCCCCCCCGTTGTGAAGGCCCGGGGACGAGCGAGACAACTTTCCTCTGCGGGAACTTCCAAAACCTTGGGGCCGCCGCTTTGGTCCGTTGGTGTAATCCAAAGATGGAGCCTCGGTCGAATAAACTTGTGAGGTGTTTCTCCATGTGTCGACGCCACCTCGTCTGATTCTCCGGTTCTTCTTGTGGGCAAGCAAGCCAGTCCATGTTCGGCAGACACGACTCAGCGGCAAAAAGCCTTGCGAGGTTGTCACGGCGGAATGTCATGGGCCGCCCGGCGTGCGGTCAGACCTTTTCTGCCTTGGTCCGTAAGTTAGTTAGTCGAGGGAGGTTACGGCGTTCCGTCGTTAGGCATTTGGCCTTGGTGAACGGACTCCGAGCCGACTTCTCGGATCATCATCGTGCTAGCCTAGTTCAGCCGTTTGAAGCTGGCACTCAGTCTTCTAGTAACTAGTAACTAAGTGAACTAGTAACTAACTTGGCACCTAGGTAACTGCCTAGTAGATAGCATCGAGCCATCTTCGTTCGTTGTTGTGCCAAGGCGGCCAGCTGCGGGGAAGATGGCCAAACTACGACGTCACCATTTTTTATAACTTTTCCTCTGACGCGACAAACTAACTAACTACACGTTAATGTGATGGAACGGCTCGTCTCCGGCGCGAACACAGCTGTCTCGGGGGGGGGTTGGAGAACACTGATGGGATGGGTCACAAATACAGACGAGACAAGGGGACTGACTTGTTCTCGTCATTCTTCTTCTGTGTGCGGTTATATACAAAACGCCCTTCTACCGTACTCCTCAGCCCCGGCATGCATGTCACCAGGCAATCTTTGCCACGGGGCCTTTGGGAAACAGTCTAACCAGCAGTTTTCTCATCTCATCCATGCAAAGGATTCCCACCGCCAAGGGGAGAGGGATAAGCCAAAACCGAATGGGAACGCTCGCTGTGCCGAACAGGGACTGGATGCCCGGCACCTCGGTGACGAAGATGGCAATGGCGAGGGAAATGACCATGCTAAGAATCAGCCAAGGATTGCGCCTCTTCTCCGTGATCGGGTCGGCCTGCACGATGCTGAGGCGTCGGTTACGAACGGCCAGAATGTTCCCCCATTGCAGAATGACCAAGGTGACAAAGTAGACGCTCTGGCCGGCGGCGTTGAAATGCGACAGCTCGTCCTGCGTGTAGCCGTAGAAGCCGTCGGTGTACTTCTCAAAGGCGAAGAAGAGGCTGCTGATGGGAATGCCGGCCTCTCTCCAGTAGTAGAGGAAGAACATGGCGTGGGCGGTGACGGTCTCCATGAAGCCGGTGAACAGATACGCCTGGACGTAGATCTTGAGCGTGATGAGATGGTCTCTCCTGTGGTTCCGCGGCGGCAGCGACAACAGGTCAAACTCCTCCCTCTCCATGATGAGCGACAGGGAGAGGAACAGGTCGGTGAAGACGCAGATGATGATCATGAGGAACGAGCTCAGGGGGAGAGGCACGCCGAAGAAGACGTTGACCAAGACGGGCCAGATCTCGGACCAGGAGCCTGCCGGCAGCAGGTAGGCAATGACCTTTTGCAGGTTCTGGAACACCAGTCTGCCCCAGCGAATGGCTTCGATGATGGAGTCGAATCTGTCCAGGAGGACCAGGTCGGCGGCCTCGATGGCGACATCACTTCCGGTGACGATGGCGACGCCAACATCGGCAGCTCTCAAGGCGGGAGCGTCGTTGACACCGTCTCCCGTGACGGCGACGACATTGTCGCGCTTGCGGAACTCCTCGACGATGCGCAGCTTCTGCTCCGGCGTCGTCCTGGCAAAGACGATCTCGCCGTACTCGCACACAACATCCCAGTCTTCCTGTACGAGGCTGCCCAGATTCTGCCCTTCCAGCAACAGACTATGCCGCTCACCTGTCGTCCGAGCAGCGGCGAGCTGGGCCGCAGAGACCGACTTCCCGCCCTTGATGCTGTCGATGGTGTCGGGATCATGCTCGCTGCTGAAGATGCCCGTGTTGCGAGCAATGGCGGCGGCAGTGAGACCGTAGTCGCCGGTGACCATGAAGAACCGAGCACCGGCACGGCGGCATTCAGCAACTGTATGTGCGGTTTCCGGTCGAGCAGGGTCGATGATGCCGAGAATGCCAACAATCGTGAGGTCCTCGGTGGCCGCGAGGGCAACTTCGTCACTGAAGGCATTGCTACCGACGGCATTCCTTGCAGTCAGAGTCTTCTCGCAAAGAACAATGACACGCTCTGCGTTCCGAGACAGTTTGTCCTGGTAAGTTCTGAAGGCGGCTCGCGCTGAATCGTCCATCGGCTGGACAGAGTTTGTCTTTCCGGACCAGTATCTCGTGCAAGTCGGCAAGAGAACATCCGGCGCGCCCTTGACGAACACTTGATACTCGTTCGGCGATGGACTGCTGTCGCCCTCGGCTCGATGCAACGTGAGCATCCACTTGTTCTTGGAGTTGAAGGCGATTTGGAACAGACGAGGCATCGTTGCGGTGCCAAAGTCGTCGCCCTTGGCTGTGGCCGCAAACCGCAGAACAGCAGCATCCGTAGCGTTTCCCTGGACCTCGCGCTCAGAAACGGGCAAGCTCATGGACGTCGGGTCAAACGTGGCATCGTTGCAGTAAGACGCCGCGGCAAGTAGTCGGGCAGAGCTTGCTGCTGCGCTTTCGGTGTTGACGACGGTTCCGTGGAACTCGTCGAGACGGATGGGCTCGTCGACAAACGCCGCAGAGTTGACACGCATCTGGTTTTGAGTAAGGGTGCCCGTCTTATCTGAGCAGATGACGTTGACACAGCCGAGGGTTTCCACCGTGGAAAGACCCTTGGGCAATATGTCGACGGCCTTCATCCTTCTGGCCACCATCATCAGGGTCAGGGCTACTGCCACGGGCATGCCTTCAGGAATGAAAGCCACGACGCAGCTCATGACGTTGTTCAGCATGGCCACGACATTCATAAAGCCAACGTGCTCGCGACGCAGCCAGCCGACCCAGGTGAAGAGGATCAGGAGGGCCAGACAGACGGTCAGCACAACAATGATGTAGACGAAGCGCCAGATTTCCTTCTGGATCAGAGTAGCACGCTCTTCAGTAGCAGCAGTGGCCTTGGCGATACGGCCCATGACGGATCGAGGGCCGGTCAGCACGACGACGCCTACGCCACTGCCGTTGACAACCAGTGTGCCCATGAGGGCGATGTTGCGGCTTTCCAGGAAGTTCTGGTCAGTCATGTCCACGGCGCCCTCTACTTCATCCGCCTCGCCAGTGAGGACCGCACGGTCGAACCGAATGTCTCCGGAGTGGCTGACAAGACGCATATCGGCAGGGACCTTGTTTCCGATCTTCAAGTGGACAATGTCGCCGCTGACGAGCTGGGCGGCCGACATCTTTTTCAGTTGCCCGTCTCTCCGGACCAGCGCCTCCGCCGGCAGCAGGTCTGTGATGGACTTCATTGTTCTCGACGTCGACCAGTCCTGGAAGGCGGAGAAGCCAGCTTGGAGGAGAATGACCATGATGACCAAGATGGCGAGGGCGAGATTCGTAGGAGAAGGGGGGTTGCTCAGGGGCTTCCAGCAGATGAAGAAGACGACGACACCGACCCAGAGAACAGAACAGAAGCCCCCAAAGACGTACATCAACATCTTCTTGAGGTAGTTGGTCTTTGGCTTTGGCAGGGTATTGCCTCCGTCCCGCTGGAGCCTGTTGGCAGCAGAGCTCTCGGATAGACCAGACGACTGGGAAACATTGAGTTGCTGGCACAGCTGGTCGGCTTGAAGCTGGTGGAAGGTCAGGTTGGAAAAGTAGTCCTCTTCCCTCTTGCCTGGCTTGACATCAACCGAGGTCTCTGTCTCAACCTTGCGAGACTCGGCAGCCTGGATAGAGAGAGTCCGATAGGCAATGGGGAGCTCGGAATAGGGGGCGGTGGCGATGCCATCGCGGCTCATGGACCTTCGGCGCGAAAGGGAGCGAGAGTCTCTGCGGCGACCCTGATCTGCAGGCCTTCCCCGGGGATGAGCTGCATCGTCAAATGCAATCCGGAGGTCACGGTCGCCTTCCTTTTCCACCGCTTCCCCAGTAGGGCTGGTAGTATCTTCGGGCATCGCAAGATGGGCTGTGTTCCTGCGAGGTCTAAACAAGCTCCGACAACCTTGTGTTTCAAGCCTCGGTGAGCAAGAGCAACAAAGGAGCCGAGTTCCAGTGACAGGATGAGTGATGTATGAAAATAAAATGTACAAAAGTACGAAGTGCTGCAGGAACCTCTTTCCGCAATAAGACTCAACTTGCCACGTTTTACGTGATGCGGGAGGAAGAGACAAACTGAACATGAACACAACTGCATGTAACGATGTGACACGGCAGATTCCTTAAATACGAAAAAAACGATCCTATCACAAGATACACGACTCTGGAGAAGTGAACCCGGTGCTGGCTTTATGGACAAACCGGCCAGCCATGTCTTCCGTCACTAGGGGTGGCCAGCAGGAGGTGATTGATGTTGCTCACAGTCAGGCCGCAAAAGACGGGACAGGCTGAGGAAGAAAAAACATGGCCAGCTGAAGATATATGCCTCACACCAGGTATGATTAAGATCCGGCTTCGGGCCTGCCAAAAGGTGCCGTTTGTAAGTCGTCTGCCCATGCCGTGCGAGGCCCGTAGCCGGACGGCAGCAAAGCTACATCGGACTGAATGAACAACAAATAGCGCATTCATGCGTCCACGGAAGGCTCTGACGATGTGAGGCCACGAGCTTCTCAGCCACAAACAGGCTAGCTTATCACAGCATCACGGCCGGTCAACCTGCCCGTGTTATGACTTGTAAGCCGGAGAAGAGCGCGTTCTGCGCCGCCGCGTCAACGGACGGCTGTTGACCCGGTCAGCTTTCCTCTTCTCGGCCAGCTCTTGTCGTCTCGAGACGAGATACGGAGTACATGGCCGGGAAATAGGTGCTGTGGAGATGGCCAGCGTGGACCTGTTGGAGCATGGGTTCTTGTTTTTTTTTTTTCACTTTCTAGCCCTTCCGTCTCTGCTGATGGTGATATATTATTAGTGCAAGTTACCGGGGCTGAGGTGGAGGCCGGATTCAAGTCTAGACCGGCCTGGTCTGCTCGAGGGAAATCTCTGAGTTGCCTCATGTTATGACAATCCCCCGACTCGGAGGCTTCGTCGCTTGCAGCTATCACCTCAGCCGCGGAGCAGACTGCGGCCAACGACAGATACGGGCTGGGCTGAAATAGGTGTCGACTCTTGAGTATCATCGCGGCGTTGACGTGCAACTCCGTTGGAGCTCGGAGTCCTCTAAAGAACTCATCCGCGATGACGATGCAGAAATCTCAAGACCATCTCATCCATAAGAAGGACGATTCTCTCTCATGCTTGTTTCCCTCTCAAGGCGAGGCGACTCTACACGTAATAACGACGTCTCGCCTTATCGTCAATGTTGGAGTGTGCCTGCATGGCGGTTGACGCGTACAGCCCATGATGTGGTTTCATGGATGTGCCGCAGCAACACCATTCTGGCGATGCTCTGCGTCATGCGGTGTGACATGATGGCATTTTTAGCTACAGCCTGCGTCTGCAATCAGAAATGTCTCTGTGCCGCGTCTCTGGCGGTTACCGGCTGGGCTATCAGAACTCAGAAGCATGCCGTGTGAAGGGGGGGTTGGAGGTGGCAATGAGGATTCCAGCTCGGATAGAAGCCGTTGCCAGCCTATCCATCCATTCCCCTTCATTGGCAATAATCCCAACATCGTCAATGGGTCATGCTACGAGCCACTGGCGCATGCACACCACCCTCCGCCGAATAACCCTTGCGGGCTCTCCATCTAGCCACGCTTCCCCGGGCTTGGAATGGTGTCCTGCCATGCGCTCCTATCCGTACAGCCCCCTGGTTCTTGCCTAGGCCCGCAGAGATCCGCGACACATCTGATCAATGACTGCCAATGATTGCTCTTAGACGACTGGAGGCACCCTTTTCTTGGGGGCCGAAGGCGGTCCCACTGAGCCAAACCTCGCAAGGTAGGGCTGGGATCGGTTCAAGCATCATGTGGTAACCACGGAGTTACAACCATCCTTGCATATAGCACGTGTCAAAGACTGTGGATGGGGAGGAAGAACGAGAGCCATTTCAGCAACGGAGGCCGCGCACTGTCGTCCCGTGTGGTTGGAGCAGTGACGAGTTTGTCTTTCTTATCTTTCTCTACTCCGTACTCCGTATAAGAGGAGGGGAAAAAAAGCCCAATCTCGGTTAGTATTGTCCTTTTGTTTGATTGGGCCATGTGCTGATTCATTCATCCCGCCATTTCCCTCATTCCCGTTCTCGATTCCAGACTGGGCCGGGAGAGCCGATTTCTCACCGCCACAAAGTCGTCCGCCACCATGCTAGCGGCGAATCATGACGGTTGCGAAGTGATAGCACGTTGGGCCTTGCTGGGCTTCCTTTGGAGTACAGACCCTTGAGTGGAAGGAGAGTCTTCATGACCACATGCTGCCATGTGGTCCCGGATAGAGAGTTGTCCAGATACACCCCGATGCACAGGCAGTTTATTAGCACTAACCGTCCAAACAGGTCGGAGTCGATCATCTGTTGTGAGCGTGAGGAACTAGTTTTGCCGTTGTAACCAGCCCTCACGGTTTTAACTCTGCGGCGCTAAGTAGATGTGGAGCTTTGTCGCAGCCGAAGCCCACGCGATATACACTTGAAGGGGTAGATAGAGACGATGCCGTAGTGAATGCTCCGATGTCTCGCCTGCGCAGCTCAAGTTGCAGAGAATGAGATGGCAAGTAATACGCGGTCAGGAGGATCTTGCTAACAGATTCGTTTCCAGCTGGAATGACCCCCACCATTTCTGCCGTGTAAATTCCATACCCCCAGTTCCTGGTTCTAGGAACTTGGGTAGCAATATCTTGCCACGCTTTTCTTGTTTTATTTCCTATCCAAGCAGATGTGCCTTCAAACTCCCAGTCAATTATACCGACCACTTGGTCACCGCACTAATATATTAAATCGATTCAGATCACCATGGGTGAACACTGGCGGACCCCAATCTCTATCCTGGTTGTGAGGCCATCTTTCTGATCTCCCGCCAGTCTTCGTCATCTTGGCGGTCAGCAGTGAAGCTCCTGAGTTGACATAAACGGTCCAAACCTCGACTTCGACCAGGGAATGCTAGAATTGCACAATGTCCCACATGTACAACTCTGACATGCGTTACTGGGAGGTTCAAGAGCGCGAGGCTCTTTCATCATCCACCGAAGCTCGCCGCGAATTCGGTCCATGACGTTGTAGGTTTGCCCGCCGTGGACGAACGAACAATGCACACGAGGTTCCGGAATTGAGGTGCGGTTTGCCACCAACATCATGGTAGTCCCCTCGGCAAGATGGACGGTTTCTCCGGCCTTGACGATACTTAGAAGGCGGTAGACAAGGTCCATCCAGCCGGTATAGTCGACCGCAAATCTTCAGGGCGAGCAGCGTCAAAACGCGTCGTACTCGCGTGTTCTTTGACACCGACCGACAGTCTCAGAAGGATTGTGCCTCGCCGGCACAAAAATGGAGGGCGGCCCATTCTGGATGGACATGGCGCCATGGATAGCGCAAAAGCTAGGCTGAAACCCAAGCACGAACCGTCGATTAGCAATGAGCAATGTTGAGGATGCGAAAGTGGCTGGCCGCCTCGATCGCGTTTGCTGGCCGCGATTTGTTGGGTGGATAAGTGGACCTTTTGGTAAGTACTCCGTATTAGTAGCAGGCCGAAGCCAAGCATGTGATAATTTCATGAAATTATGAACAGATGTGAAAATCTATGCACAACGCGGATTTCGGAGTACAAATTTTATTGGTGTTTACCTCATTCAAGCCTAGCGCCTTTCTTATGCCCACACCCGTATTGGTCATAATTACACCCGCCGAAAAAATAAACCCCATTTCCCAAAATCACAATCTCTAGTCGAGATCTATCTGCTCTTCCACGCTTTCCTCCGACACCATCTCGCCATCCATCATGCCATGAAAGTAACACTCGCCGACAAGCCGCCATCTCCCATCATGAGTGGTCTGCCGACGCCGCAGAAGGAACGGCACCTGCGTCCCGGGAATGATGAATACTGCATCCCCGACCTCGGCGTACGGCGGTATCATGCCCACGTATCCTCGTTCTGTGACGGCAAACATGCGTTCTCGCGTGTGCGGTCCGGCCACGTTGGCGAATCTACCAGCATCCACGGCGTAGTATGTCAGCGCACCGCCGAGCCGCTCTCGCTCCTCCGTGCTTAGGCTCGGGTTCAGCAGATCCATGTCCTGTCCGCACTCCAGCAGCGTCTCGATGAATCCTTCCACAGCCTGGTAGTACTTGGAGAACATGACATCTGCAGGTCGGGTGCCGGCTGGTGTCTTGTCACCCAGAAGTGTCCTCCAAAGTGCTTCGGTGAGAGATATTCCGGTAACATAGGGCTCCCTCAGAGAGCCCTTCAGAGCTACGTTCCGACACTCGTCGATGTTCTTGAAGCTTCCTGGGAGTAGCTTGGCTTTGGCAACCCCGTTCTCGGACACGCCGAAGAATTGAGGGCCCAGCTCCTTGATACAGTCTACTCGAATACCTGCAGTCGTCAGGGTGAGCCCGTCTTCGCTCAGTTGCATTTTTAACTCTACGTCACCCATTCCAGATGCACAGTACGGCTGCGTGCTGGGATCGCGCCAGAACATTCCCGCCAATCTCTTGCTGCTCCAGTCGGGAACCCAAGACAGCTGCAGATGGCGGTTGCGATGGAAGCCAATGCCTGCGAGATGAAGTACACGCGAAGGATGCTCTTGCGACAATAAGTACTCGGCCGTCTTTAGAAACGGGCGCTCCAGCGTGAAGTCGTAGTCCGGCATCACGTCTCCCGACTCTGCAGCCGAGCTGATTCCTTGGACAGCGAATATATTGTCCCTCGGGTCCGTGGCCGTGGAGTTGATGCTGGAAATCAAGACGTCAAAAAGCCCCATGGTGTGATTCGCCTGGATGGTTTCACGGACACGGCCCAGAGACGCTATCTGTACGCCTGCATCCATGGGAGGCGGATCGAAGCTGCGCCAGTAGATCTTCGATATGTGCCAAACATGATTCGGGTCGCCGGTGAATATGGTTGTCATCAACGATGAAAAGTAGTCCCACGTAATGAGCTCCCCTCCATACAATATAATTACTTTCTTCGACACGGCAATCTCCTGTATCACCCAGCACCTAGCCCAATAGTCCTGGTTGATCAGTTTCGTCAATGCAGTCCACCCTGGACTCTCGATGTTGAGTTCCATGAGCGACAGCGACTGTCGTTTGGCGGTCTCGCCAGAGTCCATGCGTCGACGAAGATGAGAGAGAAACCATATCGCGTCGTTGGCATCGGGCTCGTGCCCAAGCCAGATGACAGTGTGGTATGAAGAGCCATATATCCTCCTCATCAACTGAACTTGAGCGCTCTTCTCCCCGTTGTCATCTTGGTTGATACAAACCGAGTCTATCCATATGTGTCTCAGCATGAGGAACGATGCCCTGTCGTGCACTATCTGGTAAACCCTCTCGGAGACGTCGAGCCTTCTGCCCCCGAGAATAAGCCCTCTCCGACCTCGCTGATTCCCCCATGTGTAAGAGATTGTTTCAAAGTTGGTCGCCTCATCCAAGGGTACATGTACTAGCTCACAGTGAACAGGACTCCACGGAGTCAGTTTGGAGAGTTTTAGTAAACGGATTTCTCCAGGAGCAAGAGCAGCATATACGTAGGGCCTCAGTGACTGCACATGGACCGCCGTTTTCCCATCCCTGTACGCAACCACAGACGCACAGAGTCGAAAGATGAGTTGGAGACAAGTTCGCACCACGGTAGCAACAAGTCTCCCGGCCTTCCGAAGGCCAGTCACAATCTTCGGCCAAGCAAAGTTCCAGGTCCTGGCCACTTCAGCGTTAAACGTCTGTATGGGATTGTCGATCATGATGAGCCACATGATCCACGGGACGCTGACGAGGGCTAATCCTCGCCATAAGACTGAAAAGACCCAGCCACCGAAACTCCAAACGGCTCCGATATTTCGAAACACAACAGATAGAAAGAGGTAGAACGACAGCTCAGATCCTTCGATGAAGAGCTTGGCAGTAAGATCATCGTCGGCGTCATCGCGGCTCACAAATCGTCGAAGCGTAAGGGCAGTCGTCCGCCATGATGTCTGGCCAAAGAGAAAGAAGTACAAATGAACGAGAAGCGAGGCCAGGCTTGCGGGAACGCCATACCCGCTCAATTCTATCCTCGATAGCCCCCAAGCACAAACATTAGAAAGTATCGTGTCTCTCAACGCAACGGATCCCGCTTTGACGCCAAGCGCACCAACGACAATCATGGCTCGCGCGCCGATAGGAAGCGCCATGACTGCGGCGGCCAACTGGTTCGGCCTGGAATTCGGTGAAGTCGACATGGAGACTCTGCAGGCAGTATGCCGAAGTGACAAGTTATGTGTGTAGGGGGATACGAAATACCGCTCCAGACGATATTCACGGCATTCTATGGCCGCATATTAAAGTCAACGGACTTGGGCTTTCCGATTCGGATGTTAGGGTTAGAAAGGTATCACAAACACGCCCAACTTGCGGGGCTGAGCTGACTTACATGTACGGCAGTCTGACCAAGCACATACATGCCTGCAAGTCAGCCTCGCGCGTTCGATATTGGAAGACAGGATGCCGAGTTTTCCGGTGCGCTTGGGATGGGGAGGCTTAATTAGCAACCGCAAGAGCCATAGCGACGGGCAAATAAGAAAGAAAACGACTCGCGGCCCCGTCGTCCTTGTTATAGTCATCTTCTGGGATGTACGAACCAGCTTTTCTTACACGTGAAACTCGGTGTATGAGCCATACTTGCACGACACGTCCTGGAAGTGAGTATCGCGGCAACGCACCGGAAGCCATCGAGGGGCAGATGGTCTGTGACCTTACATCAATCAGTACCGCTGAGCTTTACTGCGAAAAGAGGCAGAGGCAGAGGCAGAGACAGAGACAGAGGCGGGACATGATCTTGAAAAGACGAACTTCCAGCAGATCCAGATGCGGACGCTACAACAATACACTGATATATTTCGAGTTCAATAAGCAGAAGAACATTTCATGAGTTATGCAGGAAAACGCAACGTATAGAACTGATACCAATGCGCAACAACCAAGCCTTTAATTGTTCATGACTACCATGACTGGGCAGCAGGCTCGTAAGCTTCTAAAGCTTCCAAGCCCGACTGGCCCGATGGACTAGCGACTCTATGTGTTCTTTACGAGTCGAGCCAAGAGTTTGAAACACGCGGCTGCTGAGTTTGTTTGTTTCCAAAAGCAAGCTCGTACACGCTTTCGACTTCGTCTAGGCCCAGATCGCAAACGGCAGATCAAAATTGAAGGCATATAAATGAGACTTTCCACCTGAATAGCCGCAAGTTGGTAATGCTCGAGCGGTTCAAGAAGACACAAGGTATGAACACCACGGTATCGGAATCAGACGGAAATTCACCCTTGATGAGCAATTACCGGGCGGTTCTGGGTTCTCTTCCCTCGTTGAACTCTGTGCCTGTGCCCTAGCCGGGGATCTTAGGACATTGCTAGCCAAACGAGGAGTATTCCAGTCAAGAAGCGTTTCTGGCTTTGGAAGAGGAACCGTACATGATCAGTCACGGATATATTGAACAGGTCAAAATACGGATATATACAGCTAAACAATTAGTTATGGGTGTCGATAATTGAGGGCACTAGTGAAAGTGTGGCGGTCCTCTTTTGCCATTCAAGTTGGATCCGTGACGGAATTAAAGATAAAAATTGCAGTTTGACATATTGCCCTTTCTTTCATCTTCAATGTTCCTGATTCACACCAGACAATAACTCTTAACTTCACTTAGATAGGATGTGTGGGGCAGGGTTAGGGTCGTATGCGATAAGATAGCGCACAGTCACATTCCCAGCCCCTCACATCCCACTTTCAAATCGGTCAATCTCTGACACACCCGGATGCCTTATCGGCGACTCAAGAGTCAACGCAATCCTCCGCTTCACACGACACAGGAACGAACCGTCATGGCGACCATCCATATCGACGAAGACGTCGGCAAGGACGAGCCCACGCAGCAGGGTACCGAGGAGTCTCCCTTCAAGACGCTTCAATTTGCATATCTTCAACACCCGGCTCAGGCCCAATACCTGACGCGGAAATCTGCCAACGCCGAGGATGAGGCCGCCCGGGAATGGAAGCCCGCGGCCAAGTCGGCCATGAAGAAGGTTGTCAACTACTTCGAGCAGCAGAAGAAGAAGGCCGTCCGCGAGCAGGAACTCGCCATCCACCGGAAGAAGGAGGAGGAGGAGCGCAACAAGGTGCTCGAGGAGGCCAAGAAGATTGTCCTCGAGGAAGATGCCGACCTCCCCGAGCCCGTCACAATCAAACTCGACGACGCCGGCCAACATATCAAGCTTCGCCAGGCTGACGACGCCGAGAGCAGAGGAACCCGTGTCCGCGTGCTCGGCCGCGTCCATCGCGAGAGGAAGCAAAAGGACGTTTTGTTTGTCACCCTGCGCGACGGCTACGGCTTCATGCAGGTCGTCATCTCTGGCAAGCTGGCCAAGACGTACGAGGCTCTCACGCTGACGCGCGAGACGTCCATGGAGATCTTTGGTGAGATGCGCCAGGTTCCGGCCGGTGCCCGCGCGCCGCTCAACCGCGAGCTGCACGCCGACTTTTACAAGATACCCAAGCACTGGAGGGCCGCCGGCGGTGACGATGCCATTACCAACCGAGTCACGGCCTCGACGGAGCATGCCACCCTGCTCGACCTCCGCCACCTCACCCTTCGCGGCGAGAACGCGTCGTCGGTTCTCCTGGTGCGTGATGCCATGGAGTACGCCTTCAACCAGGCCTACCACGAGGCCAGGATCCGCAAGGTCAGTCCTCCCGCCCTGGTACAGACCCAGGTCGAAGGCGGCTCTACGCTGTTCAAGTTTGACTACTATGGCGCCGACGCCTTCCTCACCCAGTCCTCTCAGCTGTATCTGGAGACGTGTCTGCCCTCCATGGGCAGCGTCTACTGTATCGAGAAGTCCTTCCGCGCCGAAAAGTCCCTGACCCGGAGACACCTGTCCGAGTTCACCCACATCGAGGCCGAGCTCGACTTCATCGGCTTTGACGACCTCCTGTCCCACCTGGAGTTCCTCCTCTGCCGCGTGCTGGAGCTCGTTCTGGCCGACCCCATGATTGCAGGGTACATCAAGACGCTCAACCCGGACTTCAAGGTCCCCGAGCGGCCCTTTATGCGCATGAAGTACTCGGATGCCATCCAGTGGCTCATCGAGCACGACATCCCCAACGAGGAGGGCAACCCCCACAACTTTGGTGACGACATTGCCGAGGCAGCTGAGCGCAGGATGACCGACATCATCAACAAGCCCATCTTCCTCACCCACTTCCCCGCGCACATCAAGGCCTTCTACATGAAGAAGGACCCCGAGGACGACAGAGTCACGGAGAGCGTCGACTGCCTAATGCCCGGTGTCGGCGAAATCGTAGGAGGCTCCATGAGAATAGACGACTACGACGAGCTGCTCGCCGCATGCAAGCGCGAGGGTCTCGATCCCGAGCCCTATTACTGGTACCTGGACCAGCGCAAGTAAGTCGACGACTCGGGGCAGCCGCATGCCGCACATCATGAAGCAACAGACAGAAATGGCTAATCTAACCACTCTTTGGGGGGACAGGTACGGAAGCTCTCCCCACGGCGGTTACGGCATCGGTCTCGAGCGCCTGCTCGCCTGGCTGTGCAAGCAGCACACGGTCAGAGACTGCTGCCTGTATCCGCGTTACATGGGCCGCTGCAAACCCTAAGCCCTTTGATTCGTTTTCCCGGAAAGGCGCCCTGGAAGATTGCTTCGTGAGGATGAGGAATTGAATTGACTTGGTCTATCTGTCTATGTACGGGTCGAGAAACAGCGAGACGCCATTGGCTTTTTTTTACATGACACACACCATAGCCAAGTAGACATACATGTCAGGCCCGGCTGACGGGATTCCATCATTAGATGCGTAGTAGTAGACGAATAAAGAGAGATGATGACAACCAACGTGCGCAGTGTGCTCATCATCTCCATCTTGATGAGTGATCAGCATGCCCGTGTAGCCCCGAAGTCATGTGTGCAACTAATACTTCTTACAGACGCCCCCGGCAACGCAACAATCAACCCCAGCCAAGAGCGGCCGCCTTCCCCAGCAGGCACGTGTGTGTGTGTGTGTGTGTGTGTGTTTGCTGCTTTATGAGCAGCTCAATAGCTGCGCTGTGAATAGGTAGAAAGTCGAGAACAAGCAGAGTACGATTTACGCAAGCTATAGCTGCCAGTCTGCTACTCAGTTTCCTTGCAGACGTGTCAAGAAAAAAAAAAAAAAAGACGTGTGTAAACTTGTTACTTGTGTGCCAAGTGCCGTCGTTCCTCGGGCAAACCAATCACACCAGGAACTTGAGTGTTTTGGAAACGCTAGGCACGCCGTTGGCATTCAGCACAAACAGCATGTAGTACCCGGGGAGGAGGATGCCCGGGTCGAGCGAGACATTGGCGGTGTACCGGTTGGCGCCGCTCCTGACCAGACGCAGCGGGATGCGGCGCTGGTCGGTGTTGACGGTGTGGGTGGCGGTGCCGAAGCGGACGAGAGAGGCGGACGCGACGGCGGAGTCGGTGACGATGGCGATGTTGCCGTCGCGCACGTCTGCCGAGCGTATGACCGGACGGGATGCCGGCTGGCCGGCGCGGGTGAGGAGGTACTGCGGCGTGAAGACCTGGGCGTCGAAGTGGTTGGTGGTGCAGTCGCCGCAGAGGCCGCCGCCGGCGCTGAGCACGCGGGCGTCCGGGAGGAGCAGGGCGACGCTGTGGTAGACGCGGACGATGGAGTTGGGCTGCTGCTGGGTGAAGGCGTCGGTGGCCGGGTCGTACAGCTCCGGGGTCAGGTCGGGCGTGTCGTCGGAGAAGGGCACGGCGTAGCTCTGGCCGCCGGTGATGAAGACGGTGCCGTCGGGGAGGACGACGGAGTTGTGGAAGGCGCGGGCGGCGGACATGCCGTTTCCGGCGAAGCGGACGCGGGCCTCGGAGCCGGGATCGCCGATGGTGATGAGGTGCGCGTGGCCCGTGGCCGGGCTGTCCTGGTACGAGGGCGCGCCGCCCACGGCGAGGATCTTGCCCTGCGTCGCGTCGTACATGACGGCGTTGCCGTTCATCGAGTCCCCGTCTGCGCCGCGCTCCGACTCCCTCTGCCCGGCGGGCGACACGCCGCCGTCGCCCGACGTCGTGTACCAGTTCATGGCCGTGCTGGGCCCGGCCTGGAACACGCTGCCGCCCTTCCAGCCGAAGAGCCAGCCGTGGTTGTCGGCGCGGTAGATGCCCTGCGCGTCGGCCGTGAGCATGGGCCGCACGCGCGCCCCCGTCAGGTTCGTCCACGCCCGGGCCTTGGGGTCGTACACCTCGCCGTTCTTCTCGAACCACCCGCCGCTCCAGCACCCGCCGATGGTGAAGACGCGCCCGTCGGACAGCGTGGCCGACGCCTGGTAGCCCCGCGGGAAGTTCATGTCCGGGCCGGGGATCCAGCTTTCGCTGGCAAAGTCGTAGAGCGTCGTCTTGGACGCCGAGTTGCCGCCCGTGACCACCATGCTGCCCGTGCCGTCGATGGAGATGCCCGGGCAGAACATGTCGTGGTCCGTGTTGTCGACGAGCTTGGGCGTGACCACGCCCGTGGCAGGGTCCCAGACGGACGTGAAGACGCGGTCCTGCGAAGAGCCGAGATAGTTGTCGTACGTGTACGACGACCAGACAATGACCCTGCCCGAGCCCGGGTCTACCGTCGCCGCCACCGGCACCGTGGGAAAGTTGATGGTCGGCCCCCATTTGCCCGTCCGTCTGTACGCCGTCGGGCCCGACTTGGCCTCGTAGGCCTTGAGCTCGGCCAGGCTCGTCCACGCGTTGCCGTTGGCCTCGCTCGTGGCCCGGACCCGGACGTACCGCGCCGAGCGTGTCTCAAAGTTGGCATACTTGAGCATGCTGTCGCCGCCGTGCCAGGTTCCGCCCGCAACCGTCTCCCAGTTCCTCCCGTCGGTGCTGACGGCCACGTCGTGCTGGGCAATGAAGCCGTGGTCGCTGCCGTCCTGTCGGGGCAGCGCCGAGATGCCGTTGATGTTGTGCCTGGAGCCGAAGTCGACGACGATCTGGTGTGGGAGGTTCGAGCCGTCATAGCTCGTGTGCCAGAAGGTCTCGTTGCTCCCGTCAATCGCCTTGCCGCACTCGCTGCCCGGCTCGGCGCTATCACACGTCACCTTCCATCCTGCCCGGTTGAGCTCATTGCCGATGGGCGGTGCGGCGAAGAGCTTGGAAAAGGTCGATTTCTCGCGATAGTGCTCCTTCGACACCAGGCCCGACACTTGGCCTGCGAAGAGAGCGGCAAGGAGACACGTCTCGGTGGTAAGCTTCATCGTGGCCTGGTGCTGATCGGCATATAAGTTACCGCGCGCTGATTCACTCACGAGCACGGCGAACCAAGAGTTTCGCGGGCCCTCGAGTACATGATATACCAGGAAAGGAAGGGGGGCATGGACGGCATGCGTTTGACCATCCTCTCATTTCTTTTTCCTTGATCCGCGTCGACTACTCCGAACTTTTGTCTGGATCATCAGCTAGCAGTGGTGATTACAAAAACCGGGTAGTTCGGGTCCCTCTACATTGGCGATCCCTGAAAGCTGAGCAGAAACACGAGGCAGGGAGACGACGGTAGTATCTCGATTCGCTCCATGAAGAGAGCAAGAATGTTCCCGTAAACGGCCTCGCTGACGCCGTCTACCGTCTTATTGGCCCTGCCTTCGGACCGAGCCAGTCCAAGTCCCCTGGCTCTGACATCGAATTTCCCGCCCGGCAGGGAACTGAAGTTTGTCGATATGGCCCAAACGGCCTCTGGCTTGGCTTCAGCCATTCCTGCCGAGCAATAAACCCCTGCATTGGGCTCGAACCGCTGCTCCGATTATCGACGCCACCATTCATCACGACGGCACCCCGGCCCTCGCAGCTCACATCACAGCAGCCAGCAGGTTCCGGCAAAGCCTGAAACTGAAAGATCGGGGGGGGAGGTTCGCGCAGGTTACTGCGTAGAGCGTAGAGCGTAGAGCGTAGAGCATTTGCCAGATTTCCTCTTCGATACGAGGTCTCTGGGTGCCTGCTGCATGCACAAGCAGCGAGCCATCAAATCATCTTCACACTCACGGGACAGGAAACAATGGGGAGCGGGTCTCTCATTGTTTTCGTACTCCGCAGCAGAAGAAAGAAACAAGGGGAAAGCTAGACGCCTACGGAGTAGTACTAGTTAACTAACTTAGTTCTGCCGCCGAGCTGTTCCTCCACGGAAGTGGGCTCGTGCCGATCCTCACTTTATGCCCCTTGGCAGCAAGCTTGCTTTTGTTTATTTTTGTTCCTTTCTTTTTGCTCCTCCTAACTTTCCGGGGCCGTCGGCTAGCCGGCAGAGGCCAAAGCGTGACCGTGTGACAAGGGGAAGAAGAATAGGAATGAAGCAGCGTGATTGGGGAGATTATTAAAACGACGTGACATCGTCAACGCCCACACGACCCAATCTTAGTGCTGCCAAAACAAGTAACATCCTGGAGGAATGCGTGCCTTTCGATCGACGAGCCTTTCTGATCCTAGATGCCGAGTTATTCTGACTTTTGAACCGCGCACGCACGGTTGTGTGTGCAGAATCAATCCATGGCAGTCCCGGCAAGGAAATAACGTTACGCCAAGAGTCCAGATAGCCTTTTGAATAAATAACCTATCGTATTCTATTTCGGCCCGCCGTAACATAACACTGGGCTCAGTGCCAAACATTCAGGCAAAAAGTCGGGAATGGCGTCTTCCGTCCAGCGGTCACACACGAACGGCCACTAACCAAGACGCTTGTTTTGCTGTCATGTCTTGTTTATTTTCACTTCAAGTACCGGTTCGCGTCGTCAAACCCAGGCTTGGGCCGCGGTCCATTGCTCAACAAACCTGGGCAGGGACATTCATTTGTCCTGCAACTCGAGCATGTGCTCTGCAAGCATCGTTACACCGTCAGTTTGCTCGAAACATTACCAATATTCCCTCCAGTTAGTAAGACACGCAACATTGACCCTGCTGCTTGCGAACTTATTTTCCGGTGATGCCCATTGATCAACCACAAAAGTTCGCAACACTGTCTCTATTTGTATCCCAGGTCGAGTGTCGAATCTCAATGACCTTATCAGACTCAATGAACACCATTCGATTCAAAGATGAGCCAGGCAAAGATTAAAGGGGCCATGTTACACCGCGCGCCAGAACCCGAAGCAGAAACCAAGAACGTTGATCCCCCAAATGCGTTAACTTATTTCCTGCCCCCAGCTATGCAGGCCATGCAGGCCATGCAAGCAAACAACCAGACATGAGTTGTAGGACGATAACGGTCTGAAGTTTCTGACTGTAACTCAATGCGCCGTTCGCCCCAGAAATTTGGGTGTTGGCGGCTGAGTCCTGTTTCCCGTGCTGTTTGCGATTTTGGGCGGCATTTGCAAATAACCTCGCATCACCTTCGTCACATCAAATGGCTCATGAGTCATCAACATCAGGTTCCATTTGACCAACAACAATCCTCTAGTGCCCTATTCATGCTCTTGCTCTATCGATACAACAACAGTCATCCGTGACAGCTGCGAGGGATAGTTAGACATCCAAGAAGATACGGAGCACATCTCGAAGCACGATCAAGACATGTCGTGTCAGCCAGCCATCGGGGTTCGTCGTAAAAGATGTACGAAAAAGGCGCTAGATGCGGCCATCCAGCGTCCCCCCGTTCGTGCAACATGACAACTCGTAATAGTGAACTAACTAGATCACATCAAGGCTCTGCGCACGAACCTCTTGCAATGACGTGCATAGTTACGGAGTAACCTAAATGCACTACAAATCGTAAACACGCTGTGTGGACAAACATCTAACGAATGCCCAGCCAGCCGTACTACTCCGTACTCCGTACTATTTACTACCTCATGAGGATATGAGGACGCAGGTGGTGGGTATATGACGCTGTCAGCTCCTTGAGATCAATGATGTGTCTACGGAGTACAGAGACCTGGCTCCTTGGACGGCGACACATCTAGTTAAATATTCCTTGACTTGTTTGAAAGTGCATTCAAGTCGCACGCAAACACAGTTGAGTCAGTAGTTGTTGAGGCTCGGGCCGCGAGACTGTTGCTGCCACAGGTCTTCCTTGAACGTAGAAGAACCAAGGACGATATATCGACTCGAGCCCGCCATCGTAATGTGTCATAGCCCATAGGCCTTCGAGAGTACTCCGTAGTAAGCCCAAGAAGCCAAGACTCAAGTTGTTTGATTACGGTTAGCACACTGCTTCCAAGGATGAAGGCGAGACCCCCTAAAGTTATGGACTGCGGAAAGGATATGCTGAGACCTGTTGTTCTATCAACTACAGTTCCGAAGTGAGACGAGGAAATCACGATTCCACTTACCTCCGCTTGGCATGACAGAGTCACCCGAGATGAGCGACGCAGAAGAGAACAAGTTCCTTGTGTCGGTGTAAGACGTGCAACACAAAGCCGCCTGCACAACTCGATAGGATGCAAGAGTCAAAACTGCGCACTAGCAAATTGGTTTGCTGGGACAATCATTGACGTGACTGTACTCCGTACTGACTCGGTTGTCCTTTCGACTGTCACTTCTCTCGGTTGGCCCGACATCATCAGTTATTCAGTTGTTCACACCATCAGTGCATCGCTCTATTATCTAGTCTTGTGGTCTATAGCTGTCTATCAGGTCATTTTCGTCGGCGTTCCATTTTCGCCAGCAGTCTTGGAATGTAATCAGACTAGCACGCAGACCAGGTTCCACATGTTTTAGGAACAGCATGGCCAAGTTACAATATCATGATGCCGCTTCAACCTGCAGCCCGGAAAGAATGAAAGAGGGAAACTACCAACTATGAGAGAAAATCATCAACGCCAACCTGAAATGCGAGCTCGGGTCCTGTCTCTTCTTTGCTTCACAAAGCCTTCATAGAGATAGGCTTTGTACCAAGGCCATTGCTGTTGCGGAAGAACAAAACGCCCTTACCAGAGCCTTGAGCATCCGCACTAGGCTCAACCCATTGGCACCAGCGAGCGCTTTGCCAAAGAGCACGAATGAAACCCCGCGGCCCATCCCTGGTATCGGAGCGGTAGTGCTTGCCCATGATAGGCTTGATTGCATCGGAGGCTTCGTCGGCATTGTAGAAAGGAATAGAACTGACGTAATGATGGAGGACATGTGTCTCGATGATGCCGTGGAGGAGGTGTCGGCCGATGAAGCCCATCTCACGGTCAATGGTGGCGGCGGCGCCGCGGACATAGTTCCATTCCTCGGCGGTATAGTGAGGCAGAGTCGGGTCGGTGTGCTGGAGAAAGGTGATGGCCACTAAAGCGATTGTCAATACAGACCAGACAACAAGCGTGACAGTCACATCATAAGCCAATGGCAAAACATACCAAGCCAGTGGTTCACCCATAGGTATGGGATAAAGTACCAGACGGCCATATTAGCCCATCCGAATCGGTTGCCAAGATAGGTGAGAGCACTGAGAGCAATGGCGAGGCCGATATCAGAAAGAACAATATATTTGGCGTGCTTGTTATCGAAGATGGGAGAATTCGGATCGAAGTGGTTCACACCACCTCCGTAACCGTTCTTTTTGCCCTTGCCGCGGCCCTCACGCTGGCGCTCATGAAAGTTGTGGCCAGTAACATTGGTGAGAAGGTAGTTGGGCCATCCAATGAGCTGCTGAGCAAATAGGTGCAACATAGTGTAGACAGGAGTCTCTTCGCAGAGCTCGCCGAGCTCGTGAACCATACGTCCGACGCGGGTGGCCTGCTGCTCGCGGGTTCGAGGCAAGAAGACCATATCACGCTCCATGTGGCCGGTGGCCTTGTGGTGAGCACTGTGGGAGAACTTCCAACTGAAGTAAGGGACAAGAAGAGAGGAGTGAATCACCCAGCCAGTAAAGTCGTTGACCAAGGTGGATGAGGAGAAGGCGCCGTGACCACACTCATGAGCGATAACCCAGAGACCGGTGCCAAAAAGACCTTGGAGGGCAGTGTAAATGCCCCAGAGGACAAATCGCAAGGGGGTCGAGGGCACAAGTTCGGGGGTCACGAAGTTGTGGAAGAGATAGAAGGTAGAGGCGAGACAGACGATGTCGCGGAGGATATAGGCGTAGCCCTTGAGAGCAGAGCGCTCGAAGCAGTGCTTCGGGATGGCATCGCGAATGTCCTTGATGGTGAAGTCGGGAGGGGTGAAGGCATTGCCGTATGTGTCGAGCAGACCGGCGTATTCGTTCTTGGCGTCGGCATCGATTGACGAGAGTGACGAGAGAGAGGTGGACGATGCCGAAGGTCGGGGCGAGTCCACGGGGCTGACAGCGGCAGATGATTCAGAATCGTTGGCAGAGGCCATGCCCGACGCAGCGGAGCGGTGCAGAACGGGGTTCTTGGGCAGAGCAGAGGTGGAGGCCATGATGTAGGTGGTTGACCAAGTCAATTGATCGAGGAAATCCGGTCAGGACAGTTTGGAGACCTCAAGCCAGGAGGTGTCAAAGGTGGTCAAGACGGAATAGGTAGGAAAGAAGGGCTTTGGCGTACAGCCAGCGTGGCTACGGCAGGAGGTAATATTTATTTCGAGGTCGGTTTTGTTGGGGTTGCAGGGACGTGGGGCGCGTTTAGCCACAAAGGGGTCAGCAAGAATCCAGGTCCAGTACAGGTGCAGGTGCAGGTGCAGGTGCAAAGGCAGGTGCAGGGGACGGAAGCGGAGGCAGAGGCGGCGTGCGGGTAACATTGAGGGGCAAGGAACTGAACATTGGCAGTTGAACCATAGAGGTAGGCAATACTTGACCGAGGTGCAGCGGGCTGGCGTGTGCGGTAAGCGGCAGGTCCCAGGTCCTTTGTACCTACGTTGGAGCGGTGACAGTGAAACGCAGGCAAGCTTCTTCTCAGGCGGTTTTGTCGAGTACCTAGCGTGTCCGTACGGAGTACTCCGTACTTGCCCGAGAATTGCATGCACAGTGTTGTGAAATACCACAGCCTAGACTGGACAGAATTGGGTCTTGCAAAGTGAGAGAGAGCATGGGTCAAGGGCAAGTCCGAATCGTGGATGCCAGTACGGAGTATGGAGTACCGAATACGGAGAACGGAGCAACAAGAGAACCAGCCAGGTCCATGCTCGTGCCTGTGCCTGTTGCTCACCAAGTACTAGAACCTACTGGGTACCTCGTAGCCGTGTTCTTGTCCCTCTGCTCAGTGCGCCTTGTACCTGGGTGCTTTCAGGCGCTGCCTTTTGATTGGCTGCACAGGTCGAATAAAGTTCACGCCTTCATCCCAAGGACCGAGGTGGCCAGTGCCGCAGACTCTTCACAATAGCGTATCGGAAGCGCCATTGAGTTCGCCGCAAGTCTTGTGGCCCGTGCTGGGAATGAAGTACCTGCGATGGCATGGTTGGCGATGGCATTGGGGACATCAAACATTGAATCGATGGAGCATTCGGCGGCGCCGCAGACAGCGCCAGAGCAGTCCCCGCGCTGAGTACCTGATCGAGTACCCAGGTACCGAATCTAGTTCGGTACGGAGTACGGAGTACTTCAGGTAAGTGTACGTGGAAGGGGACCAGCAGGTACTTCAGGACCGAGTAACGGGCACGGCACTTGAGCCTTGAGGGCACATATTGCGGCTTGTACGCTCCGCCTATGTGTACATGAATAATGCGTACGGAGTACTCCGTACTTGTACCATAAAACAACAAACATCCAAATGGTTGGGGATAATCGATGACCCCATCTTTGGACTTCGTCTCCCTTTACTTGCTGCTCACAGGTACTAAAATACCAGTCGCCACCACATGATGCCCGTGTGCTTTCGTAGACTAGTTATAATTCTCAATGTCGTGTGATAGATAGACAGGTCGCCAGCCATCTTCACAAGAAGCCTACGGAGTATTGTCAGGCACATGCGGCAAATGATTGCTTACAAGAGGGGCGTGTGCGCATCAACGATCCAACTGCCTAGGTTACATACGAAGTAGGTACGGCGTAACCTAACTGGGGACCGAGGGGCAGCTCTTGCCTGCCATAGCCTTTCTGGCACCAGCCGACATGGAGCATTAGTATCGTCGTCGTTCACCGTCCCTTTCTTCTCTCTCTTTACATACTACCTTCGAATGCCACTCGCATCTTAGTCTCATACTCTAGCGAACAACCGACCGCCTGTCCCTCATGCAGTTTTCCCTGGACGCCATCAGCCTAACATCTTCTTACAGTCAAAAACAAGCCGAGCTCAAACGATTGAAGCTGATGGCATGGACCTGGGAGAAGCAAAGCCTTGGTGACGCTTCAAGTCACACTGATCACCAGGCTTTTGTCAGACATGCCGTTGCAGCTTGCAGCTCAGCAGCTCAGTAAGCCAGTGACAGAAACGGCCAGTCCGCCCGTGCATGCCTCGATGTTACGGTGAGCGAGCAAGTGAGCTCTGAGGGTCATGAGAGAAACTGCCATGTCCATTCCGCGACTTGGTCACTGGAGCATCTTGTTGATCCTGCGTATTTCGAGAATTTTCGAAGGGCGTAGCCTGGACCTCAACTGCCATCTGCATCTGACATCTGATATGCCGCCTTGTTCTGGTTCGGTAATTGGATGACAGATGCGTAGGAGTCACCTCAATCGGCGAGGGATGTCATCAAATACTTTTAACCGCTACCGTGATCACGGATTGAGTTGAACGAGGCTGTACTGTACCACTTGAAGCAGCTAGATACGTACAAATCTCTAGTTACTCCGTACGGAGTGTCCGCTTGGTGAGATGCTCGTCTTGGGCCCAAAGCCTTGGGTCAAGCAAAGTGGGTGTTGTCCAGAGAGAGAACCTTGGCATCGATTGCCGTTCTGGGAGACACTAGCAAAAGAGACCTGATGGGACCCTGAAGCAGTCCCGCATAGACAAGGATTCAAGATGGGTGAGGGTTGCGAGTTATCGGGACAAGCTATTCCGCTGGGGCCGACCTTGCGAGCATGGTTTTTTGAAGCATCACAGAGAGGCAAGCTGTCTACGCGGGAAAATTGAGAGGCAGTTGGGGCCAGGCAGCAAAAGGCGGATCACGGACCCTACTATCACGCAAGAGCAGACAAAAAGTATGACGGGAGTGTGACAACCTGATTCAACCTCGAGTTGCTGACTGGTGGCTATGCCGAAGCATCGACTCCCTCCCTCCTTTCACATGCTCTATTCCGCAGGTTGAGCTCGGCAAGCTGTTCTCTGATCTCTGCAGGAGGGCTGGCCACCTTTTCTGTTGAGGAATTTGTTGAGCCAAGACGGGGTCCAAGGTCCAAGGCTCTGTCCCGGCGTGGTCCCGTGGTCCCGTGGTCCCACTATATCAAGCTCGAGCGAGAGTCAAGCGTCAAGGACTCAGGAGCCAAGAGGCTGGGAGAGATTTTAGGAGGCGTCAGGTTTCACTCGGCCCCGTCCTACACCCTCGAATTCTGCTCTGCTTCCCCTATTGAGGCGCAACAGACTCTCCATCAGAGAGGCTGGGGCTGGCTCGAAGTGTGAATGTGTTTTTCTCTCGAACACAGCATGCGCAGGAAATGCCAGCATCTCCAAGGTAACTTAGTGCGTAACTTACTTCATAACTAACTTGCTTGGAAAAGGCATGTCGGTTGACATACGCCCCGGCCATCCAATGCGTAGCACACCGGCCACCATGACTTACAGCAGAGCCTCCCAAACGGCACATTTTGCATCGGTCGGGATCTTACCGATGACCATCTGAGCCAAGAGCCAAGCTGCCTCGCAGCATAATTAGCTTCTTTGTGTCGCGCAGTTGATCGTGTCTGCGGACGCCATTGGCTGCATACAATTGTTGCAGGCTAACATAGCTACCCTACACCGCGAGCAGTTACAATCGTTTGAGTACTCAGTCACCGCGGCAGGCAAAACTCAATTCGTCTTGAGCCTGCCAACACATTTCAGCTGTGGGCACTGCCGACTTGACTGAGTCGAGCTCTGCCCACGGTGACCGAGATGGCTGTTACATCGCATAGCCACCAGCCTGGTTCGCTGGATATTGATAGGACAGTGAACAAAGCGAAATTGAAAGTACAAGTCATAGTGGTGTCATGTACCAATACTGCCTCTTGTTACACACATACTTTCGTTGGCATGCTTGAAGTTGACAACCAGAAACTTGTTGGTGATTGCCACGACGGGCCAGACGCCGGAAGCTGCTTATACGATGCCGGTGGAATGACGGACAGCACAGCCCAGTCCGAGATCAAGTCTATCAGCCTGCATCCCGATAGAAGCGCTGTTCACCCAAGCACAGTGGAGGATTGGAACTGCGATTCCATAGCAAGTGTACCGTCCGAGTCCTGCCTGGGCGTAACTATTCGTTGTTCACCACAACAGTGGTGTAAGTGAAAATGCGGTCGTCTGGGAGTGCATGGCGCTCCTACGAACCCGCATATCTTCTGCGTAGTGTTTGTTTATGCTTGCAATGCGGTCTCTTCTATAAGAACGCCTTCTGGGAGGCACCGAGTATGGGTAGGAAGCTCTTAGGTTGCCATTCCTTGGTCTCGAACTGTGTCCTTAGATTGACAAGGAAACAAGATACGCGTATCGAGCAAGTCATATCTGAAATGAGTCGCTATCTGGCAATATTTCTACATATAAATGGAACCACTTGTGTTTTATATTTAGGATTAGTTTGAATAAAGTATCGAGACTATACTACCCCATTGCTGAAGATGGATTTAGTATCGAAACTGTACGACCTATTACTGAAGATGTATCTACTATTGAATAGGGGCTTGAAACAAGAGGGCCTTCGTAGAGAAAAAAGCAGCCCTGCGCTCCCCCGAAACTGACAAACCAGGCCTTGCCAGCCAATATACACGATGACGCCAAACCAACTCCAAGACGCTAAAACACAGCCCCGACCCAGACTCGTACACTTCTACCACGGCACCAGCTTGCCATCGCTCTCGATGACGGCCCTCAGCCTCGCGGGCATACAGTCGACCCAGACATTGACCGTCTCCTGGTCGAGCACGACGTCGCGCCACGCCCTCCGCGCGGCCTCCCTCAGCGCGGGCTCATCCCAGTCCTTGAGCGGCTTCATCTTCCACTGCTTGCCCGGCGGCCACACCGAGTCCAGGGGGCTGAGGTCCGGACTGTCGCCGCAGCTGAAATGGCTCCGGAGCCCGTTGTCCTCCTTCCACTGCTGCACGGGGTTCACCTTGCTCAGCGCGCCGTGAGCAAAAGAATCGACGTCCTCCTCGAGCACAAAAGCCTCCGCCCCAGCAGCGCCTAGCCACGGCTTGACATGCTTCTCGAGCACCTTGTCGCGGTAATCAGCCATGCTGATAGTCCCCGAGGAGTTGGGACCCGTGGCGTCGTCGTAAAACACAAGCTCGCTCTTGAAGCCGTGTCCCACGCACGCCCACGCGTGCACCCTCTTGACGTCTCTCGTCCTCCCTTTCCCCTCACAACAACAGCCGGGACACCACTTCTCACCCGGCCGCGGCATCACCCTCATGGCGCCGTCGAGCCCGAACCCAAAGTGCAGCTCGCACCCGAACCGGACCGTCCTCCACGCCGTCGTCGTGTCCGCGGCAAAGGCGTCGAGCATCCTGCGCGCCCAGTCCACCCTCTTCTCGCGGAACTTTCGGTTCACCCAGCTCCTCCCGCACCCGAGGCAGCGTCTGTACCCCAGCGTGCCCATGGTCCTGTGCATCGTCCTCGCGTTGCACTCCATCTCCACGCCCGCGTGCTTCGCCAGCCCCGCCCAGTTGAGGTACACCTGCTCGTACGCCGAGTCCCAGAGGATGCTCTCCATCTTCTGCTGGTCCGCGTCGGATACCTTGCCCGGCCGTCCGCGCGTCTCCTCCCACTCCGGGTCGTTCCGCCGCGACGCCGGCCCGCTGAGCGCCGCGTAGCCCTGGGACCGCGACAGCTCAAAGTGTCTGAAGATGGCCGACTTGTTGACCGGCAGGCCCTGCGACTCGAGGTAGCTTATGGTTCCGCGGACCATGGCCTTCTTGGGCGTATCCCCGTGTTTGTAGCCTGGCGGCGGCATTTCGAGCCGGGGGCGTGTAAGTTGGTTGAGTGGAGATGGAGGTTTGTGACAAAAAAACCGTGTGCATTGTTTTTGTCGGCTTCAAGGAGACGGAGAGTCAGTCACGTGACGGGAACACACCGTGTTGTTGTAGTTAACTAACCTACTCCCAAACGTGTAACCAAGTGCAAGCTGCGCATGCCTTCTTCATCTTGCAGCTGATTTTCTAAATGCACGCTTTCTCACAAACTCCATGCCACCGTCCGAAGCCAGGCATGTCTCATCGAGAAATAAGTAATAAATATTAAGGCATTATGTAGTCCAATGCGTGTCCAACCTCTTCCGCCCCCCCCCAAAGGCCAGATCCTGACGGCCGCTGCCACACATAGTAAAGTTTATATACCCGAGACTCGCCGCGAAGCGTTGTATGTGCATCTGAATTCGGAGACTCCAATCTCGGCGCTTGGCCGGATAGTGAGCTCCTCTAACGCTGCTCCTGGTGGCGCAGACACCAGACAGTTTCACTCAATCCAGTAACGCCAGCTCTAGATTTGACTGACCACGGACGTCTGTCCTCCTTTTTTCCTCCGCCTCTCCGGCGAGCGCCCAATACGTTCCAACGCCTCGACGCGGCTCCATTAGCACGCGTCTCCTTCGTCTATATTTCTTGATATACATTAACCGCTTCAAATCAAATGGAGGGAGTGTAGTCCCGGAAAGATGTGACTCAGATGTCACACATAAATGGTCGCAATGTTCTAGCTTGCTTTCATCGTTGTGCTATAGCCACAGCTTGGTTCAAGGCCGAACTAAGCCTTCCCAGCTTCACGAACGGCTGCCATAAACCGATCTTCAGCCCCAGCTTCAGTCAATGCTCGTGCTGACCCGGTGTTGAAATTCGCTCGAGTCATGACGGCAAGCACTTCGTCGGGAGTTTTACTCCCGAGTAGTGCCATTTCTCGTGAGAGCAAGAGGGCCACGGCGGCTCGAACCAGCAAGGCATCGCCCTCAAAGACATACACGTCCCAGAGACGTGCTGCTTCATCAATGGATAACTGACCTGTGAACAAGCTGAGAAATACGTCACCCAGGTAGAGGTTTGGCGCCACGTCAGAAACAGTCTTGGTCAAGTGCTCATGGAGCGGCTGCGACTTGTGTCTGAGGGTCTGCAAAACGAGGTTGTAGGCAGAGAGTTGTGCTGCTTCATCGACGGTGAAGAATGATAAGGGCAATGGTCGGTTCAAAACGTTGGCGAGCGCAATAAACGCTATTTCAGCATTGGGAAGATTCAACAGCAGCAAAGCTGCAATGGTCTGCAAGATGAAAGTTAGCATTCATGAAGCCTTGGGCAGATTAAAGAAAGGGGCGTGCATTACATGACACCCAGAAACGTAACCAATGTCGTTCCTGTACATGGCATATGCACTGAGCACATCAACCAGTGGCTGGTGTAAAGGCCCGGTGATTTCGAAGATGCGCAGATTCTTCCAAGTCCTGTCATTCGCGTCTTTGCGAATCTGCCCAAGCCACCTGGCTCGTCTGGCATCCTCGGCATCCGCTCTGTCGGTGCGAACTCTCTCTTCCAGATCACGGGCGCGGGCCAAAGCGGTCCGAAAAGTAGCCTCGGTCAAACCAAGCTCGTTGCCAATGGCACGAGCCCAGATGATGCCGCGACTTCTTGGAGCTACGCCTCGCCACCACATATCCCTCGTTCGTCTCTCGCGTATGGCATCGTTCCAACGCGGGATGATGTCGCCCTCCCAGATGTGCATGAGACTGTCTGCCGTGTTGTCTCTAGACTCAGTCCTTGTTCGTCGAGCAGCCTCACGTCTCTCGTCAGCCTTTGCGCTGGCAACCATCATCTTCTGATACTCTTTCAGGTGACGACGTTCTTCGGTCGGGTCCTTTGGCGGCAACCAAGACGGTCGGGTGCGACTGAGGACAGCTTCCTTTTCCTTGGAAATGGGTAGCGGATCCACCATGATGTTGGATCGCCGCAGCGGCGGCAATTCGGGCGTTGATGACTTTACACGCTTTTTCTTATCGTACACATGGTCGTAAGATACATGATTTGAATTCCAGGTATTGGGACGCGTAGATGCCGACGGGCGCCAACTGTAGCAATCAGTCTGCTTGTCGGCGTGTTCCTCTAGCTTTTCGGTCAACGCCTTGGACTCGGCACTCAAGCCGGACAGGGCCAAATTCCAGCTATTGGCTCGCAATTTGAGCGGGCTTGAGGGCGGCCGATCCGACGCATCCGACTTCCATGACGGAGATCTTAGAGACCCTTGGGCCTGGGCTACTGCTGGGGTGCCATTGCCGATGCTTCGTACCCTTTCCTTGGGTGCACGGTCTGGTGATGGCGAAAGGGACGGGACTCGACTTGGTGGACGCTCGTTGGTGGGCCGAGGCGATAAAGGCACGTTGTCGAGGACCAAATCATCAGGGATATCATCGCCATCGTCTTCATCACACTCATGTTCCAGCTCCTGCAGGCTCTTGCGACGAGTTGCCTGCCAGCTTCCTCGTCTAGACTGGGGTCGGGGCTTCGCAGGAAGACTGACATCTCTAGAGTTCGGTGACAAGCCGGGGCTGATGCTGCGGTTTCGTCGTGCGATAGGCAGAGACATGGTTGAATATCCGCGGTTGGAAGAGAGAGGTCGTGGATCGGTCAGGGAAGCGAGGCTCGTACTTCTAGGGTTGCTTGAGTATGTGCCTGCACGAAGATTGGGGAAGGATCGTTGCGGCTTCGGGGCCGGCGGCCGCTTTCCACCAGCCAATTTACGACCAAAGGTGGTTACCAATGGCGTTGGTCCAGGACGAAGGTTGACTTTAATGGTGACATTGTCATCGTCGTCAAGGCCAATGTCTTCAAAGTGGCTAACATCTGCCAGCACGCTAGCGTCATCACTATCGAGAGACTGAAAGGAGGATGATTTCGAGCTCTTGGACGTAGTCATTCGTGGAGGCGATCCAGGGCTCGCAAGACTGTTGCTGACTACTTGTTCGTGAATCATGGCCGCATTTCAGAGAATTTGGCTCAGGTGCAAATAGAACGAAGGTCGATGCTGGGATATTTGAGGCGTGGAGGAACACGACGGAGGCTTTCAGCGTAGCCAAGAGCCGCAAGAAACGACTTGCGATGACCAAGAAATGGACCGATGGTATTCAATATCCGTCGCTAGAGCCGTGTTGAGTTTGAAGATTGCGTCCGAGGCCTCGTGGTCCGGAGCCGATGACGCAAGAAAGAGAGCCGTTGAATTCAGAGAGAGATACGGATGGTGAGCTCACTGGACCGGCAACGCGGTCAGAAACAGACGTGGAGGATGAATAAGCGCCACTGGCGATGGGTAGTAGCGAATAAGTATAGTTGTTGAAGACAAGGTTGACGGGAAGACAGGAACAAAGAGCAAAACAGAAGAAGGGGGGAGGATGCAACGAAAGAGCAACGGCTGCTAGCGAGAGAAGAGCCGACGTCGATGGGTGAGCGAATGCAAGATGCCGTGATGCGGGCTGCAATGTGCAGTGCAGAGTGCAGGATGCAGGCTGCAGGCTGCAGAAAAGGAGAGACGTGCAGTGCAGTTCGTGCGGCTTGTCCGGATCTGGGTGGCAAAGGGAAAAAAAATCGATAGGGCAATGAATTGAAGTGAAGAGAAGTGAAATGAAGTGAAGTGAATTGAATTGAATTGAATTGAATTGAGTTGAGTGCGCACGAAGGCGCTGTCGATCAACGAGGGACGAGGCGAGGGCGCCCGCGTTGAGGAGAGAGAGTCGACGAATAGGAGGCTAAAGAGACGACCGACGGAGAAGCAGATTGACTCCAGGTCTTTGGGGGGGAGGCCCGGACATGAACATTGGGCATGGACACATTTGATGCAGGGGTTGGACACGGATCAATGGGCCAAGGGCCACGGATGGGCATGAGCACACAGGCATGGGCACAGGCATGGACCAGCGGGCGCACCGGTTCCATGTTGATTGACATTGATGTGCAGCAGCCAGCCAGCAGCAGGCAGAGCAGAGCAGACTGGACTGACTTGTCTTCAAATAACATCTTTCCTCATCATTGGCTTGTTGATTCGACACGACTCGACGGACAGACAGCCCAGGCTCAACATCCAGACTCTCCACATGGCCAGCCTATGTTGCAATGTGATTATCATCGACTTGCTGCGTTGGCTCGCTCCTCCTTTTTTGTCTCTTTGCCTCCTTGCCCCGACCACTGGCGCCAGGCGTCATCCGTGTCCCCGGGCTGAAGTGCGCTTCCGTTCCTTGGCGTGCCTCTTTTTTTTAGTGCAAAGCCTAATTGAATCGAGCCCTCCAGTCTTCATCCAGTCAGACGTGTATCCATGGCCGCCGAATGCACAGGGGTGGCCCACGATGTAGCAACTTGACGACCGGGGATGCAGGGCCCACGATGGAGCCGCCGAACATGAGTTCAATGGTTGGGATGGGGGGAACGGTTCGTTGTCTACGGAGTACTCCGTACTCCGTGGTCCTAGCATACCTACCTGGTACGGAGTAACTCCGTACGCAAAGGGAAAACCAAACAATTGACGAGCCAACTAGGAGTCCAGATTGACTACGGAGTACCTAGGGAAGACCGTCTTGCCGTCGATGCCAATGACGCCGGTAAGAGGCATCACCCATCGCCATCGCCATCGCCATCGCCATCACCATCACCATCACCAACACATACCACCACCACCACCACCACCACCACCACCAGCTTCATCATCATCGACCACCAGTCGGGCAAAAGAGCCGCGCACAACACGAGTGACACGACCGACCGAGAGAGAACCAGTTGCCGCCTCGCGCGATGGCTCGACCGTGACGGAGTGGGGACTCGTATGGATCACCGATGCGCCTCGATTCCGTCCCTGGCGTGACCAGACCAGCGCGTTGTTTGCGTTCTTGCTTGCCCCCGATGTGTGTCACTGCCAAGACCACAAACACTTCGTTATCGGCCGATATGCACAAGCAAGGAGAAAGAACCGTTTGCGTCGCGGTCCCCGGTTGATTGTTCCATCCACCTTGTCGCTGGTTGTCTCTTCACCTACTTCTGGACCAGGGTTCTGAAGCAAGGCGAGGGAGAAGCCAGGGCCCAACGAAATGAATGCCCTGTACTCCGTACTCCGTACGGCGTACTACGTACGGAGGGAGTACGGAGTACGTATTGGCCCTCACCACCAAGTCAAGGAACACGTTTACGGGACGCGAGGGTCTCGGAGCCGCTCTAAATCAAGGAACCGGGAACCAACCCAGAACGGGGTGTTGATTTGCTCCGGGGAAACAGAGAATGAATTCCTGGTACTCCGTACTCCCTCCGTACGCCAGTCACTAAAGGGCGAGAAGAAGCACAACTCATCTGCACAAAACCCACAGGGGTATCCAAGGAAGGAAATTGCACGACGGGCAAGCGGGGAATATCACATCTTTTCAAGCCGCTCTCCCCGCTGCCATGCGCCCGCCATGCACGTTATTTCCACCGATCCGCTTTCATTATTTCTTTTGAACGGCAGGACTAGGGCAGATTGTCAGCAATTGCTCTGCTCCTCTGCCAACCAGACTCCACCTGTCGAGTTACGCCCGGTTGTCTCACGGGCTTCATCGACATCAAGCATTCAAGAGGATGCCTTCGGTTCCTTCGATTTATGCTAGCATCGCCATGGCTATCTTGGCATGATCCAATCCCTTGATAATTGACAAGCAAGCTAGACGTTCGTTGCCAGCAGCCGACAGCGAGAAGCTACTTGAAATGGGAAATAAAAAACTCGTCATATGCGCTCCATCGTCGTACATGTCATTTTCTTTTTCCTTTTTTCCGACGTGATTGCATCGCCGAACAGGCATCATCTGCCCTTTGTAGATGCACAGCCGTCTTGGCGAATGTTGTAAGGGTCTACGGAGTAATTAAGTACATGTTTCTAGTTTACGGAGTAACTAGGCTGTTCGAGTATATCACCGTAAACCTTTGTAGAACCTTGTTGGAGTCTAATCTTTCACATACGGAGTACAGCTACTGTAGTTATATGGCGACTCGCCTTGTCTTCAACATCTCGCTCTTCGCAGTTCACAATCCACAGGGGCCCAATCGTCGAGGGTCTATGTCCACAAAGCGCACCTCCAGATGAACGAATTCCCATGCTGCTTACGGCTGAGGTATTGGAACAAGTATCTTAGGTATGAAGTCTGATGATGTTTTCGAATCGCGTCTGGCGAGAACGACCAGAAACCCGCCACAAGTGTGCCTCACGCGGAGAGCCTGTGATCATCTGTACGGAGTAACTAATTCTTTATCATCTCGTCCTGGAACCTAGCAAGGGACTCGTTGTGCATCTCCGTAAAGCAGCGGCATATTGATGCCAAAACATGTACATCTATTGGCTTCTAGACGCCATCTTCAGTTCAAGCCTTTGTTGCTTCCCTTTGGCAGCCGGCGACATCCCTCACTGCGTGCTAGTTATACTGTCGCCTATGAGAATATCACTTTATATACCTGGTAAGACTGTAACACGGATGGCATGGTTCTCGTTCTAGGGCCTTTTCAGGTTTCTACGTCGTAGAAATAAGCTGCTGTTGAAGAGAATGTACTTCAGGCGCAGCGAGCAAGCTCTTGCAAGGTTCAACTTCTTGTGAACAACTCGCTCTGTTACGATCTACTCCATGAGTCAGTCAGTCGTTGCAAGATAAGCATAGCATCATCTATCTGCTATCTAACTCTGCTCCGACTGAGCAATTCAAAGACGCCCACGGGGCTTGAGTCTCGCTAACTCGCGTCTTGACGAGGAAACTGTGTTATGTTTTCCAGGGATACTGTCCGAGGCTTTTCGCGTACAATGGATGTTCACACAAAGTCAGGCGTCCTCGGGAGGTAGTAAAGCTTGTCTCTTGTCAGGTTGGGCATTTCCATCGGCTTATCGTCACGGTTTCAGGGCAACTTTCGAGAAGGGGTCATAACGTGATTGGCAGATACGGGATCACGACCCTGACTTTGATGGAGGTGTATGCTGGCCTCGTTCCATTTGGCGTCCTGCTGGCTGCCTCTCAGCCACGGCGACAAGTCAAGGTTCTAGGTCTGGCAGGCCGGTGGACTTGGAGCTCGTGAGATCGGCTGTCGCCTTGGGATGCTCGATGTGGTTGGGAAGCTAAAGAAACCAGGGGCATCTGTCGCAAACGACACGACGTGGCCTTCTCGATTTCATGTTTTGTCTGCCGTTCGCTTTCAGAGGGACTCGGCTTGAAATCTACTTTTTTTTTAAGAAGTCTGTACGTCAGACATCTTGGCCACTGCAGCTCCGCTCCAATGTGCTCTTCAATCTGCCATGCCGCTCCGGATGCGACACGAATCGGAGGTGAATGCCGGTTCTGGCGCACAGTCAAGCTACTTTTGACCGTGCTGGAAGCTGGTCGCCAGAGTGCTCGGTATCAATGGAGGTTTTTCACACAGGAACCGGCGGCATGCTCTACGTCTTCTGCCGTTCACTATTCGATTCGACTCGAGGCATGATGGGTAAAAAGAACCTTGCGCATACGGCACAGAAGGAAGGAGGAAAGTGCTAAGATGGTGGAATCCCGAAATACGACGGGCAGTGTCAGCGTTTGACAAAGGCACAGACATACCAACTTCCAGTCGTCACGACGCAGGCACCGCTTATATCTGCCGTATCGTCTTTCCAGGGATAATGTCAAGTAGAGCAACCACCTTGTCAATGTGCGCCGTGGCTCATGGCCACCAACGTCCGCAAACTACCATTCCTATCTCCATGGTGTCTATGGTATCATTACAGGTTTTTGTTCATTTTACTTTTTGCGTCCATGAACCCTACCCAGTCCACATGTACTCTGCTCCAAATCTCTCACCACCCCTTCACATACGCTCACGCCGTCGGGGCGCAGCTCGAATAATGTCGTCTACTCGGAGGAGGAGCTGTACACGCACCGTAAGCGATTAATGTGCAGGTTAATTGCGTCGCTCGCAGTGGAGGGCCGGACTCATGCTTACCTCGGCTGCTTCACTGGCTGACGACACTACCGCACGCTTCAACTTGTAACTCTCGATAACACCCAGGTCTCGCATGTCTTCGATACCACCGCCAGGTTTCATTAGGTCCAGGCCATACGTAGTCAAGCCGTCGTAGATGGCCTTGCGGAGTCTGGAGACAAGATCACCAGAGTCGAGACCGGCGTTGTCAGCAAGGATGGTGGGAAGTTGTCGTAGGGCCGCAGCAAAACTAGACACTGCCAGCTGCTTCTTGCCATCAACACGTGTGGCGGCCCCGTCGACGGCCTTGGCCATGACCATCTCAGCACATCCACCACCGAGGGTAGTTCTAGGCTCGATAACGGTCTGGGACAGAACGGCCAGGGCGTCGTGCAGACTTCGCTCAGCCTCGTCCAGGAGCTGCTCGGTGGCACCGCGCAGGACGATGGTGCATGCCTCTCCAGCCGACACTCCAGAGAACTTGATCAGAGTGTCCTCGCCAATGATAACCTCCTCTATCAAGTCGCAGGTGCCCAGCTTGACCTGTTCGGGGTGGTCAAAGGTCGAAGCAATCTCACCGCCCGTGACCAGGGCCAACCGCTCAATGCCGTCAAAGTCGGCGTGTTCAATGGACATGATGCCAGCATCGGTGAAGAGCTGCTCGGGCCAGTTGTAAATGAGCTGTCGGTTAATAAAGCAGTTGATGCCGTGGGACTTGATCTTGTCGACCTTGGCCTTCATCTTGTCCTTCTCGGCCTTCTCAAGTTCAGCAAGCTTGCTAGTCGCCCCGACCTTCATTCTGGCACCAAAAATCTTGACCTTGTCGGTATCCATGGACGTGTTGGCCACCAGTATCTTGGCCTTTTCTAATCGCTTAGGCTGGTTGACACCAATCTTCTTGTCCAGAATAAAACCCTCATCGAGATACGACTCACTGAGCTTGCCGCCGGCTTTCTTGATGATTTGGATATGGCTAAGATCAGACGACTTCTTCAAGCGAAGAACTGCGTCACAGGCAAGCGTAGCAAAATAATCTCTGTCTTGAGCCAGGACCTTGGAGCTTAGGGTTGTTCGTGCGATTGAAACGAGGTCCTTCCGGAAGGCCTCGGGGCTCTTGCTGTGGTCCACGGCGGATTCCTCGAGTGCTTTGAGGGCGGCGTGGCTGGCTATCCGGTAACCCTCAATGATCGTCTGCGGGTGAATCTTCTGGTCGACCAGCTTCTCGGCCTCTCGGAGCAGCTCAGCCGCCAGGACAGCGACAGATGTGGTGCCATCGCCGACTTCGTCGTCCTGGACTTTGGAGATGTTGACGAGCACCTTAGCAGCGGCATTATCGAGAGCGATGGACTTGAGGATAGTAGCACCGTCGTTGGTGACCATGATGTCGCCGGTAGAGCTGCAACCGGAGACGGCTTTGTCAGGACATGCCATGTTTCTAGGAAGGGGTGGTACATCAAACTTACGCTGATTGCAAAATCTTGTCCATACCCTTGGGGCCCAAGGTGCTCTTCACTAGATCACCAACGGCAATGGCACCAACAAAGGCGGCGAGACGCGCATTCTCACCCTTCTCCTCTGTGGTGCCTTCTTGGAAAATCTGCGTCGGCTGGAAAGACTGTATGGTGTAGAAGGAGGGGTTAGGGTTAGCTACAAGTCGTTTGATAGATGATTTGGATGCTGCACAGTCAGGAAAAAAAGACGTTAACGTACCATGGCGGGCTACTAGGCGATAGAGCGAGATCCAAAGTCCGAGGGCCTAATGGTGGGTGGTTGACGCACTGGAGTTTCCTGACGGCTTCCCACGCTTCTGAGGCAATCTCTCTCTTTTTTGGAGCTCTCCCTTATCACTTAAGGCACCGGGCTTGCTAGTAAAATCACAGAGACCTGGAAAGCGACACAAGCAGACGGATGGTCCAAATTGACTGCTTCTCCCGCAAAATCAACCAGACTGCCTGGAACCCCACCATCCCGACCGCCATCAGCTCGCCTCCACGTGACTTGCCCCTCGGTGTGAAAATTAGCGGCAAGGGATTATCGCTTCTCCGCCGCACACTTTGTGGAAACTGAACAACACCAAATTTGTCACGGCCATCTCTGCGAGGAATTGCTCATCCCAGCCACAGGTCAGCTTACCGCTACACGCTGCGCTCGCAACGTACCGAGGCCCGTGACGGTATTTCGGACTACTTCACGAGCAACAACAAGCATCGGAGTCGCGTCTCGAAAAACTTACCTAACGAGACTAACGTACCAACGATTCGTCTTCACCCACAACATTTCGCTGTCGCCCAAGCGGGGCATTTTTCGCACCCCTCCTAAACTGAGAATATTCGCCATCATGGCTCCGTCCTTTGACCATCTACGCGAGGCCGATCTCGACGACGATGAATTTAATGAGGAAGACATTGACATCTCGGATCTTCGCGAGAAGTTCGAGGTGTCGCTGGAACAGGGCTACGATGCCTTTGTTGTAATTGACGGCTTGCCTGCCGTCACTGAAGATCAGAAGCCGAAGTTGATCAAGTTCTTATTGAAGAAGCTCAATTCTGTTGGAAGGACAAGAGAGGATTTGATCCACATGCCCATGGGCGATGATGGAAAGTCTTTGAGGTCAGTTGCTACTCAGAAAATTGAAAGCGACTCGCCTCATGTCACGGCATGATCACGGAGAAGCTTTCTTTTTCTTCTTCTTTTATGGTTCCCCCTAAAGCTGACATACAAATTCTCAGTTTCGCCTTCGTCGAATATTCCTCGCCAGCCGAGGCCGCTGCCGCCACTAGACAGCTGGACTTTGTTCCCCTCGACAAGAAGCACATTATGCGCGTGAACAAACTCACCGATATTGAGCGCTACGGTGGTGAGGGCAGAATTGATGACAAGTACACACCTCCTCACATTGACGAGTTCGCCGAGAAGGAGCATCTTCGGTGGTTCATGAAGGACCCCTCAGGCCGGGGACGAGACCAGTTCGTCATGTACCGAGGTGACAACGTTGGCGTCTTCTGGAATAACGAAAGGGATCAGCCCGAAAACATTGTCGACCGTCCACACTGGACTGAGACCTTCTTGCAGTGGTCACCCCTTGGCACATACCTGACTTCAATCCATGCCCAAGGTGTCCAGCTCTGGGGTGGTCATTCATGGTCCCGACAAGCCCGATTCGCTCACCCATACGTCAACCTCGTTGCGTTTTCCCCTACAGAAAAGTATCTGGTTACGTGGTCTAACCGTCCCATCTCCATCCCCGAAACCGGTCACCCGGCCCTCTCCATTGACGACGATGGCAAAAACTACGTCATCTGGGATATTGCTACGGGGGCCCCTTTGCGTTCTTTCGCCAACCTCGATCTCCCCAAGGGGGAAGAGGGCAAGCCCCCACCAAAGCTGCAGTGGCCTGCTTTCAAGTGGTCTGCTGACGACAAGTACGTTGCCCGGTTGACCCAAGGTCAATCCATCTCTGTCTACGAGCTGCCTCGCATGAATCTGCTGGACAAGACTAGTATCAAGATTGAAGGTGTTATGGACTTTGATTGGGCTCCCGCCACGGTTCAGAGAGATGGTGTCAAGAGCTACGAGCAGCTGTTCTGCTTCTGGACTCCGGAAATTGGCAGCAATCCCGCCAAGGTCGGCTTGATGAGCATTCCCTCCAAGGAAATCGTCCGGTCCCTCAATCTCTTTAGCGTTAGTGACGCCAAGTTACACTGGCAGTCGGAAGCCGCTTATCTTTGCGTAAAAGTCGACAGACACTCCAAATCCAAGAAATCACAAGCCACCACATTGGAGATTTTCAGAGTCAAGGAGAAAGGCGTTCCCGTTGAAGTTGTCGACACTATCAAGGACACCGTCATCAACTTTGCCTGGGAGCCCAAGGGCGACCGGTTCGCCATCATCACCACCACTGAGCCAGTCGGCGTCACCGCTGTACCCCCAAAGACTTCTGTCTCATTCTTCTGCCCGGAGAAGATCAAGGGGCCTATCGCCGGTAACTTCAAGCACCTGCGAACACTGGACAAAAAGAACAGCAACGCTATCTACTGGTCACCACGCGGAAGATTCGTTGTCATTGCCACCATTCATAACCAGCAGAGCTCCGATCTCGACTTCTTCGACCTCGACTTCGAGGGCGACAAGCCCGAGTCCGACAAAGACATGACTGCCAATCTGCAATTAATGAACACTGCTGATCACTACGGTGTCACCGATGTTGAGTGGGATCCATCCGGTCGATTTGTCGCCACCTGGGCATCAGCCTGGAAGCACGCGGTAAGTTGTTCACACTCAATGTAATATGCCGAGTAAAGTAACATGGAGCTAACAACCTACGTCACTTGAAGATGGAAAACGGCTACCATATTTACGACTTCAAGGGTGAGACTTTGCGGGAAGAACCTATCGACAAATTCAAGCAGTTCCAGTGGCGCCCCCGCCCCGCGACCCTGTTGACCAAGGAGGAGCAGAAGCATGTGCGCAAGACTCTTCGCGAGTACAGCCGGGTGTTCGAGCAAGAAGATGCCGACCGCGGCGCCTCAGCCGACTTGGCGGTGGTGGAGGCCCGCCGACGGATGTTGGAGGAGTGGCACGCTTGGCGCGCTGATGTCGAGGAGGAGACTTACGAGGAGCGCGCGGCTCTGGGCTTACCGCAGGATCCTCATGCTGCCATGCTGGAGGCTAAGACGAAGGAGATGGGTATTGAGAGGGCGGATGAGGAACAGGTGATTGAGGAGATCGTGGAGGATGTCTTGGAGGAGAGCGAGGAAGTTCTAGAATAAACGACGGCGGCGGAAATGGCGAATGAGAGAATACTGGGACGGCAGGGATACAACCAATGTTCTAGGGCTTGCATAGAGAGCAGGTGCATTTACCTGTACTGGTAAACTAAAATATCGGTTCAGAGTCCGGGCATTTTTAATGACATCACATCTTGACTTTTCACTTGGACGTGGTGTTGGCGGACAACGTCATCCTACTTGCTTAGAAGCACCCAGGCATCTAGGGTAGGTATCTCGATACTTTACCACTGGGCAGGTCTTGTCGTCTTGCGCCCTTGCTCTAGAAACCGATGTTTAGTGTCAGTCAGTAACTCAAATATGGACAAATAAAACTCGAATTAAGGCACTCGGCAGCTATGGGGTTGCACAATGATAATTCACACACGAGCGGAGGCCATCTGCGCGAATGCATCAGGTCGTAACTCATCCAAAGTGCCGCCATGGAATTTCGAAGAATAGCCGAAGTGCGGAAAAAAAAAAGGGTGGCGAGGGGAAGGTGGGGGCGGGATGAAGCGAGCCAGTGAGAGGACGCATGGATAACGTCTGTGTGTGCGACACAGGCACCCGTAAACAAGCCACACACCAGAACAAGTAGTGCTTGCAACCAATAATTCCAACTTTCCTATCAACACATGTTTTGGCTGATGAAATGTAATCAAGTGAATTGATCGATTGTCACGCCAAGAACATGCCTTGAGGGTGGCGCCGCTTTGCTGATTACGGAGTGCCTTGATACATGGACGTCGATCAATTTTTTTTTGAAGTGAAACGGCGCAAGGCGTTTTGGAAACCAGGCCAGGAATGCATGCCTGAGCGTGTTTCGAGGCTGTGTGCAACCGATAGGCTCTTCTCGGGGCTTGGGGTACCCTGGCGAGAACGAATCGTATTTCTATTCGATACGGAGTACGGAGTACAAGACGGTGAGAAGACGTCCATGCTGGATGAGACTTGTTTACGGTTTTTCACTGTATTTCACAAAACGGTTACGGAGTAACTTGATGCTGAAAACACGCATCGCCCGGCTCGTAGGCCGTGTTCACACGCAAAAGTCTACTCCGTACTCCGTACTCTGTACCGAGTATTATGAACTGAATGAAAAAAGACATCAGTCAGGGTTCTTTGTCATGCGCGAAGGCATGTTGATTGTAACATTGGAGCCTGTCAATTAACGCAGAGTGAGTCGATAAGTGGGGGTGAAATTCGTGTGGTCTCGAACAACCAAGACGAGGAAGATTACTCCGGACTCCGTATTGAGTTATTATTGCCAGCGTCGATAATGGGGCACGGTACGCACATAGATAGCCGACACTAGCCTTTGCTCTGTTTTTACTTCTGTTCAGCGTTGCTTGGCACCTTGTGAGCAGTTGACCAAGATATTTTCTCGTAACGATTACGGAATAGCCAGCAAGACCCCCCCCCCGTCTTGGTGGGAAGAAGGGCCAGGACCACGACAAAAGCTTTGGAGCCCCAGCACCAAACAACAAGACAGCGTCACACACAACCTTGCTCAACTTGGTGCAAAATGGAAAGTTTTGGTATGGATGCAAAGTCAGGGGTGCTGCATCACACAAGTACAGTCCTGGGAAATATTAACTACCAAGTCTATCCGTAAGACCATTGAAGCCTGCCTGCCGACAGACACAGCTATGCCGAGGCGACTGAAAGCTTACGGAGTACGGAGTACTTGAGGTGCCCTGGACATGTTGAAGGGCATGGGTCAGTTGCTGCTTGGTCTTGGCTACTCCGCTGGGTCGGCCATGAGCGAACATTCGAGGCTTTCTGAAACAGTGCAAGTACTCCGTATATCCGTGACTTCGATGAGATGGGCATCTTCGGGCACCCCAATGCATTGCCTTTCGACTAAGACCAGCGTTGAAGCAGCCTAACAGTTTCCAAGGCGAGAAGTGATCAGATGATAAGCGCACCTCTCACCCCGTCAATCGCTCTTGCCACGAACGACGAGGCACGGACAAGCCCCGACACAGCACATGCAGGGAGCGTTGAGAGGCACACTCGCTCACCGTGCCTGCAGCACGGAGTACTCCGCACCTGTCTGGCAAAGGCTTTGCAGTTCACATGGGTCACACCAATAGAATCGGCGTTCCGTCCCTCCTTCCCATGTCCCCGGTAATATAAGACTGGCGGGCTATGCCTGCGTGTCGAGCATGTGCTGCCGCAACTGCACACGCCGATGGCATGATATTGTGCAAGTAAATGAGTTTGATATAGTCAGAAATTGCACCCGACTCGCAACCGCAATGCAGAATGCCCGAGTGTACGTCCAAGTACGGCCTACTCCTTCCTCGAGGGAAGTTATTAAGTGTTCCTGCCTACCTCAGCAAGTACCTAGTGCGTAAAATTGACTCGGAAGATTCGCTCGCACTGTTACCAAAATTGTGCTCCGCCCCGGTTGGCGTGGAACAAGGTGGGCAGGAAGCAACCGTCAGACCCAGCCAAGCGAACCTGACTCCTCCCTCTTGCCTCATACATTAGTGCACCCAGCCCTCTACAGCTCCTTCGTATTTCCCAACCACAACACACATCTTTAGGCCACGCCTCTTTGCTCATCTTCCATCTCGTCGCCGGCACGCATCGTCACAAACACGACTAGCTACGGGCATCCGGAAGGGATGGCCCCATCATCTCTGACGCCGTAAATGATCTCGCCATCAACATTGATCGAAGCACGGCGCTGCCACCATCACCGCCCGTCGCTGTCTCCATGCCACTGATATAACCGCCATCCTCCTTCCAGTATGCTGCGACGACCCCCGACTGACGCGCGGGGTTCCTCGCAACAACAGAAACTGTTTCTCGCCTTTGCCGTGATCCTTCTGCCATGGATCCAGCTCGCCAACGGTCAGCAGCAGCAGCAGCCAGCCGCGCATTCAATTGTCTCTCCGCACGTCGCCCATCCCGCTGCCGGCGTAGACGTGGATGTCGATGACGGCCACAGGGGTCGGAAACAGACCCGCGAGGATCCCGCTCTCGTCCCCGACGACCACGCTCACTGGGGTGCTACACCCATTAGTGCAGCTACGATAGAGACACCCAGCAGCGGTGACCGCCAGGATTCAGCTCTGCGGAAGCGACACCTTTATCAGCATCAGCAAGAAGAGCAGCAGCAGCAGCAAGCTCGACGTGCCCCCAAGAACAAGTCCTCACCCGTTAAAAACATCTATAATCACGATAAAAAGCAAACCCGATCCGATGCGAGCGCCTTCGCAACAACTTTGGCTCCGGATAACTCCGTCCGAGCACCATCTCCTCTACGACACCAACCTTCTGGGTTGACCACGTCGCAATATGCGCGGAGTCTGGAGGACTGGGAAGTGGAAGACTTCGTTCTTCTGGCGACCGTCGATGGAGACCTCTACGCCACTGACCGCAAGACCGGCAAACAACTCTGGGGTCTCATGGTCGATCAACCAATGGTCGAAACCATTCACTACCGAGGAAACAGCTCCGAACTTGACGACGACTACAATCCTGTGGATCACTACGTCTGGGCGATTGAGCCAAACCAAGATGGTAGCGTCTATGTATGGATCCCTGAGCCCGACGCCCGCCCGCGCTGGACTGGCTTCACCATGAAGGAGCTGGTCGAAGTACTCTCCCCTTTTGCCGGCAACAACGAGCACGAACCTGCCGTAGTCTATGTCGGCGACAAGAGGACGACAATGGTCACGCTCGACGCCGCCACTGGACGTGTCATTAAGTGGTTTGGCACTGGGGGGTCCCATGTCGACCAGGCCGAGAGTTGTCTTCGGCCAAATGCATTGTACAACAAGGACGCTGAAGAATGCAGCACAACCGGCACCATTACCCTCGGCAGAACGGAGTACACCGTCGGTATTGAAAGACGGGATGGAAAGCCGATTGCCACGCTCAAATACGCCGAATGGACCCCTAATAACCGTGACAAGGACCTTTTTCACCAGTATCGCGTATCAAAGGACAACCGGTACATCTCAACTCAGCATGACGGCAAAGTATATGCTTTTGACTATGCGCGCGCTGACTCCAACTCTGTTCCCGCTCGCCTCTTCAGCCAAAAGTTCGAGGCCCCCGTGGCTCATGTATTCGACGTTTGCCGCCCCTGGGATGCCACACCCGACAGTAACCCGGATCTGATCCTTCTGCCTCAGCCCACGATGCCGTCGCCCGACGATCGCACATCAAACAGCATCTTCCTCAACCGTACCGTCACGGGTGGTTGGTATGCGCTCAGTGGCCGTGCCTATCCTCTTATTGACGCTGCCCCGGTAGCACCCGCTTCTCGTCCCGACGGCTGGGAGAGGATGGCATCTTGGGACACCATGACTGAAGCCAAACTCTCCAAATTAGTCGGAACTCACTCATTAGGCACCCAACGAAAGGTGCAGCAGGTTCCTAGATTGCCTGGTCGGCCCGCACCAGCTGATGGTCACGAAGATCAGGAAAACCAGTCTGCCCGTGAACCTGTTCCCGCCGAAGTGGAAGAGCCCACCACCATTGTGGATAAAGTTAAGAGCATTCCACAAAGTGCTGCGACGAGCGTCTATGATTTCTTCAGCAACCCTGTTTTAATCATTTTTCTTGTTGGTCTTTTGGTCTACAACAGGAAGACCTTTACAAGGGCGTATCAGCTGTGGCTCAATGGAAGCAGTCCGAGGGATGCGTTCTCATACTCGCCGCCAGCGGCAACGCCTGATGGCAAGGCTGTGGTCCAAGGTGCCAAGGCATCGGAGCCCAATCAAAACCAATTGCCCAAATTAGCCACAGTGGAGGACAACTTGCGCGAATCAGACCCCGGGGCACAGCATCACACCATCCGTCGTGATGATGGTGTTATTCGGCCTGAAGACGAGAATACCACCGACACCGATTCCGCGCCCAAGAACAGTAACACATGGTCCAAGTCGCACGCTGATAAGGATCAAGGGGACGAAAGTGCTGGCTATGGGCCAATCACTGCTAGCCCAGCCCCAGAAGGCAAAAAGAAGAAGGCCCATCGTGGGCGGCGGGGCGGTGTGAAGCATCGAAAGGGTAGGCCCCGTGATAACTCGCAATCACGGGAGGACGAGGTATTGAATGCCACCGTCGAGGAGGTTATCAGTAATGCCAAGAAGCTAGGAGACCGGCCTGTCTGGGAACCCGACGTCTTGACAGTCGCCAACGATATGCAAGCCGTGTCTGGTCCTGTGATCAGAATGGGCAACATAGAGGTCAATCTTGACGAACAGCTTGGAACGGGGAGCAACGGCACACTTGTGTTTGCCGGAAGATTTGACGGACGAGACGTGGCCGTTAAGCGGATGTTGATACAGTTCTACGATATTGCATCACAGGAGACCAGGCTCCTGCGAGAAAGTGACGATCACCCAAATGGTCAGTTGGCGAGAAATAATTTCAACTCCTCATGTAGTCGTGTTTACTAACGATCTCTTCAAGTCATTCGTTACTACTCCCAGCAAACTCAAGGCGGCTTTCTCTTCATCGCATTGGAACGCTGCGCGGCATCATTGGCGGAAATTGTGGAGAGACCACACGCGTTCCATGAGCTGGCAAACGCTGGGAAACTCGATTTGCCTGGGGTGTTGTACCAGATCACGAACGGAATTAGCCACCTGCATAACCTCCGCATTGTCCACAGAGATTTGAAGCCGCAGAATATCCTTGTCAACATGGGTAAAAATGGCAGACCACGGCTTCTAGTTTCAGATTTTGGCCTCTGCAAGAAACTGGAGAGCGAGCAATCATCTTTTGGTGCGACCACGGGCAGAGCAGCAGGAACATCTGGCTGGCGAGCACCTGAACTCTTACTGGATGACGATGGTCGTGACCTCAATCTAATGGAAGCCAGCACTCATAGCGGATCTGGCTCTGTCCTTGTTCAGGACGGTACCATGCCGAACAACCGGCGGGCCACGCGTGCCATTGACATTTTCTCACTCGGCCTTGTCTTTTTCTATGTGCTGACGAATGGCTCCCACCCCTTTGACTGTGGCGACAGGTACATGAGAGAAGTCAACATCCGGAAGAACAACTACAGTCTACAGCTTCTGGATGTTCTCGGTGACTTTGCGTTTGAAGCGAAAGACTTGATCAAATCGATGCTCAACGCTAACCCCAAGCAGCGGCCCAGTGCGACCGAAATCATGTGCCATCCGTTCTTTTGGTCCGCCAAGAAGCGACTTTCCTTTCTGTGCGACGTGTCTGATCATTTTGAAAAGGAACCCCGTGATCCGCCATCCCTAGCGCTAGAGGAGCTCGAGAGCCACGCCCCCGGGACGACGAGAGGGGACTTCTTGCGCGCTCTTCCTCGAGAATTCGTCGATTCTCTCGGCAAGCAGCGCAAGTACACGGGCACCCGGCTCCTGGATCTTCTACGGGCCCTCCGCAACAAGCGCAACCACTACGAAGATATGTCGGACTCTTTGAAGCGGCAGGTTGGCCCGCTGCCCGATGGTTACCTGAGTTTCTGGACAACGCGGTTCCCACAATTATTGTTGGTTTGTTGGAACGTGGTGTATAATGTGCAATGGGAAGAAACGGACCGGTTCCGAGATTACTATGAGCCCGCTGGACTGTAGGTTGTTGTTGGCGTTGGTGTGTGCTCGAGTGCCTCGTTGATTCGGGAGTGTACTTTTTCTTTTTTTAGGATAATCCGCCTTTTCAATTAGATCTTTCTTGGTCACTCGTATTATTTTCGTGCCTTTACTTTCACTTCTTTTCATATTTGTGCAGGGTGATGCTCGCCTTGCAACGTGGTTACGCCACCACGAAGGTGGTGGTCATGGTATCTATCAATGCGGGTAGGTTGCTATCAAAGTCTAGCATCTAGTTAGTTGTGACGAGCCTCTCCTATGTTACTTGTTTTTTTCCCGTTGAATCAATCGCGACAGATGGGAATCACGTCCTATTACAATCAATGTCCAGTATATTGCGCCGAAAAGCCAGCCATGCTAGTTTAACCGTTACGGCCTGCGCAAGAAAGTACAAAAAGAGAGAGAGCAGATAGAAGAGTAGAGAAGAGACAGAGAGGAGAGGGGTTTCATCCCCACTGCACAAGGACCTTTTTTCCCTTCTTGTTGCCCTTTTTGCCCCTGGCAGCAGCCGCGGAGTGATCGTCTTCCATCGTCGGGTCGGTGTTGGGAGTGGAGGCAGCAGGGGCGCCTCCCCACTGGAAGCTGGACTCTGCGTGACCGTAGTCTCGGCGGACGCCACGGCCAGAGCCGTAGCCGAAGATGGTTGTTGTCGGTTTGGGTGCTGCCGGGAGAGAGGGGAAGGCTTCCTGGTTGGTGTTCCGGGGGAGGGGGGCGTGCGGCCTGGAGGGCGGTGCTGAGGAGCGGGATGGCGGTGCTGATGGGAGGGAGGGGAATGCCGAGGAGGAGGATGGGGAGGAGGATAGCCAGCTGGGCGGTGAGGACGGCGAAGGGCCGCCGAGGCGGGTGCTGTTCTTGAGGCGGAGGACGCGGTTGGAGTGTTGCTGGGCCGGGGCGGCGGCGTTGGGTACGGCCGGGTTGGCGGTTGCGGCGTGCGCCCAGCCGCTGGAGCTGGAGGTGGCGCCGTGCATGCCGCTGAGGCCCGGGAGGCTCGGGTAGTCTTCGTTGATGGCGCGCCAGTCGTGCCAGGCCTTGCGGAGGTTGTCGGCCTTGGCCTTGTCGTCGAAGAGGTCGGCTACCTCGCGGACGAGCGTGCCCAGCGAGTTGGACGACACGTCGGCAAAGAGGGTGAAGAAGGCGTCGACGAGCTGCGGCGCCGCGAGGCCGCCCTGGCGGTACGCCGAGATGTGCTGGCGAAACGTGGCGAGACGGCTGGCGTCGTTGCCGAGGAGGTTGGCTGCCCGCTCGACCACGGAGCTGTGTCGCACCAGGCGCGCTCGTTCCTCCACCGACAGGGACGACGTGTCGGTGGCGACGGGCGGCGGTTCCTGCTGTCCGGCGGTGTTTCGAGTCGGTGTCGACGTGCCTGGCGATGATGAACTTGGACGTGCCGCCGCTGTTGCTGTTGCTGCTGGGGCCGAGAGCTGCCCGCCAAAGCTTCGGTTCGATACAGACTGCGCCGAGTGGATCGCCAGTCGACGCTGGAGGGCTAGCTCGTCTCTGCGTAACGGCTGGGCAGACGTCGGCGGCACGGCGTCCTCGTTGGGATCTCTGCCTCGGCCGCCTCCTCGTCTGTTGCTGTTGCTGTTGCTGTTGCTGCCCAGGCCGCCTCGTCCGTCGCCGTCTCGGTGGTGGTGAGGGTGGCCGCCACCACCACCACCACCACCACCACCACGTCTTTCGGTCTGGTACGACTGTCTGATGTCAAAGGAGGACATGTCGACGAGCCTGGCGTCTCTGCCCGCAGTCTTGCCGCTTGCGTGTTCGTGGATGGTGTGGGCCTGAAGGTCCATCTCGGACTCGAACACGACAAACTTCTTCTCCAGGCACTCGCTGTTGGAGCAGATGTAGTGATCCTTCTTGAAGTGCTGTTCCAGGGCGTTGTAGTCGACGTAGTAGTGCGGTTTGCGCGAGTCGCGCCGGTCGCAGATGAAGCAGCGCTCGTGCTTCATGCGGCAGTGCTCGTACAGCTTGTCGTCGTCGTAGAAGCGTTCGCCGCAGAAGCCGCACAGCGGGTGGCCCTTGAACCCGGTTTGGTCGGCGGCGCCGGGCTTGTCGTCGCCGCGCCGCATGTGCCTCTCCAGCTCCTTGTCGGAGAAGAGCTCGTGCTCGTGGGTGAAGACCTTTTTGTTGCGGGTGCAGAGGTCGCACATTCGCTTGCGGTGCCCTGACTTGACGTGGCGATGGAGGTCGGGCCAGCCGAGGCCGGCAAAGTCGCAGGACTCGTCGGGGCAGTTGTATCGTAGCAGGAGCACCGTGTCGCCGACGATGTCTTCGTTTGTGTACTTTATGCCAACGTTGGAGTCGGTGGTGGTGATGTCCTTGCCGGTGTACTCCTCGAACCGCTTCTGCGCGTCATCGGTGAAGATGACGAAGGGGGCTGGCGTCTAAGACATGATGTCAATGTATGCTTTGGCAAAGAGCTTTCCCCCAGCAGAGCATGGCAGCAGCACAAGCAGCAAGAGCGTAGGGGACAGTAGATACACCTACTCGACAGTGAGCGCAGTCCTTGGTCTTGTACAGGGCCCTCATTCGCAAGCCGCAAATGTGGCAAGTGGCATGGTTGCAAGGGGCAATGGAGTGGTGAGCAACGGGATTCGCGCAGATGAAGCAGACGTCGGCATCGTCGTCGTCACCGCCGGCGGGAGTGGAAGCACCAGTTTTGGCGTCAGCAGCCTGGGTTTGCTGCTTCAAGAGCTGAGCTCTGGCTGCGGCACCGTCGGCGGCAACATGTTGAGCTGCTGGGTTGGCGGGAGTGGTGTTGACCGCGGTTTGGGCATCTCCTCCTCCTCCTCCTCCTCCTCGACCTCGTCGTCCACGCCCGCCGCTGCCTCGTCCACGTCCACGTCCTCTTCCACGTCCTCGTCCGGCAGAGCCCTCGTCCCGGCCAGGTTGAGGGGCGCCCTCAGGAGCAGGCATTGGCACTAGTGAGTGAGATTGAGAGGCTGTTCGGGTGTATGTATGGCCTTGCTCTCGAGAGTCGTTACGACGCCTTCGTGTGCTACGCTCTTCAGGTAACGTGGTGACTCTCTGTCGGATGAGATCGAGGTTGGGGTTTGGTTGTCGAGAAAGAGACGAGACGAGCAAAGGCCATCCATGGATGTGCAGCCTCCGCACGCAGTGAAGAGTTGTGTCGTGGCAAATCCTGGTGCAGACCTAGGTCGGGCGAAGCAATGAATGCCTTGATGGTGCCTGAGATTTTTATTTTTCTCGAGTTGGAGTCGTCCGTTTTATTCGTTAGTTCGGTTGGAGGGGCAAATCGATATCACCAGCTACGTGCCGCCAATGATATCGCAGATCCTTTTCTGAAGACAGAGAGAGACCTGAAAAATTCATCGCTTGTCAGCAAACATATTGCAAAATATCGCGCGAGTGTCCATATCAATTAGACCCACAAGCCGCAGTCGTCTAGGGGTAAGGACACCAGTTTGTGGTTCATCATTGAATGGAATCACTGGAAACCGAGGTTCGAGTCCTCGCTGCGGCACATTGTTTTTTTGGCTCTCATTTTATTTTTCACCTTCTCTTTCTCTGTTTTGCGTCATCCCAAATCGATAGATCACTCGATAGGGACTTACAATATTTTACTGAGGTGCTGGCTGGCTGACTGCCCTTCTACTCCGTACAACTTCCAGCGCAGGAAGGAAAGACCTGACTGCAACCTCCCACGATCTCCTCCATCCTGTTATACTTGGCTGAGCGATGCTGCTGATGTTTCCCGTAGACGACTCATGGATACAAATAAATGGATTGAGTTACTCGACTGATTCTTGATGACCGATGAGATGAGATGGAGGAGGAACGTGTCGTACCAAAGATAACGCACGTAACGCTAGAGCATCTGCGGCAATTAATACCCTGAACACAAGGGAAACTTTTGTGTCCGCTTACACTTTTCTACTATATCACACACACACACACACACACACACAAGTCAGCAGCAGTCGCTAGTAAAGGCATTCCACACACCGTATGGAAAATAACGTTGTCACATGCAAATATCACCACCGTTCGGCGGGGACGATATTATCTTGACACCGTCTTGTAATTCAGCCGTAGCCAAACTACCAAACTATGCTATCGGCTGCTTTGCCCCAGGAAATTTTCCTCTACTTGCCAATTGATATGTCGAATTACCCCAACCCGCTATTCTCCTTTTCCCATTGCTCCTTTTTTCGCCCTACCACTGCTACTACTTTCCTGAACCCCCAGCCGCCCTGCCGCAATATGCATCTCTCGTTACTAGACAGTCTCGAATAGAGACAGAAACCAATGAGTAGTACGAAGAGCCTTTCCCTTCCAGCCCTATCCCTCGCCATCCCATGCTGCCGGCCCAAACACCAAAGCAGGAGGACCAAAGACAAGCAAGCAAACAAACAAACAAACAAACAAAAAAACACAACATTGATGAAAAGCATACTGACAAAGTAAAAGAAACATAAAACCAAAAAAAAAGTCAATATATCCCGGATACTCCTCGAGGCGCCGATACCGTGAAATACTGTCTGGCTGTTGTGGATGGTGCTGTGCTTGTGAAGCCGCAACTGCGCTAAAACTACTCCTCTCCAACTGGATAAAGATGGTTGCCAATCTCCTTGTTCATCTTGAACATGTCCACCCTGGCCTGCTTGAATACAGCCTGCATTTTGGCGTCGCACCGAATCTGTCGCTTGTCCGCTGGATCCTGGAGGTCGTTGGCTTTGATATGCTCCCAAAGTCTCTTGACGACTTGCGGTCGGGAGAGCTGTATTTTTTTTGGGTCAGCCTGGTCATGAAAGGGTAGGAAAACCGGCTGCGCTGTTCACCTGAGTCTCGCCACAAATGTCAGAAAGCGTAGTGCTTAGATTGAAAGGTTTCTGGAAACCACCACCAGCCTTGCGCTTCTTGACGCCCGAGTCGCCGCTGCCGTTGGCGTCGCTTTCGTCGTCGTCGCGGACCTTCTTGGCGCTCTTCTTACGTGGTGCCTTTCGCTTCTTTACCGTCCGATCACCCCCTCCACGGGTGGTTCGTCCACGAGCCAAACTATTCTCTTGAGCCTGAAGTTGGGCGGCGAGGCGTGCATCCGCGTCTTCGGACGGGGACGATCGCTTCACCTTCTTCTTTGCTGGCTCCGGCGAGGCAGAAGGGTCGGTCTCATCGTTGCCCGAGACGCCGTTGGATCGCTTGTGAGGCGATGGCTCTGGGGCATCGGCGTCAGCACCAGAAACAGCATCAAAACGAGCTTCAATCAGTCTCTTGATGGCTTCCTGCAACCCTGTTAGCACTTTCCTGTGCTTCCTCACAAGTAGCCCCGCTGGGTGTGAGCACCGGGTGAAAGATATGCCCGTCAACCAACCCGTACCTTCTGTTCGTTCAAGTCCTTGCCACCAAGTCGGCCCTCCAACGCTTGTCGAACCTTTTTACGAGAAATGGTCTCGAGATCGGCGGTCGCCAAAATATCATCGATAATCTCGGTATAGCGTTCCCGCTCGTCAGAAGTCACTACAACAGAGGTACTGGTAAGAAAGGAGCTTCGACAAGGGTGAAGAGCGTTTTGACAAACAAGGAGCAGACATGATCGTCGGCGACGGCTACCGATATCAATGTTCTGAAACCACGGACAGGGCTGGTCAAGTGGATGCCAAGCTAAATAAATATGTATGCGGCAAGGGCTCCGAACAGCCAAGAACAACGACGTCTACAGAGCCAGAATACTCAAGCTGTCAGAGCATAGCCTGGCGCAAAGGCGTCGTGGTGCGACTGGTGAGTTTTGCAACGCTCGTGACACGGAATATATAGGACGTAAAAACCGAAATCGACGAAGCAGGTACAAACGAGAGTGGAAGCGGATGCGCTGTCGCGGATGGACGTCGATGACAGTCGATGAGCAATCTGCGATATTCCTTATCGGACAGACTCGCTACGGGCGGAATCGGAGTTCGGACGGGCCTGATGTGATGCTGAAAAGGTCCAAGGGCAATTGGGTATCTCGGCTTGCGCAGATGGTGTAGGTAGGTGTAAGAGGGCGAGGGGAGCCGGGCAAAGGAGAAGTGTCTAGAGCGCAAAGGAAACAAAACGAAAATAAATAAATAAAGGTGATGCAGATGGGCGGCCGATTCAATGCGGGACGCCTGACTGCGAAGCAAGTGAGGACGTGAGGGCGTGAGGGCGTGAAGACGTGACGGCTTGTCGTGGAAGCGGCTGCGGTTGCGGTTGCGGATGTCGACGAGCGAGAACGAACGAGGGCGGAGGTCGCGCTTGCCGTGCCGAACAGATAACTTATCGGACTAGGGTGCTTCCAGCCAGCTCTTCGATTGAGCGTGTCGTGCACATGCACCGAAAATGTGCCAGACCAATTTTGTGGCTGACATCTGCTCCGAGTCACCCATCTGTCCATTGGTCCATGTTCCAATTGGGAAATCCAAGAGCTTCATGAGCCACACTTGTGCCACACAAGCTCTGAGAGTTTGCAGCCAATAGAAGAGCTGAATTGAAGGATGCGCAACAGCCGGCACCAGCCCTGTCACGTGGCCAGACGAGAAAGACCCATGTTGTCTGGCTAGTGTCTAGAGGTCTAGAGCAAGCTTCGGGCCAAGTCAAGGGAGGAGACAAAGCAAGCAACAAGGTCAATGGGGTTTCTAATTTTGTCCGCTGCTGCTCTGGGCTCACCACAGAGCACGTAGCACGCCAGTCTTCTTTGTCGAATCCTCAGCGACTCTCAGAATGCCCGACTTCTGCGCGATCCCCTGCAAACCATGCGCCACCTTCAGATCCTACGTCAGACTGAACCAGCCCCCCGGTCCCGTCAGTCCAGATGTCTCGATGGCCATAGTTATGGCATAGAACATTAAAAAAAACCAATAGTACAATGGCATATGACGTACGGCATATGGTGTTTGGCTGTTCTGGCCTCGCACCAGGCGCACATCACGGACGCTTCTCGTCCCAAGGGCTCGGATGTTCCTTTCCATCACAGTACGGCGCGAGACACATGACTGTTGCTACATTTGCCTTCATACATAAGCACATTCGCCTCGTCGTGTCCTTGGCCCTATCACGTCCGCAGATAGTCGCAAACCGGCTTTCCCCATCGGACGGCCGATTTGTACCTCCACATACCCGGTGCATTTCCCGTCTTCAAGCCCTCAATGGCATCGGCCAACTCTGGCCCTGACCCTTGCTCTTTGATCTGTCGAATGCTGTACAGGTACGTCTTGAACGAGAACAAAACTGCCCGTGTCTTGGGCAGCCGCGTCAAGGTTTGGAGCTCGACACGGAAATATGTCTGCCGCAGGTCAGTTCAGTTGGGGTTCCTGTTTGCGCGTGGCATCCGAACACACGTACCTGGTTCACGTCTATGCTGTCCTCCGGGGTCACTTCCGTCTCGTCTTCTTTGATATGATTTCCGAGCGTGTACAGGTCGCTGTTCGTTTGAACGGACCACTGCCCAAGAGGTGTGAGACGATTGCACGAGACGGATAGAAGGAAGTCAAAGTCCCCCCCCCTCTCCCCCGTCTTATTGGGTGGTGGTTTTGCGAAGAGGAAAGACTTACATTTAGTCGTTTCACGCCTTTCCCGACCTGCAGCTTGCTGAAGAACCGCTCCATGCTTGATCCAATCTTGGCGTAGGACGGCACAGGAGTGTGTATATCCTTGAGTAGATTGCCAAACTTCTGTGACGGATCAAACCCCGAGGGGAAACAGCACATGAAGGCAACGCACATGTGGCCCTCTGGAGTCTCGTGTAGAAGGAACAGATCCTCCTCAACTGTTTCGCCCAGTGACCGAAGCGCAACGTCTGCGTCTCGAGGTGGTTGCGTAGGGAAAGTTTTACCCGTCACCGTATTCTCGAATCCGTCGGGACGTAGCCTGAACATTGTTGGATAGCGGACGGGCAAGTAATCTTGCAAGAGGTATGCGTATAGCTCGGCTACCGACTCTTCCCCTCGCGGTAGGTATCCATGGACGGCGTGGCCCTTTTCGTCAATGAGACGGCGCCGGAGAGTGACTCTGTCCAGATAGTCCTTGTCGATGGTGATGAGGTTTGAAGGGGTATCCTGTTGGAGGGCTGCGTCCTGTTCAGCGACAGCCTTGCACTGCTGGCTGGATAGTTGGCGACAACAACTCACCCATGGTGATGTGGTAAACCGGCTTGATGGGAAGGTATCTCGCGGGCTCTGTTGCCCTCCAATCGAAGTTCTCCAAAGGCTCTATGACCATCTCCGCAGGTTCATAGTCCATCACATCCTTTTCTTTCGCCTCGGCCCGAGGGTTGGATTCGGACGCCGTCGCCGTCGACGACTTGGTAGTACTCTGCCGCCGTCAGCCCTGTTTTGTATTGACCCCTTCCCCTCGAGCAAAACAAAGTCTGCAAAGTACGAACCAATTTGTAACCCGCGGTTATCAGTGCTAATGCGACACACAGCCCGATGACGCCGTTCATGTCTGACAGCCAGACCCAGACCCATGGCTTGAAGCCATCGCCAGCAATCGCCGCCATTTCGCTGGCGCCGCAAACGACGACGTGTGACAAAGGAAATTTGTGCGCCTTTGGAATGTCCAAACCTAATCCACGGAGCAAGTTACAATGGAAACAATGAAGCGCATCACGGACGCAACCACCCCCCCCATTGCGTCGAGGTGTGGACCTCGCTGCCTAGATATAAGTCGCCATGGTCCGATTGTGCTCCGACGAGGACCAAGTCGCAAGTCACCCTCTTTAGCGAGGACCTAGAAGACATGATATTAGGTCGAGGTCCTAATCCGATACTAGCCCCAGTTTTCCTGCTTAGCTGAGACTAGCTCCACTTTTTTTTGATTGGTTCTAAATTGATGCACAAGAAATTATGCCGCCCCCGTTTTTTTTTCTTCCTTCTAATAACATCCACTCTCCTAACATATAATTAATTATATAATCAATTATACAATCAATTTACAATTAATTATTAACATGCCGCGAGTCTTAGGTGCCAATCTTACTAGCTGTGCTAAGTACACAGCTTATATTATAAGCAAGCCTAATAAACACGAAAAGGCAACTAGAAAGCGCTAGGTAAAGTCTAGACCTTTTGAATTTCTTATAAGTTTTTTTATTAATTAATTCTTAATTAATTATTAATTAATTATCCTATAGAGTATAAGTAAAGTAATTATCTCGCTTAGTAAGGTGTTTTACTATATGCTAGAATCTAGTAAAAACTTGTGTTAATTAGTATATACTTCTTATATAATTCTACGTATATAATACGCGTTAAGTGCGAGGTTTATTTATCGCGCGCGTTACGCGTAATTTTTAGGTGAAATATTAATGCATTAATAATTAATTATCTAGTAGTTATATTATTTATATAGGTAGTTTATAAAAAAAGCACTAGCTAATAAGGCCTTTTAAAAAAGTGGAGCTAGTCTCAGACTAACTATTTTAGTGGAGCTAGTCTCGCATGAACAGCCTTAGCTAATATAATGTTGTCTACAGACACCTCTTTAGCGGCGTTGGCCTGAGTCGCAGCGACTTGCTCGCGGTGAAATGTGGATTTTTCCGTCAATTCAGCTTTCGAATTCGACACCACCATCAGCCCTGGGGAAGAAGGGTTGCGATCTATTGGAGGCCACGGGTAAAAAGTGGAAAGTTGATTTGGCGAAAGTTTTGCGGGACACGAGTCAAGGTGACTGGAGCCGATGTCGTCCTGCGTTTCAACGTCGTCGACGTTGATGCCAGCCGCATTGTGCGTCTCAGTCTTTCGGCGTGCTGCAGTCGATGTATCGCGCAAACTATAGAGATTGGTCGTCGTTGATGTAAAAAAAAGGGCAACTTGGCATTCTGAATTTGCCGGTTTCAACATTCTTTCTTGGTACTAACTAGATGAAACCGCTCTTCACTCGCCGTGAGGATGTCACCGGCATCAAGGTTAACGCACAAACGGCGACAAAGGCCAGACAGACCACTAAAGCTGGCACATTCCGCAACACATGAATACATTATATCTGCTACTATATTGGACTCACGCAGACACCCTCCTCTCTCCTATATCACTTGATGCGACAATGGATCTCGAGTTACTTTTAGATATGGGAAAAAGTCAAACCCAACACTACCCGCCCAACACCCTGCCCCAATACCTGAGCAGATAGCTCAGCACTTCCTATTGTTCTTGATATTGGCGACCGCTAGCAAGCCCACCTGCAACGCTCGGCATCTGCTTAGGACAGACATTCTCGCTGGTCGCATGCTCAAACATCTCTTCTCCACCATGGCGGTCGTGAGCATGATTGCAAGCTGCAGAAGAATTCGGTTCCAGTTGGCCGCCTTGTCTATTCTCGCGCCGTGCTCTATCGAGAAGATCAAACTCGTCTTGAAAACAATTGCAAGGGCATAAAAGAACGGAAGTCATGCTGAAGGAGCGGATCGTAGAGGTCGTTTGGGGGGAAAGTCGATCACGGAGGCATTGAGATTGGCACCCGCGCCGAGAAGCACCTTCATGCTTCCTACGTTGTGGCCGAGTAGTGCGGAGATGAAGGGGGTCGCGCGAATGGAGGCGTAGGTTTTGATTAGCTTCCTGTCGTGTGTAAAATGCGCCTCGGGTTGTATGTACTTCGTGTGTTCAGATTGACGCCCCGGCTCACGAGCTGCTTCACCAGGTCTGTCTGCATCTGTTGTTCATCGTCAACAGGACACCTGAGGCAGTCGTGCAACGTGCTCCATCCCAGAGTTCTTTAAGCCGATGGCAGGGTCGCACCCGCAGGCGAGGAGTGCTAAAGCGACGGAGAAGTTGAGGTGACGTGTGGCCACGCGTTAGAGCTGTACCGAGTGTTGATGTTTTCCGGTCAATGGAAATTCCGAGGCCAATAAGCTTCTTGATTATGCGAATCGCACTTCACTGCCCGCTCAGCGCGGCCATGTGTAGCGGAGTCCTTCTCCTCAGATTCACGTTCATACACGGGGACTGAATCAGAGACTGCATAGCTGGGAGGTTGCCTTTTCTAGCGGCTTTGTGGAGGAAGGTTTGACCCGCGTTGCAAATCGCGTTGATATTCGTAATTGGCCTTGTGGTGAAGAGAGCGTGGAACACTTCAGGGCAAGGACATGCCGCAGCGTCAGGAAGAGAAAAAGGCCATTCTTCCCAACAGCTTCGTGATCTGCGTTCGGGCGGCTTACAAGCAGGGCGTGTACGGCATCTACATTGCATCTCAACGGCCAGCTCCAAGGGCGAGCTACCGAATACTCTCCCGTGTACGTCTGCTTCCGAGCATTGTATGAGTTTCCGAGTGAGCGAAGACTTATGACGCCTTTTGATCGAGTAGTGCAGTGCCGCGGTCGCTGTCCCAGGACGTTGCTGTTTAAGCAAGAGCTCAAAGAGGTCTTGATAGTCGGCGTTTGTCTGCCAAGCTGTCAAGTGCCGGGCGGTGCTCGTCGAGTAAGTAGGCACCGTGACGAATAAGCATTTCCGACGTCTCTAAATGCTCGAGGGCCGTGTGAAGAGCATTTGGTTCGGCAAAAGATCTGATAATAACTGCCAACGTGCTCTGAGATTGCATAAAAGTCGAAGCCGCTTTCGAGAACCGTGTGGTGAACATATGGTTGGCAAGGAAGCCGGGGACAACAGCAAGAGACCTCTGAGGGTACATGAACGTTGGCGCCGTTCTCGAGGAGGTACTGGACGATGTCGAGATGCGATTTCTCAACCGCGAGATGAAGAGGTGTCGTTCTGTGAGGGTGAAGGGGATAGACTCTATTCCAGCGTTGTGCATTGATATCACGGCCGCCTTGCCTGACGAGCTGAAGGTCCGCTCCCAGCCCGTGGGCGATATTGATGGTGTCTAGCCGGTCATGTTCTGCAGCTCATAGGACGCAGGAATTGAGCACGGCATCACGCTGGATGTTGCGTTCGTACAATCATGGATTGAGGATACTATACAGGCAGCGGCAGCTTCTAGCCAAGACTGAATTGAATGATGCCGAGCGTACGACGGGCCCCCTGAACCAAGCCACAGGTCGTGATCGCAACGCACAGCCACTCGGCTGGTAGCGTCTCGAGGGATACCACTGTTGTGATATAATGGAAGTCGAGAGCCCGACTTTCAAACTTAGGCAGGTTGTATATTTGCTGAAACTGTGAAGGCAGCAGGCTAGGCTGGGCGAGGACCAGCGTATTTAGATAATCGGTTGACGAAGTTGTGTAACGTCCAAACAATTCGAGGGCTTGTCTCGATGTGACCATGTACGAAGGGTACGCTTGCTGATGAGTTTCTCTTTATTTCGAGGTAGCCGCCATTAAAGGTCCAGTCCAGATCCTTTCCCTGCTATGAGCCTTACCACGGTAATACCTGACCCTTAAACGTGACGAACTTGCCAGAAACAGAGGCCCTGGTAGCACCATCCATCAGCTCAAGGATACCTTTTACACTGGCATCAACCGTCTGCGGCAAGGGGTGAGGATACCCCCAATCCTTGGCTGCACTTTCGCCCATCCCTGTCTGCACCCAACCTGGGTGGACGGCGACAGCAACCAGACCAGACTCTGCGTTTTGGACATGGAGAGCACGAGTGATCCAATTGAGGGCAGCCTTGCTGGGGCCGTACGCGCCTCCGGGGAACTCCTGGATTTCTATACAGCCAACTGAGGAGGTCATCATGATGACCTTGGGGCGAACAGACTTTTGCAACAGTGGCCACAGACCTTGAAAGACCACCAGGGGCGCAATCGAGTTGACCTCAAATGCAGCACGGAGGTCTTCTGCTGATGTCTGCACTGCTGCAGCCATGGGGGGAGACATGCCCGCATTGTTGATGAGCACGTCGACACGATGATGGCCCAGGTCGGAAACGGTCCTGCCCAGTTGCTCGGGAGCAGGCACACAAGAAAGGTCGAGACTGATGACTTGGAGATGGCTATTTTCTCCCATCTGGACCGTAGCGGAAACTGCGTCCCCGAGACTCCCAGCAGCTTCATCGTTTCGAACAGTAGCGATTACAGTCGTAGAAGGACGGGCGAGTAGCGCCTTGACCAGACCGAGGCCAATGCCCCTGTTTCCACCAGTGACGACATAGACAGTGTTATTCGTGGAGGGCATGGTAAAAGTTGGTGCTTTGACAGATTCGCGTTCTGCAAGTGTTTGTGTGAAGCAAGCAAGAGATGTAAAACGTAGTTGTCAACTTGGAGCAACACTTTGACCTTCGGACCCACATATCTTAGTCATCATCAACACGTCGGCTAAGAGTGGAGGCTGTCCGGGATTAGAGTTTGCTTGGGGGGTTGTGCCCCAGTACCAATCAAATTGGGCATTCGACTCTCCGGAGCGGGGCTGACCCGCTCTTATCCTTTGTGGGGCCGTGACAACTTACCCCGTACCCTGTCCTGATTTCCCGAATCGACGAAATCCTCACGCGACCGAGCAGCACTTGAACGCACCCCGAGTAACATACCGATCGACAGTGAAGCTGAAATAAAAACATTGATAGTGGTGGATAGATAGCTTGCCTCTCTTCCCAGTGAGCCATGTAAAAAATACCCCCTTTTCCCCTTATAAATAACTACCTGAGCCACTCCAACAGAGCTCAACCACTCTCCAGTTTCACACAAGGCTTCTCCTGGTCAGTCTGGAAATTTTGATCTTTATTCAACGCTTTCCACCGAAGAGCTTGCTCGTTATCTCACTCATTCTCGCAACACACGGCAATGGTATCAACCACTCACCATCATCAACGGCCATAGAACACTACGAGTCACCATATTCGATCGTCATTGCTGTAGCTGACAGCGAGTACGGCGAGTCCTCTGCTACAAGTATTGCTGGAGATATGGAGCGAAGCTTCCAAGGTATCAAATATTATCTGATGGTTGGCATTGGGGGCGGCGTACCAAGTGGTAAGCATGATATCCGTCTTGGCGACGTTGTGGTCGGCTGTTCTCTGTATAAAAGTCCCGGCGGCGTGATCCAGTACGACTATGAGAAAACCATTCAAGATCAGAGCTTCAAGTTCGTAGGCTCTAAAACCCCCCTTTCCAAAAAAAAGCTCTGATAAAGGTGGCGTCGTGTGTAGTCGTGGAGCACATTATGAGAGGCAACAACATTAAAGCGGATATTGATGGCGTTCTCCAAGATAAAGCCAAGAATATAGCAGAAGTCAAAGCGACCAGATCCAAGTAGCGATATACTCTATGCAACTGGCGTTTCCCACCCTCTGGGTGACGAGTCAAGCTGTGTGGCGATCTCTGGTGAAGGTCCATCAAAGTTAGGACCGCGACGCGAACACACCGAACACGAGCATGCGGAAGTTCACTACGGCCTGATTGATTCGGCGAACCAGTTAATGAAGGACGCTTTAGTTCGAGATACGCTTGGAGGGGAAGAAGAGGTCATGTGTTTTGATGAGGACGCGGCAGCAAGGATAATGTATCGCCCTCCGTGTCTTGTTATCCGCGGTATATGCGACTACTCAGACTCGCATAAAAATAAGGAGTGGCAGGGCCATGTAGCTATGGCGGCGGCCGCATATGCGAAAGACCTTCTTCGCCAGTAGAAGGTTACTATGGAAGATTCTACGAAAAGCTATAAAATATCCAGACACAGGATCTGTTACTATAGTGCTTGATGCCCTTGACGAATGTGCCGACTTTGGGTTTCTGGAGCCAGTGCGGAGCCTGAGTAGCTAATTATGCGGCGACCACTTTGGCCAATGGCAAATTGAGGCATCTACTGACGTACCGGCCGGATAAGTATGTTGTCTACAAGTTTGGCCGCCTGTTTTGAGAGCTTTTCCTGATGCACAGATTAGCAGAGAAAGAGAGTCAGAAACTGTTAGTCAAGAGGAAACCGGGTACTAACATACCGGATCAATTACGGCAATGATGTTTCTCTCATCGGAAAGAAGTTAACATCGAAAAATGGCTACAGGAGACAAATCAGCACGAAACGATCTCTGGGTACACCTTTTATTTTCATACTTGGAAATGAACGTTGCCAGGAATGTAGATACCATTCAACATTGCATCAAATTTATGGGGTATTAAAGGTCGGACGCTGCTTTCATGGGCCATCTAGAAGGGGCACTGGAACATCATCAAGCTGTTGTTAGAGAAGGGCGCTCGTGGCGAGGCAAAGCGTAATAATAGTCTGACGCCACCATGTCATACCGCCGAGTGCGGGCACGATAGTGTTGTTCTATTTCTTTATTACGAGTACCATGAGTCTTAGCACTGAGGATGCCCTGCGGTCTGACTGCTCTTCTGCTAATGACCTTTATTCTGCAAGACGGTTTTGAGGACGAAGTTGAGAAGCTACTGTTGAGCTACGCTACGGAGCCTCTATTTCTCGAGACCGTTACGGTATTTATACATTCATTTCCGCCAGGCTGGCACCTCAACTGAATGTCTTGAGATATCCATGTCATGCTCATTTTAATCTTGTCACTTGAAGGCTGTAAACTTGTCACTTGAAGGGCCTGGGATGGGGAAGGAGAAATGGGGGCCCTCGAAGAAGCAGAATGAGGCTATTGCCAGACTTTTGTTCGAAAAAGGGCGCGGAGCTGAACTCGGACATCCTTGACCAGTCGCCGCTATGATAGGCCGCGGAGATTGAGCACCATGGAGCCATACGATTGTCCAATCCAGACCGAATCACATGGTGATCGTGGCATGATGTTTCCACCGCAGCTGTTTTGTAGCACTGCATGTTTTCGCAACACTTAGAGCAGGTCTGAAACCGATGAGGACATTGAGCCTTGGAAAAAGTACAAATCATGTCAATAACAAACTATGCTAAGTGACTATATTCTAGCTAGCAATAACTATGAGCCCCTATAAAGTAGAGAAGAGAGAATAGGACAAGGCGGCCATGGGAGCGAGCTATCGCTATCACTGACCAAGTGGCGATGTTATTCTGGAACTCCGCTTTGCTTCAATATCAAAGCTCTGTCATCGAGTAATCCAAGGTGTGTAGGCTTAATGCGCTGCTCTCCGGCTATTTTCTTGCGAACGCGAATGAGTAAATTCAGTGGACGAAATTTTCAGCGTCCAAACAGTTCTCGCGCAGTCCGAGTTGCCGCTGCTAGAGATTTCTACTCGATATGACTTGTTCTCGATTTGAACTTGTTCTCGATTTCCCTTCAGGTAAAATGTCGTCCCTAGATGTTTCATGCCTCACGATTCTAAAGCTTCCACGCCTCGGCTTCTTGTGTCTTCAAATTCGCGGAAATTGATCACCACGCAAATGAATAGCTCTCCGGCTTTAGTAGACACCCAAGCTGCATGCGGCTTGGTTGCTCCAGCCCATGGGTCCAAGTATACACGTTTAACTGGTACAGATGGAGACAATTGTGGATTTGAGGAGCGCAAACGCCTAGCCTTGAAGCTTATTATGTGTCAAGAGCGGTGCTGGAGATTGATCGGTTGGAGGTCTCTCTGGCCCCAGCTTAACACTGCAACCTCTGAGCAATAGTTGGACGGAAGGCGGAAGTAGTTGGTGGTTTGGCTAGCAACTGGTTAGTTAGGAGTTGTACAACCTGTCTTGTGGCGATTCATGAGCCACGTTACTATTCACAAGCGGAACCCGTTTCTCTTCTCGGATGAGACCCCATTTCTTTTCTCGAATGGAAAAGAGTAAATCACCAGGTCGACGACGCGATTGTGACGTACGCAGGGTTCTTTCGCACAATGGCAGCAACAAGGACCATTGCAGTGATATTGTTGCTGGACATTGACGACCTTGGTTTCTACTGTTTTCTGATCACACCGCTGGCCAGATGGAGAAGCCAGGTCGCGAATCTGGCCATCTTGAGGATCAGATGGATGTCTGGCCCGAGACGGAACAAGTGCCTGGGGTATTTGTGGCGAGCGAATGTGCCTGATAGCGCCGCCTCCATCCACTCGAATCAGCGTTTCTTCCGGATCTAGATCCGAATCATCTTCACTAGTGCCAATGGGTGCTCGATGGGAACAAGGACGCAAACTTCCGGGGGGTCCGGCCGAGAGCATGCCAAGCCAGATGTGCTCATCATTAACCTCTGGATCAAATAACCTTCCACGTCACAAATACATCAACCATTCATGTGCTACCAAGGTCCAGTCAACGCGTACGCAAGAAAGAAACTAGCTAATGAAAGTGGTAACAGACTGCCCGGGGTGACTGTATTGTATGTAGCATGACGTACCAGGCAAGTGTAGATGGAGATGTGGTCATAATGACAGTTACAAGACTCAATGGAGCAAGTCAACAAATCGGCTTGTTATCGCCTGAATTGACAATTCGTTTCCGGACTTTACATATAGTGAGTCCCAGGTCATGAAACTTCCTTTCCAGACCAACGACTGCGTCCGTCTTATCATCTGTTCCTAGCTTTACTAGAACAGAATTCGATTTCTTGCTAGGATGTGCCATATGCCATCGTCGCAAGCAATGCAGACCATTGCCAGGATACTCTGCGCCGTCGAGCTCCTGTCTTTGCTGGGCTCGTCTCAAGCCGTACCTTTCGTGTCCGAAGCTCAAACCACCGTATCTTCTCAAGAGACGCCGGCGCCAACAGCAGTGCCTGTGACTAATGTAACTTCTCATGGCCCCTTTACAGGACCATCTCCAACCACGACCGGCGCACTTTCAACCACGGTTGTAGCGCCGTCGATTCCTGCTTTGCCCCCGGCACAAGATGCCTTCGAGTATCCGGCGGATGGAAAATTGCACGGCCCTCAGCCTGCGCCTTACACACCAAACGGAGGTATTGGCACCAACGGCTCGGCGCCAGTCTACCGAGTCCAGAGCGATTTCGATTATCAGTCACTTTCCCTGGCACTGTACCATGAATGGATCGAGCTCGATCTCTTCCATTGGGGCCTGGCCACCTTTTCAGACGACGAGTTCGACGCCTACGGTATCAATGCCGAAGACAGATTCCTACTCCAACACATGGCGGACCAGGAAATCGGACATGCCACGGTCCTCTCCAACATGCTTGGCCCCCAGGCGCCAGTACAATGCACATACAGCTATCCCGTCTCCAACGTGAGGGAGTACATCGATTTCAACCAAAAGCTCACGCGGTGGAGCGAAGCGGGCGTATATGGTTTCCTCTCACACCTCAACTCAGGCCCAGCCGCGCAACTCCTGCTCCAGAGCATCACCGTCGAGGCTCGTCAGCAGTTAATCTTTCGTCAATTCGGCGGCCAGTTCCCCATGCCGGAATGGCACACACCGGGCATCCCCCAGAGCTGGGCATGGACACTTCTCGCGCCCTACATCTCCAGTTGTCCGCACAATCAAACCCGTCTCGTCTGGCAAAACTTTCCCGCCCTCCATATTCTCAATCAGCCCAACCCGGCTCGCATCAATGGCTCGGACGTTTGGAACGAGACGACGGGGGGCTGGGCCAACACCCTGTCCACTGCCAACATCTCCTCCTCTGAGTTGTGCGTCAATGCGACGGACAAGTCGTTGGACTGCGGCGCTGCCATCAGCCAGAACCGGAGTATACCGCTCTCGTATCCCGGCCGACAGGTGTTTTTGAAATGGGACGCGCCTGGACAGTTGGTCGGTCCAAACAACAGCTATGTGACAGCAACGAATGTGGTTGAACCCAAGTTTGCCGCTTGGGTGTCCCAGCTCAACGTCACCTACTCGCCTCTTCTCAACGTGAGCACGTCCGACAAGACGGCCTACACCATCCAACCCAATGTGTCGACGTGGGCTGGCGATCCGGCTATAAACGGCACCATGTTCCTCGCATTGACGGACATGGACCTCTTCGTAACTCCGTATAACTTGACCATGATTAACCCCCACGTTGGGGCGCTGGCCGTCTACCAGGCCGGTTAGATGAAAAAGTCTGCCAAGTCACAACCGTCTGTCATTCATACTTCAGCTTCAGGGTTCATGATTTTTTAGCTCTCCAAGCTTTGGTGGAGATTTCGTTCGTGCGAAGTTGAGGCGAGAAGTAAAGGAAAGCCCGGGGGGGGGGGGGGAGTAATGGCAGACAAAATTCGATTCGATCCGGCCCTTCTCTCCTGTCGGGGAGAAAGAAAGGGAAATATAGCCTACAACGATGACAACTCTCTCCCCGTAGCGACCCAAGCACGGTCTAACAAAAAGAGGCTGTTTATCAAGCTTGTTAGATCTTTGTTGAATATCCCTAGTGTTTTCAGATTAGGGGACTTGTACGATAACTACTAGTGTATTCACCGAGTACAAATGAATACAAGTCTTTGGCTACATGACCTGCATGACCATGACGCTTCAGACACTGGCTGGCTATACAGTTCCGTAGCGAGCACAAATCCCGTGATTTCAAGTTCTCCTGCTAGGGCAGCATCTAATTCAATTACCATTCATCAAAAGTTCCGAAATCTTTCCTCGTGAGGGTCGAAGCGCGGATATTGCACTAAAGTTAGCCGAGTTGGACTTACGAAATAAGGCCCGGTTCGTTGAATTGACCAGTCAACAATATCTGATCACCAGGGGAAACAATGTGATGACGACGCTGTCTATCCGTAACAGTGACGACATGAAAGTCACACCACGGAAGCGTAATCGTGACGTATCGCCCGCTATGCGATCGACGAAAGCTCGATTGCGAAAGCTGGAAGCCATCAATTCAAACTAGGTAAACTATGCCCGCGTGTTAAAAAAGTCGTTTCTAACCGACATCAAGGCGTAACCTAAGTTTTGCTTGTCCGGGGCCGCAGCCAACATTCAGCTTGCCAACAGCAATGACTAGGTTTATATTATCGACGGGGAGAGATATAGAGCCGCCGCAATGTGGCGCGTCGGAAAGATTCACATGCTGGTAAGAATGACGGAACACTGAGTTTAGTTAGGGGCGGTGAGCAAAGAGTGCGACAGTAATCTAGTTATGCGGTAGATTGCGCATTGTATTAGACCACATAACTAGTGGAAATGCTGCCTCAGCGACGTCACCTGTCCGAAGTCGAACCTTGGATACATTCTATATTCCTAAACCATGCATGATTATGGTTACATGTTTGTAGTACAATCAACTTGTCCGCGCATATGCAAAAGCCACTTACATCTAGAACCACCACATTCAGATGGAAAGTGTCGATTGAACATGGCAGATTTGATGCTGAAAGCATTGTCGAAAAAGGAATACAGACAAGGGCATGAGTGCCCAATGTTTACGCGATATAAATGTCGAGTTGACGTCTATGGCGTCGCTTGAAGCCACGAATAACTAAGTTACGTCTTTTACGCATCACGAGTCTGGTACTGATTCGATACATTGTCTCGGAACTGGACCGTACACCTCAACCAATAAATAAAATTGGATCTATCATCTCTCGGCAGGGATGTTCCTCTTGATAAATCAGTCAAGGCAGACGGCAGACTAGAGAATGGCTGTAGGAGCGAGTGGTACGCCGCCTGGGCTAGACGCCACAATGGCCGTAATGGAATCTTGTGTGCTCGCTTGATCCTACATGATTGTATGAGAATTATGCTCATCGTCAATCTATTTGACAGCTGCAAGTGCTCCGGCTTGTCTCTATGACGCATACTCGAGCCAATGCTGTTTCACCTTCAAGCACCAACCCCTTAACGCCTACCGCAGCTTGGACTATTGCACAACGATCGACATGTGGTTCATCTGCGAAATTGACCGAGGACTATCAAAAACATGTCTATCAAGGGTGTCTGTCCGCAAGATGGTCGTTTGGCTAGTCGTAATGCGCGAAACTGTCCATCGGCATCGCATTTGCTCTGCTTCTGACTCCCCCTTCTCCTTTTCTCCGGATAATGGCTTCCCACGGGCCGTTAGTTCCGGGTGATCAGGACCGTCATGACGACAAGTAATGGTGGCTTCGCCGCCGAGCTTTTGCTTCTCTGAACACACGCAGGCATGACATCACGACGAGTGACGAGGGCATTGTACAGTGGCTGCGCATAGCATACATACATAAACCACCCCAAACAGACTGCTTGCTGGGATTCCGTGGCACAATCAAAAGAGAGTACAACTATCCCATCCAAGTGTGAAGCATTTTCTCCTCAACGGAAGACGGCAAAAAATGACTCGCAAGATTTGCATCACTGCCGTAGACGGCAATACGGGGTTTGCCATCGCCGAGCTTCTCCTCCAGCATAGAGACTTTTCGCGAAAAATGGACTCGCTCGTCGGTTTGGCCCTGGATCCAAATTCAGAAAAGGCGCAGGAGCTCAAGAGCATGGGGGCGACCATTGTGCCGCATACCGTCGGCCGCGTCAGGGACATGGTGAAGACGCTCAAGGAGATCGGAGCAGACACAATCTGTCTCGTGCCACCAGCGCGCAAGGATAAGCTCGATATATGTGTCGAGCTGGTCGACGCGGCGAAGCGAGCCGAAGTCGCCAATGTGTGTCTTATCAGCTCGGCGGGTTGCGACTATGCAGATCCCAAAAAGCAACCTCACCTTCGGGAGTTCATCGACCTCGAGGCCCTCGTTATGCAGTCCAAAGGCGACGCAAGCACGCCTACCGGAGGCTCGCCCTGCGTTATACGGTGTGTGAAGATTCGCTGCACAACTCTGGAAGAAGAAAACAAGGTACTAATTCTGTTCGATTAGTGCGGGATTCTATGCCGAGAATCTCCTCTTATATGCTCCGCAGGCAAAGGAGGAAGGCATCCTTCCACTTCCCATTGGGGAGAGTCACAAGTTTGCCCCCGTTGCTCTAGGAGTACGTGTTTTGCAATTCTGCAAAAAAAAAAGTGTCGCCTCTTTACTGACCTTTGAAAAAAAAAAAAGGATATTTCCCACGTCGCTGCTCATGTTCTCACGGGAAAGGGGAAACACGGGTTTGACGACAAGCACAGGGGACAGATGATGGTTGTCACTGGTGAGCTTGGGCGAGATATCCTCATCAGCAAAGCTGAAGTCTAATAACGAACAACGTATCAGGGCCGAAACTGTGCGCCGGGCCAGAATTAGCCGCCGCCGCGAGCAAGGCACTCGGCGCGGAGATGAAATTTGAGAACATATCCCAGTTCGTTGCGTGACGACCTGTTCCAACATGCCATGCCGTTACTAACATGAGACCCAGGGCCGAGGCGAAACGAGTACTCAAGGCGCAGTCGGAAAGTGACAGCTCCGAACTACAGTATCTCCTCGAGTATTACAGCCTGGTTCGTGAGGGGAAGACAAATTACATCGCCACGACTGCGTTCCGCGACGTTACGGGGACTGCTCCGACCGAGCCTGATGAGTTTTTCAGGTTGTACCAAAATGAATTGCGGCCCAATAAGAAGGCCAAGCACAATCATAAGTAGTAGACAAAGGGCTGTTGGGGGGGAGATTTTGAGTTGACGCATTCTTTCAATGCCATTTGCAAGGTTCACTCACCTATTGCTACTCTTGTGTCACAACGTACATATCAGAAGTGTTAATGCCAACTTGTCATGTCTTGTAACTAACTACTGGTTGCTATAAGAAAAGTATTCAAAAGAGTAAGTGAGTGGACGCATAGCAGCGTCGCAAAGAGGAACGTGTTGACACCATATGTTTTTCAATCCTTTGACAAAGGAACTCCAGTTACGACTTGACTTCCGAGAATAAAGCAGCACGAATCAAAATCTCTTGCAGTATGCCGGACTGCGAGATGTGCGGGGGAACTGGGGAGAATGGCGGTTTCAAATGTACCATGTGTGACAAGAAGTAGTCAACGATTATCTGCCAACGACTGTAACAAGAAGTAACCGACGCCAGTCGAGAGGATACGAAGAAACTACTTGAACCGGGCTATTGTGCCAAACTGGATCTCATCTCTCGGGGCCGAACCGGCTATTCATGTTAGAACGCTGTAGTTACTCCGTACGTTTCTGTGAACCATATGTAGGATGAAATACAAGGAGCTTTCTCTGTACCAAAAGCCGCTTACACATCAGGTGGCCTAGTCAATGCCTCTCAAAACTCCGGAGATTTGTTCCCGCCGTTTCCAAGCCAGGGTGTAGTGTAGCGCTAGTGCCCTTCCGAGAATAAAAAAAATATATGAATAGGCAAGGATGTTTCTCTGTTCTCTGGACGATAGTGGATGTTGCGGTCTGCAATTCTTGGTCGTAACAGCCTGAAACTTTCGGCAGTCTTTACCTTCTGAGCGTTGTAGAACCTAGCGATGAGTCGAGTCGAGTGCAGGACTTCCGGTGGTCTGTCATGACTTTCTTCTATTGAGTGTCCAGAAACATGGGCGTATATGGATTCTAAACAAATGGCGTCGTGAACCATCATCCCCGCCACTGGGCACGTTTTTCATTCAAAGAATCGAAGATGGGATGCTGGAGCAGCTCCCTGGCTGTCTTTCGCTTGTCGGGTAACCATTGGAGCATCCCAGACGCCAAGTCGAGGAATGCATCTTTCTCATCCCCAGCCAGCTCTGTGATCGTATCTGCTAGCTTCTTCCCTCCCACCAGGTCTGTGCGGAAAATCTGATCTGCCACAAATGGCACGTGAGTCCTTGCGTCCTACTTTGGAGATGCTTTCTAACGTACTCTTATCATTGAAAAATGGGCCGCCCCAAAACTCGTTCATATTCTTGCACTCCTTGCCATGCGAGTTGACGACCGGTTTCTCCAGCTGATGGTTACGAAAGATGCGTTCCAGTTTGATTAATTCCTCATCAGGTTCTCCCAAGAGAGACACCATTTGGGCCAGGTGGACGTGTGCGTCGTATTCGCCATCTTCGCCGGCAGGCCGGCCGAACAGACTAACATCTTCCATGAGGTTCCACATCTACAAATGTCAGTATCTTCTCTAGGGGGTGGTACGTCCCGGCTTACAAGGAGGCCAAGATTCCAGATGTCGACACTATACGACCATGGGCAGCCTAGGATGACCTCTGGGGCGCGAAAACGATGGGATTGGACGGCAGAAAGGTGACCGTTGCCACCAGCTAGTCCAGGAAAGGCGAGGTTGAAGTCAGCAAGCTTTGGTAGCAGTTTAGGGCCTTGGAGGGGTCCAAAGTCGCCATGTGATAGGTAGGTCTCACGGCCGTCCTCGATTCGAATGTGCCTTGGCTGGGAGTTCTTCTTTTCGTGCTTGACAAAATTGGCTAAAACATCGTCATTTTCAATCGTCACCATGATGTTATCGTCCTTGATGTCTGACAGGCCATAGTTAACTTTGTGACCACCCGAGAGAATGAGATGGGCCTACCCGTATGTATGAGACGACATTTAGTGTGTAAGTAATCAACAGCTTGAAGGAGGCAGTACATGAAAAACTTGAATAGCGGTGGTGCAAGCCTCTGCCTCCGCAGTCTGTGTTGGAGCTGGAACAAAGTTTCTCTCATAGGAGTGTACACGAGACAAGAGTGTGTTCCTTTTTCGCCTGTCAGTATAAACTCGTCGATATGCGTTCGAATGAACTCTAGGCCTTCATGTGACGGCTCCACGTTGGCTATGAGCCTTGAAATTCTGGTCTCCCAGGCTGCGTCTATGTCGAGAGCCGCGATCTTGATGGCGACATAGCGAGGAGCTGTCGATTTTCCAAACTTCTTGCTGAGAAAATATTAGGGGAAACAACAAGTGCGAGGGGGTAGCGGGTGGCTTACAACGCAAGATTCTCTGCTAACCAGACGGTAGAGCCGGCCCCGTAACCGAGTTTTGTGATTGTCTTGAATCTGCCATCTAGTATCTCGCCGGGTCGCGTCGGATGGAAACATGTCAGCCGGTCGCCTGGGAGCAGCTCTTCATCGATAGGCTTGTTGATCATGTGAGTTGTCCACCTCGAATGGGAGACTAGCAATTGACACGGCCACAGAGATAACAATCCCCGTGGCCGTTGCTGCCAGAGCGCTCGCGGCTTTGTTATGGAAATAGCCATTATTTTCCAAGTTCAATTGAGGAGGGAAATTGGTCACCGGATAAATATCGGCTGTTGGATTGCGTTGCATAAGCGCTTGCATTATATAAGCGATGCGGCGTCATTGGCATGGTCTCATGGATGCCTTGGTGTCCTGAATGATAACTATTTCTTATATGCGTACGATTATTCTTCTATCTACCAGGTAGTAAGTGACGTCAGGTCCTTCATGGTAATCATCACAACGAAAAGTAGCGGTTACTCACACAGCGTAGATAGCAAATGGAAAAACTTTCCGCTTATTTGTGATTTGTGGAAATGCTATGTAAATACAATATGATTTCGACAATCAATGTTGAAGGGCTGATAAAGAAAGAAAGTTCCAAACACTTGACACAAATCGTGTCCCAAGCAAACTGGCTTATTCCATCCCCCACGTTATTCATTTAAAGTACCAAAGTCAGATTGTGTCCCCGTGCCAAAGAAGATTGATCGGTCTTAGTTGATAGCGACGCGTCGAGACTTGGGCTTTTTAGCCTTTGGCACAGAAATGGCCAAGATTCCGTCTCTAAAACTAGCCGAAACGGAATCATGATCCACCGCAGTCGGGAAGTTGAAGCTTCGCGAGAACTCGCCGACGCTGCGCTCAGTAAGCCAGTACTTGTACTTGGGTTGCTCGGGCTGCTTCTGCGCCTTGTCGACTGCAGTTTCCGACGTGGCTGTATTCTCATCCTCGACGGTGGCTTTGTGTGCGGGCTTCTCAGAGACATCTTCAATGCGTCTGGCGCCGTGGGTTCCAGACGAATAAGTTCGCTCAGCCTTGCCGCGGACAGTCATGGTCTGTGGTTCTGTGAACTCAATGTGAACGGTGTCTTTGTTCATGCCAGGGAGCTCGCCGTATAGTTCGTATGTATCGCTGGTTTCGCGAATATCAAACTTGGGTTGCCAGGTCGCCATTACTGACCGCTGACCGTTTTGGTTATTGCCAGACTGGCGAGCGTAGGTGTCAAAGTCGTCCAGGAGGCGAAAGAGAGGAGTGAAGGATGATGGGGATTCACCATCGTAGAAGGCTCGTGGGAATAAAGACATGTTGCGAGGTGGAAGGACAATGGCTTGGTTTTAGTTGTGTCGTAGAGTTTGTGATATGCAGGGTGGTCGATATTTTTAATCGCATGCAATGGAGACTTGATTGGAATGAGGTCAAGACCGGTGATAATGATGAGCACAAAAGGAATCGTGAGGTGGTGGAAAGTCAAGCATCTTTTATATCCGAAAATACAAAGTAAGCGCTGTTGGCGGACGCTTCACGAGGATAGCTCTAGAAATATCTAGAATCCAAAACTACTTGGCGCAGTTTTATTTATGTCTTGTAAATTGTGTGCATGTGATATGCCGTGTTGTGGTCGGTTCTAGAAGCTGCTAGATGTAACTTATGTTGTGGACCCAGTTTGCCTATCTCGACTGTACTTCAGCCAATCAGCGAGTAGTCATGGGGTAGTTATAGCGATATAGTAACGTAGCGTCAGGTCCAGCAAGTTAGTCCTTAGCCGACCTTCCAAATGAATATCAGCGCAAGGTGAGCTCTAATCCGGCTCATCTTCGCATTCGCATCAGCGAGCGTCAGCATCCTCTGATAACTCAGAGGACGGCTCCCAGCTGATTTTAGTTAGAATCGGCGCGAATCATACCTTTCATCCGTTTCTGACATTAAGGATAAATCAGACAGAATGTCAAAGGTGATTGGACTGGACAAGGATCAAGCTTGAAGGGAGAAGATTGTGGGCATATAATAGAAAGAAGAGGATCTACATCAGTGATAGTAAAATCACCAAAGAATTCCATCAATGCAATACTGGCTTTTTGGTCGTCATGCATATTGCAAAGAGGCGCTACTTCCTTAGATAGACAAATGCTCGCCACATATCCCTTGGCCAATGTATAGTGGCCTTGAAGAGTCTACTGCCAAGAGATCACGAGCCCAGTCGAGATACTGCCCTACGCTGGCTCGACGACCATCTTTATAATGATTCAATATGCCGATGATTGGTTCATGTGAGACACGTTTATTAACACAGCAAGAAATTCTCGCGGTATTCTCCAATCGACAGCTCGTATAGTGCCACATTTCATTATTATGGTGGGTGGGCGGCCATGACGAAGGCGTCATGAACAGCGAATAGGCTTCCAAACAACTCTAGTAGATACTCTCGACTACACTATCCTCCTCATTTGTGCTCTCAATCCTACAGTAATTGATACTAGTTATGTCGCTGCGCCAGTTCCACTCCTTGACATATATCCGTCCGCGATGGATTTCGTTTTCGTAAAGGCGGTGGAACCGCATCTGCATGAGACCAACTATGTCAAGTAAATCCCAAACGCGGCTACTCTCCCCCGGCTTGAGATGAAGTCAACCGCATAGTGTCAGCGTGATCCATCTGGCCTTCACAATCAAATATCGTACCATAAAGGCATGAAAGCCGAACATGAGACATGTTGAAAGCCCAAATCTGTGTAAAGTATCAGTCCGCATCCATGTCGAATGATTGCCTGCACTGCGGCAAATACCGACAAAGCGCGCTACGAGGCTCGTCATTCTGCCTTCTATGTCCCACTATACACAATACACAAGTCTAGGTCAAGGAAGATGCAGTTATTCCATCCCAGACTTCAAGATTGAGGGCTTAAAGCCGCATTTTAAAGTTGCATAAAACCCCTAGGATCCTATGGAAAGCATTAACCAAGAACGTCTAAAGTGGTTTCCTCCTTAATAGCCTCCATAACAATCTGATTAGTTCGCCACCGAATGACGTCTGATAGCAGTAACCCTACTAATTAGCTTAGAACCAAGGGTATAAAATATATAATTCTATAATAATAGTAGTAAAACACTTTATTGTATTCATAGTATATAAAGTGTAGGCTGAGGCTGTAGCTAGTTTATATTATAATTTATACATAGTTCTATTTAACTATAAACATTATAATTAATGCGTTCTTTTGGCAAACTATGCCTACTGAGGACTGTCCACGCATGAGAGGCTGCAAGGCAAATTCTCGGCCCTGAAGAAAACACAGGGAGGACGAGCTCGTGCAATAGATAAAGGCTTGTCACGGGGCCTGATTTCTGTCGAGTCAACTTGATTCCGTGGCAGCTGACTATACCCTGGCATTTCCTTGAGACTTTTCATTGAAATCGCCAGTCTCTCCATGTTCTAGTCAGCGTACGTGAATCTATATGCAGGTGTCGTGTCCTGACACTCGCATGAGTGGTTGAAATAGTCAGCATGGCTGTCCAAGGCTTCCACCTTTGCTTGTATCGACGTCTCCAACGGACACGGCATGTATGCCTGTTTCTTTACAGGTGTTTCATCGCTTACATCTAGTTGCTTCGTTATCTCGTCGCATCATGCTCCGCGTTCATGTAATGCATGCATCTACCGTCGAATTTTGCTACATGGCCGTGAACATGGCAAACTTGCAGACTACTTTCTCTCCTTCTGGTCATCTACCCATGGATTCTTTTTGAAGAACCGTCCGTTTGGATCACCCTCGCTAACTATAAATACGCCGGCGGCCGACGCTGCTCACAATGCTCAGCTTCTCAAAAAAATACCATTCTTCGCTATTGGCTCCTCCCTGACCTGTTGAACAAGCTTCGTCATTTACAAAAGCTTTGCCAAAACCATGGACCCAAAACAGCTGAAGATTCGGGCCTGCAATGGCAAAACCCTGGACAATATGAAGAGAGTCGTTGCCATGGCTCGCATCAGGCCCATGGAAACATCTTTTGCCCGGGAAGTTCACTTCATGCGAGGCGTCGTGGAAAACAGGACGCAGTTTACATTCCGATACCTTGCTGGTAAGAAAAAATTGGACCATGGGCATTATGTTAAAGCACCATGTTCTATTGCCCCCTTTTCTAAAATGGATTTCGCCGCGCACGGTAATTCCGCCGCCGACCCTGATGCTGGTGGGGAGTTTACGCTTGCGGCATCTCTGGACGGGACCAATAATGTTTTTAACGTCACATTGGTTAGTATGAAAATACTACAGACTCGCTTGCATCTCTAACTAACTATTCACAGACGTTCAAGGGTGCTAAAGTTTCCAAGGCTTCCATCTGGGAGACCGGAATCACGGATTCTCTGAAAGGGATCGTAGCCCGAAAGTCTAAGAATACGTACGAAGCTGATAAATCAACCGACTCGTTGACCAAATGCCATTTTCGGTTCGAGATGATCGCATGTCCGGGAAAATTGTCGACATTCGTCATTGATCAAGTCCCTTTTGCACCAGCCACAACTCCTGCCAGCAGACTCGACTTGATTTTGGATGCCCCTGAAATACTAGAGGGTGAAAAGAAAAGTGTAACGAGCATGATGCAAATTCTCTAAACGAAATAAGCGTTAACAAAATACATAGGTGGCTGATTTACATATTCCACTGGAGCCATCCCTTGGGAATGAAATGTTTCGTGTACAATGCGTGGTCCAAAATAGATCGCAATTTACTTTTGGACTCGACAAAGTTGAATTTACCACGAGCGGTGTCATAAAAAAGAAAGATGAGAGTGAAATCCCGAAGACAACCGGCCAATTCATAAGGGGTGCTGCTCCGGTCGCGGCTTATAGCGTGATGGAGTTTGTTGCGGAATTTGGTCCAAGCAACTTCATACAGCTTTCAAACCACTCGGACCCACAGAAAACATTTACTATTCAACTGGTACGCTGGTGCATGCTATGAGAGACTGTGATCCGATACTAATGAGCTTTAGGGATTCGGTATCTTGGAAACCGGCATGCCTGTTGCCGGAGTAGGCCGGGTGACGGCAGGGCGAGAAAATACGCCCAGAGTTGACCGTAAGAGGAAACCAAGTTGATAACGAGCAGAAGAAAGTGTGAGAAGCTAATACAAGACACAGCCGACCCTTATCACTCAGAGAAGGGCAATGAGGTCACCTCTTCAGAGTTTACGGGCACAACAGGCCAACTTAAATCTCAGCTCAAAGTAACCGCCGTACCAGGCCTGATGATGATGTTTATAATTGAACAGATCATCGTCTAAAAGTAAAGGTGTGAAAGGTATAGGGAGCCTCAATAGGGGGCATATCGAGAGGCAGTTTGCAGGGCGCCCAGCAGATGACTACTGCCACACCGACGGATCTGGAACAAGATTGAACATGTGTATGCGCTATCCATGTCGGAAGGGAGAGGGGGGGGGGAGGGGGTTAGTTTTCATTGCTGTGGAACGTTATCTTGCTTTTGATCTAGTTGCTACAGCAAGACAGGTCAGCGTAGGACAGTCCCTCATTAACAGACACGAATCAAATCACACCATCTTGCAAGTTGCTCTCATAGTAACCATACCCATGTATTTAGGTATGCAGTCCCTCGCTTGCCGAAGCGTCTAGAAGCAGGCGGCAATACATTGTGTAGACTCGGAGACTGCTTCACACAACGGCTGAGTGTTGGCCTGCAGACCATTGCAAGATTGCCCACTCTGTTCGCTCTCAAGGAAAAACAAGACCCGTACATTGAATCATCAAATCCTGCCTGCTTTCACACTCTCTAGAAAACCACCCACGTCTGTCACACTGCAGAGCTGGCCGCGGTATATTCTTCTGGCCATTGGCTGCAAGACGTCGAGAAGACGCATTTGCACGCCTCCGTCATATCGAGCCTGTTTGATGAGCCAACTCAGCATGTCCTGTTTTACGGCCGTGTTGCAACTTTCCTAATACATTAGCCCCCATCACGACGCAGAGTGTCGCCCTACTGCTCGGTCTCCCGCTCCCTTTTTCCGTGTGTGCGTCGTGGGAAGGAGAGAGGAGAAGGGGGAAAAGGGGGAGAACAGTGTCACGGGGGAAGATTCTCTTACACCAATTTGTCAAGCTTCGGAGAGCACATGAAGAAAATCCCTTCTCCCAGCCCATCGGCCAACATTGACCAGCGTTTTCCGTACCGTTTGCGGTCGTGAAACTGAGACCGGAGGGCCGAGCGAGCCTCGCCACCAAGCTCAGGCCAGGCAGGATGGGCGTTTTCTAATATGTGGTCGATGATGTAGGTAGAATCCCCTCTGCCGATGCTCCGGTTGCCTCTATCTAGCAGCTCCCACGTGTCGAGAACTCGCAGATATTGCCTATACAGCTCGACCAGGGCGATGCGGCCACGGATCGCATCGTCGCCCATGCGCGTGTGAAGGAGACATACAGCAGAGTAGGCAAGCTGAAGCTCGCGGTAGCTGGAGTCGAGGTTGGCGGAAATGCCGTCTTGGGCGCCGCCTGCGTGCTTCCAGAGATCCCCCCTTGCCCAGCGCGGCAGCTCGGCCTCGAGATGGGCGGCCCAGTCCGGGCGCAGGACGGATCGAGCTGTAGATGCCAGGTGAACCCTGAGTCTCCTGGAAGCAATCGGCCTTTCGGGATTCGCCTCAGATGCGGCGGATGCTCTTGACGGCGAATCCTGGCTGCCAGCGGCGCGGCGCACCAGGGACGGAGGAGACGGCCCGGGGCTCGGACTACAACCATTGCTGACAATAAATGACTCCTGCGTGCCCGGCTGCCTTGGCTTGTTAGGAGAGCCAAGCCCAGCAGGCGAAAATACGCAGAGGCTACCGGCCTCGGCCATGGGTTCCATAAAGGCATCTTGTGCCGTTTGCTCGTCGGTGCTTTGGAGCAAATGCAGGACAGGAGAGGTTCCTGATGGCACACGGCCATTCATGACTTGCTCGTACAAATCCACAGGCAAATGGTCCGGGGTCACTCCTCCGCTGACGACGTCTTGGCCGGCTTCGACTACAGTGAATCAGAACGGGCAGCGGCAAGCCGACGTTTGGGCTGGCTCACCTTGTTCGGGGCCGGGCCATGGCTCAGAAAGACATTCGGTCCAGTCCAATGTCGTCAGAAACGGGTCAGCTATATTCAACGGCGTGCAGACTGACGGTGGCATTGGTGGTGCCGGCACAGGTGCTCTACATGCAATGGTAAGTCAAGTACCCTCAGAGCCACGCGGATATGGGCATGGTTGCAGTTACTGTGCCGAGATCAACTCGGCCTTGAACTCGAGAACAGGGTTTGCTGTCCCGTCATCTGCTTCGTTGCTAATGACCATGCTAAGGTTCCTTGCAAAAATGACATGATTGTCTGATAGAACCCTGGCTAGCTTGTCGATAATAGAGCCGGCGTCGTGTATATCGGCATGGCCGTTACCCGGCGATGGATTGTCACACATGGTTTTCGATAGACATCAGGTAACTGACGACAAACGGGTTTACGGTCGATACTCCAATGTGAAGCAGCAGCAAACAGCTGCGTTGTGCGGACGCCGGGGCTCGGCTTTTATTTCACGTCTAAACCACGTTGGCAGCCCGACGATTATGTTTGTCCTTGGATTCAGCTGCTGCCGCTGGCCTGACTCGGCCATTATTGCGCTGACCTACGATGGCCTGGATGAACGGCCGACTTGGGCCTGTCGAGTCATACCCTCGCATGAAACACGTCGTGGCCAGACGCCGCTTTTTCACTAGTTCTATATCATCACAATGAGTAAGCCTTATTCCGGCCTACGACGCGTAGGGGTAAAGCGCGAATATTGTCTACTATATATGGCTTTAAGTAGAGTTGGATATAACTCTTCACCTATAAAAAGCAGACTAGCTTTGTTTTTACGAAGTCGATCCTCAGGCGGGAGCGGCATTTTGCAGCTTTGATGATGGCAGCTGTGTTCGTGGAGTAGCACGAGTTTGCGGCTGTTTAGAACTTGAAATCAGGTTATATATAGATAGAACAAAGCGACTTGTCATGTGTCCTCTCATTCGGCCTTTGCTTTAGGCTCCTTCATAAGTGATAGTCCAGCAGTGCCAGCTCCTTCATGCTTCTCTCACACTCCCGTCAAGTTCGGCTTTGGCTGGCACGTAATATGTCTCATCCTGCATTTTTGACTAGCTGGCCATTCATCCCCTGTCCACGATTGCTTTTCTAGTATGCCTTTTTAAAGGAGGCACTAGTAATCACCTATAGATGGAACTACTTACCCTGCCACCACATTAATTTAGACAAGAATGACTTTATCCTGCGAGATGCGTTTTCAAGCACGATGACCTTAAGCCTGTCTTGAAGAATGATCCACGGAAGTCTGAGCGGTGATTTCTCTACGAACCAGGGATATCTGTAGGTAAGACGGCCGTCTGATACCATTGCAAGCGGTTGCAGTGCTTGTTCATCTTGAGCACAAGGAACCGGCCTCATTCTTGTCAGGTTGAACTTGAAGGTTTCGTCCTTGTCGGTTGGTAAGGGGAGTGGCTTCTGCGTCTTCCATGCCTCAAAGACCTCATCCACCGACGCTTGGACAGCTTTTTGGCAAAAACTTTTATTTTCATCATCAATATCGTCATGCAAACGTTTGTCGCCGTAGCATTTCCATGTGCGGGTGGTCCATGTGTCCTTGCCATCGTTGGTTGGATAGTCCCCCTTGACCTTGAGCCCGATCTCGGATTCTTCGTCGTGCATAATCTGCAACGCCTCGTTAACAAAGATATCTTAAAGAAGAACATCACGGAGTCCAAGGATGGCTGGCTCCGGGTGAACATAAAGACGTACCTTTGACAGCAAATCTCGTGACATGTACCAAAGAGTTGGGAAAACTCTCCACTGCCAAAAATTGACAGCCACCCGGGCTAACCTATCAAGCTCTCGGTTCTTGTAATGTTTCCAGTCATGCAAGGCCCTGCGTGGCGTGCGAAGATGGCCGGCGGAGAAGAGGTCTTGTAAAAAATGGTCGGCGAATGCATTCATCGCGTAGGCAGCCCTCAGATTATCAACGCTTCTGCCTTGCGCGGCTTGTTCTATAGCCAATTGGTGAATGGAGCAATAAACATTGTACGCGTCTTCTCCGAAATGATCAAAGTTGATTGTAGCAAGTGCCAGGAAACTTGGCAGTTTCATGTTCCGGTTCATGGTCACCTTTTCCCACTCTTTATGGCTGACAGGTTCATGACGCCATTTCTCAGAGCCCTGTACTCCGGCGGGATAGGGCGGACTAGTCATAGAAATTTCCTTTCGCAAGAGCTCCTGAAGCGACTTCATAGTAGTCATTGCTTCGTGCTTAAGCAGATCATAGGCCTCGAGGAACAGCTTGGCACGCCCTGCGTGCTTCTCTCCATAACATATTGGCGTGTAGGTGCCGTAAAAGTCGCCGGCAAGGGCACAGATTTCTCCGTAGCTTAGCCAGACAAACTGGCTGGGGTCGCTTCTGTGAAATATTTGCAACACATGTCTTGGTTCTATGTCCAGGCCGCGAAGGGACACCGAGTTTCCCAGCCAGTCATGCTCGGCACCTTCGAAGAAGGGGACTTGAACGCAAGCTTTCTTAGTGACAGCCATCATGGCGCGGAATAAGAAACTCAATATGCTTACCAAACTTTTCATCATCATCATCATCATCCGTGGCACGACCAGCTGGCTCTCTCGGGAGGATCCATCCCGTGTGGCAAGGCCTCCAGGGTTCACTCCCAAAGTCCGGGATAAATTCCTCATGTGAATATCTGCTTATTGCATCCGTACATTAGGCAATCGATGCAAGAATACGTGGGGTGCTGCTACTCACACGTCCTCGCTCATAAAATCCATCTCCATAACCAGAGCTGAATCGGTTGGTGGCTGACGAAAGGGATAAAGAAGACTGCTTTGGGGTTCAAGTACTCACGATGAGCATGATACGCAAAAAAGACCCAATACTTGGTGCAGATGTGCAGTCTTTTATAACGAACTAGTTGGGTGTCTTTGTGAAACCATGCTCTGCGCCGCCGGAAAGAAGTCGTCAGCGCCAAACTAGGAAATGCTTGTTTCCGAGTCATTTTGGGAGTAAAAGGCAACGTCTGTCCACACACTCCCTGGCTGCATTTCATTGAAATATATCAAGCAAAGACAAAGACAAAGACAAAAACAACTCCCCAGTCCCAATACAAAAACGAGCCACGCATGTCACAAAACCCGTCGATGCTTCTGTGCCCTCAGCTTCGTGTCTATGTTGAAGGTTAAGAGCAGGGTTTAACAAGTCACATGTTGTTATGTAAATACAGCTCAACTCGCAACGCATAGACTTTGTATGTTCTATACTGTGACATCCAGATTCCTGCTTCAAAGCGAACCCGGCCCGCCTTCTACTTGGACAGGTCCCATCTCTACATACGTCTCTACATGCCTGCGTACATTACCCCAAAGTAGAGCTAGCTGGTCTTTACAGCGCATTGAAGCAACCTTCTATTCGCTACCGAGATCCTAATTGATAGTTCGATATTTATGCCGCCATATTTGGTCAAAGAATCTTTTTCAAACATACACGACCGGAGTAAATCCATGCAAGGATGGGAAAGTGTAGAAGCTTCAAGTCGATTCAAGTCTATTCTGAAACAAAACTGGCCCTCTTCTGTGCCACCGGCAGCCAAGGCCCGTGTTGCCGTCACAGACATTAGCGTGTATACGAGCGTATCTTCCTAGTCACTGCTGGAACGGCAGCAGTTGAACCTCAAAAGAATCCCCCGGCCCGTTCGTCCAACTACCGCTCAAACAGTGGAACCTTAGTTTCCCCTCATCGGTGATGGACACTTCGAAATCCTTGTCGCCATTGACAGGCTGAACCTTCTGACCGCCCGTTATAGTGCCGTTAACGATGATTTTCCAATCGCTGTCTTCGATCAGGACAACTGCAGTGGCGCCACTGGTATTGGTAATGTTGATTTCGGTACAGCTCTCCCATTTACCGAGCCAATGATTAACATTGGCGGACTCCGCGACGTACGTGGGCAGAAAGTCTATAGTTTTGTCTCTGTAGCTGCGGACAACGACGTTGTACGGCTTGGTCGGGGGCTGACTGATATGCTTGAGATTGAGTACCATATTGAAAGTGGCAGAGGGTCAAGACCGGTGCAGTAGAGTGGTTTTGTGAGAAGTTAAAGGCAAGTAATGGGATGGCACAGGAAAATACTCATAGCGGGAGGCTTCCATCATTGGGTGGGCGTAGAGCAATAACTAATATATACCCGAGTGCGGCTCCAGATGAAGGGCTTGCCCAGCGACATAGCACATCGTCCATTTCATGGCCAAGCAAGTGTCATGCATAGTTGCACCAGTTCACGCGTGCGTGACTCGGCAAATTCGCTGAATATCTTCATGGAAATGGAGGAGGCCATCTCGAGGCCACTCAATATGTGTGTCGTGACAGAAGCCTCCACTCGGAATGCCGACGTCTGACTCGGCACGGGATAGGCAGAATTGGTCATACCCTCCATCAGCTCGAGGAGCGAGGGGAGAGGCTGAGGCGTTGTCCATACGGAGTACAGGGAGGTAGCAATAGGTCCCTTGAAGGGATCGAAATTATCTTTCAGGCTGAAGCGAGCTGATGACAGATCGGACCCCGGCCATGTCTTCGTCACTTTGATTCATGTCTCATGTCACAGCAAACGGTGGCATATGACAGAATTTGTAACAAGGGCTGCTTTCGTAGGGCTTGGAGAGAATAGCTCAATTTGTATGATAATTGACTATAATCTAAAGGTTATAATAATCAAGGAAGAAGCTAGTAGAAAGGTTAATTACAAATATACAAAATAGATTCCTCGGGACTTGGGCAGCTATATTATCTAAGGTCTAAATATTATATAATCTTTCTACAATCTACCTTCAATATTTATCTACTTATATTATTAATTAAAAGTTATAATATTTTATCTTTAATCTCTTTATTAACTAAATTTTTTATATAATACTAGCTTTCCCTTTCTAAAGCTTATCTTGAGCTTTATATAGCTATTTATAAGTTATAAGATTTATTAGAGATATTTAGCTTATATCTAGATAATAAAAAGTTAGCTTGTTCTTTTAAAAAGTACTTACAAGATTTCTAGGTCTAATATCTTTTAACTAGCTATTCTTTCTATTTAACTAAGTATTTAATATTATTTTCTAACTTCTAGAACTTTATAGTAGCTTCTATTTTATAATCTTTATTTACTTTAATAGGCTTAGCTTATATTAAAATCTAGTTTATATCTAGAACCCTCTAACTAATAGTATAAAAGAGTTCTATTAGTTATCAAGCCTAGTTATCTAGGATAAAGAGGCTTAATAAAGGAGGTATAATAGAATATTAAAGATATAGAAGAAGGAAGAAGGCAGTAATAACTATATGTATATTATTAAGCTTATTATTTTAATCTAGGTAGGAATTTTACTACTATTTATAGTAGATTAGATTTCTCTTTTCTAAGTCTTTACTTTTATCTAATATAAATTAAACTCTTATCTTTATATATTAGAATAACTAGTTTTATACCTTTTATATAAGTTATATTAATTATACTAGAATATTCTAGTTATACTAGTTATAGATTATTATAAGCTAAGTTAGGCTTATTAAAAGCTAAGTTAGTAAGGGCTCTTGTAGTTGCTTTTACAATTAGTTAGTTAGTTATTACCTTCTAGTATCTCTAGATAATCTAGATAATCTAGATTTCGGCTAATACACTCCTTTAGCTATAGGGAGCTAGTTATAAGCTAGTTATAGCTATAATTAAAGAAATCTAGTTAGTTATTATAAATTAAGTCTTTATAAGGCTTTATAAGGCTATTTACTAGTATTTTTAAGGTTTTAATATAGTTAATATTAAATTTATTATTTTAATAGGCTTATTAAATCTAAGTATTATATATATCTATATATTTAAGAGCTATTTTAACCTATAAAAGGTCTAGAGTAGCTAGCCTTATTATTAAAAGATTATTATAAAGAATAGTAAGTTTTTTAGTATCTAACTTTAGACTTAGTTAACTAATAAGCCTATAAAAAGCTATAGTCTCTTTTCTAATAGATAATAAAGCTAGTAATTTAGCTTTAGTAAATAATATAGTTATAATAGCTTATTTAGTAGCTAATTATATAATAGAGGCTTTAAATAGTTAAATTAGTAAGCTTTAACTAGATTTTCTAGTAGCTTTATTATCTATAAAAGCTATATTTAATAATATAGCTAGTTTAAGTAAGTCTTTAATACTATTAAATTTAATAGCTAGATTTTTAGTATAATATAAATACTAAATAACTTTAATAGCTATTTTAATATAATTTAAACTTAAATTAAAGAAGTACTTTAATAATTTTAAGCTTATATAAGCTATATTAAATTAAGTATTAACTAAAGAGTAATTTATAGATTTAATAAAACTTTAGTATTAATATATATTCTTTAAGCTAGCTAGGCCTTTATATAGCTCTAGAATTTACTTTTATATAAAGCTTTTAACTAGCTTATAGTTTAATTTAACTTTTAAATTAAAGAATTTAACTATAATTTTATTAATATAAAAGTCTTAGTATAGCTATAGTCTTTAATTTAGTTAATCTCTTAGAATTCTAGTATCTAGAAACTATTTTAAGTCTTTTAAATCCTTTATTTTATAGGTTTTCTTTAAGCTTTTTATAATAAATAGTACTTTTTCTTCTAAGAATTTAAAGTAAATAAATACTATATTATTAATATTAGTATTATTAATATTATTAATAACGTTAATGCTATTAGCCTTGCACCTAAAGCCACGCTAATTTCCTTAGAGACCTATAATAGCCTAATCTCTAATAACTTAATTAGCTTATTAGTACACGCGGCACGAGCACGGCACGCTATAATACAATTAGATATATACTATTAAAGAAGAGCAATAAATAGAGGAAGTAAGTCTACTATAAATACTATAAGAAGATATACTTAATACTATAGTCTATAATAGAAGGTAGACTTAAATTAAACTCTTTTAAATACCTTTATTATATACTTTATAAGCTGCTTGTAATAATATATTACCTTAAGTAATACCTATAATTAATATAGATAAATATAGTTATTTATAAGAATATAAGAATATAAGAATTTTCTTTTAGTTAAATAAGCTTTAAGCTTAATAGAGTTTTTATTAAGTTTAATTATTATAATAATAGTAACTTTTTTAGCTTATATAAAGCTTTTTTAAGCTATAATACTTATTTAAGCTTATTAAAGCCCTTAAAATATTTAATATAGACTATTCTATTTAAAAAGCTATTTATAAAGATATTTATAGTATCTAGCTATCTAGCTTCTAAGTTAAATTTAGCTAGAATAGCTATAATAAGCTTAAAGAATCTAGTGGCTAAAGTTATAGTATAAGTATTTTTATTTAAATATAATTATTAGTTTTCTTAAATATATAATTTAACTTTAAACTTTATAAAATATTTATACTTATTTAGCTTATATTTAAAGACTTAAGTAGTATTTAAAGCTTTATATTTAGCTAGAATTTACTAGATAGAATAAAAGATACTTTTATTTTAGTTTATTTAGAATTCTAGATTTACTACTTTTTTAAATTCTCTTTTAAATTAATATTTTTATAGATTTAACTATTTAATTAGTTTAAAAGATAAATTTTATTAATAAAGAGATTTCTTAGAATCTAGAAAGAAGTTACTTATATAAGCTTATTTAAATAGCCTTTTAGCTACTAGATTTATTAATTTAAAACTTAAATATTTATAATCTTCTTTATTATCTTTTAGTTTTTCTATAGAATTCTTAAATATAGAATTATTAAATATAATATTATTAGATATATTATTATTAGTATTATTAGGTATAGGTTCTTTAATTATTATAAAATTCTAGTAATCTTTCTTATTATTAATATAATCTAGTAGTTAAATTTCTAGTTAAGTTTTTATTAGTAAAGAGTTATCTAGTTTGTTAGTAGAAAACACACCTATAGTCGAACACTAAGGGGTCTACCCTAGGCGATTAGAATTAAGTGTAAATAAAGAAACAATAATCTAAGAATACCTTAGAGAAGCTCTTAATTAAATAGTTTATATACTCTTAGAACTTTTATCTTAAAGACTTAGGTAACTTCTTCTACTTCTATACTCCTTTATAAAGTAAAAAGTCACACTTATATTAAAATAGATTAAGGTAGAGTAGTAAGGCTAATTAAAGTAAAACTTAGTATTTAATTTAACTAGAAGGTTTTAGCTTTTTTATATATAAAAGCTAAGCTAAAACACTCTAATATTTCTTTCCTATAGTAGGTTGTCTAAGAGCGAGCAAGACTACTAATAAACTAGCTTATAGAATATTAGTTTATTAAAGCTAATATCTCTAACCTTTCTAATCTTTTAACTAGTTAAAATCTAAATTTAATAAATATTAGTAGAATTATAACTATTAGCCGAAATCTAGGTTATCTAGGTTATCTAGAGATACTAGAAGGCAATAACTAACTAACTAACTGTAAAGAGGTAACTACAAGAGCTCTTACTAACTTAGCTTTTAACAAGCTTAACTTAATATTTAATAACTTATAACTAGTATAACTAGAATATTCTAGTATAACTAGTATAAAAGGTATAAAACTAGTTATTCTAATATATAAAGATAAGAGTTTAATTTATATTAGATAAAAGTAGAGACTTAGAAAAGAGAAATTTAACTTACTATAAATAGTAGTAAAATTCCCGCCTAGATTAAAAGAAGAAGCTAAAGAATACACATATAGTTATTACTGCCTTTTTCTTTCTTCTATATCTTTAATATCCTACTATACCTTCTTTATTAAGCCTCTTTATTCTAGATAACTAGGCTTAATAATAACTAACTAAATAGCTTATTTTTATATAAGTCTCTAGTTTTAAAGTTTATTTTTAAGTATTTTAAAGGGCTTTAGTAGTAAATAAGCTTTATAGCTATAAGCCTTTAAAAAACTAATATCTAGCTTTAACTTATTAATATAACTAGTATCTAGCTTATTTGAAGCTAGCTAGCTATATAGCTTTTCGAATAGTATTAACTATATATTATTTTTATTAATATCTTTGTTTTTAAGTAAATTATATTTTCTTAGAGTTCTATTATATAGAAAAATAGTAGTTTTCTAGTATTTAAGCTATAAATTAAAAGATAAATTTAAAGATAGCTTTAAGACTCTAGCTTTTATAGCTATAATACTTTTTAATCTTTTAGCTAGGCTATTTTAAGCTAGTATATAAAGTACTATAACTTTCTTTTTAATACTTATATCTAATAATTAAGCTCTATAATTATCTTTTAAGGCTAGATTATTATTATAATAAAAGACATAGATTTATTATTAAAATTAAGTCTTTATAGAAGCTTTTAGTACTTTAAAGTAACTAATTATAGTATTTTAATCTATTAATAATAGTAAATATATAAAAATAAGCGCTATGTAGCTATCTTTAGCTATTAAAGCTATTATATTTCTATTATAAGCTTTTTCTAGTTAAAAAATATTAATATAAAGCTTATAAAAAGGCTTAAAGCTAGATAAAAATAATTTTTAAAATATAACTCTTTTTACTTTAAATAAAAAGTATATTTTATAGTCTATTATTATAGGTCCTTTAGTTTTAAAGCCTATAGTAGCTTCTAGAATATATTTTAAAGCTTTTAAATTTAAATAACCTAGGTATTAGTACTATAGTTTTATAGTATTTATAGCTTTTAATTTTAACTTAAAATTATAGAAGCTAGAAAGTAATATAATATTAGCTTCTATTTTTATAAGTTAAGCTACTATATTTACTACTTAAGTTATAATCTTATTATATTTAATAACTAGTTATTAAAATATTTAGCTAGTTTTAAATAGAAAAGCTATTTTAATTATAACTTTTTTACTAGCTAGATTCTAATTATATCTAGCTTAGACTAGAAAATCTAGACTAGTAATATTTGTATAGAAATTAAATATATAAGCTATTTTTTATAACTTAAATATACTATTTAAGGTTTTTATTTAAACTTATCTATATTTTTAAGTTTCTAGATACTATTAGTATTATTACTTCTATTAATACTATTAATATTACTAATATCGTCGATATTATTAATATTAATAATCTTGTAGGTTACGCCAAGTAGCTAGAGACCTATAGTAGGTCTATTTTCTATTATTTTAATTAGCCTATTATATAGGTATAGCACTCTATAATATAACTAGATATATATTATAAAAGTAAAGTATTAAATAGAAAAAGTAAGTCTAGCTTTAATACTATAAAAAGCTAGCTTAATATTATAGTCTCTAGTAAAAGAAGAATAGACTTAAATATAACTCTTTAAAATACCCTTTATTATACTTTATAATCTAATTATAATATTATATTACCTTTAGTAATACCTATATTAATTAGTAGTAGAAACTATTACTTAATTAAAACTATAGATTAATAAAACTTACTTATTAGAAAAGATAAATCTCTATTATAAGACTAGAATTATACTAAAAGAAGATAACTATTTAAAGCTACTTAAAAGGCTTTTAAGAATATAATAAATAATATATTAAACTAAAAAGCTATTAACTAGTTATTATCTTTATATTATATATATTATAATAAACTTAAACTTATATAAGTATTTAAATACTTTACTTTATATTAGAAAGTTAATAAACTTAAACTAGTTATTTAAATACTTTAACTCTTTAATTTTTATTAATAATAACTATCTTTTAATATTTACTTATATAAAATATTATAGTTTAATAATTCTCTAGTTAAAACCTTTATACTTTATCTCTTTTATATATCTATTAATATAACTCTTTCTCTAAAACTCTAGAAATATAGTACTAGTATTACTAAAAAGTAGCTATATATTAGAAATATTAATCTCTAGAAAGATAATATTAAAGATTAGTAACTTAATAATTAAATTACTAAGTATATTATTTACTATAATATTAGATAATAGAAAGACTTTTAGTTATAGAAGAACTTTTAAGATAATTTTAGAAATTAAAATAAAAAAAGCTTTAATTAAGTTAATAGAAATCTTATATAAAACTTTTAAGACTATTTATATAAAAATAGTATCTATAGTATTAGAGACTATAATAAGTATATTATAACTACTTTTCTAGAAATACTCTATAAAGAAATACTAATTTCTTAGACTTTAAAAGAAATTAACTAATAAATATCTTTTAGTAAATTTAATTTATATTAAAATAAATTATATCTCTTATATTAATTAACTCTTTATATAAAAATATTAAGCCTAAGATTAATAAGCCTTTTTCTACTACTTTAAATCTTTTATTTAAAGCTAGAAAATACTTTAAAACTACTATATTATAAATTAAATTCTATAACTTTATAAACTTTAATATTATATAATAATTAAATAGTTAAGAAAATAGCTAATCTTATAAAGCTATATAAAAATACTAATAGATTTACTAGAAAGCTATATAATTTCTTTTTATTAAAATTAAATCTATTTTAAAATAAGTATAATAAAATTAACCTATATAAAAACTTCTATTATAAGGCTTTACCTATTATACTTACTAATAATACTAAATAATATTATCTTAATTATATATCTAGAAAAAACCTTATATATAATTAAATAATATCTAAAATCTACTAGAAATATAAAATAGAAAGTAACCTATAGTTTTACTACTAAAAATAGAATACTACTTCTATAAAAAGTATTATTAAAAAGAACTTTAAAAAGATAAAGCTCTAGTACTTTAAAATTTTACTTAAAACTTTTAAATAAGTATATTAAAGACTATTTCTAGCTTTAATAGTAGACTAAAAGCTATACTAATAGACTTTAATTATAATTATAAGTATTTTTAAATATAAATAAGCTACCTATAGTTACTTATCTAGCTTTAAAGAACTAGCTAGAGACTTCTATAAGTTTATAAGTTTATATAAAACTAGAAGAAAGACTACTAGTTAATATTATATAAGTAAAATAATATATATAGATTACTATTATAACTATAATTTTTATACTAAAAGCTTAAGAAAATAAAAATTATAAAAAAGATATAGTAAATATTATATTTATAATAAACTAGAATACTAGTTAATAAACTATTCTAATAAAAAAAGATAATAATTAAAGGACTATTAGTAAAAGAATAAAAGATATATTTAACTACTTAATAAAAGAAAATTCTAAGTATTTCTTGCTATATATAAAGGTAAAAATAGTAATAATAATAATAATTATACTATAAAAGTATAGAAAGCTTCTAAAACCTACCTTTAAGATAATAATACTACTAATACTACTAATAATAGTAATAATAGTACTTATAATAAAAAAACTAATACTATTACTAATTTCTTTATAATTAGTTTTTAATCTAATAATTAAATAGTTTATAATATTTTAAATAATAAAGCTATTAAATATACTTACCTATAATATAATTTATATAGACAAGAAGCTATAGAAAATATAATATATATATTACTAGAGAGATATTTTAATAAAGTATTTAAAGGTATTTTACCTAATATAAGTGCTTTAAAATACTTAATAGTAAGTATATAATAAGTTAAAGCTTTAATAAAGCTTATACTTTTACTAAAGATTAAATCTATAAAAGAAGCCTAGATTATATTTAGTATAAGAATTACTTAATTAAATAGTATTATTTATATATTTATAGTATTAGGCCTAATAATATTCTATATTTTAGATATAAGTACTCTCTTTTTTCTATTTATAATAGATATAGACTAATTAAGTATTAAGGTAAATAACTTTAATAATATACTTATATAAGAAAGCTTAAAAATACTAATTATCTATAAATAGAAATATTTTTAGTAGACTTTAAAAGCTAAAGAAATAGTAGCTTTCTATCTATTAGAAAAAGACCTCTATTAGCTATATTAATATTTTAGATATCTTTTAATTTAACGCCTAGCTAAAGTACTATAAAGAGCTAGTAAAGAATTTAAGAATAATACTATTAGAAAGCTAATAGAAGCTTACTACTATTACTAGATATATAGTAAAAGCTCTAGTTATTTTAAATTTAATCTCTAAAATAACTATAAGTTTAACTATAAAATTATAGTTAATATAATATAACTAGAAAATAGACCTATTATATATATTATTAATATAGCTACTTTATTTTAAGTAGCTAGATTCCTTGAATTCTAAAAGTAAAAAGCTAAAAATATCTAGAATATATTATATAAATACTAAATAGATATTTATTTAAGTCTTTTAAACTAGATAGTTTGTTAGTAGTCTTGCTCGCTCTTAGACAACCTACTATACGAAAGAGATATTAGAGTAGTTTAGCTTAGCTTCTACGTATAAGAAGGCTAAGACCTTCTAGTTAAATTAAATACTAAGTTTTACTCTAATTAGCTTTACTACTCTACCTTAACCTATCTTGATATAAGCGTGACTTTCTACTCTATAAAGAAGTATAAAAGTAGGAGAAGTTACTTGAGTCTTTAAAATAAAGGTTCTAAGAGTATATAAACTATTTAATTAAAAGCTTTTCTAAAATATTCTTAGATTATTATTTATTTATTTACACTTAATCTTAATTACCTAGGGTAGACCCCTCTAGTGCTCGACTATAGGTGTGTTTTCTACTAATAAAATAGTTTATAATACTAGAAAGAACTTTACTTTAGCTAAATTCTATAATTATATAAGACTACTTACTATTAATACTAATAAAGTACCTATAGAAGCCTATAATAGTATTAGTAAAGTTAAAAGATATTATAGACCTTTTTACTAAGCCTATAAGATTATTATAGAATCTATAGAATATTAACTATTACTAGAGTAATACCTTTAAATAGCTATAAAAGCTATTAATAATACTACTAGTTTTAATAGACTTATACTAATTTTACTTATCTTTAAAGCCTATTTATAAATAACTAATAATTTTTTACCTAGCTTACTAGCTATTTAAAGAGTTAAAGCTATTTATAAAGCTACTAATAAAGTTAAAAGACTTCTAGTTAAAAGGCAAGTATATAATACTCTAGCTATAAGAAATAGTTTTAAGATAATACTAATATATAGATTATTTCTTTAATTAAATATATATATTTAAAGAAAAAAAGAAAAATAATATAGCTTCTATAAGCTAATTACTAATAATAAAGAAATCTATATATTAGAGTTACTTTATAGACTAATAAAATTTAAGACTACTATTATAAAGCTCTATTTTAATAATCTATAAAATAAAGAAGACCTCTCTATAAAATAACTAATTAAATCTAATATTAATAAAACTCTCTCTTTTATTAAGGAAACTATAGAAAGAGATACTAAATTTATTAAAAGACAAAGAGAAAGACTAAGAAAAACCTTTACCTTATAATATTATATAGACTTAATAATAGAAAATTTCTTTAATAAATATATAAAATAGTAGAATAGTACTTTTTATATAAATAAAGACTAAAAGAATACTTTAATTAAAAGAATTAAATAATTTAATATATTATTATATATATTTCTAATAGTAAAAGAGAAAGATAACTAGTAACTTACACTTAACCTCTACTAGTAAAGTAAGATAACTACTTTAAGTAAACTCTTTAAATACTTTAATTAATTAAAACTTAATAATCTTTAAGCTTATAATATATTTTATTTTATATCTTTTAATTAAATAAAGTATAATAATTAAAGACTATTTAACTTATATATAGTATAAGAAATTAAAGGCAAAGGTACTTTTATACTATATAAAAAGTCTAGACTAGTTATTTAAAGGTATAGTAATAAAGGAAAAGAGCTAATTCTAATATAATTTCTAATAATTTAATAAGTAAGTTAATATTTAATTATAATACTAGTACTTTTATTAAAGTTCTAAGAAATTAAGCTTTAAATTAAAGATATTATATAAGCTTATATTTAATTATTAATATAGCTAAATTAATTAATTATTATAAAGATACTATAGTAAATAGTATACTTATATTCTACTAGTATAATTATAGAAGTAGTAAAGCCTCTATATAAAATTATAGAAGCTAGTATCTATTAGTAAGTAACCTACTTCTACTATTATTATAATAATCTCTAGATAATAACCTTTATATATAACTCTTACTTACTAATATTAGCACTAGAAAATAAGAATTTTAAAATTACTAGAATATAAACTAATAATATATTAGATTTAAATAATAAGAACTTTTTTAACTAAAAAGAAATTAAACTTTAAAAAGTAAAGTTTACTATTAAATTAAAATAAAAGCTTACTATTAATATACTTTTAATCTTTAATAGATATATACTTATTTAAGATAAAAATAGTATAATAAAACTTTAATAAAAAGATTAAAGTAAAAAGCTTTATTTAATTAATATAAAATCTACTAATACTAAATAAAATTATATTAAATAAAAAGCCTAAAAAGCTTATATTATAAGTATCTATTAGCTTAAAGCTTTATATAATTTATCTATTATAGCTTAATATTAAAAGCTTAAACTAGAGAATATAGCTTATTTAAATAAATGCCTTAAGTAATAGATTAAAAACTAAAAGTATAAATTATATATAATTTCTTTTAATCTTAAAACTTTAAAGCTATATATATTTATAAATAGTTTACTAGCTAATAATAAAAATTTAAGTTTCTAGATTAAATATATTATTATTATTACTAATAAAGAAATAAAAGAGACTAAATTTTCTATAAAAGATAATATTATTATATATAGCTTAACTAAAAGTAAATATATAACTTAAAGTACTCTAGTATTTAAATTATATAGTATAATATAAGAAGTAAATATAGCTTATATAATTATAATAACTTTAAATCTTATCTTTAATAGACTTAAAATACTATAAATACTTATAATTCTTTATATAGACTTTTTATAACTATATAAATACTTTATTGAACTTAGTATAATAAAGAAGAAAAAGTTAATAATTAATATTATAGCTTTAAAATAGTTATATAAGTACTATAAAATATATAAAATTAAATAGATTAATAGAAATAATAATCTAGCTAATACTATAATAAAGATATTACTAAACTAAACGCTTAAGACTTTTATTAATAAAAATAAAATAATAATATAAGTAAAAGAATAGGTAAAGAGAACTAAAATAGCTTTATAAGAAAGCTAGTATAATTAGTACTATATAAAATAGATTAATACTACTTTTCTATAAGATTTCCTTTCTCTTATTATTATAACTATTTAATTATAATAATTATCTATTATTTCTTTTATTTAAAAAGACTACTAGTATTAGTATTATTACTTCTATTAATACTATTAATATTACTAATATTATTAATATTATTAATATTAATAATCTTATAAGTTACGCCAAGTAGCTAGAGACCTATAGTAAGTCTATCTTCTATTATTCTTATTAGCCTATTATATAGGTATAGTATACTATAATATAACTAGATATATATTATAAAAGTAAGATATTAAATAGAGAAAGTAGGTCTAGCCTTAATACTATAAAAAGCTAGCTTGATATTATAGTCTCTAGTAGAAGAAGGATAGACTTAAATATAACTCTTTTAAATACTCTTTGTTATGCTTTATAATCTAATTATAATGTTATATTACCCTTAGTAATGCCTATAGATACTTTATACTTAAAAAAGCTAAGTTAAGCTCTTTTAGAGGCTTATAATTAAGGAATTAATTCTTATTATTATATATATAAATAGTAAAGCTACTATCTAATATAAATAAGTCTTAAAGAGAATAATATAAATAAGTCTTAAAGAGAATAATATAATTAATTTTCTATAGATAAAGTAGCTAATATAATTTTATTATCTATTTAATTAAGTATTTTAGCTATAAAAGCTATTTTTATAGTAGAATTTTTATTTTTTAACTTTATTAAAGTTAATTTTCCTTAAAATATTACTTTATTAATTTTATTCTTTAGTTTAAAATTATTTTTAAGCTTTTTAGTAATTTTTATACTTATCTCTTTCTTAGATTTCTAATTAAAAGGTCTAACTTCTAGATTTAAATAAAAACACTTATTATAATAGTATTAATATCTATAAATATAATTAGAAATAGTATTTAAGGTATTTTATTAATTTTAAAAGCTAGTAAAACTTTTTTCTAAAGGCTTTTATTACTACTAATATTACTAACTTTATTTAAATAGATTAAATATTTTATATTTATCTAGTATTAAAGATTTCTAATTATTTTTATTTTTCTAGGCTTTATCTTTTATTTAATTAGACTAATAGTTAGAAAAAGTAGAATTTATAGTACTTATAGTAGCTATAAAGTCTAAAGTTAGTCTAAGTTCTATTATATCTAGAAGTTAAAGTTAAATAATCTTTATAAAAGCTTTTTAATAGCTTATAGTTTAAGCTTATAGTTTTATATAATTAAAAGCCTTTAGAATACTTCTATAAGTTTTTAAGACCTCTCTTTTATAGTTTTAACTTATTAGCTTAATTTAATTCTTTAATAGCTTTAATTACTTAGCTATATTTAATTTATTAGATATAGTATTATAATAATTTCCTATAAAGCTTATTATAAAGCTTTAAATATTATATAGAGATTTCTAATAAGCTAGAAATAGTTATATTTTTAATTAATAGTTAGCTCTTTCTATTTCTAGTTTTTTAAAATCTATTTTATTTAAATCTATAATATAAAAAGCTATAGTATTTATATTCTTAATATTAAGCTTAATAAGCTTAATTAAAAGAGTATATTTATTATTATAGTTAATATTTTAATTAATAAAGTTCTATATATTTTATATTATAGTAAATTTCTTAATTATTAATATTTACTTATATTAGTTAGACTAGCTTAATAGACTAGTTTTCTAGAAAGCTTTATTAATAGATTTTATTTTTATTATAATAAGATTATTTTATAAATATAGAGAAATATAAGGTTTTTATAGACTTATTTTTACTTTTATTTAAATTTTTCTTATAAAAGTAAGTTCTTTTATAAAGTAATCTAGACTAATTAAGTCTAATATAAATACTAGCTATAATAAGTCTAGTATATAATCTAGCTATATTAGGTCTAGTATAATATTTAGCTATAATAGGTTTACTATATTATCTTTATAGTTATTATAGGCATTACTTAAGGTAATATATTATTATAAGCAGCTTATAAAGCGTATAATAAAGGTGTTTAAAAGAGTTTAATTTAAGTCTACCTTCTATTATAGACTATAATATTAAGTATATTTTCTTATAGTATTTATAATAGACCTACTTTCTCTATTTATTACTCTACTTTAATAGTATATATCTAATTATATTATAGTATATTATACTTATACTATATATACTAATAGACTAATTAAGTTATTAGAGATTAAACTATTATAAGTCTTTAAGGAAATTAGTATAGCTTTAAGTATAAGGCTAATAGTATTAATATTATTAATAATATTAATAATACTAATACTAGTAGTCTTTTAAATAAAAGAAATAAAAGGAAATTATTATAATTAAGTAAATATAAGTATAAGAAAATTTTAATTTTATTAAAGAGTAGTATTAATCTAGTTTTATATAGTACTAATTATATATAGCTTTTTTATAAAGCTATTTAAGTCTTTTTATCTATTCTTTTACTTATACTATTATTTTATTTTTATTAATAAAAGCCTTAAGCGCTTAGTTTAATAATAGCTTTATTATAATATTAGCTAGATTATTATTTCTATTAATCTATTTAACTTTATATATCTTATAGTACTTATATAATTATCTTAAAGCTATAATATTAATTATTAATCTTTTTTCCTTTATTATACTAAGCTTAATAAGGTATTTATATAGAAATAGAAAGTTTATATAAAAGATTATTAGTATTTATAATATTTTAAGTCTATTAAAGATAAGATTTAAAGTTATTATAATTATATAAGTTATATTAGTATTTTATACTATTTTATATAATTTAAATATAAGAGTACTATAGGTTATATATTTACTTTTAATTAAGCTATATATAATAATATTATCTTTTATAGTAAACTTAGTTTTCTTTATCTTTTTATTAGTAATAATAATAATATATTTAATTTAAAAGCTTAAATCTTTATTATTAGCTAATAAGCTATTTATAAATATATATAGATTTAATATTTTAAAGTTAAAGGAAATTAAATATAATTTATACTTTTAGTTTTTAATTTACTATTTTAGGCATTTATTTAATTAAGCTATATTTTCTAGTTTAAGCTTTTAATATTAAGCTATAATAGATAAATTATTTAAGGCTTCTAGCTAATAGATACTAGTAATATATACTTCTTAGGCTTTTTATTTAATATAATTTTATTTAGTATTAGTAAATTTTATATTAATTAAATAAAGCTTTTTATTTTAACTTTTCTATTAAAGTTCTATAATACTATTTTTATCTTAAATAAGTATATATTTATTAAAGATAAAAGAGATATTAATAGTAAGCTTTTATTTTAGTTTAATAGTAAACTTAGCTTTTTAAAGTTTCATTTTCTCTTAGTTAAAAAAGTTATTATTACTTAAATCTAGAGTATTATTAGTTTATATTCTAGTAATTTTAAAATACTTATTTTCTAGTATTAATATTAGTAAGTAAAGGTTATATATAAAAGTTATTATCTAAAGATTATTATAATAATAATAGAAGTAAGTTACTTACTAATAAATACTAGCTTTTATAATTTTATATAGAGGCTTTACTACTTCTATAATTATACTAGTAAAATATAAGTATACTATTTATTATAGTAATTTTATAATAATTAATTAATTTAGCTATATTAATAATTAAATATAAGCTTATAGAATATCTTTAATCTAGAGCTTAATTTCTTAAGACTTTAATAAAAGTACTAATACTATAATTAAGCGTTAACTTACTTATTAAATTATTAGAAATTATATTAAAATTAGCTTTTTTTTTCTATTATTATATTCTTAAATAATAAGTCTAGACTTTTTATATAGTATAAAGGTGCCTTTACTTTTAATTTCTTATACTATATATAAGTTAAAAAGTCTTTAATTATTATATTTTATTTAATTAAAAGATATAAAATAAAATATATTATAAGCTTAAAAGTTATTAAGTTTTAATTAATTAAAGTATTTAAAAAGTTTACCTAGAGTAATTATTTTACTTTACTAGTAAAGGTTAAGTATAAGTTACTAGTTATTTTTTTCTTTTACTATTAGAAATATATATATTAATATATTAAACTATTTAATTCTTTTAAATAAAGTATTCTCTTAGTCTTTATTTATATAATAAGTATTATTCTATTATTTTATATATTTAATAGAGAAATTTTCTACTATTAAGTCTATATAATATTATAAAGTAAAGGTTTTTCTTAGTCTTTTTCTTTATCTTTTAATAGATTTAATATCTTTTTTTATAGTTTTTTTAATAGAAAAGAAAGTTTTATTAATATTAGATTTAATTAATTATTCTATAGAAAGGTTTTTTCTATTCTATAGATTATTAAAATAAAGCTTTATAATAGTAGTTTTAAATTTTATTAGTCTATAAAGTAATTCTAATATATAGATATCTTTATTATTAGTAATTAGCTTATAAAAGCTATATTATTCTTCTTTTTCTCTTTAAATATATATATTAGATTAAAAAAGTAACTTATATATTAGTATTATCTTAAAACTATTTCTTATAGCTAAAGTATAATATACTTACCTTTTAGCTAGAAGTCTTTTAACTTTATTAGTAGCCTTATAAATAGCTTTAGCTTTTTAAATAGCTAGTAAGCTAGATAAAAAATTATTAGTTATTTATAAATAAGCTTTAAAGATAAGTAAAGTTAGTATAAGTCTATTAAAACTAGTAGTATTATTAATAGCTTTTATAGTTATTTAAAGATATTACTCTAGTAATAGTTAATATTTTATAGATTTTATAATAATCTTATAAGCTTAGTAAAAAAGTCTATAATATCTTTTAACTTTACTAATACTATTATAGACTTCTATAAATACTTTATTAGTATTAATAGTAAGTAGCTTTATATAATTATAAAATTTAGCTAAAGTAAAGTTCTTTCTAGTATTATAAATTATTTAATCTAGAAAACTTAAATAAATATCTATCTAATATTTATATAATATATTTTAGATATTTTTAGCTTTTTACTTTTAAAGTTTAAGAAATCTAGCTACTTAAAATAAAATAGCTATATTAATAATATATATAATAGATTTATTTTCTAGTTATATTATATTAACTATAATTTTATAGTTAAACTTATAGTTATCTTAGAAATTAAATTTAAAATAACTAAAGCTTTTACTATATATCTAGTAATAGTAGTAAGCTTTTATAAGCTTTCTAATAGTATTATTCTTAAATTCTTTACTAGCTTTTTATAGTACTTTAACTAGATATTAAATTAAAGAATATTTAAATTATTAATATAGCTAATAGAGGTCTTTTTCTAATAGATAGAAAGCTACTATTTCTTTAGCTTTTAAAGTCTACTAAAAATATCTCTATTTATAAATAATTAGTATTTTTAAGCTTTCTTATATAAGTATATTATTAAGATTATTAATCTTAATATTTAATTAGTTTATATTTATTATAAATAAAAGAAAGAAAGTACTTATATTTAAAATATAAAATATTATTAGGCCTAGTACTATAAGTATATAAATAATACTTTTTAATTAAGTAAATTTTATACTAAATATAATTTAGGCTTCTTTTATAGGTTTAATCTTTAGTAAGAGTATAAGCTTCATTAAAGCTTTAACTTATTATATATTTATTATTAAGTATTCTAAGGTATCTATATTAGGTAAAATACCTTTAAATACTTTATTAAAATATCTCTCTAATAATATATATATTATATTTTTAGTAACTTCTTATCTATATAAATTATATTATAAATAGGTATACTTAGTAGCTTTATTATTTAAAATATTATAAACTATTTAATTATTAGATTAAAAGCTAATTATAAAGAAGTTAGTAATAGTATTTTTCTTTTTATTATAGTTACTATTATTACTTTTATTATTATTAGTAGTATTATTATCTTAAAGATAAATCTTAAAAGCCTTTTATACTTTTATAGTATAATTATTTTTATTATTATTATTTTTTTCTTTATATATATTATAGACTAGGCTAGAAGCCTAGATCTAGATAGGCTATACGAGAAGCGTCGCGGGGCTATTATAGACCTAATTTAGAGCCGCATTAGTACCTACTAGAAAGGGGTACTTAAACCTAAGATAAGAAGGTAAAGAAGGATTCCCTTTCTTTTCCTTTAAGCTTTTAGTTATCTTATATATACTTACCTATAGAAGTATAATAAGGCTAGACTTTTATAAACTAAAAGCTTTAAATACTCTAAAAGATAGAATAGACTATAGTAAATAGCCTCTAATTAAAGCTAGCTACTCTATAGAAAGTAGTTACCTATTAGATAGAATAGCTTTATAGTTAAATTAAATAGATCTATAAGTTAATATAATAATATATAGAGTTATTCTCTAATAGTAATAATATACTATAAGTTATATAATAGCTAACTATAGCTCTTACTAAAAAATAAAAGCTAATATAATTAAGCCTACTATTTAATAGTAATAAAGCACTTTTCTTTACTTAGAAAGCTCTTATAGTATATAAGTTAAAAGAAGACAAGTAGTTTATTAGAAGAGTATAGAATTAATAGATCTATATCTTCTAAAACCTATTCTAAAAGGTCTAAAGTTAAGTAGCCCTCTTCTTTAAACTAGGCAATTAGGTTAACTATAATCTAACTAGCCTTTTTAACTACTTATTTACTATATATATAGACTTTTACTAAGAGAAAATAGCTTTAAATAAACTTAATTAAATAGAATAATAGATTAATAAAATATTTATAGACTTTTTTATTTATTAGAAAAATAAAATAGTTTTAATAAGAGAATTAAGCTAGATAAATATAATAAAGCTAGTAAAGCTTTAATAATTATTAAATAAGCTAATATAAGATAGAATTATTAGTTATAGTATATTTTAAGTAAAATATATAATAGTAATTAAGCAATTATAAGGTATTACTATAGATATTAAAGCCTACTACTTAGATAAGAAATTCTATAATAAGTAAAAAGAAAGTATATAACTTTAACTAGAATAATAGTAAGTAAATAAAGATACTTCTATAATAGAGGTAAGTAAATTAGATATAAGCTAGAGCTATACTAATAGAAAGAAACCTACTAGAAAGTAAAGTAAAAGTAGCTAGAAAAGCTCTATAAAATAAAGGGTAAAGTAGGTATTAAATAAAGTAATAATCTAGTAATATAAGAAGGGAAATTGCCTATATTATAAGTTATTAGACTATTATATATCTAAATATCTATAGCTACTCTTAAAGTAGCTTTAACTTATAGTAACTAGTATAAAGTAGGTTACTATAGAGAATTTAGTATTAGATAATATTACTATAACTTTTAACTTAGAAAATAAGTAGCTCTTATACTAAGACTTATATTAGAGGTATAAAAGTAGAAAACTACTTATATATAAGCTATAATCTCTAGTATTAAGGAAATTAAGTTAGATAAAATTAAATTAAATATAAATACTTCTCTACTTCTTATACTTATACTAGTTAATAACTTAAAGTTTACTAATACCTAGGTAGATATAGGTTATAACTACTATATAGTAGTAAGCAAAAAATTTATATAGAGACTAAGACTTTAGTAATTTCTACTATAATCTAAGAGAGTAATTTAAATAGCTATAGAAATAGAAAGAGAAGAAAAGACTTAAATAAAACTACTCTTAGAAATATTATATTTAATATATATTTAAGGTAAGATAGATAGATAGAAATTTCCTCTAGTAGCTTATATAATACTAGGCTTAATAAAAGATATTATTCTAGGATTCCTTTAGCTAGTATATAATAAAATTACTATATATATAAGGGAATAGGAAATTATAGTAAAAGTAGCCTAGAGCCTATAGGTAAAGGTATTAGAAAAGCAATAAACTCTAATACTTATAGTAGTAATACTAGAGTTAGCGTATATAGGCCTAGTATAATAAGTATAAAAATTAGAAATAAAGTATTAATTTCTAGCTACTAGTTTATAAGAGATAATAATAATACTTTAGGCCTATATTACTAAGGATGCTAGTAGGAATAAAATCTTAAAGGTACTTTCTATAGAGCTCTAGGACTTTAGAGATTTCTTTAATAAGAAAAAGGCTAATAAGCTACTACTATACTAGAGAAAGCTTAATTATTATATTCGCTTAAAGAGAATAGAAAAGGGAGAGCTCTAGCTTTCCTAGGCCTCTTTGTATAATATACCTAGAGACTATCTCCTAGAAATCTACTATTAGATAATAGAGCTAATAGATAAAGAATAGATTTAAGCAAGCTTTTTATTAGTAGTAGTACTAGTTCTTTTAGCTAAAAAGCCTAAAGAAAGCTAGAGGTTTTATATTAATTATAGAGTACTAAATAAAGTAATAAAATAAAACTAATACCTATTACTACTAGTAAAAGAGACCCTTTACTCTCTTATAGAAGCTAAGTAGTTTATAAAATTAAATATTAAGTTAGCTTTCTACTATATTTATATTATAGAAAGAGAGAAATACTAGATAGTATTTTAGACTTAATTTAGACTCTTTAAGTAGCTAGTCTACTTGTTTAAGCTAGTAGAAGCTCTAGCTATATTCTAGCGCTATATTAATAGAGCGCTTAAAGATATATTAAGCGACTTTACAATAGTATACCTAGATAATATTTTTATTTACTCTAGTAAGTTAAAGAAAAACTATATACTAAAAGTTAAAGTTATCTTAGGTAAACTATATATAGTAAGACTAAATCTTAATATTAAGAAATATACCTTTAGTATATAAGAGGTAAAGTACTTAAGGTTTATTATCTATATAGAAAAGGAAATTTACTTTAATTTAGATAAAATAGTAGTAATCTAGAAGTAGAAACCTCTAATAAAAGTATAAGGCATTTATAGATTCTTAGATTTTATAAACTTCTATTAAAAGTTTATTTCTAACTTCTTAAAACTAATAGAGCTATTATTAGAGCTAATAAGAAAGAGAGTTTCCTTTAAGTAAATAAAGCTATAGAATATAGTATTTAAAAAGCTTAAAGTAGCCTTTATTATAAAGAGAGTACTATACTAATAGAACTTTAAGAAGAATATAGTAGTTAAAGCAAACTATTTAAGTAAAGCACTAGGCAGCTATCTTTTATAATTTACTAATAGAATATTATACCTAGTAGTATACTACTTAGTATACCTTTAACCTATAGAATAAAACTATATAATCTATAATAGAGAACTACTTATAGTAGTCTTATATTTAAAAGTATAATTAGTAGAGTTATATAGTATAATAAAGCTTTTTATAATCTTTATAGACTATAAAAATCTAGAGTACTTTATAGCACTAAGAGTAATAATAGAATAATAGATATAATAGGCTAAAATACTTATACTATTTAACTTCTAGCTAGAATACTAGCTAGATGCCTAAGTAAGCTACTCTAATATACTATTATAATAGAACTAAGATAGATAGTAACTACTCTCTAGCTATAAGCTAATAATAACTTTAAAGGCCCTAGGAGAGGTATAAGTTAATATAATCTATAGTAGTAATTAAAAGATAAAGCCTAAGATATTTATAGATAGATACCTATAGAACCTATAAAAATAGAGTATAGCTAATAATAAGCTAATTAATATTTAATAATAAGTAGTATTAGAAAGAGTGTAAAAGTTTCTACTAGAGGTAGAAACTTATAAATAAATTACTAATTATATTATATTAGCTTATAGTTAGCTATAGTTTTAGAGATAGATATAGGTTCTAAAATAAAAGCCTTTTATAACTATAATAATTTAGCAAGCTTATAACTCTCTAATATTAGAATACCTAGGCAAGAATATAATATTTTAAATACTATAATAAGATTACTACTAGAAGGAAATATTATAAAATATAGCTAGATTTATCTAAAATTATTACTACTATAGAAGATATAAGAGTAGACAACTTTAATAAGGCTTTCTATAATTACTTTTAATTATAGACTAGTACTAGTTATAGATCTTAGTAGACTTTATAATAGACTTACCTACACGCAATAAAATAGACCCTAGGTATCTATTAGTTATTACAAACTAACTATTTAAATATATATAATTAGAAGCTATAATAAGTATAAAAGCTAAAGAATATATAAAATATTTTAAGAACTATTAGTAGTAGTTTTATAGATTTCTAATATATATTATCTTAAATAGAGGCTTAGACTAATTAAGTAAATTTTAGACTATACTCTATAAGAAAGTTAGTATTAAATAGCTTCTCTTTATAGTATACTATTTATAGACTAATAGTAGTATAAAAAGAGTAAACTAAGAGATATAAGTAATTTTATATATAATAGTCTTATTTAAGTAGTATAACTAGGCTAGCTACTTACTAGTATATTAATTAGCCTTAAATAATAGAGACTCTATAATTACTAGTATAAGTATAAATAAAGCTATATATAGTTATAACTTGCTTACTATCTAGCAAGAGCTAGAGAATAAACCTTTATTTATATTCTTTAAAAGATAGATAGTTATATTTTTAGAATATTTATAAAATAGTACTAATCTAGTATAAGTAGTAATTGCTTTCTACTAGTAATAATAATAGAATAATAGTAGTTAAAAGTAATAACTAGTAGAAAGGTTTATAGTTAGAGACTATATATAATTAAGCTTATATAATATAAAGATAAACTACTTAAGTTAGAAATTAGACTAGATAATAGCTAAATATAAGGTATAGGAAGTTTTAATATCTCTTATAGTCTAACTAAATATACTATAAGATATCTATCTAGTTTTTTATATAGACTTAATTAAAAGAGCTACTATTAACCTACTACTAAGCTAATAACTCTAGAATATACGCCTAGGCCTAGCACTAACCTAGAAGAATATAATAGAAATAGATAAAATAGTAGAGAAATTTAAGGTAAAGAAGATTCTAGCTATAAAAAATATACTAGAGTAAGAAAAGAGGTAGAATATTTATATTAAATAGAAAGAGTATATATAACTAATCTAGAAGCTACTAGAAAATTTAAGAGATATAAAAGTACTATAATAATTCAAAGGAAAATAGAGAAATACTTAAACCTATAATAGTCTTAAGCTAGCTCTAATATAAGCGTAAAGGAGTTAAGTTACTACTATAACCTCTTAATATAATTATAGGTAGAAATAGAAGGTAGCTAATAAAGGCCTATATAGTATAAATATATTAATTTAACTATAGATAAAACTAGATAATTTCTAACTTAGGCGTATATAGGCGTAAAATGTAAGTAAAATAAATTTCCTTTAGTATTAAAGTAGTATAAGTAAAAAAAGAAAAAAGAGAGAAGGGGAGAGATATACTATAAGCATGTATTAGATAATTAATAGAGCTATTAGAAGGGTAAGTTATTATTAATAACTTTTACTAAGTTAGAAGTCTTTCTAGTACTAGGCGTTTATTAAGTATAAGGCGTTTATTAAGTATAGTAGAGCTTGGTAGTAAGATTACGTGTAGTATAAGTAGAGGTAGCACTAATATTACAAATAGCCTTAAGTATAGTGTGAGATATCTCCTACTATTTAAATTAAGTATAATACTAATTCTTATATTTTACATACTATTTAGTAAGCATACTATATATACTTTATGCTAAGGTGTTTTAGTTCTAAAAAAAATTAACTAGTATCTACTAGTTTATACTTACTTAAGCACTACTATAGTAGCTTAAAGAAAGAGTATTAGTTAAAGCTAATATAGTAGATAATTTACTAGTAGCCTAGGTAGGTTTAGTCAAGTAAGTAGTATACATAAGGCTAGAATTAATATAAGCTTATTCTAGTATAGTAGAGAATTTTTTAGTAGTAAAAGTAAAGGTATATAAAAATTTTATATACTAACTAGAAATAGCACTATTCTTTTTATAAGTAGGTTTAATAATATAATTACTATAATTAGTAATAAAGATAACTTTTTTCTATTTATAGTAAAGCTTAAGGTTTAAAGTATAAATATATAATTTCTAAATATACTATTTATAGGTTTTCTAATACTATTTATAGGTAGAAGTAAAACTAGAGACACTTAAGGTAAAGCTAGTATTAATTATTTTACGCTAGTATAAAGTATATATATTAGAAGCTTCTAATCTATTATTATATTAATTATTATCTAAGTTACTATTAATAATATAGTCCCCTATATACTATTAGGTGTAGGGTAAGAGCTAGGTAGGAGAAGATAGTAAGAATATAAATAAAGCTATAATAAGCAAGTAGTAGAATAGAAGCAATATAAAAATAAATAGAAGTAGTATTATATAAGATAGAAGTAATATAGAGATAGATTAGAGTAGTATAATATAAAGTAGGAGTAATACTAAATAATAATAAGATAAAAAAATAATTAACTAAAAAAAAATAAAAAGAGAGTAAAAGCAAGTAATAGAAATAGAAGATAATAAAAAGAAAAAGTTTAATAATAATAGAAAGAGAAGAGAGATATTATATTTATAGCTAAAAAAGAGAAGTAAGGTAGACTTAAAGTAAGCTTAAAGCAAGTATAAAAGGTATAAATAGAAGAAATAAAATAAATAAATAAAGAAAAGTAGGAGTATAGCTATTCTAGTAATAGATATAAGGCTAGTAGAGTAATTAAAGTTGTATTCTAGTAAAGAAAGAAGTAGGTAAGATTAGAGGTATATTATAGATTAGGCTAGAAGCCTAAATCTAGATAGGCTATACAAGAAGTATTGTAAAGCTATTATAAACCTAATTTAAGGCTGTATTAGTACCTACTAGAAAGGGGTACTTAAATCTAAGATAAAAAGGTAGAGGAGGATTCCCTTTTTTCTCCTTCAAGCTTTTAGTTATCTTACGTACGCTTACCTATAGGAGTGTAGTAAGGCTAGACCTTTACAATATATAGTAAGAAATACTTAGAATTTTCTTTTATTAAATAATTAAATATATCTTTTACTCTTTTACTAATAGTTCTTTAATTATTATTTCTTTTTATTAGAATATTTTATTAACTAGTATTCTAGTTTATTATAAATATAATATTTATTATATTTTCTTTATAATTTTTACTTTTTTAGATTTTTAGTATAAGAATTATAATTATAATAGTAGTCTATATATATTATTTTACTTATATAATATTAACTAGTAGTTTTTTTTCTAGCTTTATATAGACTTATAAACTTATAGAGATTTCTAGCTAGTTCTTTAAAGCTAGATATATAACTATAGATAGCTTGCTTATATTTAAAGATACTTATAATTATAATTAAAGTCTACTAGTATAGCTTTTAATTTACTATTAAAGTAGAAAATAGTCTTTTATATATTTATTTAAAAGTTTTAAGTAAGATTTTAAGGTATTAAAGTTTTATTTTTTTAAAGTTCTTTTTAATAATATTTTTATAGAAATAGTATTCTATTTTTAGTAGTAAAACTATAGATTACTTTCTATTTTATATTTCTAGTAAATTTTAAATATTATTTAATTATATATAAGATTTCTTTTAAATATATAATTAAAATAATATTATTTAGTATTACTAATAAGTATAATAGATAGAGCTTTATAATAGAAGTTTTTATATAAGTTAATTCTATTATACTTATTTTAAAATAGATTTAATTTTAGTAAAAAGAAATTATATAGCTTTCTAGTAAATCTATTAGTATTTTTATATAGCTTTATAAGATTAGCTATTTTTTTAACTATTTAATTATTATATAAAAGTAAAGTTTATAAAGTTATAAAACTTAGTTTATAATATAATAGTTTTAAAGTATTTTCTAGCTTTAAATAAAAGATTTAAAGTAGTAAAAGAAAGTTTATTAGTTTTAAGCTTAGTATTTTTATATAAAGAGTTAATTAATATAAGAGATATAACTTATTTTAATATAAATTAAATTTACTAAAAGATATTTATTAGTTAATTTCTTTTAAAGTCTAAGAAATTAGTATTTTTTTATAAAGTATTTCTAGAAAAGTAGTTATAATATACTTATTATAGTTTCTAATACTATAAATACTATTTTCTTATAAATAGTCTTAGAGGTCTTATATAAGGTTTCTATTAACTTAGTTAAAGCTTTTTTTATTTTAATTTTTAAAGTTATTTTAAAAGTTCTTTTATAACTAAAAGTCTCTTTATTATTTATTATTATAATAAAAATATACTTAGTAATTTAATTATTTAGTTACTAATTTTTAATATTATTTTCTTAAAGATTAATATCTCTAATATATAGCTACTTTTTAGTAATACTAGTATTATATTTTTAGAGTTTTAGAGAAAGAGTTATATTAATAAATATATAAAAGAGATAAAATATAAAGGTTTTAACTAAAGAATTACTTAATTATAATATTCTATATAAGTAAATATTAAAAAGTAATTATTATTAATAAAAATTAAAGAGTTAAAGTATTTAAATAGCTTATTTAACTTTATTAACTTTCTAGTATAAAGTAAAGTATTTAAATACTTATATAAATTTAAGTTTATTATAATATATATAATATAAAGATAATAATTAGTTAATAGCCTTTTAGTTTAATATATTATTTATTATATTTTTAGAAGCTTTTTAAGTAACTTTAAATAGTTATTTTTCTTTAGTATAATTCTAGTCTTATAATAGAAATTTATCTTTTCTAATAAGTAAGCTTTATTAATTTATAGTTTTAACTAAGTAATAGTTTTTACTATTAATTAATATAAGTATTACTTAAAGTAATATATTATTATAAGTAGCTTATAAAGTATATAATAAAAGTATTTAAAAGAGTTTAATTTAAGTCTATCTTTTATTATAGACTATAATATTAAGTATATTTTCTTATAGTATTTATAGTAGACTTACTTTCTCTATTTATTACCTTACTTTAATAGTATATATTTAATTATATTATAATATATTATACTTATATTATATATATTAATAGACTAATTAAGTTATTAGAGATTAGGCTATTATAGGTCTCTAAGGAAATTAGCGTGGCCTTAAGTATAAGGCTAATAGTATTAACGTTATTAATAATATTAATAATACTAATAGTTATAGTAACTAGTGTATTTATTAAGGCTTATTTATTTTAAGTATAGCTTAATCTTTAGTATTTATTATAGCCTAGCTATATTAGGTCTAGCTTAATTAAATAATTATTACTTTAGTAAGCTTAAAGATTAATTAATAAAAGATATATATTATTAGATATAGATATAAAAGATATATATTATTAAATATAGAAATAAAATACATATATTATTAGATATAGAAATAAAAGATATATATTGTTAGATATCTTAAGTGCAAACTAGGCTTATAACTATTAAGCCTAGTTATCAAGGATAAAAAGGCTTAATAAAGGAGGTATAGTAGGATATTAAAGATATAGAAGAAGAAAGAAGGCAGTAATACCTGTGTGTCTTCTTAAGCTTGTTTTTTAATCTAGGCGGGAATTTTACTACTATTTATAGTAGGTTAAATCCCTCTTTTCTAAGTCTTTACTTTTATCTAATATAAATTAAACTTTTATCTTTATACGTTAGAAATAACTAGTTTATGCCTTTTATATAAGTTATACTAGTTATATTAGAATATTCTAGTTATACTAGTTATAGGTTATTTGAAGATTAAGTTAGGCTTGTTAAAAGCTAAGTTAGTAAGGGCTCTATTAGTTAGTTAGTTAGTTTGTTGCCTTCTAGTATCTCTAGTTAACCTAGATAACCTAGATTTCGTTTGACAAATACTATTAATATTAATACTATTAATAACCCTTAATACTATTAATATTACTAATATCATTACTATCGCTAATCTTATACATTATACTAAGTACCTTAAGACTTATAGTAGCCTAACTTCTATTATTTTAATTAGTAAATTATAATATATAATATAAGTATAATATACTATACTATAGTTAGATATATATAACAGAAGTAGGGTATAGAATAGGGGAATTAGGTCTAGCTTTAATACTCTAAAAGGCTAGCTTAGTACTATTCTCTATAATAGAAGAAGGTAGACCTTTATAGACTTTAAATATTACCCTTTACTACGCTTATCGATCAATAGCTTATACATATCACCTATTATAATCCCTACAAGTACGATATAATAGAAATCATCAATTATAGAAGAAATTAGTAATTTAAATCTAATAGCTATAGATAAAATAATCTTTAAGATTTAAAAAAGTCCTAGTATCTTTTTATTAAGCAGAAGTAAGGCATAGAATAGGGCAAGTAAATCTAGCCTTAACACTTTAAAAGGTTAGCATAATGCCTTACAGTCTACGATAGAAGAGGATAGACACAGACTATTAAATATAACTGTTTTACCTTTATAGTTCGTATGTACAATACGCATTACCACCTGTGGTAATGCCTATAGTATTTATAGTATTAATAATACTAATACTTTCTCTTGCTTTTATAGGAATTAGAAAGAGCCTACCTTAGACCTTCCTATTTATTAATACCTATTAAGTTATCTATATAAGATCAATAAAAAATTATATAATTATAGGCTATTTAAGCTCTAAGAGTCTAGTTTTAATATCTTTAATTACTAGTTAAATTCTATTCTTATAGTAGAGTTAGTAATATTATTATATTAATTATAGGTTTAAAGAGCTTAATTCAAGAACAAATTTTAAGCTTAAAAATACAAATATTCTTTATTGAGAAGCTGTAAAGATAGACGAAGAAAAGGGCTCGCGATATTATAGGGCGGCACGTTATATTTATTATCACATTTAGAGATACCTCGTCTATAAACAACATAGGTAAGCAGGTCACAGAGATAACTAGTAGTAGGCTAAATCGTCCTCTCAGCTCTATATTACACGAAACTATTAGACAATGAAGGTATTAGGGATAAGGTATAATAGCCTTTGACTTATAATGCAAGCAGAAAAACGTTACAGAAAGGTTGCAGGAAGGTTACACGATATCCGGGCCTTAGTTATCCTAGCTGACTTAAGCCCGAAGGAGCTAATAGGTCTATTCGTGTATATATAGCCGACTTTCCCTCTAGCTTCTTCCTTGCCCATTAAGATCTTTGGAACCTATTTGATTATCTTTTAAATCGAGTCATTTGCTCTAAGCCCTGTATCACAGCCCTTGTTACACTCTGTGACTAGTCTCACACTATTGCACCACACATTCCCGTTTAGAATAGGGCCTTGAGAATAATTGCCTCATAGCTGACTTGACAAATTGTGCGCGGATGTTGCTGTTTATACGGCTGGACATATTTCCGACAATTAGAAGCCGAGAGTTTGCTAACCCCTGTGTAAGCTGATCTTGAGGGATTTGGAATGTGCCGAATGAAGAACCTTCCCACCTCTTGAGGTCCCATGGAATGCCATGCCGTGCAAAAGAAAAAACAGCAGCGATTCGATTGTCCCGGGCAGAACGTTGGGTGAGATTCCTGTGACGTACTTCTCTCCATTTCAGACACCGCTATTGAATACTCGCACCACGTCTTTTATTAATGCGAAAGCGGTCTTGCGGTAGTGGATTTTAATATGCCCTTGTAAATGCTTTAGCATGTTGGCTACGGAGCTACAGTCACTTGGATCAACTTGCTGTGATTCGTTGGCGCACGTTTTTCTTTGAATCTACCTATAGTAGCCGGTCCTTTTTGCCTTAAACCCTGGCCACTCTTTGTGGCAAACCCCCCAAGCGAAACGCGGGAACAGTTTGATAACTACAGGCGTCGTACCCTTGGAAAAAGAGCCTGTCTGCATGGACTAAGGCGTGTTTGATGGTTCAGCAGTCATTCTGCCTCGTCTGAGTTTGTACGTTGAAACCATGCCGAGCCGCAGTCGTCTGTATCTGGCACAGAGGCTTCCCCATGCAGTAAGGAAGAGGCTAAAGAAGCATTGTCTGCTCGTGTTGTTGAAAGTGTTGGGTGAACACTACGCACATGCCTCGCACTGCCGTCGGATTCTATAGAAGAAACACTATACTTTGCAACCTCAGCCTGAATGCGGACCTCGTGTGGGAGATGCCGAAGCCATTCCCGTGCCTCAGATGCACTCCACCGGTCCTCGGGACTTGGTACCAACAACCCAGTCAGCAATTGCTGAAACTTCGCCGGCGCTAGGGTTAAGCGAGGCATGATATATTTGGTAAGCCACGTGTTGTGCTGTCTTGCACCAGGTAGCCCAGACCTGGGGAAATCGTTCAAGATAGAAACCCAGTCGGTAAATAATTCAAGTGCCATGACCCCGAGCGACCAAACATCCACGGCTTTTGTGTAGCCCCTGTCTACCTCCACCCAGAGCTCCGGAGCCATATAGACGAAAGAACCTGCGTAGGATTGCATATTTCCGATTCTGTCCAGCTTAGACATGCCTACATCGGCTATTTTTGCGACCATACGCCCTTCTTGTTCATCTAAGAGAATGTTCTCTGGTTTGAGATCGCGGTGCGCAAATGCATTATCATGCATAAAGCAGAGCCCGTCCATGACATGTTCAAGCACAACTTGTTTTTAGTCGTCTTTGAGAGAGATAGAACGAAGATCACGCGGTATCCACTCCATGATTAAACATGGGGGTTCGTTAAGTGTCCTCCCTGGAAGTATCTCGACGGCTTGCACAATATTGGTCTGTGGAAGAATTACTATTCAGTGGGGAAAAACAAAGAAGCAGTGGCTGAACTTACATGTCTTAGCTCGATGAGCCTTCGGAACTCATTCACTAGTAGTTCCCAACGCATTCTAGCCATTGCGATTGAATCAGACTGCCTGTAATGAGGGATTTTCGCGGCAAAAACCCTTTTGGATTTTAGCTCTTCCACCTTTATGACGGATGCAAAACTGCCACTGGAAGCGTGAAAATCTTCTGCTCGCTTATACATTCTGCCCCCCATGCCTAGTCTTATGTCCGGGGTTTTAGCCATGAGATACACTTCGGGCGGCCTTGGCACCGCACGCATATAGTCATGGTGAAACCTCTTGCCATATTTCTTGAATTGTTTCATTTCATCTAGAGACAACGTGGGGCGCCAGGCCGGTATTATTAGATCTCCAATATCAATCCTCACTAGTTCAGTAATGTCCGTGTGTTCTCTAGTGGCGAGTACTACCAGGCGGTTCCCATGCCAAACTCTGATTGGGTTCTGTCAACGAGCCTTTCTTCCTATTGTCAACGCCTTTGGAAACCTCTTGTATTGTGTTCAACGCCTTTTTCAAGCCTGTCAAGCCTCACACGAAGGTTATCGCTATAGCTCTATTAAGCTTATTTAACTTTAATAGAAAGGTTATAAAAGCCTTTAAAAGGCTATTACTATAAGGCTATAAGCTTATTTAATTAATGCCTTAGTTATCTATTTAGATTATCTATAATAAGGCCTTATTTTTCCTTATTAAATAGCTTTAATTAAGGACTTTTCTACGCTTAATATTACTTATAGCTTCTTTTATAATAGTTATAAGCCTAGTTTGCCTATTTGCTATATTTTTTAGTTAAGACTATATCTTTCTCTTAGACTTTCTTTCTTAGAAAGTAAGGATAAAAGAAGCTACTTTCTTTCTTAAAAAGCAAGAGATATTAAAGGTTCTTTTAAAGTTAGCTTTAAGAGTTTAAATAACTAGTATTATAGAAATAAAACCTAAACCTATAATATTAACCTAAAGGCTATAAGTATAGCTCTAGCTAATAGCTAATTTAAAAGGCTTAAGTCTCTTAAAAACAACTATTATATAGACTTTTAGACCTTTTATAGTAGTAAAAGGCTCTAATAGTTATTATAACCTATTGTTAATACTATTAGCAGCTATAATAGCACGATAATTGCTATTAATAATACAATTAAAAAGCTAGAACTTATTACTATATTAGTTTATCGATAACTTTAAAGGCTTGATAGTTTGTAGAAAGAAAGGCTCCCACAAGCCAAGAGGAAAAGAGTCAAAGATATCACAAGAATCTTGCAGCCTAGTAACTAACTAGAGCTATACCGCAAGTGGCTGCTACAGGTAGCCGCGGGAACAGCCGCAGGTAGCTGCAGAAGCACTTAGATATAAAGGCTTGGATTGAATTATCTAGAGAGGGTTGCTGCTGCGAGCTCTTATACCCCTTTTCTAACTAGGTCATGTGACTAGCTAGGTTATATAACTAGCTAGATCATGTGACTAGCTAGGTCATGTGACTAGGCATAGGCCCTGCTTCCTGCCCTGCTTCCTACAGCTAGCTAGATTAACTGCGAAGCTTCCTGCTATAAAGCTTCCTACTAGTATAAGAGTAAAATAACAAGCAACACAAATTGTCCCTAGTAACTTTAGCGGTATAAGCTAAAGTTGCTACTAAAAAAAAGGAAGCTTAATTTTTATATTAAAAAAAAAATCGTAAAAATTACTTTAACTAGCTAAATAGCTAGCTTAAAAGCTAGCTAGATAACTAGCTAAAAGCTCTAGCTTATAAAAGCTAGTAGAAAATCAAGCTAAAAAGCTCTTATACTAAGTCTTCTATAGTAGCTTCTATAATAGCTCTTCTAATAAAGTTATAGGTATATACCGCGCGTAGCTTATATAGAAGGTATTAGATAGAAAAAATACTAATAAAAAGCCTATAATAAAAGGCTAGTAGCTATAGATAACTAGTCTTAGGCTAACTAGAAATAGAAGAAAAAGATTCTCTAGCTAGCTAATAACTAGTAAGTACTAGTCTTAGCAAGTAGCTTTAATCTATTAAGCTAGTTAAGCTTAAAAACTATTATAGACTAGAGCTAGAAGCCTAGATCTAGGTCGATCACGTTAGGGACGAATTAGACCTATAGCAGACCTAATTTAAAGCTACTTTAGAATTACCAAGGATTTTAACTACCTCTAATAGAGAGAGGTATATATACCTAAAATAGAGGAGATAGAGGGAGACTTTCTTTTCTTTCTCTTTATATTTATTATTCCTTTAGTTATACTTACTTATAGTAGTATAATAAGACTAGATTATTATATAGTAAATATTAAAACTAAAAAAATAGAGTAGAATATAATAGAGAGCTTATAGAAAAGTATAGTAATACTATAAGAAGTTATTAACTACTAGACTAAATAGATTTATAAATAAATATAATAAAATATATTCTAAAATAATAAAATATTATAAGTTATATAATAGCTAGCTATAGTTATTTATAAAAAATAAAAGCTAATAGAGTTAGATTTACTATTTAATAGTAATAAAATAGTTTTTTTTACTTAAAAAAGCCTTATAGCTTATAAAATAGTTAAAAATAAAGAATTTATTAGAAGTATATATAACTAATAGATTTTTATCTATTAGAATCTATTTCTAATAGTCTAAAAGTAAGTAACTATTTTTTTTAAACTTAGTAAGAAAGTTAATTATAACTTTTATAACTTTCTTAAGTATCTAGCTATAATATACTTTAATTTTTACTAAAAGAAAATAGCTTTAAGTAAAGTTAATTAAATAAAATAAGAAAATAATAAAACTTTTATAGACTTTTTTATTTATTTTAAAAATAAAATAGTTCTAGTAAAAAAGCTAATTTAAATAAATATAATTAAGCTAGTAAAGCTTAAGTAATTATTAAATAAGCTAATATAAAATAGAATTATTAGAAGAGAAATATTCTAAGTACTATATATAATAGTAGTAAACTAATTATAAAATATTACTATAAATATTAAAATCTATTTATTAAATAAAAAGTTTTATAATAAGTAAAAAAAGAGTATATAACTTTAAGTAAGCTAATAGTAGCCTAATAAAAATACTTTAATAATAGAGATTAGTAAATTAAATATAAACTAGAGCTATACTAATAGAAAAAAGCTTACTAGAAAGTAAAATAGAGATAAAAAGTAAAACTCTACTAAGTAATAAGCTAAGTAAGTTTTAAAAGAAGTATTAATTTAATAATATAATAATAGAAGCTATATATACTATAAGTTTTTAGACTATTATATAGCTAAACGCCTATAGCTACCTTTAAAGTAGCTCTAGTCTATAGTAACTAGTATAAAGTAAGTTACTATAGAGAAGTTAGTATTAGATAATACTTTAATAGCTTTAAACTTAGAAAATAAGTAGCTTTTATACTAAAACTTATATTAAAGGTATAAAAGTCAAAGACTACTTATATTTAAACTATAATATTTAATATTAAGAGAATTAAGTTAAATAAAATTAAGTTAAATATAAATACTTCTTTACTTTTTATACTTATATTAGTTAATAATATAAAATTTACTAATACTTAAGTAAATACTAGTTATAACTATTATATAATAGTAAGTAAAAAATTTATATAAAAATTAAAACTCTAATAAATTCTACTTTAATTAAAATAAATAATATAAATAGCTATAGAAATAAAAAGTAAAGGTAAAATCTATATAGAATTATACTTAAAAATATTATATATAATATATATCTAGAGTAAAATAAATAGATAGAAATTTTCTTTTATTACTTATATAGTATTAGGCTTTATAAAAGATATTATTCTAGAACTTCTATAGCTAGTATATAATAAGGTTACTATATATATAATAGAATAAGAAATTAAAGTAAAAGTAGCCTAGAACTTATAAGTAAAAGTAGCCTAGAACTTATAAGTAAAAGTAGTAGAAAACTAATAGACTTTAATACCTATAGTTATAATACTAGAGTTAGTATATACTAGCTTTATATAATAAGTATAATAATTAAAGATAGAATATTAATTTCTAGTTATAAGCTTATAGAAAATATTAATAATACTATAAGCTTATATTACTAAAAATATTAGTAAGAAAGAAATTAATTAAATACTTCTAGTAAAGCTTTAAGACTTTAAGAATTTCTTTAATAAAAAAAAGGCTAATAAGCTACTATTATACTAGAAAAAGCTTAATTATTATATTTACTTATAGAAAATAGAAAAAAAAAAGCCTTAGCTTCTTTAAGCTTTATTATATAATATATCTAGAGACTATTTTCTAGAAATTTACTAATAGATAATAAAGCTAATAGATAAAAGGTACATTTAAGTAAGTTTCTTATCTATAATAGTACTAGTTCTATTAGCTAAAAAACCTAGAGAAAGCTAAAAGTTTTATATAGATTATAAAGTACTAAATAAAGTAATAGAATAAAACTAATACTTATTACTTCTAGTTAAAGAGACTTTTTATTCTCTTATAGAAGCTAAATAGTTTATAAAGTTAAATATTAGATTAGTCTTTTATTATATTTATATTATAAAAGAGAAAAAATATTAAATAATATTTTAAATATAATTTAAACTCTTTAAGTAACTAGTCTATTTATTTAAGTTAGTAAAAGCTCTAGCTATATTCTAGTACTATATTAATAGAGCGCTTAAAGATCTATTAAGTAACTTTATAATAGTATACTTAAATAATATTTTTATTTACTCTAGTAAGTTAAAGAAAAATTATATATAAAAGATTTAAAAAGTCTTATATAGGCTATACATAATAGAATTATACTTTAATATTAAAAAGTATACTTTTAGTATATAAAAAGTAAAATACCTAGAGTTTATAGTATATATAGAAAAAGAGATTTACTTTAATCTAGATAAAATAGTAGCTATTTATTAATAAAAGCCTTTAATAAAAGTATAAGGTATTTATAGATTCTTAAAATTTATAAACTTTTATTAAAAGTTTATTTTTAAATTCTTAGACTTAATAGAACTATTATTAGAATTAATAAAAAAGAGTATTTTCTTTAAGTAAATAAAGTAGTAAAATATAATATTTAAGAAGCTTAAAGTAGCTTTTATTATAAATAAAGTATTATACTAATAGAACTTTAAAAAAAATATAGTAGTTAAAGTAAACTACTTAAGTAATATACTAGATAGTTACCTTTTATAATTTATAAAGGAAATATTATATCTAGTAGTATACTACTTAGTATACCTCTAGCTTATAGAATAGAATTATATAATTTATAATAGAAAACTTTTTATAGTAGTCTTTTATATAAAAGTATAATTAGTAAAGCTATATAGTATAATAAAATCTTTTATAATTCTTATAGATTATAAGAATTTAAAGTATTTTATAGTACTAAAGGTAATAATAGAATAATAGATATAATAGGCTAAAATACTTATACTTTTTAACTTTTAACTAGAGTACTAACTAGACGCTTAAGTAAGCTACTCTAATATACTATTATACTAGAACTAGAATAAATAGTAGTTACTCTCTAGCTATAAGTTAATAATAACTCTAAAAGACTAAGAAAGAATATAATTTAATATACTTTATACTAATATTTAAAAGGTAAAGCCTAGAATATTTATAGATACTTACTTATAAAACTTATAAAAGTAAAGTATAATTAATAATAAGCTAATTAATATTTACTAATAAACTATAATAGAAAAAGTATAAAAGTTTCTACTAGAAATAGAAACTTATAAGTAAATTATAGACTATATTATATTAGCTTATAGCTAGCTATAATATTAGAAGTAAACTTAAATTTTAAAGTAAAAGTCTCTTATAATTATAATAATTTAATAGGCTTATAACTTACTAATATTAAAGTATTTAAGTAAAAATATAATATTTTAAATACTATAATAAAACTACTACTAGAAAGAAATATTATAAAATATAGCTAGATTTATCTAAAACTACTACTATTATAGAGAATATAAAAGCAAGTAGCTCTAGTAAAAGCTTCTATAGCTACTCTCTATTATAGATTAGTATTAGTTATAGATTTTAGTAGACTTTATAATAGACTTATCTATATATAATAAAAATAATTTAAGGTATTTATTAGTTATTATAGATTATCTTTCTAAGTATATATAATTAAAGGCTATAATATTAATAAAAGTTAAAGAGTATATAAAATACTTTAAAAACTATTAGTAGTAATTTTATAGATTTCTAACTTTTATTATTTCTAATAGAAGCTTAAATTAGTTAAGTAAATTCTAGACTATACTTTATAAGAAAGTTAATATTAAATAGCTTTTCTTTATATTATACTACTTATAGACTAATAGTAAAATAAAAAGAGTAAATTAAAAGATTTAAGTAATTCTATATATAATAGTTTTATTTAAGTAATATAATTAAGTAAACTACTTACTAGTATACTAACTTACTTTAAATAATAGAAATTCTACTATTATTAGAATAAATACTAATAAAGCTATATATAGCTATAATTTACTACTTATATAATAGAATTTAGAAAATAAACTTTTACTTATATTTTCTAAAAGATAAGTAGTTATATTTTTAGAATACTTATAAAAAGAAATAGACCTAGTATAACTAGTAATTACTTTTTACTAGTAATAATAATAGAATAATAGTAATTAGAAATAATAATTAGTAAAAAGGTTTATAATTAAAGACTATATATAATTAAGCTTATATAATATAAAGATAAATTACTTAAGTAAAAAGCTTAACTAAATAATAGTAAAATATAAAATAGAAAAAGTTTTAATATCTCTTATAATTAAACTAAATATACTATAAGATATTTATTTAGTTTTCTATATAGACTTAATTAAAAGAGTAGCTATTAATTTACTTTCTAGCTAGTAGCTCTAGAATATATACTTAAGCCTAGTATTACTTTAGAAGAATCTAACTAAAAGTAGTAAAATAATAGAGAAATTTAAAGTAAAAAAAGTTTTAATTATAAAAAATACTTTAAAATAAAAGAAAAGATAAAATATTTATATTAAGTAAAAAAAGTATATATAATTAATCTAAAAATTATTAAAGAATTTAAAGAATATAAATATATTATAATAATTTAAAGAAAAGTAAAAGAATACTTAAAGCTATAATAGTTTTAAATTAACTTTAATATAAGTATAAAGAAATTAAAATATTATTATAATATTATATTATAATTATAAAATAAAGTAAAGAAAAGCTAATATAGCTTTTTTATATTATAAAAATATATTAATTTAACTATAAATAAAACTAAATAATTTTTAATTTAAGTATATATAAGTATAAAATATAGATAAATAAATTTCTTTTAATATTAAATTAATATAAGTAAAAATTAAAAAAAAATATATTAAAATAAAAAATATTATTATCTAAAAGATACTTTATTATTAATAACTATAGGTACCTTAGGCACTCTTCTAGTATAAGATATAAGTGTAATAGAAGTATTAGTATTAGTAGTTATAGTAGTAGAGAGAAGTATAGCTATAGTAGTAATAGAAGTAAATTACTAGATATAAATTAAAGTTTAAGTATAATAAAACTTCTTAGTAAGATTATATATAGTATAATTAGAATTAATACTAATATTATAAATAGCTTCTAATATAATATAAGATATTTTCTATTATTTAAACTAGATAAAGTACTATTTTTTATAGTTTATATACTATTTAATAAGTATATTATATATACTTTATACTATAGTATTTTAGTTTTAAAAAAAATTAACTAGTATTTACTAGTATATATTTATCTAGATATTATTATAGTAACTAGAAGTAAAAGTATTAGTTAAAGCTAATATATTAAATAACTTATTTATAGCTAGAGTAAATTTAGTTAAAAAAGTAGTATAAATAAAGCTAGAATTAATATAAGTGTATTTTAATAAGGTTAAAAAATTTTTAGTTATAGAATTAAAGGTATATAAAAATTTTATATACTAGCTAGAGATAGTCTCTTTCTTTTTATAGATAGATTTTATAATATAGTTACTATTAGTAGTAAAGCTTTAGGTTTATTATATAAATATATAATTTCTAAATATATCTTTTATAGGTTTTATAATACTATTTATAAGCTAAGCTAGAATCTAAAATATATATAGTAAATCTAATATTAATAAGTTTACACTAATATAATATATATATATTAGAGGCTTTAACTCTATTATTAAATTATTTATTATTAAAGTTACTATTAATAATATAATCTTTTATATAATATTAGAGATAAAATAAAAGTAAAAGTAAGAGTAAAGGTATAAAACTAATTAATAATATAATAAATAAATAATAGTATAAAAATAACTTAGAATAAAATAAATTAAAAAAAAATATTAATTAAAAATAGATAAAGTAAGCTATAAGAAATAAAAAAGTAATAAAAAGAAAAGGTTTATAATAATTAAAGAAAAAGAGAAAATAACTTATTTATAGTTAAAAGAAAGAGATATTACTAATCTAATATAAGTATAAAGTAGTTATAAATAGAAAGAGCAAAAAATAAATAAAATAAAATAAAAGTATAGCTAATCTAGTAATAGATATAAGATAACTAGAAGAAAGATAGAGCGATTAAAATTTTTTCTAATAAAAGAAAAGAATAAATAAGGTAAAGGGTATATTATAGACTAAAGCTAGAAGCCTAGATCTAGGTTAATTATATTAGAGATAAATTAGACCTATAGTAGACCTAATTTAAAGCTACTTTAGAATTACTAAGAATCTTAACTACCTCTAATAGAAAGAGGTATATATACTTAAGATAGAGAAGATAGAGAGAGACTTCCTTCTCTTTCTCTTTATATTTGCTATTTCTTTAGTTACGCTCACTTATAGTAGTATAGTAAGGCTAGATTATTACAAAAACCTAGGTTACCTTTAACTACTTATAGATTATTACTATCTTTATATACCTAAGCTTCTTTATAGAATATATATAAGATAGCTTTTATCTATAAGCTTAGTTAAGCTTAAAAAGCTAGGTAACCTTAGACTTACTTATAGATTATTACTATTTTATATATTTAAGCTTCTTTATAGGAAATATAGGATAGCTTTAATCTATAAGCTAGTTAAGCTAGTTAAGCTTAAAAGCCTAGGCTTATAAGCTACTAGAGGTATTAATAGATTATAGAGATATTTATTATCTCTAGAAGCTTTAATCTATTAAGCTAGTTAGGCTTAGGCTTTAAAGCTTGCAAGCTAGCTACTAGAGGCTCTAATAGATTGTAGGGATATCTATTGTTCTAATTGATAATAATAATTATTGATTGAAGTTACCTTTAATAGATAACCTTGATCAATTAGTATAGCTTAGTCTAACTTAAAAGACTAAGCTTTAATCTATCAAGCTAGTTAGGCTTAGGCTTTAAAGCTTGCAAGCTAGCTACTAGAGGCTTTAATAGATTATAGGAATATTTGTTGTCTCTAACTAATAATAATAACAATTATTAATTGTAGTTACCTTTAATAGATAACCTTAATTAATTAGTATAGCCTAGTCTAACCTAGAAGACTAAGCTTTAATCTATCAAGCTAGTCAGGCTTAGGCTTTAAAGCTTGCAAGCTAGCTGCTGGAGGCTGCAATAGGTTGTAGAAATATCTATTATTAGGCGACTTTAATCTATTATACTAGTTAGGCTTAGGCTTTAAAAGCTTGCAAGCTAGCTGCTAGAGGCACTAATAGGTTATACGAATATTTGTTATTCTAATTGATAATGATAATCATTGATTGAAGTTACCTTTGATAGATAACCTTGATTAATTAGTATAGCCTAGTCTAACCTAGAAGACTAAGCTTCAATCTATCAAGCTAGTTAGGCTTGGGCTTTAAAGCTTGCAAGCTAGCTGCTAGAGGCCTTAATAGATTAACTATTGTCTCTAATTAATAGTTGTCTATAGTTATCTTTAATAGATAACCTTAATTAATTAGTATAACTAGATTAGAAGCTTTAATCTATTAAGCTAGTTAGGCTTAGGCTTTAGAACTTGCAAGCTAGCTGCTAGAGGCTACAATAGGTTATAGAAATATCTATTATTAGGCGACTTTAATCTATTATACTAGTTAGGCTTAGACTTAAGAAGCTTGCAAGCTAGCTGCTAGAGGCTTTAATAGATTATAAGAATATCTATCGTCTCTAACTAATAATAATAGTAATTATTAACTATAGTTATCTTTAATAGATAACCTTGATCAATTGGTATAACTTAGTTAGAAGCTTTAATCTATCAAGCTAGTTAGGCTTAGAAGCTCTTGGAAGCTTGCGAGCTTGCTACTAGAGGCTTTAATAGATTGACTGTCGTCTCTAATTAATAATAATAGTTAACTATAGTTATCTTCGATAGATAACCTTGATTAATTAGTATAACTAGATTAGAAGCTTTAATCTATCAAGCTAGTTAGGCTTAGAAGCTCTTGGAAGCTTGCGAGCCTGCTGCTAGAGGTTGCAATAGATTAATAGCTAGAGGATTAGTAGCTTTAGAAGCTACTACTAGGCCTAATAGCTATAGCTATAGCTATCTTGTATATGTCTTGCGTGTTTAATTAGATAGGTAGTTTGTGTAGTATTTAGTCTAGTTAGTTATAATTTATAAAGGGGGTTATCTTAATAGAGCTAGGTTATTAAGGTTATAAGTCTTCTAGCCTAATAGATAGCTAGCCTAAGCGAAACTACTATTTTTGTAGGAAGAAAGGCTTCTACAAGCTAAGAGGAAAAGAGTCAAAGATATTACAAGAATCTTGCAATCTAGTAACTAACTAGAGCTATACCGCAAGTAGCTGCCGCAGGTAGCCGCAGGAACAGCCGCAAGTAGCTGTAGAAGCACTTAGATATAAAGGCTTAGATTAAATTATCTAGAGAGGGTTGCTGCTGCGAGCTCTTATACCCCTTTTCTAACTAGGTCATGTGACTAGCTAGGTCATGTGACTAGCTAGGTCATGTGACTAGGCACAGGCCCTGCTTCCTGCCCTGCTTCCTGCAGCTAGCTAGATTGACTGCGAAGCTTCCTGCTGCAAAGCTTCCTGCTAGTATGAGAGTAAAATAACAAGCAACACAATAGATAGTCTAGCTTGCTCTAAATAGCTTCATTCCAAGCTATAGGGGTGTGTTAACGAGCCTTTCTTCCTATTGTTAACGCCTTTGGAAACCTCTTGTATTGTGTTTAACGCCTTTTTTAAGCTCGTCAAGCCTCACACGAAGGTTATCGCTACGGCCCTATTGAGCCCGTTCAACTTCAATAGAAAGGTTATAAAAGCCTTCAAAAGGCTATCGCTACAAGGCTGTAAGCTCGTTTAATTGATGCCTCAGTTATCTATCTGGATCGTCTATAATAAGGCCTCGTTTTTCCTCGTTAGATAGCTTCAATCAAGGACTTTTCCACGCTCGATATTACTCACAGCTTCTTTCGTGATAGGTTCCGAGACAAGTTGTTCACCCGTGGGTTGCAGTGGTCATCTGGGCTGATATCGATTCGCAGGTGCTCTCTACTGACACCGCCCCTGTTATCCACGGCGAGCCGAAAATCGCAACTGTCGGCTAGGCTAGAGCCCATGACCCAGCCATGTGGAGCATGAATATTTTCTCCGAATACGAAACAATAAAGTTGTCCTGTCGAGTTGAATAGCTGTCCGCCTTTCCAACCTGACTCTGGGTCCTCTTCCGGGTTTGGTGGTTTAAATTCGTAAAAACAGTTATTTTTCAGACCCAGGATGTCAGCGTCAGGCATGTCGTCATTCCCGGCTGTCTCTTTTGCCAATTTGACTTGCAATATTAGTACATGTTTAGACAGGTCCATGGCTGAGAGGTTGATAAATTGATACGAATAAGGCAGTGAGGCGGGGTGACGCACGAAGGCCCGATTTCTCGACGTAGTTGAAGAAGTGAGTTGAGCCCAGTGTTGATGGGCAAAGACGGGGCGCGGCGAGAAGGAAATGGTGGCTTTCGTCGTCAGGTACACACACAACGAGAATCGAAGCAGACTGCTTTTGCTATCGGTCAAGAATATAAATACAACGTCACCGTGAACGACCAGAGGCGGGGATCACGCGACTCGATGCACGGCGCAAAGTCCTGCGGTGGTATTGGCTGTTCCCTGCCGTGCCTCTCCTCTTCCCCACCCGCCCTGAGGAGCGTATTCTTGAGTTGACCGATGGCACTGTTCCCCGACTATGGGGACACTTCGGGGTTGAGCCTCTAACTCCATTATCGCTCTCTCTCTGGGCAGGACTTGGGATGGCCTCAAAGTCGCTTCTCAATTGCTGTCGTGCCTCGAACTCGCGGCGAGCTGACTCAAGCCTCAGATGTTCAGCTTCCATTTCCCAATACTGTTCGTCTGTAATTGAGTCCCTATGTCGGCGAAACTTCTGCGAGCTTTGTCCCTGCTCCTCCGAAAGACGTCTGAGTTCTATACTCATGCCCCTAAAGTCGGTGACTCCATCGCTCGTGTACTTGTCGCGCAAATTGGCGAGCAATGCATTCAAGAAGCCGTGGGCCGCGAAGTTGGCATCTTTTTGCCAATATGTGGAGTTGGCGATGCCTAGCCGAATTATGTCGATTTCGTCATCCTTATATTTTCGGTGCAGCAATTCGCATTCTAATTTGTACGAATGTTTCGCGTCTGTTCTAAAGATTGCCTCAGGGGTTGCCTCCCGGTCGGTCGTCCATTGCCGAACTTGTTCGCGTTCCAGCTTGTGGAGGATGTCATCTATATCTTCAGACGGCACAATGCATGGAGGAGTACTCATTTCTGTCCCGTTGGTGTGCAGAGCTGTGAACTGTGAAGAGTTAGTCTGACTGAATGAGTAGCTGATCCTTTAACTTATCTCTGTTCGAGGGCAAGAGTGATGTACGAGGCCAGCTCATCACGTGGTTGAGATGTGGGTCCGGCAGTTCTCCGGCCGCAGTGAAGGTTTCCCCTAACGGCTTCGTCTTCTCCCGCGTTTGCCATGGACGGCCCGCAGCTACTAGTTACAATGGCGCACAATAGCGCTAGTGACAGCATTTTCCCCACGGCGGCAAGCTTTGACAAATCAAAGCTGGCAAATGTTTAATTCATTCCGCACCTCCGAGTTCGCCCTACACGTCTGCGTCCGCGACCACGACATCTCCAAGCTACGGCGGCTGGCTTCTCAGTGCATTATCCAAGAGCTCGAACGTGAGGATGTAAGATACAGCTCTCCTCCCCACGTCAGTGTGTTGTGACAACGTGGCCGCGGTTGAAGTCCTTTTAGATGCTAGCGCGGGAGTACATCTAATCGTCGCTGTAATATAGTGTGTGGGGCGACGCTGTATGTAGATTACTAGCTAGATTTAGCTAGAGGTTTAATATCTATACCCTTTAGTATAAATTATATAATAGAAAATAGAAAGGTAATCTCTTAAGAAAAATCTCTTAGTATTATTATTATTTTAGTAAATATAATTTCTGGTATTTTAGTATAATATTTTATTTAATTAATATAATCTATTAGTATAGCTATTATTTTAGTCTAATTATAATAATTATGTTTTCTCTAATAAATACTTCTAATAGACTACTTTAAGTAATTTATTAGCTTAATAATTAAATTACTCTATTATTTGTAATATTCTTTTATTAAGTTAATAATAATTAACCTTTCTTATACTTATATTATATTTTTAAAACTAATTAAACTTTAACTTTATCTTATATAAGTATTTTATTAGTATTATTAATTCTATTAATACTATTAATTTTATTAATATTATTATTGGTATTATTAATATTATTAATACTATTAATACTATTAGCCTTACACCTAAGGCTACGTTAATTTTCTTAGAAATCTATAATAGCCTAATCTCTAATAATCTAATTAGCCTATTAGTATATATAGTATAAATATAATATATTATAATATAATTAAATATATACTATTAAAGTAAAATAATAAATAAAGAAAGTAAGTCTACTATAAATACTATAAGAAAATATACTTAATACTATAGTTTATAATAAAAGGTAAACTTAAATTAAACTCTTTTAAATACCTTTATTATATACTTTATAAGCTACTTATAATAATATATTACTTTAAGTAATATCTATATTAATTAATAGTAAAAACTATTATTTAGTTAAAACTATAGATTAATAAAGTCTATTTATTAAAAGAAATAAATTTCTATTATAAGACTAAAATTATACTAAAGAAAGATAATTATTTAAAGCTATTTAAAAGACTTCTAAGAATATAATAAATAATATATTAAACTAAAAGGCTATTAACTAGTTATTATTTTTATATTATATATATTATAATAAACTTAAACTTATATAAGTATTTAAATACTTTACCTTATACTAGAAAGTTTATAAACTTAAATAAGCTATTTAAATACTTTAACTCTTTAATTTTTATTAATAATAATTATATTTTAATATTTACTTATATAAAACATTATAATTAAGTAATTTTCTAGTTAAAACTCTTATATTTTACTTCTTTTATATATTTATTAATATAACTCTTTCTCTAAAACTTTAAAAATATAATACTAGTATTACTAAAAAGAAGTAATATATTAAAGATATTAATCTCTAGAAAGATAATATTAAAAATATTAATCTCTAGAAAGATAATATTAAAGATATTAATCTCTAGAAAGATAATATTAAAGATTAGTAATTAAATAATTAAATTACTAAGTAGATTATTTACTATAATAATAGATAATAGAGAGACTTTTAGTTATAAGAGAACTTTTAAGATAATTTTAGAAATTAAAATAAGAAAAGCCTTAACTAAATTAATAGAAACCTTATATAAGACCTCTAAGACTATTTATAAGAAAATAGTATCTATAGTATTAGAAAATATAATAAGTATATTATAATTACTCTTCTAGAAATACTCTATAAGAAAATACTAATTTTTTAGACTTTAAAAGAGATTAAGTTATAGATATCTTTTAGTAAATTTAATTTATATTAGAATAAGTTATATCTTTTATATTAATTAATCTTTTATATAAAAATATTAAGTTTAAAACTAATAAACTTTCTTTTACTACTTTAAACCTTTTATTTAAAGCTAGAAAATACTCTAAAACTATTATATTATAAACTAAGTTTTATAACTTTATAAACTTTACTTTTATATAATAATTAAATAACTAAAAAAATAGCTAATTTTATAAAGCTATATAAGAATACTAATAGATTTACTAGAAATATAAAATAGAAAGTAATCTATAGTTTTACTATTAAAAATAGAATATTACTTCTACAAAAAGTATTATTAAAAAGAACTTTAAAAAGATAAAACTCTAGTATTTTAAAATTTTACTTAAAATTTTTAAATAAATATATTAAAGACTATTTTCTACTTTAATAGTAAATTAAAAGCTATACTAATAGACTTTAATTATAATTATAAGTATCTTTAAATATAAGCAAGCTATCTATAATTATATATCTAGCTTTAAAAGACTAGCTAGAGACTTCTATAAGTCTATAAGTTTATATAAAGCTAGAAAAAAGACTATTAGTTAATATTATATAAGTAAAATAATATATATAAACTACTATTATAACTATAATTCTTATACTAAAAATCTAAGAAAGTAATAATTATAAAGAAAATATAGTAAATATTATATTTATAATAAATTAAAATACTAGTTAATAAATTATTCTAATAAAAAAAGATAATCATTAAAGGACTATTAGTAAAAGAGTAAAAGTGTAATAGTCTAGCCTTACTACACTCCTATAGGTAAGCGTATATAAGATAACTAAAAGCTTAAAGGAAAAAAAAGAGAATTCTCCTCTACTTTTTTATTATAAGTTTAAGTATCTCTTTCTAGTAGGTACTAATATAGCCTTAAATTAAGTCTATAATAGCTTTATAATACTTCTTATATAATTTATTTAAATTTAGGCTTCTAGTCTAATCTATAACATACTTTTAATTTTACTTACTTCTTTTTCTACTAGAATTCTACTTTAATTACTTTACTAGCCTTATATTTATTACTAGAATAGCTATACTTTTATATTTCTTTATTTATTTATTTTACTTTCTCTATTTATATCTTTTATATTTACTTTAAATTTACTTTAAGTTTACTTTACTTCTCTTTTTTAACTATAAATATAATATCTCTTTTCTCTTTCTATTATTATTAAACTTTTCCTTTTTATTATCTTTTATTTTATATTACTTACCTTTACTTTCTTTTTATTTTTTTAGTTAATTATTTTTTTATTTTTCTATTATTTAGTATTATTTCTACTTTATATTATACTACTTTAATCTATTTCTATATTACTTCTATTTTATATAATACTACTTCTATTTATTTTTATATTACTTTTATTTTACTATTTACTTATTATAGTTTTATTTATATTTTTACTATTTTCTTGTATTTAGCTTTTACTTTATACTTAATAGTATATAGAAAATTATATTATTAATAGTAATTTAAATAATAATTAATATAATAATAAATTAAAAGCTTTTAATATATATACTTTATACTAATATAAAATAATTAATACTAGCTTTACTTTATATATCTTTAGTCTTACTTTAGCCTATAAATAGTATTAAAAAATCTATAAATAGTATATTTAAAAATTATATATTTATACTTTAAACTTTAAGCTTTACTATAAATAGAAAAAAGTTATTTTTATTACTAATTATAGTAATTATATTATTAAACTTACCTATAAAAAGAATAATACTATCTCTAGTTAGTATATAAAATTTTTATATACTTTTACTTTTACTACTAAAAAATTCTCTATTATACTAGAATAAGCTTATATTAATTCTAGCTCTATATATACTACTTACTTAATTAAACTTACTTAAGCTACTAGTAAATTATCTACTATATTAGCTTTAATTAATACTTTCTTTTTAAGCTACTATAATAGTACTTAAATAAGTATAAACTAGTAAATATTAGTTAATTTTTTTTAAAACTAAAATACTTTAGTATAAAGTATATATAGTATACTTATTAAATAGTATATAAAATATAAAAATTAATACTATACTTAATTTAAATAGTAGAAGATATCTTATACTATACTTAAGGCTATTTATAATATTAGTACTACCTTTACTTATATTATATATAATCTTACTACTAAGCTCTATTATACTTAATAAATACCTTATATTTAATAGATATCTAGTATTAAAAAGACTTCTAACTTAGTAAAAGTTATTAATAATAACTTACTCTTTTAATAGCTTTATTAATCATTTAATATATACTTATAGTATATTTTTTCTCTTTTCTCTCTTTTTTTTTTTTTTTTTTACTTATACTACTTTAATACTAAAGAAAATTTATTTTACCTATATTTTATACTTATATATACTTAAGTTAGAAATTATCTAGTTTAATTTATAGTTAAATTAATATATTTATACTATATAAGCTTTTATTAGCTATCTTTTATTTTTACTTATAATTATATTAAAAGATTATAGTAGTAACTTAACTTCTTTATACTTATATTAAAGCTAGCTTAAAACGATTATAAGTTTAAGTATTCTTTTATTTTCTCTTAAAATATTATAGTACTTTTATACTCTTTAAATTTTCTAGTAGCTTCTAGATTAGTTATATATACTCTTTCTATTTAATATAGATATTTTACCTCTTTTCTTACTCTAGTATATTTTTTATAACTAGAATTTTTTCTATTTTAAATTCTTTTACTATTTTACTTATTTCTATTATATTCTTCTAGATTAGTACTAGACTTAGATATATATTCTAAAGTTATTAGCTTAGTAGTAGGTTAATAGTAGCTCTTTTAATTAAGTCTATATAAAAAACTAGATAAATATCTTATAGTATATTTAGTTAAACTATAAAAGGTATTAGAACTTTTTATACTTTATATTTAGCTATTATCTAGTCTAATTTCTAACTTAAATAATTTATTTTTATATTATATAAGCTTAACTATATATAGTCTTTAATTATAAACTTTTCTATTAGTTATTACTTTTAACTACTATTATTCTATTATTATTACTAGTAAAAAGTAATTACTACTTATATTAGATTAATACTATTCTATAAATATTTTAAAAATATAACTATTTATTTCTTAGAAAATATAAGTAAGAGTTTATTTTCTAGCTTTTATTAAATAATAGATAAGTTATAACTATATATAGCTTTATTTATACTTATACTAGTAACTATAAAGTCTCTATTATTTAAAGCTAGTTAGTATACTAGTAAGTAGCTAGCCTAATTATATTACTTAAATAAAACTATTATATATAAAATTACTTATATCTTTTAGTTTACTTTTTTTATACTACTATTAGTCTATAAGTAGTATACTATAAAAAGAAGCTATTTAATACTAACTTTCTTATAAAGTATAATCTAGAATTTACTTAATTAATTTAAGCTTTTATTTAAAATAATATATATTAGAAATCTATAGAACTATTACTAATAGTTCTTAAAATATTCTATATATTCTTTAGCTTTTATACTTATTATAGTCTTTAATTATATATATTTAAATAGTTAGTTTATAATAACTAATAGATACCTAGAGTCTATTTTATTATATATAAGTAAGTCTATTATAAAGTCTACTAAGATTTATAACTAATATTAGTCTATAATTAAAAGTAATTATAGAAAGCTTTATTAAAGTTATTTACTCTTATATTTTCTATAGTAGTAGTAATTTTAGATAAATCTAGCTATATTTTATAATATTTTCTTCTAGTAGTAATTCTATTATAGTATTTAAAATATTATATTTTTACCTAGGTATTTTAATATTAAAAAGTTATAAGCTTATTAAATTATTATAGTTATAAGAGGCTTCTATTTTAGAACTTATATTTATCTTTAAAATTATAGTTAATTATAAGCTAATATAGTATAATTAATAATTTATTTATAAGTTTCTACCTCTAGTAGAAACTTTTATACTCTTTCTAATACTACTTATTATTAAATATTAATTAGCTTATTATTAATTATACTCTATTTCTATAGATTCTATAGGTATTTATCTATAAATATTTTAGGCTTTATTTTTTAATTACTACTATAAATTATATTAACTTATACTTTTTCTAAGGCCTTTAAAGTTATTATTAGCTTATAGCTAGAAAGTAATTACTATTTATTCTAGTTCTATTATAATAGTATATTAGAGTAGCTTGCTTAAGTATCTAGCTAGTATTCTAGCTAGAAGTTAAATAATATAAGTATTTTAGCTTATTATATTTATTATTCTATTATTACTTTTAGTATTATAAAGTACTCTAGATTTTTATAGTCTATAAGAATTATAAAAAGCTTTATTATATTATATAATTTTACTAATTATACTTTTAAATATAAGACTATTATAAGTAGTTTTTTATTATAAATTATATAGTTTTATTTTATAAGTTAAAGGTATATTAAGTAGTATACTACTAGGTATAGTATTCTATTAGTAACTTATAAAAGATAGCTATCTAGTATTTTACTTAAATAGTTTACTTTAACTATTATATTCTTTTTAAAGTTCTATTAGTATAATACTTTATTAATAATAAAAGCTACTTTAAGCTTTTTAAATATTATATTTTATAGCTTTATTTACTTAAAGAAAACTCTCTTTTTTATTAGCTTTAATAGTAACTTTATTAGTTTTAAAAAGTTAAAAATAAACTTTTAATAGAAGTTTATAAAATCTAAGAATTTATAAATATCTTATACTTTTATTAGAAGTTTTTACTTTTAGATTACTATTATTTTATCTAGATTAAAGTAAATTTTCTTTTTTATATAAATAATAAACTTTAAGTACTTTATCTTTTATATACTAAAAGTATATTTTTTAATATTAAAGTTTAATTTTACTATATATAGTTTACTTAAAATATCTTTAACTTTTAGTATATAGTTTTTCTTTAACTTACTAGAGTAAATGAAAATATTATTTAAGTATACTATTATAAAGTTATCTAATATATTTTTAAGTACTTTATTTATATAGTATTAGAATATAACTAGAGCTTTTACTAGCTTAAATAAGTAAACTAGCTACTTAAAGAGTTTAAATTAAATTTAAAATACTATTTAATATTTCTTTTCTTTTATAATATAAATATAATAGAAAGCTAATTTAATATTTAATTTTATAAATTACTTAGCTTCTATAAAAGAGTAAAAGGTCTCTTTTATTAGTAGTAATAAATATTAGTTTTATTTTATTACTTTATTTAATACTTTATAATTAATATAAAACCTCTAGCTTTTTTTAAGCTTTTTAGTTAAAAGAACTAGTACTACTACTAATAAAAAGCTTACTTAAATCTATTTTTTATCTATTAGCTTTATTATCTAATAGTAAATTTCTAGAAAGTAGTCTTTAAGTATATTATATAAAGAAGCCTAAAAAAGCTAGAGCTTTCTCTTTTTTATTTTCTTTAAGTAAATATAATAATTAAGCTTTTTCTAGTATAATAGTAGCTTATTAGCCTTTTTTTTATTAAAGAAATTTCTAAAGTTCTAGAGCTTTATAAAGAGTGTTTTTAAGATTTTATTTTTACTAGTATCTTTAGTAATATAAGCCTAAAGTATTATTATTATCTTCTATAAGCTAGTAGCTAGAAATTAATACTCTATTTCTAATTTTTATACTTATTATATTAGGCCTATATATACTAACTCTAGTATTACTATTATAGGTATTAAAGTTAGTTATTTCTTTAATACTTTTATCTATAAGCTTTAGGCTACTTTTACTATAATTTCTTATTCTATTATATATATAATAATTTTATTTAACTTAATTCTTTTAATATTAGAAATTATAGCTTATATATAAGTAGTTTTCTACTTTTATACCTTTAATATAAGTTTTAGTATAAAAGCTACTTATTTTCTAAGTTAAAAGTTATAATAATACTATTTAATATTAAATTTTCTATAATAACTTACTTTATATTAGTTACTATAAGTTAAAGCTACTTTAAAAGTAGCTATAAATATTTAAATATATAATAGTCTAATAACCTATAATATAAGTAATTTCTCTTTTTATATTACTAGATTATTACTTTATTTAATACTTACTTTACCTTTTATTTTATAAAGCTTTTTTAGTTACTTTTACTTTACTTTCTAGTAAGTTTCTTTCTATTAGTATAGCTCTAGCTTATATTTAATTTACTTACCTCTATTATAAAGGTATCTTTATTTATCTACTATTATTCTAGTTAAAATTATATACTTTCTTTTTACTTATTATAGAATTTTTTATTTAAGTAATAGACTTTAATATTTCTAATAATACTTTATAATTACTTAATTACTATTATATATTTTACTTAAAATATATTATAATTAATAATTCTATTTTATATTAGCTTATTTAATAATTATTAAAGCTTTACTAATTTTATTATATTTATCTAGCTTAATTCTTTTATTAAAACTATTTTATTTTTCTAATAAATAAAAAAGTCTATAAATATTTTATTAATCTATTATTTTATTTAATTAAGTTTATTTAAAGCTATTTTCTCTTAGTAAAAGTCTATATATATAGTAAATAAATAGTTAAAAAAGCTAGTTAAATTATAATTAATTTAATTATCTAGTTTAAAAAAAAGAGTTATTTAACTTTAAACTTTTTAAAATAAGTTTTAAAAGATATAAATCTATTAATTTTATACTTTTTTAATAAACTACTTATTTTCTTTTAACTTATATATTATAAGCTTTTTAAGTAAAAAAAAGTACTTTATTACTATTAAATAATAAGTTTAATTATATTAGCTTTTATTTTTTAGTAGAAGTTATAGTTAGCTATTATATAACTTATAATATATTATTACTATTAGAAGATAACTTTATATATTATTATATTAACTTATAAATTTATTTAGTTTAATTATAAAGCTATTCTATCTAATAGATAACTACTTTCTATAGAGTAGCTAGCCTTAATTAAAGGCTATTTACTATAGTCTATTCTATTTTTTAAAGTATTTAAAGCTTTTAGTTTATAATAGTCTAACTTTATTATACTTTTATAGATAAGTATATATAAGATAACTAAAAGCTTAAAGAAAAAGAAAGAGAATTCTCTTTTACTTCTTTATTATAAGCTTAAGTACCTCTTTCTAGTAGATACTAATATAGCTTTAAATTAAGTCTATAATAGCCCTATAATACTCCTTGTATAACCTATCTAAATCTAGGCTTCTAGCCTAGTCTATAACAAAAAGATATATTTAACTACTTAATAAAAGAAAATTCTAAGTATTTCTTACTATATATAAAGGAAAAAATAGTAATAATAAAAATAATTATACTATAAAAGTATAAAAAGCTTCTAAAATCTACCTTTAAGATAATAATACTACTAATAATAATAAAAGTAATAATAGTAATTATAATAAAAAGAAAAATACTATTACTAACTTCTTTATAATTAGCCTTTAATCTAATAATTAAATAGTTTATAATATTTTAAATAATAAAGCTACTAAATATACTTACCTATAATATAATTTATATAGATAATAAGTTACTAAAAATATAATATATATATTACTAGAGAGATATTTTAATAAAGTATTTAAAGGTATTTTACTTAATATAAGTACCTTAAAATACTTAATAGTAAGTATATAATAAGTTAAAGCTTTACTAAAGCTTATACTTTTACTAAAGATTTAACTTATAGAAAAAGCCTAAATTATATTTAGTATAAAATTTACTTAATTAAAAAGTATTATTTATATACCTATAGTACTAAGCCTAATAATATTTTATATTTTAAATATAAGTACTTTCTCTCTTTTATTTATAATAGATATAAACTAATTAAATATTAAAATTAATAATTTTAATAATATACTTATATAAGAAAGCTTAAAAATACTAATTATTTATAAATAGAAATATTTTTAGTAGACTTTAGAAGCTAAAGAAATAGTAGCTTTCTATTTATTAGAAAAAGACTTCTATTAGCTATATTAATAATTTAAATATTCTTTAATTTAATATCTAGCTAAAGTACTATAAAAAGCTAGTAAAGAATTTAAGAATAATACTATTAAAAAGCTTATAAAAGCTTACTACTATTACTAGATATATAGTAAAAGCTCTAGTTATTTTAAATTTAATCTTTAAAATAACTATAAGTTTAATTATATAATTATAATTAATATAATATAACTAGAAAATAGATTTATTATATATATTATTAATATAGCTACTTTATTTTAAGTAGCTAGATTTCTTAAACTTTAAAAGTAAAAAGCTAAAAATATCTAAAATATATTATATAAATACTAGATAGATATTTATTTAAGTCTTTTAAATTAGATAATTTATAATACTAGAAAGAACTTTACTTTAATTAAATTTTATAATTATATAAAGCTACTTACTATTAATACTAATAAAGTACTTATAAAAGCTTATAATAGTATTAGTAAAGTTAAAAGATATTATAGACTTCTTTACTTAGTCTATAAAATTATTATAAAATCTATACAATATTAACTATTACTAGAGTAATATCTTTAAATAGCTATAAAAGCTATTAATAATACTACTAGTTTTAATAGACTTATACTAATTTTACTTATCTTTAAAGTCTATTTATAAATAACTAATAATTTTCTATCTAGCTTACTAGCTATTTGAAAAGCTAAAGCTATTTATAAGGCTACTAATAAAGTTAAAAGATTTCTAGCTAAAAGATAAGTATATAATACTTTAGCTATAAGAAATAGTCTTAAAATAATACTAATGTATAAGTTACTTCTTTAATCTAATATATATATTTAAAGAGAAAAAGAAAAATAGTATAGCTTTTATAAGCTAATTACTAATAATAAAGAAACCTATATATTAGAGTTACTCTATAGACTAATAAAATTTAAGACTACTATTATAAAGCTCTATTTTAATAATCTATAGAATAGAAAAGACTTCTTCTATAAAATAACTAATTAAATCTAATATTAATAAAACCTCTCTTTCTATTAAGAAAACTATAGAAAGAAATACTAAATCTATTAAAAGATAAAAAAAAAGACTAAGAAAGACCTTTACCTTATAATATTATATAGACTTAATAATAGAAAATCCCTCTAATAAATATATAAAATAGTAAAATAGTACTTTTTATATAAATAAAAACTAAAAGAATACTTTAATTAAAAGAATTAAATAGTTTAATATATTATTATATATATTTCTAATAATAAAAGAGAAAGATAACTAGTAATTTACACTTAACTTCTACTAGTAAAATAAAATAACTACTCTAGGTAAACTCTTTAAATACTTTAATTAATTAAAACTTAATAATCTTTAAGCTTATAATATATTTTATTTTATATCTTTTAATTAAATAAAGTATAATAATTAAAGACTATTTAACTTATATATAGTATAAGAAATTAAAGGTAAAGGTACCTTTTTATTATATAAAAAGTCTAGACTAGTTATTTAAAGGTATAATAATAGAGAAAAAGAGCTAATTTTAATATAATCTCTAATAATTTAATAAGTAAGTTAATATTTACTTATAGTACTAGTACTTTTATTAAAGTTCTAAGAAATTAAGCTCTAGATTAAAGATATTATATAAGCTTATATTTAATTATTAATATAGCTAAATTAATTAATTATTATAAAGATACTATAGTAAATAGTATACTTATATTCTACTAGTATAATTATAGAAGTAATAAAGCCTTTATATAGAATTATAAAAGCTAGTATCTATTAGTAAGTAACTTACTTCTACTATTATTATAATAACCTTTAAATAATAACCTTTATATATAACCTTTACTTACTAATATTAGCGCTAGAAAATAAGAATTTTAGAATTACTAGAATATAAACTAATAATATACTAGATTTAAGTAATAAAGACTTTTCTAATTAAAAAGAAATTAAACTCTAGAAAGTAAAGTTTACTATTAAACTAAAATAAAAGCTTACTATTAATATACCTTTAATCTTTAATAGATATATACTTATTTTAGATAAAAATAATATAATAGAACTTTAATAGAAAGATTAAAGTAAAAAGCTTTATTTAATTAATATAAAATTTACTAATACTAAATAAAATTATATTAAATAAAAAGCTTAAAGAGCTTATATTATAAGTATCTATTAGCTTAAAGCTTTATATAATTTATCTATTATAGCTTAATATTAAAAGCTTAAACTAAAGAATATAACTTATTTAAATAAATACCTTAAGTAATAGATTAAAAACTAAAAGTATAAATTATATATAAACTCTTTTAATTTTAAAACCTTAAAGCTATATATATTTATAAATAGCTTACTAGCTAATAATAAAGATTTAAGTTTCTAAATTAAATATATTATTATTATTACTAATAAAGAGATAAAAGAAACTAAATTTTCTATAAAAGATAATATTATTATATATAGCTTAACTAAAAGTAAATATATAACTTAAAGTACTCTAATATTTAAATTATATAGTATAATATAAAAAGTAAATATAGCTTATATAATTATAATAACTTTAAATTTTATCTTTAATAGACTTAAAATACTATAAATACTTATAATTCTTTATATAGACTTTTTATTACTATATAAATGCCTTATTAAACTTGGTATAATAAAGAAAAAAAGGTTAATAATTAATATTATAGCTTTAAAATAGTTATATAAGCGCTATAAAATATATAAAATTAAATAAATTAATAGAAATAATAATCTAGCTAATACTATAATAAAGATATTATTAAACTAAGTGCTTAAGACCTTTATTAATAAAAATAAAATAATAATATAAGTAAAAGAATAGGTAAAGAAAACTAAAATAGCTTTATAAAAAAGCTAGTATAATTAGTACTATATAAAATAGATTAATACTATTTCTTTATAAGATTTTCTTTCTCTTATTATTATAACTATTTAATTATAATAATTACCTATTATTTCTTTTATTTAAAAAGACTACTAGTATTAGTATTATTACTTTTATTAATACTATTAATATTACTAATATTATTAATATTATTAATATTAATAATCTTATAGATTACACTAAGTAGCTAGAAACCTATAGTAGCTTATCTTCTATTATTCTAATTAGCCTATTATATAAGTATAGCATGCTATAATATAACTAGATATATATTATAAAAGTAAAGTATTAAATAGAAGAAGTAAGTCTAGCTTTAACACTATAAAAAGCTAGCTTAATATTATAGTCTCTAGTAAAAGAAGAATAGACTAAAATATAACTCTTTTAAATACTCTTTGTTACGCTTTATAATCTAATTGTAATATTACATTACCCTTAGTAATACCTATAATATAAGCTTATATTTAATTATTAATATAGCTAAATTAATTAATTATTATAAAGATACTATAGTAAATAGTATACTTATATTCTACTAGTATAATTATAGAAGTAGTAAAGCCTTTATATAGAATTATAAAAGCTAGTATCTATTAATAGATAACTTACTTCTATTATTATTATAATAACTTTTAAATAATAACCTTTATATGTAACCTTTACTTACTAATATTAATACTAGAAAATAAGTATTTTAGAATTACTAGAATATAGACTAATAATACTTTAAGTTTAAGTAATAATAACTTTTTTAACTAAAAGAAAATTAAACTCTAGAAAGCTAAGTTTACTATTAAACTAAAATAGAAGCTTACTATTAATATCTCTTTTATCTTTAATAAATATATACTTATTTAAGATAAAAATAGTATTATAGAACTTTAATAGAAAGATTAAAGTAAAAAGCTTTATTTAATTAATATAAAATCTACTAATACTAAATAAAATTATATTAAATAAAAAGCCTAAGAAGTATATATTACTAGTATCTATTAGCTAGAAGCCTTATATAATTTATCTATTATAGCTTAATATTAAAAGCTTAAACTAGAAAATATAGCTTAATTAAATAAATACTTAAAATAGTAAATTAAAAACTAAAAGTATAAATTATATTTAATTTCTCTTAACTTTAAAATATTAAAGCTATATATATTTATAAATAGCTTATTAGCTAATAATAAAGATTTAAGCTTTTAAATTAAATATATTATTATTATTACTAATAAAAAGATAAAGAAAACTAAGTTTATTATAAAAGATAATATTATTATATATAGCTTAAATAAAAGTAAATATATAACTTATAGTACTTTTATATTTAAATTATATAAAATAGTATAAAGTACTAATATAGCTTATATAATTATAATAACCTTAAATCTTATTTTTAATAGACTTAAAATATTATAAATACTAATAATTCTTTATATAGACTTTCTATTTCTATATAAATATTTTATTAAGCTTAGTATAATAAAGAAAAAAAGATTAATAATTAATATTATAGCTTTAAAATAATTATATAAGTACTATAAAATATATAAAGTTAAATAGATTAATAGAAATAATAATCTAGCTAATACTATAATAAAGCTATTATTAAATTAAGTGCTTAAAGCTTTTATTAATAAAAATAAAATAATAGTATAAGTAAAAAAATAAGTAAAAAGACTTAAATAGCTTTATAAAAAAGCTATATATAATTAGTATTATATAAAACTAGATTAATACTACTCTTTAATAAAATTAAAATTTTCTTATACTTATATTTACTTAATTATAATAATTCTCTTTTATTTCTTTTATTTAAAAGACTACTAGTATTAGTATTATTAATATTATTAATAATATTAATACTATTAGCTTTCTATTTAAAGCTATACTAATTTTCTTCGAGACTTATAATAGTCTAATCTCTAATAATTCAATTAGTCTATTAGTATATATAATATAAGTATAATATATTATAATATAATTAAATATATACTATTAAAGTAAAGTAATAAATAGAGAAAGTAAGTCTACTATAAATACTATAAGAAAATATACTTAATACTATAGTCTATAATAAAAGGTAAACTTAAATTAAACTCTTTTAAATACCTTTATTATATGCTTTATAAGCTGCTTGTAATAATATATTACCCTAAGTAATGCCTACATTTACTATATATATTTAATTATATTATAATATATTATATTTAAGCTATATATTAGAATAGACTAATAAAAACAATAGAAATTAGACTACTATAGGCCTTTACTACTTAGTATAATCTATAAGGTTAGTTATATTAATAGTATTAATAGAATTAATAATACTAATAGTAAAAGTAAAGTATAAAACAAAAGAAATAAGTCTAGCTTTAATACTATAAAAGGCTAGTATAATATTATAATCTATAGTAGAAAGATAAGTTCAATTAAGACTTTTTTAAATACCTCTTTTATTGTAAGCTATTTCTAAATATACTGCCTATTATAATACCTATATTACTAAAGCTAAGGCTAAAGTAAACTATATAGTAACTATTTATAAGAAATATTATAGCTATATAATTAAAGAGAATATATTAGAAACTATAGATACTAATTAAAGTAATATAGAGTTTATATTCTAGCTAGAACTAGTTAATATAATTACCTTTTATTAAAATATACCTTAATAATACTATTAAGAAGCTATAGAGAGAGTAAAAATAGAAGAATAGTAAAGTTATAGGTTAGCATGTTAATAGTTAAAGTAAATTATTTAATTAATATACTAGATAGCTATCTCTTATAGTTTTAGCTATAGCAAAACTAGCAGCTAGACAGCTAGCAACTATATTCCGTGTTGTATCGCGCTAATATAAGATATATTTTAATGACAAATGTAAATATTGCCGTTACAAAATGAGAGTAAGACAGTTGCGTAATATCTATGTAGGATGTACACTGTGAAATAGATAGTCGAAAAATTTCCCTCGTGACGAATTAGGTAACGTGGTATGACGTATTAAAAGGCCCCGGGTATCGACGTGAGTCGGCCACGCGAATCAGATAAGTTCGGTCGAGTATGTCGGGCAGGGACACATGTTATTAGGCATGCCATGCAGCGGCTGGCCAGCAAACTGTTTACTCGTCTATATGTCATGTGATTAGTACAGAGTACTCCCATCTTAGACAGAAATTGAACTGCACATCCGAAAACTCAGATGCCTCCTAGGGCTCTGATTGTCCATAACTGTAGCGTTGCGAAGGTCTGAGATACTGTTACATCTGGACAACTCCCCACAGCGTATGAATAAGGACCGGGTGCATCATCTTCTCAAGAGCTGCGGCCGGAGGAGCTCCTCGCGCCCGAGAGCGAGCATTTTAGCGGGTCACGAGAAGTGCTGGACGTTCCCGACAGCCCTTTATAAGGAGGGGCCACGCTTTATAGCCTACGGAGTACAAATGTTTGCAATCGAATATCGCTTCAGCAGTATAACACTCAATAATAAGTGTTACGCCTGCTTATAAATTCCTTATTCAAAGGCGTATATATAACTAAAGAGTTCGTTACGGATTTTTAGTGGAGAGGACGTGGGTCCGGTATTTAGTAGAATTTTCAGGCGATATCGACGACGAATTTGCTGTTCCTACATGTAATCGTACTTGCTTAGTGGATAACAACTTATCTTAAGTAGATAGCAGAGGATGGCCTGCCACTATGCGGTGAAGTGGTTACAGGGTTAAACAAGCTATTCCGTCGCCCTCGCTGTCTTTGTTATCGTCGTTGTTTCTGTGATCGCGGGTGTCGTCGTTACCGTACTTATGGCCATCTTTGGTGGCCGATTCTTGTCTTCACTCGGCGCCTCGCGAATGTCATCATCTTTCAACGCGTCTCGCCAACCACCGAAGCTAGAAGCGGCGGAAGACGAGACCGAGACTGAGTTGAATGCGTGTGATAACCGTTTCCTGGCCCGTCCGCGTGTACCCCAGTCAGAATCACCTACATCCCCATCCGTCGAATCAGATAAATCTCCCCATTCATCTTGCACCAGCTCGTCGCGCGTGCGCTTCTTGGGACTGTGGCTGCGGCTCTGGCTGCGGCTCTTACCACTAGCTAGAGCCGGCAGGAAGCCATCGCGACATTCCTTCCCAGAGACGTCGCTCGCATGGGAGCGACCATCTTCGCCCACGAGCACCAGGCGGCGCGCCACGCCGGCGCGGACAAACGTCGTCTGCCCAAGCACCGTCCACGCAAACCGCGCAAAGAGGTACTCGACAGCCAGCCCTGACAGCGCCTGCGGCGGCACGTTGTGGTACACCGCCGCCAGCTCCTCGCCCGGGAGGCCCGAGAGGACGTGGATGGCCCAGGCGCCCCATTTCGGGACGAGAACGAGCTGGCGGTTGTCAAATGCCTGGTGAAGGTCGGAGCGGAGAAGGAGGGCGTTGCTGGTATCGTTGGTCGCGTTCGACGGGGAGGCCTCCGTGCGCACAGCGTACATGGTCATCTGATTCACAGCAAACCATGCGTCTTCCTTTTGCGGGATGAGATGCGCAACTTCGTTGCCAAGGACCGACGCCGTGATGCGGCACGACTTGTCGCGGGTGTGGATGGTATCGCGTGGACGAGACTGGAGCTTGAGCTCGGGCGCGTTCCACGTTGGAGGCAGGTTATTGTGCGGGAATGCAAAGTGCTCGAACGAGGGGACCGTCGGATAGGGACCGGCATCGCCATCGCGAGCTGGGACGTGGAAGTAGTAATCGCGGCCGAGCAGGAGGTCGTCGGGTGCCAGCGCGAGGGGCGTCGCGTCAGGGGCGTTGGATTCGGAGAGAAAGCCATCCCAGCGGCAGTTGGCGACGATGGCGCAGGCTATTCGCGCCGTCTCGTGATGAAGGCCGTAATGTATTTGATAGGAGTTTTCGGTTTTCTGAGGGTCGAGCGCCGTGAGAATGAGCAGAGTGCTCGAGTTTTTCGGGTAACCTGGGTGGTGGAGGAAGACTCGGTGGTCAGACAGGGAGGTGGTTTCGCTCGTCGGAAGGCCGTCGTCTGGGTGCTTTGGAGGCGGCAACTGTTCCCGCAAGCGGTATGGGGCCGCCATTTTCTTTTTCTGTTGAGTTGTAGATGAAGATGGAGGTAGATGTATTTGCGCGAGCCACTGTGACAGTATTAAGTATCAATAAAAGAACACATAAATGGTCATGCCAACCCTCCCAGGGAGCCTCGACAGCGCCCGATCATATCGGTAAAGTGAACGGATTTCGCTAAATGAGGGCCGTTGAAATCTAAATTCGAAGAGCCTCTTTGTCCATTGTGGTGAAAAGATTCGTCAGGTTCGCCTGCGGTTGGATTGCCACCTGTTGCTAGCGCAGCCGGCGGCGGAGCCTCCTCATCTGGTCCGATCGGCCTTGTGAGCGCATTCCCTTCCGCCTGCAGAGGACCCGCAACAGATATTGTAGGATGCCAGGTTAGTATTTGACGCCCCGCAGGTATCTGAATTTGCCGTAGTCTCCTCTGCGTTTAGCCTGTGCCTCTTTGAGGCAGAATTGTTCTCTTCTGCCTAGCCGCTATACCGTAAGAAGAAGGCAGTGAGCTTTGAAATAAGAATGACCTTGATAGTGATGCCGCTGACGGAGGGCCATGCACTTGTTGACTCCCCACGTTACTCACGCAGCTATTGTTAATAGACGATTGGAACGATCCAAAAAAAGGCCCTTCGATTGGGACCACAGCGTCTGTCTCTCTGATGCACGATGCGCTCTGGCCTGCAGGGTCGTGATCGGGCACCAGGTTTCCGCTGCCGTTTTGACGTGGGTCTGCGCCACCTAAACCTGCAACAGCATCCGCAGTATGTGGGCTTGTGCCAGTGTTGTATGACGGGCTGCAGGAAGCGGTACCTTGTCGCGATGGCGGGGTTTGCCGCTCAGCAGCACTGGTAGGCTGCGGCTCTTACTATTCCCCGCCCGGGGTAAGCTTACTGCGGTCCAATTTTAGCCTAGCGCTTGTAAGATAGCTATCTTACAAGCGCTAAATCTGCATGGCGTTGTAAATCACCTGTCTAGTGTGAGTTGATTCCCATCAAACGACCGAGAACCCCGGTCCCTGGTCCACCCTCCAAAGTGAACTAGTATATATGATCGACCGCAGCGCGACATTGTTTACCTCCCACTAACCTCGCAACGAAGAGAAATGCTGAGATAAGCAGATGGCAGATGCTCTGGCTGGCGGTTGAACGTTGCCTTCGCCAAAGAGTGCCGGCTCGGAAAAACGTGAACCCTAGGTGAGACTTGGCCGTGATAAAGTTCTGATTCTACTAGCCACGTCGCGCTTGCTTAGTGATTCTGCTTCCACGCTGATTTGATATTGTGACACAGCACTTAGAACCCAGCTTTCTAAGATGCAGCTGCTATACGCTATTCGAAAATGGATTTCACAATTGGTATCTCAACAGACGAAACAGGTACGTCCGCGTCAATTGAATCTCGCGACCTCAGACTAACTGCTCTTTCAGGTCCTGCCTAGCCACATAGATGCGATATGCGCTTCACATGCCGAGTATCAATCGAGATTTCCACTCACAGACAACTTTCCTCCGACCCTAACTGCATCCGATGGAGGCCTCATCTCCAAGCTAATAACATCCACCATCTCATACTACGTTACTGAAAGCGTCTTAATAAAGCGACAACCACATCCAAGCGAACTCGGCAAGGACATACATGGTCATCCCGTGATAAACCCCTACATTGCCGAGAGACTACGGAATGAAGCTGCTGTGCTGCAGTATCTTCGTGCCACAACCACAATACCAGTTCCAGAAGTTCTAGACCTGCAAACAGCAAATGGGCTTGTTTACCTCAAAATGTCTTGGGTTAAGGGAGCTATTGAGCTTGGTAGAGTCCCTGCTCAGAGAATTGAAGCTGCCGTGACTGCAGTTTCATCGCAGCTCGAATCCGAAATCCTACCTCAGTTACGCAATCTACGCTCAGATCGCATGGGCAGCCCGGATGCCGATCTGCCTATTATTCCGCCTGAGCGGTTCTGGGAGTGGAAAGAAAACCGCAGGTGGCCAGCAATCGCGGGTGACTACGCGCTTTGCCACCTAGATCTCGATCGTCAAAACATCTTGGTCAACCCGGACACTTACAAGATTGTTGCAATTGTAGACTGGGAGATGGCCGGCTTTTTCCCCCCGGAGTGGGAACTACCATTTTGGAAACAAGGTACACGGAAAGAGAAGTTTGATTTGATTGAACTAGCCAGAGATAATGAGAAGGGGTTTTTCTCTGGCTAAAGAACATGATAGCATGGAAACCACAACCAGAACGCGAAGTTCCCACGTAAACCTGCTTGTCTATGAATTATGAACCATCGTACTATGTATATTAAGCCTATTAAATATACTCACTCATCTTGAAACATGCTTGACAGGAGGCAATTTTGCGCAGTCAACGCTCTGGCACATGTTCCATGGCGGGAAGCCGCAGCCATAACACTTCTCCGCGGAGCTGTTCGGGATACCTGCCTGGCAATGCATGCAGGCGGCTGGGGTGGGCATATTGTCTCGTGAAATGTTTAGAATAGAAACGTATATTGCCTAGGTAGAAAACTGACCATGATAGCTGACCACTTACTCTATATTTATAGCTGAACCCGCAGTGCCTTGCCTTGCGCGTCGGCACACAGCAGTGGTGTTTCCTGGCAAATAGTCTTCCCTTTTCAGCTGACGCGCAGTTTTCGCGACAACTATGCGTACGCCCCAACCCAGTGAAGTTGCATCTGGATATTCGGCCTTGTACCTATAATATTGTTAGTATCTACAAGGTAGAAAATAACCGTGAGACACACGCTTCCTAGGTTGCACACGGTCCGTGGGTTGTCTTGCCCTCTCAATTGTGCCGAATCCCTTTGACTGTCGAGAAAGAGCTCTGGTCCACCCGTCTGTCATCGCTGACGAGCTTTTTGAACAGCTTGCGTGCCTCGGCCCTTCGCTCGCCAGTTCCTTTCACTGCTTCCTCGAGCTCCCGAGGGATGAGCACATTCGGGTTTCGTTCTGCTTCATCCCGTTGAATGGAGAGCGCAGCGTGCTTGCTCTCCCACCAAGTTGGACTGTCGTGGTCCTTTGCGCTCCCCTCAAATCGTATCTTCGGGTTGGCATAGTCATCAATGACTACGTCCTGCTCTTGTACTAAAACGAGGTGGCATGAGAGTCCACCGTACAAGAGCTCTAGCAGAACATTCAGCACAGTTTTTCGCTTCTTCCAGTCTCCTCGGGGGCGGATCTCGGAGCCTCAAAATGTCGACTTTGGCCCTCAACTTGGGCTTTAGATCGTCCAAATCAGCAAGAGTAAGCTCTGAGCCGCCGTAGAGGTAGAGGACGCCATCAAATCCAAGCTCTTGGATGCCGAATTGCTGTAAGTACTGACGGCCCTACTAAAGCAATCTACCCTCTACTTTCCCCTTACCTTCTATATCTTTAATATCCTACTATACCTCCTTTAATAGACCTTTTCCTTAGAAATTGTCTAATATTTAGTTTAATAATTAATAACTTTCTATAAAGCTATTAGTTTATCTTAGAGATTATTTACTATAATCTATTTTATTTCCTTAGATTTTAAAGCTTATTATTTATAAAGATCTAGCTTTATTATCTTACTATAAGTCAACCAAGCGCAAGATCTATATTAGTTTTGTGCACAATCTCAATTGTCGGAGAAGCTCTCGATACTACTATCGTAGAAATTAAGACTCCTTGTTAACGAGGTGTCTTCACAAAGTCATGTTCTAGTGATATTTACTTTGAATTTATTTTTAAATAGTAACAGCAAAAATTCCATTCATTTAAATATTGTAAATCCTTTTCCCGGCTATTATTATCTCATATAGCCGACGCTATGAGAACAGCCACTTATATCAAGTTTGTTTGTTCTGTTGACAGAGGCATATTTATACCGTCAAGAGGTTGCCAATTAGCTTCCCGATTTCGAACAAAGCAAAGCCAGACTTCAACATAATCGTTTAGAAGGTGGCTCCTGGCACTCTTGGTTAGACGGCTTGTCCCAGCCTAGAATGCCTAGCACTTCCCGGCTGGTTGATCTTGGCACTTTATATCGCTCATCGAGGGCATAGGGATGCCTGACCATGCAAATAATCGCTTCTCCTAGCGCTTTTGAATTCTCAGTGTCTCCCTCTGAAGTTCTAAGCATGGGGAAACATACCATCCAAGTTATGTCGTCGAATGTTAGCAACGGCTTTGCCAAAATTCTTGTGGAATTGAGGCTGGTGCTTCTCGTACTCGAGGCCCGCACGCCACGGGTTAACGAGGCATGGCCACGGATGTCGACCAAAAAGGAGCCATATTGCCACGACACCAACTGCCCAAACGTCTGAAGTGGCCGTGAAGCCGTCTAGCTCTCTTTCTGGAGATAGCCAACCAACAGTTCCAGTCAATCCAGCGGCTGCCGACACATGGCCAGTCGGAGCATACATGGCATCATCTAGATCCAAGAGCACTACAGAGGCACTGGTTTCGTTCCAATCCCGTATACCGATGTTGGCAAGTTTGGTGTCGCCGTGTATCCATTGGTGAGAATGCAAGAATAGGAGAGCTTTGAGAATTGACTTAATTATGCTGGTTGTCTTCTTGATTCTGCAATCATGTAGTCAGAAAGCAGGTATTCGCCATCATCACCACAGAATCAACAAAGAACTGGGCGTGAGCATGCAGAGAACTGACCCTTGCGGCTCTGACAGCAAAGATATATGACGATAATCATATAGCGTTTTGGGCAAGGCCGGGAATAGCACAAACCAGACGTCCGATGAAGGGTTGCTTCCTGTGGGTTCATCTGTTATGACTTCACGAAGCCGCAAAATTCGATTTTCCTGCGCGTTATCCGCGAGTGTTGTTAGCAGCTGCAGTGTGTTAATGCGTTTCTGCAGGGATTTTGACCCCTTGGTAGCTGTCATCCTCTTCAAGGCGACAATATCACCTGAACTGTTCATGGCCGCACTCACTCGCCCTCCACCACCCGAACCAATTGTCCCAGCACTAGAGATTGTCCACTGTCCTACGGTGAGTCTTGTCGACCAGGAAGGGGTGGGGGTCAATGCAAAGTTTTCCATGGGCGCTCTCCCAAGGACCGTTTGAATGTAAATTTTGAGTTTGCTTTTATACTCTTCGCTGTACTCCTTGTTGCAAGCGAAATGCGCGTACTCCACGTGGTATGCTAATTGGCCAATGCGAAGATGAGTGGAACGATTGTTCATGACATGAACTTGCCCGCGCGACAATCTCATTCCGTCCACCTCCACGTCGGCTTTGTCAGTAACACTTCGCACATAGATCCTGCCACTCTGTTCATGGACCTGTAATACGATGTGCCTGACTCTGACGCCCATTGCACTAGAATCATCAACGGCCAAAACGACATCGTTGAGGGTTTGTTCGTTGAGCCTGCCGGCTCTCCATCCCCCGCCTGGTCGAATCGTCCGATAATTAGTTAAGGTCTAAGAAGAAACACCCAGTCCAGATATGTATCGCGGATTCAGGCTCCACTTTCTGAGCAGCAGATCCATCAAAGGACGAATATGGAGATGGCGAGAGTTGGCCAACTTGATGCTGTCTGATAAAACGTGAGACGTCTGGATCACTGGTTTGTTCTGAGGAAATCCCTATGAATTTCTTGGCATGGTCCCTTGGATCTGGGGAGCGTGACCCTGAGTTCGCCTTGCTGTCATCCTCGATGTCTCTCTGCGACCGTTGAAGTGTCCACCCCACAACGTCGGAGAAAGCCCTCTTCGCGGCAGCATTGCTAGGTGTTAAAGTCAATATTGCTTGAGCGGCCCTGGACGTCGGTCCTGTAGGATCCTCGTTCGTTCGCTGACTGCTCGGGCTATCAGCCATGATGCGGCTATTTCATTGCACTCTGCTCTCGGTCACAGAACCAAGCGGAGTGGTAGCCCAACTAAGATCAAGGCGCTCAGCTCCACTACTCACCTAGATTCCGAGCGTTGTAGTTACTCCGTACGGAGTATCTGTAGCTCATTAGCTCAAAGTGTCTTACTATGACTCATGCTCATGGAGAGCATGCATGCAACCCGAAGTGGCAGGATTGGCCCATATTTGGACAAGGCTCCGTTGCTCGACGGATTATTGTTCTTCCGGATCAACCTCCAATAGAAACATTCGTTGCGAACTTCCAGGATGGCCAAACGGTCTCCCTTCTGCAAACCAATGCTGGATGGATGCAGGAAGTTCCTCATAGCAGCGGGAATGCCTTGTCACAGATGTCCCGCCAGAAGCAATCTAACGGCACACCGCACCCTCGATCCGACGACCCTACGAACTGGACCAGACGCATTTGTATTGACCAACGGTTGTCGCCTCAACATTCTCCGCTGCTGAAACTATTACCTCTCGCCCCTAACAATGACTTCACGGACCAGTTAAGGAAAAGGCTCCGCCTGATAGAGTTCCAACAAGGCATTCGACGCGATTTATACGGCGAGGCGGTAGCTAGAGAATATCCTATTGGCCATACTCCAGACGCTATAAGGGAAGAAGCACGGGCTTCGCACAGCATATATGACTCCAGCAGCGAGCCGGGTAGCCCGAGATCCTTCGACGACGAGCACCGGTGCGAAGCAACACAGAAAGCAGCTCGCGACACAACGGCTGGACATGTTGGAGAAAATCCGACTCAATTCTCGCTTCTAGAGACTCTCGGAAAACAGTACCGCATCTGGCCGTCACCCCCTTCCTTGTCTTGCCCGGATTCACCACCAATCGCCCTCACTGGCAAAATTTCGCGAGTTCCGAAGCGCAAGCGGTCTGAAGATGATGGCACAGCAACAGCGGTCTCACGTCGAAGCAGGAGACTGCGAGGAGAAAATCCGATTGAATTACGGCCATGATCTAGCCATTTGGCGACCTACTCGCCTCCACATTGCGTCAAGACATCCAGGTAATTGACCTCAAACAAGCTCACCCTTGCGAACGAGCTGCTCTTCAAGCACTGACAGACAACCGCCTTTTAAAGGTATAATTTAATAAACTTCCTAATATAGTGGTCTAGGAGTTATATACTGTTATATAGTCTGGGCTTGTAAGCCCGACCTTTGCGTGCGCGGTCGGAAGGTCTCCCACATAGTGCCCAATTGAACAGATGAGAGCGATCTGTTCAATTCGTAGTTACTCTTTTGCCTTAGTTGGTACAAGTGGCCGGGCGATCGGGATGACTGCAGCTGGCACCTGCGATGGCACAATCGGGCTAGTCCTTCACAGCTATAGGGATAACGCAAAAGAGGGTATGATGATATTATAGTTAGCAGAGGTACGTTTTTTGGAGTGAATACTAGTTATAGCTAGATTAGAAGGCTTATACAAAGAAAAACTACTGTGCTTTCGCACAGTGTAACATATTATTCGAACAAAACAGTTTTACTAAGTGATTAAGAGCTTCTTCTGGCACGGCCAGACTAACTGATACATATGAAACCACAAACCCTTCGCATCTGACTGCTTCATGGGGGTTCCCCAACTTTTGCAAGAAAGCATGCGGTATAGCAGCCTTATAAAAGTACGCAACTTGTGCCCGAATAATCGGGAACGCGATACCGAACACCTTCTCTACTGCCACCCCACCGTTGTCAGCTGCATTATCATCTGTCTTCCGCTCTTGTCGTTGTGCCTCTGCTAATGCAATTAAAACACCTAAGATATAGGGGTCCTCTGCTTCTACTCTCGGCTCGATACGTCGGAGCTTGATATCTCTGAGTCCAGCTACTGGTTCGTTGCGCATTTGCATATTCCTCTGTTTACGATACATTGGGTTTCTTTGTTGGATATATTTCTTTCGAAGCGCCTGTATAGTTCCCAGATTGATACAGGCCAGCCGTCGGAATCCAGAGTGCGCTTTGAAGACACCATCTGCTAAAACACGCGTAACATTCTTTCCACCGTAGCACAGTTCCAGGCACTTCGTCTTGTGGCTTTATCGTATTCCAGTTAACATTACAATGCGAAGAATCGACATGCAGCTCATTGCTTATAGATAAGCCTACTGACCTCTTGAAGTTGTAGTGCTGCATAATTTCACTCATCGCTATCTGCTGCGCTTTCGCATTTTCACACCTAAGTTGCCTCGCGGCACGTAGTACCTCATGCTTATGCGGCGCGCAGTCATCATCTCGGTACACGTGACCACACACATCGGGTTGAGGGTTACGGTTGAACTGCACAAGCAAAAGCTTCAAATGCATCGATGTCCAAGCAATCGGTGGCACATATAGTCGCGTTCTGTTATGTTCCTTCATTATCGCGCTTAATGATCGTCCAAAAGACCAGCGGTCGAGATCAATTGTCCTCGATGTCGATATCGATGTCGATGATGATATGGACGACGGAGACGGAGATTCGGATGACGGCAACGGTGGCGACGTGATGCGGCGTCTCTTATTCCACGGGTTGGCAGCCCGATCAGCACATTTGCGCTTCAGTCCGTCTTTTGACATGGCTTCAACAGTGTGCTCATAGGGCCTCGTCATCTGTACCCATGGCGGAGATGCCTCCATGATGCTGATGTTCGAAATGAATAATGGATGCAATGCCGAGCCAAGCGCCACAGCTTGGCTCCACCAAGTTGGCGGCTGATATAAGCATTTTTCGGTTTATCATTAGCCCAGTCCCGCTGGCCCACCCAAGTTGCACCGCAAAATACAATTAGCACATCCGCTAAGCAATTTACTATGTTATATTCCAACTAATTTTGCTCTAACTAACTATAGCCCCTTATATTTACTCAGCTCGGTCACGTAGTGACCTTGAGAAGCTCTCATCTATACATAAAGTGCGTATTATCTCAGACCTTATAGAATAGCAGCAGGGGCAATCGTGGGCTCCTCGTCGCCAACCCGTCCGTCATCTTCCGACTATGAGATAGAATCTGAATACATTGGAGAAGATGAGAACGAAACCCATCGCACTATATGAAGTGATAGCTGTTAACTTAGTTGTTAACTTCCTTCGCTACGTGCTACAATGCTGTCTGAAACAAGACGATAACGGAGAGGAAATTCGCGCGCGCGCGAATGGCATGAGAGATCAAGCGACTGTTGCTGGTGTAAATAATACTTTTGAAGATGACGCAGGCATGTCCAAGTATATTCGACAGGCTATTGGCTGGGCATTGGTGCATCCATACATGGCCTTGATCGAGGCGAAGAGAGCACAGGGCATCCATATAGATTCTCGAACGGGCAGAAGTAGCCCAGTGGTATCAAACGATATGATTGCCCAATATCTAGGTGAAGCTGTGCTAGCCTGGCGAGCGAATAGAAACCTTCTAGGTCGGAAGTCAGTATCATCACCTTTTACCTTGGTATTCGCAATTGACCCATTTGCTGACAAACTTGCGACTAGCGTGTTTCTCATTGCCGTCAGCAACACGTTTGTACAATTTATTCATTTTAGTCCTGGTAGAGACTATGACGAATATCTCAATGCTAGAACTAAGGCGGTTCAAAAGCGTCTGGTTGACAATAAGAAGAAAGACACATTCGTGCGCATGCGTCGAAATAAATGGTTCGACTTGCGGTTGAGCGAGGGAAGACGAATAGCGATGTGTCATGTTTTAATGCTGGTGTGGTGGCATGCAAGCCAAGACGCTGCTGTGGTTCTGTCAGAGACAGACATTGGTAGTGATGAAAATATGCAGTCTGACGACAATGACGAAGATGAATATTGCGATGATAGTAGTCACGGCGATAATAACATTGATTTTGATCAAGGATATGTTGGCGGTAGCAGTTCTGAATGACCAACTATAGATAGAATCTGCAGTGGGTAGAGTCGGTGTGCGATTTACAGGAGCGGAGTTGAAAGCGCCAACGTGCCATTAATAGCTCTATTCTACCAAGGAATAATAACTCAAAACCAGCGAATCTCAATTTTTAGGGTTGAGGCTACCTTAAACTTCGAGAAACAACTTGTTGCTACTAGTCCCAGGTTGCGTCTTCGGTAGCCCTAATCCCAAAGAAGAACTTAAAAAACGACTCGATCTAGATAAGCCGTGTAAAACGTAATACCACCCTAGAAATAAGAAAATTAGCGTGCTTAGAGTGGGATAGGGTCAAAGTATTGCCTAGATTATAAACATAATGTATTTTTTTCTATTATAGAAATAGCTAAGAATAAAACAAGTTACTTTTATATAGATTATACTTAAACTATAGGAGTATTATAGACTAAAGCTAGAAGCCTAGATTAAGGTAAATAATAATAGAGATCTAATAGATGTATTTAAGAGCTACTTTAAAGCTAGACTAGCCTCTAATAGAAATAGATATTTGAGCTTTAGTAAAGAAGATAGAGAGAGCTTCTCTTTTTTCTTCTTCTTAAGTTAACTTATAGTAGTGTTGTTATAGTCTAGGCTTGGAAACTAACCTTTGTGCGCGGTCGCGTAAGGTCACCTACATAGTGCCTATTTGAATAGATGAGAAAAATCTATTCAATTTGTACTCTTTTTTTACCTTATTTAGTTCTATTACACAAGCGGCCGGGCGACTAGGATAACTACAGCTAGCACGAGTTTATCTAATCGAAGCTATAATTTAGTGTGTGGGGCAACGCTGTATGCAGATTACTAGCCGGATTTAGAGGTTTAATATCTATACCCTTTAGTATAAATTACATGCTAGAAAATAGAAAGGTAATCTCTTAAGGAAAACCTCTTAGAATTATTCTAATTTCTTAATAGCTTAAGGCTATATACTTTATTAGTAGAAAACACACCTATAGTCAAGTACTGGAGGGGTTTACGCTAGGTAATTAAGATTAAATATAAATAAATAAATAATAATATAAGAATATTTTAGAGAAGCTTTTAATTAAATAGTTTATATACTCTTAAAACTTTTATCTTAAAGACTTAAGTAACTTCTCTTACTTTTATACTTCTTTATAAAGTAAAAAGTTATACTTATATTAAAATAAGTTAAAGTAAAGTAATAAAGTTAATTAAAGTAAAACTTAGTATTTAATTTAACTAGAAAGTTTTAGCTTTCTTATATATAGAAGTTAAGCTAAACTACTCTAATATCTCTTTTTTATAGTAAGTTATTTAAAAGTAAGTAAAACTACTAATAAAAATTCTCTCTAGTAACTTTAGTAATAAAAGTAAAAGTTATAAATAAATAAATAATTTACTTAGACTTTTAACTTTTTAAAATCTTAAGTTCTTTAACTTTTTATTAAGCTTTAGTAACTTTAAAAGCCTTATATTACTATTACTTTTATTATTTTAATTAAATCTTTTTAATTACTTTAATACTTATTTTATATAATTATTATTCTTTTCTTTTACTTAAGTAAAAATCTTTTTAACTTTAGCTTTAATTCTTTATTATATAATAGTAGCTATAAGTCTCTTTAAAATTAAAAAAATATAGATTTTAAAAGTAAAGTATTAAGTAAGTACTTTATAGCTTTTAGTAATTTTATTTAAAGTAGTAGTAATATTAATAGTTATTTATAGTTTATATATTTTTAAATAGAGTTTTAGATTTCTTTATATTATTTAATTCTTTAATAAAGTAATTCTAACTTTAATTTTATTATAAATATAAGAATATTAGATTTATTCTCTATTATAGGCTTATAAAAGGCTTTATAGATTATTATTTTTAGCTTTTTATAATACTAGAAGCTTATTTTTTACTATAAGCTATATTTTATATTTTAATAGTAATTAAAAGATTAAACTATAAATATAGCTTAGTTTTAATAAACTAGTTTAATAAATTCTAGCTTTAATTTCTATACTATTCTTATATTAGTTATTAAATTTAAATTATAAGTTTTTATTTAATAGATTAATTATAGTTAGATTCTTTAACTTTTTATTATTAAATTATAGCTTAACTTTAATTTCTCTTATAATAACTATAATTATATAATTTAAGTTACTAATACTAGATTTCTTATAATTTACCTAGTATAATATTCTTAAATAGTTTTATATATTATTATAGATTATATTAGATAAGTTAAGTATTTATTTAATTAATTTATTATAGTTATAGGCTAGCTAACTAACTTCTAGTCTTCTTAGAATAAATTCTTTAAGAACTTTAATTATATATATCTTTAGTATTCTATTTTTAGACTTCTAGTAAAAGTAGTTTACTTTTAAGTTACTTTTACTAAAGCTTAATTCTTATATATCTTTAAAAATAGATTTCTTAGAAATTTCTAGTTTATTAATAGCTATATTTTTAAGTAATTATATTATTTTAGCTATTTTTCTTTATAAAGTATTATTTTATTTTAAAGTATTAATTATTTAATTTTTAAAATAAAGATTAAATAATTTAATATTAATTAAACCTTTACTTTTTCCTAGAAATTTCTAGAGTTTAACTTAAAGAATACTTTAATTTTATTTATTTTTAATAAAGCTTTTTACTTTAAGCTTTATTATACTTTAAAAGATAAAAAGTAAAAATATTAGAGAAGTATACTTATATTTATAATTATTATATTAGTTAAAGGTAAATATAATAATAAATAAAAAATAGTAAAAGTAGTTAAATAGTTTAAGAATTTACTTTTACTTTTAAATAAATCTTTAAGCTTTACCTTTATATTTAGCTTTTATTAAGTTAAAATAATAAAAGTAACTATTTTTTCTATTAAATATAAAGGTACTTTAATAGCTAGAATAATATATAAATTTTACTATAAATTTAATATTATTTATATAAGTATATATTAGCTATAAGTCTAATAAGTACTAATATTTAATTTAAATTAAATTATTAATAACTTTTTTTACTTTCTCTTTTATAGCTAGAAATAGATCTTTTTTAGTTAGTAGCTTAAAATTAAATAATACTATTTCTAGTAGTATTATAATAATATATTTTAATTCTCTATTTATAATTCTTTTTATTATAATTAGTTTAAATTAGTTTAATTATACTTCTATTTCTTTTTAGTATATTATTTAAAGAAAGCTATATATATTAATAATATAGTTTATTTAAGTAAAGTTTTAAAATTAGTTTATTATTAGTATTAAGTTAATATAATAGAATAATATTAAAGTATTACTATAAATTAACTTATAGTCTTCTTTCTAGCTTATTTTTAGCTAGTAAAAAGAAAGTTACTTAAAGTATAGCTTATTTAATAGTAGTATTACTTAGGTTTTTTCTTTTTAAATAAATCTATCTTTTATTAGTATTTTATTTATTTTATTTATTAGGCTAGATAAGTATTTTACTAAGAAGTAAAAGAAGTTAATTATATTTTTTATATATTCTTTTAATAGACTTTTATTTATAAATAAAAGGTATTTAATCTATTTTATAGTTATTTTAATTAAATAGTTTACTTAGCTAGCTTTTATTTATAATACTACTAAAATAGCCTTTTTTTATATATTATTACTTAAGTAACTTTTAAAACTAATAAGTTAATTTTCTCATATTAAAATTACTTTTAAAGTTTTTTAAAATAAATAGTAAGATAATTATAAAATAAAAAAGAGTATCTTTTAAGTATAATATTATATTTTAAAGTAAAAGTATAATAACTATAAAATTTAAAGTTATTATATATTTTTTATAATAATAAAAGATTAAAATATAAAAAAGAAAAGAAGAATATTATTAATACTTTTTTAGCTAGTCTTTTACTTTATATTTTTATAGAAATTTAAAGTCTTTAGTAAGTACTTAAAGTTTTTTATTTAATATTTCTACTAACTATTAATTACTACTTTAAGTATATATATAACTACTCTTTTTCTTTTCTCTTTTATTACCTTTAATTATTTATACTTATTTAAAAGTTAAAAGTACTCTATTATTTTTTTACTTTTTATTATTTATTAGTACTTTTAAAGTACTTTATTTACTTTTTATTACTTAAAAGAAATTATTTCTAAAAGAAAACTCTTTTCTTTAATTTTACTTTTTTTCTTTTTATATTTCTCTTTTAGACTTTTTACTTATTACTCTTTTTATTATACTTTATTTAATTATAGACTTTAAACTTAAATACTTTAAAAAGAATCTTTCTAATATTATTAAAATTATTTATTAAAAGCTTAATAAATTTAAGCTATTTACTTTTATTTACTTAAGTTTATAATATAATAAATTAAATAACTATTAATTAAATTCTAATATTATTTATTAAATTAGTTTTTCTCTTAGTTAATTAGTAGATTTTTACTACTAATATAATATTTCTAATAGTTAAAGTATATTTTCTTCTATTAGATTTTTAAAGATATTAACTTTAATTAAAGTTATATTTTAATTTATTTAAAGCTAGTTATTTATATAATTCTTTTAGTTAGTTTTTCTTTTTTAATTTTATTTGACTAGAGTTAATAGAATTTTTAGACTTTTTTTTATAATTTTTTACTTTAATTTATTAAGCTTTTTAATTCTTTAATAGTATTTATTATTATAGCTAAAAGTTATTTAATAAATTATATTTATATTTTTATAAAGCTTACTTATTCTAATAGTTAGTCTTTTACTAATTTACTTAAATATTCTAAGTATATTTAAGCTTTTATTATAGCTTTCTTTAGTAAATCTAATAAAATATACTACTCTAATTATACTAGTACTTATATTAAAATAGTTACTACTTTTAAAAAGTATATAATATTTTCTTTTTATAATTATATTTTCTTAATTAAGTATAATAGAAACTTTTATAGTAATTATACTTAGTATAGCTTATATACTAGTAGTTATAAGTAGCAAGTAGCTACTAGATATAAACTCTAATAGAAGAATAAAAATAGCTTTTATTTTTCTTTTCTTAAAGTAAACTAGTCTATCTTTCTTACTTTTTTAATATTAGACTTTAATTCTATTTATTTTCTTAATTTTTAAATTACTTCTTATTTTATTTAAAACCTTTTTTATCTTTATTAGAACTCTTTTACTAAAAATAGAAGTATAATTATTTTAAAGAAGTATATTAGTTAGTTCTAGTAGTTTTTATTTATCTTTTAATTAATATTACTTAATATTATAATTTTTATTATTATATAATACTTAATTAAATAATATTATTATAAAAATATATTTATTCTTTATTTCTTTAGTTAGTTTAAGTAATACTACCTCTATATATTATTTTAAAGTTTTTCTTAGATTTATAGAGATTTCTCTTTTACTATTTTTATTATTAGATTTTTCTTTTTTAATAAATATTATTTAATTAAATATTATATACTTTATTCTAGCTAGTTTTAGCTTTTTAAGTTTCTTTTCTTTTTCTATTATATATACTTCTAATATTTCTAGATTAGCTAGAAGCTAGTTATTAGCTATTAAAGCTTACTATTCTTCTTTATTTTCTATAAACTTCTTTATATAATTTCTAAATATTATTTTTATTAGTTTTATATTATCTAGTATATATAAATAATATACTTTTATAATAGATAATTTTCTATTAATTTTAAAGAGTCTATTCTACTATATTATAAGTTTCTTTATTATTAATATATTAATACTTTTTCTAATATTATATATTAATATTAAATCTTTTTCTTTTAACTTATTTTCTTTTTTTCTAATTAACTTAGCCTATTATTTATTAGTTACTTTATTTTATTTAATTAACTTTTATATAAGAAATTTTACTTTAAGTAGTAATATAGATTTCTATTTATATATTAAATAAAATAGAAATATTTTATAAAATACTCTAATAGTTATATAGTTTACTAAAAGAGCTTAAAGTAAAAGTTTAATTTATTTACTATTTAATTCTTCTATTTTTAATATTATAGAAGCTAGAAACTAGTAGCTTACTTTAATAAAGAAGTTTACTTTTAAGTTATAGTCTAATATCTAGATATTTTTTAATCTAATATCTTTTAAAGTACTAGCTAGATCTTTTCTTATTTTAAGTTTTCTATTATATACTATCTATTTATAAATACTAAATTTTATAAATATTTTAGCTAGAAACTTTTAGACTACTTTTATATTAGTATTTTAAATTAGCTTAGCTTTTATTTATTTTATTATTTTATATTTTACTTCTAGTAAGTAATAGTAGCTATTATTATTTAGTAAATACTAAGTATTAATATATATTTTATTTATTAAATTTCTAGAAGCTAAAAGAATAGATAATTTTCTAGATTTCTAGAGTATAAATTTTTAGTATATTTTATAATATATAATAATTTTCTTAGTTATATTCTATATATAGTACTACTAATAGTATTATTATATAACTTAAAATATTACTTTTACTTTTTTATACTTTATTATCTAATAAGCTTTCTTTATAATATACTTTTAGTAGCTTTTTTATTCTATTATTAAAGTAAGTTTTCTTTTATCTATTATTAGCTTTCTTTATAGCTTTCTATTTTCTAGAAAGAAGTTTTTTATATTTAGTCTTACTTTTTTATATTCTTTTTTATTAAAATTAAATAATTTAAATACTATTTATAAGGAGTTAATAATATACTAGAGCTTTATAGAGTATTATTTCTTTTTATTAGTTAATATAATAAGTATATTAAAATATAAGTTAATAAACTTCTTTAGATTTCCTTTAACTTACTTATCTAGTTTATCTAATAGTTTTAGACCTTTTTTTAATAGTCTATTAGTAATTCTATTTTTTACTTTTAAAATATATTTTATTATAAAATTAAATAAAAGAATATAATTAATCTATTTTATAACTATAATTTCTAGTATATTATAAACTACTCTATTAAGTTAGTATACTAATACTTTTATATTTATTTCTAGTATAAAGTATACTTTATATAAATATATTTTTAGTTTTTTTAGTATATAAACTACTACTTAGTATTTTTACTTTATAGTATTATATTTAGCTTTTATTAAATTTTAAGTTTTACTTTTAAATTTAATAGAGTATCTTTTATCTTTTACTATTTAAAATAAATAATATTTCTATTCTTTAATAATTATATTTACTATTAATATAATTTCTATATAGTTTTTCTTTAAATTAAATAATATTAAAGTAAATACTAATATTATCTTTTTCTTAAAAGTTTTTATTACTTTTACTTATAGCTTTTTTTATTTTTAGTCTATATTTTTTTAAAGTAAATTTATAATTAGTAATAATTTCTAAGTATACTTATTAATCTAAAGATAGTAGTAGTTTATTAAGCCTATAAAAGACTTAATATTCTTTATATTTTAATATTCTTTTTATTTTAAAATCTTTAGAATTTTACTTTTACTTAATTTATATCTATAAGTTTTATAAATATACTTTATAATTTTAACTATTTATTTATAGAACTTTAATTTTTCTACTAAAATAGTATATCTAGCTAGTTTAAAGTTTACTAGAACTCTATTAATATTAATTAAATACTCTAAAATATACTTATATACTCTAGATATTATTTTTTTATTATTATATATTATTATAGGTTCTTTTATCTTTATATTATCTATAAAAAGTATATAAATATCTAGTATTAAGTTTAATAGAATTCTTTCTATTACTTTTAAGAATTAAGTAATTAAATTAGTTACTTTTTAAAGTAAAATATATAGTTTAAAAAGCTCTATTAGTATTAATATTATTATTAAGTCTTTACTTTCTATTACTAATAGAATCTAATTATATTCTAATAGTAAGTCTATTAGTAATAGAATTTAATATATTATAAAGTTTTTATTAAATCTATTTACTTCTTTTATAATATAGGTATTTTAAATAATTACTTTATTATATTTCTTTACTAATAGAATTAGTCTTACTCTTTTATTCTTTTTTTATATAAAAAAGTAAAGGTTTTTATATACTTTATATTTTTCTTTTAAATACTTATACTTTATTTTTTTCTTAAAAAATTTTACTAGCTTTTCTTATAAGACTAATAGTATTAGTATAAATACTACTTATTAGACTTTATATTTAATAACTTAAGTAACTTATAATAGTATAATAATAAAGTTTACTTACTTATACTTTAATAGATTTTATATTAGAGCTACTTTTCTATTTTTTAAAATCTATATAAAGATATTTATTTTTTATAAAGTTAATATTTCTTTAACTTTATTAAGTATTTAATCTAGTCTAGCTTATATTAACTTTAACTCTTTTTATAGCTTAAAGAATTTATTTATAATATATTCTTTATATTTATTATATTACTTTAAATACTCTTTAGCTTTCTATTATTTTATTATTTTCTAGTTATAGCTTTCTTTTAAAGTCAAGCTATTAGAAGGTATATTATTTCTTAGGTATACTTTTTAGTTTTTCTTTATTATAATATATATTTATGAATCTAATAATTCTCTTTTTTAGTTATCTTTTCTTTACTTATTATATAGATTTTCTATTATAGCTTATAATTAAAGTTACTATCTAGCTATTACTTCTTCTATAATAAGTACTATTACTCTTTTACTTTTATTTTTATTTAATAAAATAACTTTTTCTTCTAGTAATTCTTTTAAGAAATTATAAAATTTATATTCTTTATTTAATTTTTTATTATTTTATCTTTATTTAAAATATAACTCTTTAATAATTTAAGCCTAAAATTCTTTTTTTAAATTAAATAGTATAAATATTTCTTTTTTTACTATTAATATTATAGTAGTTTAAAAAGATTAGTCTTTTACTATATTAGATACTTTCTATTATATTAATCTAGCTACCTTTAATAGTATTCTAATATTATTAAATTTATATTAAATTAATAGTTTACTACTTCTTTTACTATAATTAAATAAAACTTTAGCTATTTTTATAAAAGATATATCTAATATTAGTAGTATATAGACTATATCTAGAGCTATATATAACTTAATAGATATTTATATATTAGTAAAATATAATTTTATTTTTATTTCTTTATATATATAAATAGTTTTACTTAAAAAAAAAGTAGTAAAAGTGTCTTTTATTAGTATATAAACTTTTAATTTTACTTTCTTTATAAACTTAGTACTTATAATATTTTCTTAGAATTTACTATTAACTAATACTTTTATTAATAGTCTTTCTTTATACTCTAGTTTTATCTATAAGTATAGTAGCTTTTATATATATCTAGAGATTTCTTTTTATTATAGAATTAAGTTAATTTATATTACTTATATTTAATTAATTAGTTTTAGTATTACTTGTAGCCTTTCTATTAGTAATTACTATAGGTTTTTATTAGCTTAATCTAATTCTATTTTAAGTAATTATAGATATATCTCTTCTTTATCTCTTTTTTCTATAAAGTTCTTTATTATAAAGATTATATTAAATATAAATATTTCTTTATTAGTCTCTTTAAAGTTATCTTTTATAAACTTAATTAATATATTAGATAGTACTTTTAATCTATTATTATATTATTTAATATTATCTATTTCTTAGACTCTAATATTATATTTATTTCTTAGAGAGATTATAAGCTCTAGTAGTATCTAATATAGGTTTTAAAGAAGTACTTTAACTTTTTTTATAAATATTTCTTTTTATAACTAAGTTATAATTTAGTTAATTAATTAGTTCTTTTATTAAGGTAGTTTTTTACTAGTTTTCTAGTTAAGTATTATAGGATTTTTAAAGAGCTTTTATAGTTCTATAATATTAGCTTTCTCTTTTTATTCTCTTTCTTTTTTACTATTATTAAATTTTACTCTCTTTCTAGTATTAGTATTTATTATAATTAGATTTATAAATATTATTACTACTATTATTAATAGCTCTAGTTACTTAATATTATATAGGTTTATTTTAAATAGTTACTACTTATATATATTAATCTTTTATATTTCTCTATTAAAAATATCTAGCTTTTCTAGTATTAGTTTCTACTAATTAGTCTTTCTATTTCTAAAGGTTTTAACTTAGTTAAAGAATATAGAGATATAGGCTTCTAGAAATAATTTAACTTACTAGTGTGTTACTTGTTATTTTACTCTTATACTAGCAGGAAGCTTCGCAGCAGGAAGCTTCGCAGCAGGAAGCTTCGCAGCAGGAAGCTTCGCAGTTAATCCAGCTAGCTGCAGGAAGCAGGGCAGGAAGTAGAGCCCGTGCCTATCACGTGACCTAGCTAGTCACATGACCTAGCTAGTCACATGACCTAGCTAGTCACATAACCTAGCTAGTCACATGACCTAGTTAGAAAAGGGGTATAAGAGCTCGTAGTAGCAACCCTCTCTAGATAATTCAATCCAAGCCTTTACATCCAAGTGCTTCTACAGCTACCTGCAGCTATTCCCGCAGCTACTTGTAGCAGCTACTTGCAGCATGACACTAGTTAGTTACTAGGTCGTAGATTATTAATATATTATATTGACTCTTTTCCTCTTGGCTTGTGGGAGCCTTTCTTTCTACAAACTAGATAGCTAGCTTTCTTACTAAGCTTTTAAAACTTAAAAATTAGAATACTAGTTAAGAAAGTATAATATATTTCTTCTTTTTACTCTCTATAGCTAATAATTAGATTATACTATTATATATAGTAAATTCTAAGGACTAGTTATACTTTAAATAGATATATTTATTTAGAAAATACTCTAATTCTCTATAATAGTAGTATTTAAATAACTTTATTCTATTTATTTAAATATAATTTACCTTTAAGTTATCTTTAAAGTAAGATTTACTTCTTTTTTTACTTTTAAACTTAACTAAGTTAAATTAACTTAATTAACTTCTTTTTATAAATTACTTATAGCTTATTTAAAGTAAATTTTACTATCTTTTCTTAGCTATTTAATTAAGTTAGTTTAAGCTTATTTCTATTTAATAAGTATTATTTTTATTTCTTTAAGTTATTTTATAAGTTTCTTAATTAAATTCATTATTTAATTATTATTCTTAGATTAATATTAAGCTTTAACTTATACTTTAAATCTATTTCTAACTATAATTAGCTTTTACTCTTATCTATTTATATTTAATTAGTTTTAGTACTATTATTCTAGTTTAATATTTCTCTTAATCTCTTTAAAGTAATATATTACTTTATCTTTTTTAACTAGATTTCTATTTTTAAGCTTTAGTCTTACCTTTATATAGTTATTTAGTTTCTTTTAAAGTTTACTATATTTTTTAGTTATAATATTAGTTTTAATATAGCTTTTTATATCTATAAAGCTTTTAATTAAATAGTTTAATAATACTTTATAAATTATATTTAATTATAATAGAAAGTTTTTCTAGTTTTTTAGTTTTACTTTACTTTAAAGGTTTTTATATTAATAAAGCTAGTATATAAATTCTATTATTTTCTTTAAATATCTATTATTAAAACTTTTAAGTTTATTAATTACTATTTTTATTTAATTTTAGTCTATAATATTATATTATAATAGAAGTTCTTTTTTTACTTCTTTTTAGAATTCTATTTTAGTTAAAGTTTTTACTTTATTTTATTCTTTTAAAATTACTTTTCTTTTAAGCTTTTTTATTTAATTAACTTTTAAAATAGCTAATAAAGTTATTTTTTTTTTAAAGTTTTTAAAAAAGTTAGAAATATTTTTACTATTAAATAGCTTTAGCTTAAGTAACTATTATTAGACTTTTAATATTTTATATTTTTTTAAGAATTTTTCTAATATTTTTATAAAGCTTTTAATATTAAATAAAATACTACTATTAAATAAATTAAAAGTATTATAATTTATTACTTTAAATAAGTTTCTATTATATATTATAATATAATTAAATAATATTTAATAATTAGAATTTTAATTTAATAATTTCATTTATATTTTATATATTTTTTCTCTAAGAGTTAGTTCTAGTATTTTATACTTATATTAAGCCTAGTTATCAAGGATAAAAAGGCTTAATAAAGGAGGCACAGCAGGATATTAAAGATATAGAAGAAGAAAGAAAGTAGTAATAACTATATGTGTATTATTAAGCTTATTCTTCTAATCTAGGCGGGAATTTTACTACTATTTATAGTAGGTTAAATTTCTCTTTTCTAAGTCTCTACTTTTATTTAATATAAATTAAACTTTTATCTTTATATATTAGAATAACTAGTTTTATACCTTTTATATAACTTATATTAGTTATACTAGAATATTCTAGTTATACTAGTTATAGGTTATTAGAAGTTAAGTTAGGCTTATTAAAAGCTAAGTTAGTAAGGGTTCTATTAGTTAGTGTGTTACCTTCTAGTATCTCTAGTTAACCTAGATAACCTAGATTTCGTTTAATATACCCCCTTAGCTATAGGAAGCTAATTATAAGCTAGTTATAGCTATAATTTAATAGAATCTTAGTTAGTTATTATAGATTAAGTTTTTATAAGGCTTTTAATATCAATTAGGCCTAATAGAGACTTAAATTTCTAAAATTTCTATTCTATTAGAGGCTTTATAAGGCTGTCTACTAGTATTTTTAAGGTTTTAATATATTTAATATTAAATTTATTATTTTAATAGGCTTGCCTAATCTAAGTATTATATATATCTATGTGTTTAAGAGCTATTTTAACTTATAGAAGGTCTAGAGTAGCTAGCCTTATAGTTTAAAGGTTATTACAAAGGATAGTAGGTTTTTTAGTATCTAGCTTTAAATCTAGTTAACTTATAAGCCTATAAAAAGCTATAGTCTCTTTTCTAATAGATAATAAAGCTAGTAATTTAGCTTTAGTTAATAATATAGTTATAGTAGCTTGTTTAGTAGCTAACTATATAATAGAGGCTTTAAATAGTTAAATTAGTAAGCTTTAATTAGATTTTCTAGTAGCTTTATTATTTACAAAAGCTATATCTAATAATATAGCTAGTTTAAGTAAGTCTTTAGTACTATTAAATTTAATAGCTAGGTTTTTAGTATAATATAAATACTAAATAACTTTAATAGCTATTTTAATGTAATTTAAGCTTAAATTAAAAAGGTACTCTAATAATTTTAAGCTTATATAAGCTATATTAGGTTAAGTATTAACTAAAGGGTAGTTAATAGACCTAATAAGACTTTAATATTAATATATATCCTTTAGGCTAGCTAGGCCTTTATATAGCTCTAGAGTTTGCTTTTATATAGGGCTTTTAACTAGCTTATAGCTTAGTTTAGCTTTTAAATCAAGGGATTTAGCTGTAATTCTATTAATATAAGAGTCTTAGTATAGCTATAACCTTTAATATAGTTAATCTCTTAGAATTCTAGTACCTAGAAACTATTTTAAGTCTTCTAGATCCTTTATTTTATAGGTTTTCTTTAAGCCTTCTATAATAAATAATACCTTTTCTTCTAAGAATTTAAAGTAAATAAATACTATATTATTAATATAGATAAATATAGTTATTTATAACTCTATAAAGATATAAGAATCTTCTTTTAGTTATATAAGCCCTAGTTTTAAAAGGGTTTTTATTAGGTCTAATTGCTATAATAATAGTAACTTTCTTAGCCTATATAAGGCTTTTTTAAGCTATAATACCTATCTAGGCTTATTAAAACCCTTAGAATATTTAATATAGACTATTTTATATAGAAAGCTATTTATAAAGGTATTTATAGCGTCTAGCTATCTAGCTTCTAGGTTAAATTTAGCTAGAATAGCTATAATAAGCCTAAAGAATCTAGTAGCTAAAGTTATAGTATAGGTATTTTTATTTAAATATAGTTATTAGTTTTCTTAAATATATAATCTAGCTTTAAATTTTATAAGATATCTATACTTATCTAGCTTATATTTAAAGACCTAAGTAGTATCTAGGGCTTTATATTTTACTAGAATCTACTAGATAGAATAAAAGGTGCCTCTATTCTAGTTTATTTAGAATTCTAGGTTTACTACTTTCTTAAATTCTCTTTTAAATTAATATTTTTCTAGATTTAACTATTTAGTTAGTTTAAGAGGTAAATTTTATTAATAAAGGGATTTCTTAGAACCTAGAAAGAAGCTGCTTATATAAGCTTGTTTAGATAGCCCCTTAGCTACTAGATTTATTGATTTAAGACTTAGATATTTGTAATTTTCTTTATTATCTTTTAGTTTTTCTATAGGATCTTTAGATATAGAATTATTAGATATATTATAATTAATATTATCTAGTATAGGTTCTTTGAGTATTATAAAGTCCTAGTAATCTTTCTTATTATCAATATAAGCTAGTAGTTAAATTTCTAGTTAAGTTTTTATAAGTAAAAGGTTATTTCATTTATAGAATATTAGCTTATTAAAGCTAATATCTCTAACTCTTTTAATCTCTTAACTAGTTAGAATTTAAATTTAATAGATATTAGTAGAATTATAGCTAACTAGATAGCCTATTTCTATGTAGGCTTCTAGTTTTAAAGCTTGTTTTTAAGTATTTGAAAGGGCTTTAGTAGTAAGTAAATAAGCTCTATAGCTATAAGCCTTTAAAAAACTAATATCTAGCTTTAGCTTGTTAATATAACTAGTATCTAGCTTATTTAAAGCTAGCTAGCTATATAGCTTTTCGAATAGTATTAGCTAGGTATTATTATTATTAATATCTTTGTTTTTATTAATATCTTCGTTTTTAAGTGAATTATATCTCCTTAGGGTTCTATTATATAAGAAAATAGTAGTTTTCTAGTATTTAGGCTATAAGTTAGAAGGTAAATTTAAAGATAGCTTTAAGGCTCTAGCTTTTATAGCTATAATACTCTCTAACTATTTAGCTAGGCTATTTTAAGCTAGTGTATAAGGTATTATAACTTTCTCTTTAATACCTATATCTAATAACCAAGCCCTATAATTATCTTTTAAGGCTAGATTATTATTATAATAAAAGACATAGATTTATTATTAAAATTAGATCTTTATAGAAGCTTTTAGTGCTTTTAGGCAACTAATTATAGTATCTTGACCTATTAATAATAGTAGATATATAAAAATAAGCGCTATATAGCTGTCTTTGGCAATTAAAGCTACTATATTTCTATTATAAGCTTTTTCTAGTTAAAAAATATTAATATAAAGCTTATAGAAAGGCTAAAGGCTAGGTAGAGATAATCTTTAAGATATAACCCTTTTTACCTTAGATAGAGAGTATATTTTACATTCTATTATTATAGGTCTCTTAATTTTAGAGCCTATAGTAGCTTCTAGAATATATTCTAGAGCTTTTAGATTTAAATAACCTAGGCGTTAATACTATAGTTTTATAGTACCTATAGCTTTTAATTTTAATTTAGAATTATAGAAGCTAGAGAGTAATATAGTATTAGCTTCTATTTTTATAGGTTAAGCTACTATATTTACTACTTAAATTATAATCTTATTATATTTAATAACTAGTTATTAAAATATTTAGCTAGTTTTAAATAGAAAAGCTATTTTAATTATAACTTTTCTACTAGCTAGATTCTAATTATATCTAGCTTAGACTAGAAGATTTAGACTAGTAATATTCGTATAGAAATTAGATATATAGGCTGTTTTTTATAACTTAAATATACTATTTGAGGTTTTTATTTAAACTTATCTATATTCTTAAATTTCTAGATACCTTATGCCTAAAAAGGCTAGGTTAGGCTCTTCTAGAGGCTTATAATCAAGGAATTAGTCCTTATTATTATATATATAAATAGTAGAGCTACTATCTAATATAAATAAGTCTTAAAGAGGATAATTTACTTAATTTTCTATAGATAGGGTAGCTAATATAACTTTATCTTCTATTTAATTAGGTATTTTAGCTATAAAAGCTATTTCTATAGTAGGATTTTCATTCTTTGACTTTATTAAGGTTGCTTTTTCTTAAAATATAGCTTTATTAATCTTATTCTTTAGTTTAGAATTATTTTTAAGCTTTTTAGTGATTTCTACGCTTATATCTTCCTTAGGCTTCTAATTAAAGGGCCTAGCTTCTAGATTTAGATAAAAACACTTGCTATAATAGTATTAATATCTATAAATATAATTAAAAATAGTATTTAAGGTATCTTATTGATTTTAAAAGCTAGTAAAGCTCCCTTCTAGAGGCTTTTATTACTATTAATTTTATTAACTTTATTCAAATAGATTAAATATTTTATATCTATCTAGTATTAAAGATTTCTAATTTTCCTTATTTTTCTAGGCTTTATCTCTTATTTAATTAGACTAGTAGTTAGAAAAGGTAGGATTTATAGTGCTTATAGTAGCTATAAAGTCTAGAGTTAGTCTTAGTTCTATTATATCTAGAAGCTAAAGTTAAATAATCTTTATAAGAGCTTTCTAATAGCTTATAGTCTAAGCTTATAGCTTTATACAATTAGAAGCCTTTAGAATATTTCTATAGGTCTTTAGGACCTCTCTTTTATAGTTCTAACTTATTAGCTTAATTTAATCTTTTAAAAGCTTTAATTACTAAGCTATATTTAATTTATTAAATATAATATTATAATAGTTTCCTATAGAACTTATTATAAAGCTTTAGATATTATATAGAGATTTCTATTAAGCTAGAAATAGTTATATTTTCGATTAATAGTTAGCTCTTTCTATTTCTAGCTTTTTAAGATTTATTTTATTTAAATCTATAATATAGAAAGCTATAGTATTTATACTTTTTATACTAGGCTTAATAGACCTAGTTAAAAGAGTATATTTATTATTATAGTTAATATTAAGGTTAATAAAGTTCTATATATCTTATATTATAGCAAATTTCTTAATTATTAATATCTACTTATACTAGTTAGACTAGCCTAATAGGCTAGTTTTCTAGAAGGCTTTATTAATAGATTCTATTATTATTATATTAAGGTTTTATAAATATAGGGAAATATAGGGTTTTTATAGACTTATTCCTGCTTTTATTTGAATTTTTCTCGTAAAAGTAGACCCTTTTATAGAGTAGTCTAGACTAATTAAGTCTAGTGTGTATACTAGCTATAATAGGTCTAGTATAGTATCTAGCTATAATAGGTCTAGTATATTATCTTTATAGTTATAGTAACTAGTGCGTTTATTAAAGCTTATTTGTTTTAGGTATAGCTTGATTTTTAGCGTTTGTCTTAGCGTTACTATATTAGGTCTAGCTTAATTAAATGATTATTGCTTAGTAAGCTTAAAGATTAATTAATAAAAGGTTTATATTATTAAATATAGAAATAAAAGATATATATTATTAGATATAGAAATAAAAGATATATATTATTAGATATCTTAAGTGTAAACTAGGCTTATAACTATTAAGCCTAGTTATTAAGGATAAAAAGGCTTAATAAAGGAGGTATAGTAGGATATTAAAGATATAGAAGAAGAAAGAAGGTAGTAATAACTATATGTGTATTATTAAGCTTATTTTTCTAATCTAGGCGAGAATTTTACTACTATTTATAGTAGGTTAAATTCCCCTTTTCTAAGTCTCTACTTTTATCTAATATAAATTAAACTTTTATCTTTATGTATTAGAATAACTAGTTTTATACCTTTTATATAACTTATATTAGTTATACTAGAATATCCTAGTTATACTAGTTATAGGTTATTAGAAGTTAAGTTAGGCTTGTTAAAAGCTAAGTTAGTAAGGGTTCTATTAGTTAGTGTATTGCCTTCTAGTATCTCTAGTTAACCTAGATAACCTAGATTTCGTTTGATAACTTAACTTCTATTATATTCTTTTTCTTTATCTTTATTACTTACTTTTCTTAATCTTACTCTTTTAAATTATTTAATATTATTATTCTATAAGTTATAATTACTTTTATAATTAAAAAGCTTTATATAACTTTCTATAAAATTATAACTATTAGCCTAATAATATAAAATTTAATAAGTTTTTTATCTATCTATTAGTTTAAACTTCTTTTATAATCTTTTATTTTTTCTTTCTATAGTTTCTTAGAGATTAACTTTTAGAGTTTAAGCTAGCTAGTATTAGCTTTATACTCTTTTATATATAGTATTTAAGCTTTTTTTATCTTTAACTCTCTCTTTTTTTTTTTTAATATTATTCTTTCTTTTATATTTATTTTTTATTAGTTAATTTATAATTAAATAATTTAATTAATTTCTATTTTATTTACTATTAATTTTATATAATTATTATATTTATCTAGTAGTTTAATTTTACTTTTTTTTATTCTTTTATAAAAGTATTTTAAGTATTAGTTTCTTTTAATTTATTCTAATAATAGTTAAAAAGTACTTCTAGCTTTACTTTATTATTATTTTATTATTTTAGCTAGAATATTACTTAAGTAAAACTACTATTTTTATTAGTAAAAAATATACCTATAATTAAATATTAAAGAGATTTACTTTAAGTAATTAAAATTAAATATAAATAAATAAATCATAATTTAAGAATATTTTAAAGAAACTTTTAATTAAATAATTTATATACTTTTAAAACTTTTATTTTAAAGACTTAAGTAACTTCTTTTACTTTTATACTTCTTTATAAAGTAAAAAGTTATATTTATATTAAAATAAGTTAAAGTAAAATAATAAAGTTAATTAAAGTAAAACTTAGTATTTAATTTAACTAGAGAGTCTTAGCTTTCTTATATATAAAAGCTAAGCTAAACTACCTTAATATCTCTTTTTTATAGTAAGTTATCTAAAAGCAAGCAAGACTACTAATAAACTAGTTAGACATATCCTTCTAACGAGATCTACTAATAGCCTTATCGAGACCCTAGATAGAGGTAAGGGTTCCCTTATCCCTATATTTGTCCCAGCAACTTGAGGCTAGTAATAAAATGCAGTGTATAAAACGCTTTTTATAGGGTACGGGGACGATTTGAAAGGAAGCGGGTTTAATAGTTGTTCTCTCTTATAGAAGTCTATATTAAAAAAGTGTATGCGGATCAAGCTGAGTATACTAATAGTATAGTTACAGAAAGTCTTTAGACTTGTCTTTTATCTATATTGTCTTTACCTAGGCAAGACAGTGAAAAAGAGACTTTGAAAAGGAATTACGAAATGTCTGGCAAGGCGGCTCCCTTTACGCAACCTGCTAGCTCTGGCCCTATATATCTTCCTCAGGCTCTCTCGATGTCTTGGCACGCTTTCCGTCGTCGCCGAACCTTTCCTCAGCGGGTCGCTTCCGTATCATATCAGTATTTGGCTGAAGGCCCTCAAGCAAGACTAGCTTTCGATACATGTCATTGCCGAGAAGCTTCTCCAAGTACTCCCCCTTGAGAGGCTCAACCAACCGTTCAAGATTCTTTATTTGCCACTCGTAGAAAGTTCGGTCTCGCTGAAACACTGTTTGGACCTTCTTGACGACAAGAACTTCGACTCCGGGTTCCTCGTACTCTGTGTCAGATTTAATAAATACATCCTTCTTCAAGCGATCTTGGATGTGCCATATCTGGTTGCTTGGAAAACGAATGGCTTGGCGATCTTCTGAGAGCAGAAAATTGTCTAGCTCCTTGCAAGCGCTACATGACAATTCGCCACATCCTCGGGCCGGAGTAGCCCATCCCTATAATCGTTACTATCAGCCGTGTGCAAATACTTGTCCATACTTGCCTCCGGGTAGATTTGCTTACTTTGAACCGTTCCTCCGGAATGCTTGGCACCGTGTGGTGAAAATATTTTGTCAAGGTAGTTTCGAAGAAAGCTGTTAATACCGATGTTGACAGCGTCTCGAGCTGGTCGTGCTTTTGCAGAACTTTCACCAGATCACAGAGGAATTCGGCAATTCTAGGCCTTGCTTCGTCCGGAAGCTTACCAACCTGGAGTCGGCGATGGCTCTCCTCAAGAATGTGGCAAAGAGTGTCTGCAAGACCTAGGTGGAAGCCATGGTCTATCAACGAGATGAAGGCACGAGGCTCTGAAGAAGTGTAAGACCCAAACTCGGAGACAAGAAGCGAGCAAGCGTTGATGCTGTTTTCGAGTATGTACTTGTAAATAGCTCTAGCCTCGTCCAGTGTGAATGTATCGTCTCTCTCTCTGAACACTGTATCTAGGACTCGAAAAAGTAGCGACTTTGTGCTGCGAGAGCATAGCTCCGGAAGTAATCTGAGTTACATGGTGTCAGCCGGAGATGACCCTTTTCTTTTGGTATTTAGGAGCCCTATGGCTCCATTTTGTGACCTATTGTGAAGACAGACTCAACGAGATTTTGTGTCCTTACCTAGTCGAGAGCCAGTCCATATTATCATGATGATCTTCCATGAGGTCAAGGATAAAGTCATGGTCAGCCTCTTGTAGCTGTGGCTTCGTCTTGAACTGGGTCATTAACGTGACTTCTTTCCAGCTCTGAAACGATGGCTCCAAGCAATTGCCTATTCGGGATGCAAAGCCATGTAGACTGGACTGCAAAAGTGTAAGGGACTGGACATTCTTCACCACGACTCCAAGCCTAAGGAAGGTGGTCAATAGAAGATCTGGGGAGAAATAGATTGCAAGCGCAGAACAGCATACCATTTATTCCACTGTTCGTCTTCGGAGTCCCCAAGCTCGGCACGCTTAGAGAAATCCTTCTCGATATGACGAGCAAGTGTTTTTTGAACCTTCGGCTGATCATGGCCAGCTTTAACAGCCGCCTCGTATAGGGCCCCGTCGCCAAGCGCCAAACCCCAGTCCAATATTTGCGGTAGAGTCGACTTTGGTCTGTGCTTTTTACTTTCACAGCATGCCTTCATAAAATGCGTGGTGTAGGCCACAGTTTCCTTGTCATCTTGCCGGTTCTTAAGATCTTGTACGACTTCGGATATCAAAGCATCTACAAGCAAGTCACCGGCTTTTAAACCAAGCAACGAATCAAGCTTTGTCTTCGCCCAGATGACGACGACCTAAAAAAGATTAGCTGTCGGGCAGCAGAGCTAGATAAGGGATCGGATAACAAACTGTATCATGATATCTCAGGTGGGCCGGTGAGTGCTCATTGCCGAGGTACTCGGACTCATCGTCGCTGTCGGCGGCCATATCATCATCGTAGGAGAGCTTGGAGCAAAGGATCTCATTTGTGTGAACGACAAGTTCTCGGGCTATCAGTTGCCCTTGAAATGTATATAAGTTGTCCAGCGACGTCCATTCTTCAGACTCATCGTCATCTTCATCAAGTCCTCTCTCCTTGTGATGGGTCATGCTAGCAAGGAAAACGGAGAAGCCGGCTGTAGAGGCGGCGAGATGCAGAACTCGGCACACGGCGTCGTCCCGCCCCTTGAGGCTTCCCAGCGATAGACTTGACTCGCTGTACTTGTGCTCAAGTGGGCAATAGATCCTGTATTTTTGTTTGTCTGTCTCTCGCCAATCGATCAAGATGTGCTGCAACTTCTCGAGCTGGGTGTCAAAGAATGAGGCTGACCGCGGGCTGTTCTCGGTCGGGACAATGATGTTATATGTTAGAACGAGGCGATAACCCGATTTTAGTTCTTTCACTTCATGCGAGACGTCGCCGAACCAGGCCAGCGCCGTCATATCAAACCTGGATCCTGGGCCGCTTGCATGTGTGCGGCTCTTTTCTCTGAATGACAGATAAACCTCACCACCATCGTGCTCCGAGGGCAGGCAAACAACAAGGGTGCCGACCATGCCGGCCTCCTTCTGCGAGTCCTTATGCTGCTTAAAGAAGGACCCTGCCTCGTAGAGCAGAAGCTTGTGCGGCTTCACCTGGGCTCCGACCAAGCCAAGTCGCTGGGAGGCCGGAACCAGGATATCATTGTCCAGGAAGGCTTGCCAGTGCGGGTTACCGAGTTGGAACTGCGTATTGTCCAACTCCCACGTCTTGCGTACCGAATCATCCACAACGGTCTGATGGCCATTGCCGAAAGGCGCCAATCGACAAGCCTGCTTGATCTGCTGCGCGACGCGAGGACATACAGGCAGCGAAACTTGTCCACAGCCATCTAGTACCAAGCCCGGATTGACAAACAGGTGATAGGAACTAGACCAAGAAAAGTCACCGATGGTCTGGATGCTGCCAAGACAATGGAGGAGGTTGCTCTGCCACGGCGGGGACTCCTCCGAGTTGGAATTCGAAGAACGACTCTCGGATTCGTCCATGTCGCGCACTTCTGTGGTTAATGTGGAATGATTAACAATGATGTGGGGATAATATTTTTTTTTTGAGGCGCTTAGGGGTAGGTGGTGGTGGTGGTGGGTTACGGTTCCAGCGGGCTAATAGTTAATGCGCCGAATTTGCCCGGCCCTGTTCTTCATATGGCTACTTCAGCTAGGCACCAAACCGCCAAGGTTGCCAGGGGGTTCAGGCGTTCCGCACAGAGTGCATGGGAACATATCCATCAACTGGAGTGTTCAGCAATTGATAGTCACGATTTGTAAACGACTCTCGCCTCATCAGAGGGTCCGTGCTTTACAGTAGCTACAGAACAAAAAAATACACGAGTTAGGTCCCTAGGGCCTCAGGCAGCTAGTTTCTCTGAGGTCCGAATATCGTGTTACCTTCCTGCAACCTTCCGGTTACCTTTGTCCGCTTGCATCATCGGTCAAAGACTGTAATACCTGATCCCTGACCTCTTTGTTGACCGACGTTTCCGTGTGACAGAAAGCGTGGTAGGCTTCCTTACATGTATGGGGCAAAGACAGCTTTTTATATCATGGAGGTTTTCTATCTGGCCATCTTCAATTTTCTCAGTACCTATTAAGTTGCTTATAGGTTTACATCTCTCCTCCATGGAATCCGTTACCTTTCCAAGCATGCCAATCGAAATTCGCCGGCATATCTACCGATTATGTATCCCACAGAACATGCGCTTCAACTGCTCGCACGACATGTACTACCAAAATCGGTCGCAAGGATGGTTCGAGCCAGATTGGCATTGGAACAAGGATTTAGATCGATACGATGGAAGAACTCACAGCATGCTCATTGGAGGAGGATATTACCCCATCGACTGGGATGAAGATGATGTGGATGGGAACGGGACACAACACCTTTCTCTTAGTCAAGAGTTCAGAGGGGGCCGCTATATATTCGGCGTAGACACTGTCGAGGACGAAGACCAAGAGTACGAACACTCTGCGCCAAAAGATTATTGCCAACCAATATCGAATGAAAGCGCGTTACCTGGACTCCTTCTCCTTTGTCACCAGATTGCCGATGAGGCAACAACAATGCTATACGAAGGTAATATCTTTGAGGTTACTGTCCATGGCGATGGGCAACGGGACCTTGGGAGAAAATTTTGCTCACAGACAAGAGCGAAAATGCGGAAAATACATTTGGTCTTGCGACCAATGGGAGTTTTCTATAAGTCCAATTTCCGAATGGACTTGGACATTTGGAATGAAACCCTCAATGGCCTACAGATCCTTGGAATTATCGCTGAGCAACCAGAGAGTCCGCCACCAAATAGATTGCCGATTGTCGACGCAGGGAAGGTATTTAGGGAGTGGGAGCTGTGGTTGGTGCCAATCTTGCAGTACCTTGACCAGGCTACTCCTGCGACAGCGAACATTCTGGTAGATGCAAACGAGCAAGAAGATACGGAAAGACTTTTCAAAGAAATAATGCCCGGGCGATGCCAATTTCTACGTCTTCTATCAGCTGACAGGATATTTAGCAGAGGAAACTATTCTCTGGATTTAGGATATTGGGACGATGATGGCCCAACCAGCTGCAGGGACATCATCAACGATTGTGACTACGATTAGTACTATTCTGATTAATGATATAGCTTCAAATATTCTATTACCTTTCTGTAATAGTTCTACAGTGATATTCTCAGGAGGTTGTTCTACGTAAAGCTAGCGTTCTGCAAGCGACCCTTAGCACTAAGCCTATCGGCTACTTACTGCTTTGACACAGGACTTGACATACCTTTCAAAGTCTCTATTAATAAAGTTTTTATAATGCTTATATTGTGGTTTAACGTGTGTTTTTACTTCTCCGGAAGAACGTCTTGATAGGATTAGTCTTTAGGGTGTATAAAGCATGAAATTCGAGTTTTACCCTAGCTTCTTCTTTATTTGACGGATCTTGGCTGAGTAGTGGAAGGAGACGTTGTTTATAATAAGTACTGCTTAGGTTCTAGCTATTTACTGTAGCGCTTCTGGACGAACAATCATGCTGGCCATTCCTGGGCGAGTACCCCCTCCGGTCTGTTCTGGATGATCACCCATGTCGACCACTTCTAGACGAACAATCCTGCTAGCGAGCACCTCCTCCAGTCAGTTCTAGACGACCAGCCATGTCGGCCACTTCTGAACGAACACCGCTGTCCATACTGGAGATACAGTGCCTACCCCCATGAGGTTTCCTAGTTTTGTGCTTCTGTTCTTTGGAGCGATTTATGTTCCATCCTTTGGCAACCCGACCCTAAGACCAAAAATGCAAGGGTTATGCTAAGTGCTGCCTTTGTCCTCCCCCAACAGCTGTAGCTGCGGTACCAGAAGCAGATGTCGCATCTGAGATTTGAGGCTGCTGTGGATGCCTGTGTGCAACCAGGTCGCGCCTGTGGGTAACGTATGTGCTGCAACAGTGTATCTGCTATTTGTGATCATTTCGTTTTACTTAGTTCTCGGCGAGTGATACTAATAATTGGCTCGTGGAGGCGCCAAATGCACTGTTTGCCAGAGCAACAGTACCTAATTTCTGCGCCGGACCTAGATGCTTCATGTCTTTCAGAACAGTGGGTGACAGGCCTATGCTGCCCATCTCATTTTAGCAATTTCGTAGACCAACATAAAATATATGCCACTTTGTTCGTGTTTCAATTTGGCTTGGCCGGTAACGGCACGTGACTTGGGGACAAAATTTCCGCTGGTCCTGCTGGACATGATTTTGCCCCAACACATATCCTAACAAAAGCTCAGCTCTCTCCTCAATTTCACCATTCTAGTATATGAGACGATGAACACACCACCTACTGGAGTTTCTGTCTCCGCCTCTGTAACCGACTATATGGCGGAAAATCTTTGCAGGCGGTTGGAGGAAGTGGCCGAAAGTCGAGCGAGGGCAACCCCAGAGCCTCAGTTTCAAGACGTCGAGACGTGCCATTCTTGGAAATGTGCAGTGCTTCTCACTCACTTTAAACCAAAAGAAGCCGACAAGCACCGGATGCGCATTTCCCAGCACGAGTATTGGGAAGTCGAATGCCTCCACTACATGAAGATGTTCGCAAACCTCATGCGGCAGAAAGGTCACAGCGAGGATGGTGAGGCTACGGCAGATCACTGGCGGGCTCTCACGATGTCCTACCAAAAACTCCTGGAGAAGGGCGGGCTTTCCTCGTCTGAAATAAGGAAGAGTCGACTCTCGATTGATAATCAGAAGTACTGGCAACTCGAGGCAGACCTATACGAGCGAATCGTTGCTCAGTCCGAGCATGAGATGCGGGAAGCTCTCCTAAAGAAGGACGAGGCACAGCGTCGACGCCAGGCACGAAAGAACCAGCCAGCAGCTGAGCCGGCCCGACGCGTACAGCGGCCTCAACCGACTAACCTGGTATCAGGCGGCATTGCGAGTAGAACGAGATCCCGGACATCAACAGGAGTGACAAAACGTGTGTTGCGCCAGCCCCAGAGTCGGCGCTAAAGCAGCAAGGTGGCGTTGACCATCACGGCTTATGTATCCACTCCTCCCCCCACCCCCCCCCAAAATCCCACTCTCAGCGCCCAAGTCAACCATTTCCCTCGCCCCGCTTTGTACTCTCCATCAATATGTCTACCCATGAGACCGTAGACCTTTCCAAGGTCGTTGTGATCCTTGGGTCTTTTGTCGGTGTCAATGACATTCTTAAGCTGTCTGAGAATTCGAGATATGAGTTTCGGCCACCAACCGGCAATGCCGACACGTCCTGGAAGGGTGGCCAGCCCAGAGAACAGGAACTGAACCGGCCCTTTCTCGCTCTGACGATCGGAGAGCACTTGTACGATCCGCGGGGCTGGGTCTTAGGATCTGATCGCGATTCTGATGAATGCGATCTACAACTTGCTGAAACGAATCAGATGGGCATCAGCAGACGATTCATCCGAATCGATATCAGTCCTGCTACGCACAACCTAAGGGTGACTGACAGTGCTGTCAGATATTACAATCCGTATACGGGATGGTGATCGCATTTTGCCCTGCACGCCGGGCAAGTCTTAGGAGTTTACTAGCCCTATTACCATTGATCTCGGGGCGGTGAGTTTCCGCGCCTGACCTCTGATACGGTCTGCCAGCGAAATCCGGGCGTACAAATAGCAGGCCAGGAAGTTCAGTGAGGACATTCTGCGCGCCGTGCCAAAGTTCATCCCTTCTATCAAGAAACTACCCGGCGACCGCGAAACACAACGTCCGCTATAGAAAGGACGATTCTGTATACGTCAACGAATTGGGAACTCAAAGTAAAGGAACTGGGGCATCGGTTATAGTGGTGACGGATAGGTCAACCGAAAAAGTCTTTGGCGCCAAAGAGCCGTACTATGCGATCAATGATGGCCACGATGCTGCGAGAAAGCGACTGGAAGCTATATAGCAAGAATATGGGCACATCATGCAACTCGACCATGTACGTATCTGCTTCACTTTAGAATTAAGTCTTGAAATGCTAATTTGTCTAGCCGCACATTGTGAAAGCTTACGACCTGGTTTTAGCCGAGGATGTGACACTACCACCATGGACGATTGTGGAATATATACCTCTGAACCTCCGAGACATCTTAATAGACCTTGACGAACACAACAAGCCGATGGTGCTAACTCATCTCGCCAGCGCACTACAATAAATACATACACTCAGAAAACATCACTCATAGGGACGTAAAACCAGCCAATGTCCTTGTCGAAAAACAAGGTCGGAAATTGACTGTGAAACTTGCCGACTTCGCGACCTCTATATACAACGCTATAGGAAAGATGGACACCTTTACCGGCACGGAGAAATATATGGCCCCCGAACTCTTTGAAAGTCCCCGACGCTATACAGACAAAGTTGACATGTGGTCCCTTGGTCTCATTGGGATGCAGCTATTCACCACTTGGGACCCTGCCGGGGATGATGGATGGAACCCGAGGGACTTCGGGCCTTGGATGCGCCAGGCGATACTTCCCCGCCTCGGAGAGGCGCCGGAGCAGTATCGCCCCTTGCTGAAGGGTCTACTTCGCAAGAATCCTAAGAGGAGATGGAGCGCCCAGAAGTGCCTTATCTGGCTGTGGAAGTATCTGGAAAGTGATGCTCCAGACGGTGAGGGCCCTGTCAATAGCAGGAAGCGGTCTGCCTCGAAGCTGGACGAGCCCCTGCTCAATACAGATGACTGTGAAAGACGCCGACGGAGCCCAGGTCCTTCCCTCTCAACTGCTCGTGTACGGGCCGCGCCACGGGCGGAGCAGCATTCCGAGGAGTCAAGCAGTCTCCCGGATACACTGTCACCGGGGGCTTGGGTACCTGAACTAAAGTAGGGTCTCAAAAGTCTGCGAACAAAACACCCCACCACTATCAACGTAATAATTGCACACTACTTCAAATGACTACAACTTGGTCAATTATACTTAGAATTTAATAAAACCTATATAACTAGAATCCCCTATAACTAGCATTTAATATTTTATATACTAATCTCTTATATAAATAATAGTATATAAATAGTAGAGAAGTAACTTAATTAGCTTTATTATAAGCGCTTAAAGTACTACTACTTATACTATATATATATATTCTTTTAATTTAGCTATATCTATAATATTATTTTTTAAGTCTTTAATATAAGAGAATAAAGTAGTTAAATTCTACTTTAAAGCTTTCTAATAGTATTTAATTAAATTTAAATTAAAGCTATATATAGGCTACTTAATTTACTAAATATAATACTACTATAGCTACTATAGTATATCTTTAAAGTTATATATTCTTATATTATCTTACTAGAATTACTATATACTATTATAAATTAAAAGAAGTCTCTTTACTAATATCTTTTAATAGCTTTTAGCTATATATCTCTTATATAGTATATTTTAGTCTCTTTTTATAATAATAAAGTTACTTTTTCTAGTCTAATAGATTGCTTTTTAAGCTATTAATAATAATTTAAGCTTTCTATATACTTTAAGATTAACTAGAGGCTTCTTATACTTTTTATAAAGCTTCTAAAAGAGCTAATATTATATATTATTTAGTAGATTTTAGATAGAGATTTTATTAGAAAAGATAACTTACTTAAGTATATTAGTATTTAATAGATTACTAAGTTAAAAGCTATATACTTCTATTAATTTATTAATAATTAGCATCTAATAATATATAAATATAAAGTATTAGACTTATAGGCATTACTTAGAGTAATGCAACATTACAATTAGATTATAAAGCATAACAAAGGGTGTTTAAAGAGATTATATTTAAGTCTTCCCTTCTTCTATTATAGACTATAATATTAAGCTAGCTTTTTGTAGTATTAAGGCTAGACCTACTTCTTTTATTTAATACTTTACTTCTATAATATATATTTAATTATATTATAGTATATTATACCTATATAATAGGCTAATTAAAATAATAGAAGATAGGCTACTATAAGTCTCTAGCTACTTAGCGTAACTTATAAGATTAGTAATATTAATAATATTAATAATATTAGTAATATTAATAATATTAATAGAAGTAATAATACTAATACTAGTAGTCTTTTAAATAAAAGAAATAATGATAGATAATTATTATAATTAAATAATTATTATAATTAAATAATTATAATAATAAAAGAAAGAAAATCTTATAGAAAGGTAGTATTAATCTATTTTATATAGTACTAATTATACTAGCTTTCTTATAAAGCTATTTTAGTTCTCTTTACTTATTCTTTTACTTATATTATTATTTTATTTTTATTAATAAAAGTCTTAAGCACTTAGTTTAATAATATCTTTATTATAATATTAGCTAGATTATTATTTCTATTAATCTATTTAACTTTATATATTTTATAGTACTTATATAACTATTTTAAAGCTATAATATTAATTATTAATCTTTTCTCTTTTATTATACTAAGCTTAATAAAGTATTTATATAATAATAGAAAGTCTATATAGAGAATTATAGGTATTTATAATATTTTAAGTCTATTAAAGATAATATTTAAAGTTATTATAATTATATAAGCTATATTTACTTTTTATATTATATTATATAATTTAAATACTAGAGTACTTTAAGTTATATATTTACTTTTAGTTAAGCTATATATAATAATATTATCTTTTATAAAAAATTTAGTTTCTTTTATTTCTCTATTAGTAATAATAATAATATATTTAATTTAGAAACTTAAATCTTTATTATTAGCTAGTAAGCTATTTATAAATATATATAGCTTTAAGATTTTAAGGTTAAAAGAAATTATATATAATTTATATTTTTAGTTTTTAATTTACTACTTAAGGTATTTATTTAAATAAGCTATATTTTCTAGTTTAAGCTTTTAATATTAAGCTATAATAGATAAATTATATAAGGCTTTAAGCTAATAGATACTTATAATATAAGCTTCTAAGGCTTTTTATTTAATATAATTTTATTTAGTATTAGTAAATTTTATATTAATTAAATAAAGCTTTTTACTTTAACTTTTCTATAAAGTTCTATTATACTATTTTTATTTTAAATAAGTATATATCTATTAAAGATTAAAGGTATATTAATAGTAAGCTTTTATTTTAGTTTAATAGTAAACTTAACTTTCTAGAGTTTAATTCTTTTTTAGTTAGAAAAGTTTTTATTACTTAAACCTAGTATATTATTAGTCTATATTCTAGTAATTCTAAAATTCTTATTTTCTAGTACTAATATTAATAAGTAAAAGTTTTATATAAAGGTTATTATTTAAAGATTATTATAATAATAATAGAAATAGATTACTTACTAATAGATACTAGCTTCTATAATTCTATATAAAGGCTTTACTACTTCTATAATTATACTAGTAAAATATAAGTATACTATTTACTATAGTATTTTTATAATAATTAATTAATTTAACTATATTAATAACTAAATATAGGCTTATATAATATCTTTAATTTAAAGCTTAATTTCTTAAAACTTTAATAAAAGTACTAATATTGTAATTAAGCATTAACTTACTTATTAAATTATTAGAGATTATATTAAAATTAGCTCTTTTTCTCTATTATTATACCTTTAAATAACTAGTCTAGACTTTTTATATAGTATAAAGGTATCTTTACCTTTAATTTCTTATACTATATATAAGTTAAATAGTCTTTAATTATTATATTTTATTTAATTAAAAGATATAAAATAAAATATATTATAAGCTTAAAGATTATTAAATTTTAATTAATTTAAGTATTTAAAGAGTTTACTTAAAGTAGTTATTTTATTTTACTAGTAGAAGTTAAGTATAAGTTACTAGTTATCTTTCTCTTTTACTATTAGAAATATATATATTAATATATTAATTTATTTAATTCTTTTAATTAAAGTATTCTTTTAGTCTTTATTTATATAAAAAGTACTATCTTACTATTTTATATATTTATTAGAGAGATTTTCTACTATTAAGTCTATATAATATTATAAGATAAAGGTTTTTCTTAGTCTTTTTCTTTATCTTTTAATAGATTTAGTATTTCTTTTTATAGTTTTCTTAATAGAAGAAGAAGTTTTATTAATATTAGGCTTAATTAATTATTTTATAGAAAGGTCTTTTCTATTCTATAAATTATTAAAGTAAGGCTTTATAATAATAGTCTTAAATTTTATTAGTCTATAAGGTAATTCTAATATATAAGTCTTTTTATTCTTAGTAATTAGCTTATAAAAGCTATATTATTCTTCTTTTTCTTTTTAAATATATATATTAAATTAAAGAGATAACTTATATATTAGTACTATTTTAAGACTATTTCTTATAGCTAGAGTATTATATACTTATCTTTTAGCTAGAAGTCTTTTAACTTTATTAAAAGCCTTATAAATAGCTTTAGCTCTTTAAATAGCTAGTAAGCTAGATAGAGAATTATTAGTTATTTATAGATAGGCTTTAAAGATAAGTAGAATTAGTATAAGTCTATTAGAACTAGTAGTATTATTAATAGCTTTTATAGCTATTTAAAGGTATTACTCTAGTAATAGTTAATATTCTATAGATTTTATAATAATTTTATAGGCTTAGTAGAGAGGTCTATAGTATTCTTTAACTTTACTAATACTATTATAAGCTTCTATAGGTACTTTATTAGTATTAATAGTAAGTAGTCTTATATAATTATAAAATTTAACTAAAGTAAAGTTCTTTCTAGTATTATAAATTATTTAATTTAAAAGACTTAAATAAATATCTATCTAGTATTTATATAATATATTCTAGATATTTTTAGCTTTTTACTTCTAGAGTTTAAGAAATCTAGCTACTTAAAATAAAATAGCTATATTAATAATATATATAATAGATTTATTTTCTAGTTATATTATATTAACTATAATTTTATAGTTAAACTTATAGTTATTTTAGAAGTTAAATTTAAAATAACTAGAGCTTTTACTATATATCTAGTAATAATAGTAAGTTTCTATAAGCTTTCTAATAGTACTATTATTAAATTCTTTACTAGCTCTTTATAGTACTTTAGCTAGACATTAAATTAAAAGATATTTAAATTATTAATATAGCTAATAGAAGTCTTTTTCTAATAGATAGAAAGCTACTATTTCTTTAGCTTTTAAAGTCTACTAAAAATATCTCTATTTATAGATAATTAGTATTTTTAAGCTTTTTTATATAAGTATTTTGTAGGAAGAAAGGCTCCCACAAGCCAAGGAAAAGAGTCAATATATCAATAATCTGCGACCTAGTAACTAATTAGAGTTATACCGCAGGTAGCTGCCGCGGGTAGCCGCGGGAATAGCTGCAGGTAGCTGCAGAAGCACTTAGATGTAAAGGCTTGAATTGAATTATCTAGAGAGGGTTGCTGCTGCGAGCTTTTATACCCCTTTTCTAACTAGGTCATGTGACTAGCTAGGTCACGTGATAGGCATGGGCCCTGCTTCCTGCCCTGCTTCCTGCAGCTAGCTGGATTGACTGCGAAGCTTCCTGCTGCGAAGCTTCCTGCTAGTATAAGAGTAAAATAACAAGCAATATAGTATATTATTAAGGTTATTAACTTTAATACTTAATTAGTCTATATCTATTATAAATAGAAAAAAGAAAGTGCTTATATCTAAAATATAGAATATTATTAGGCCTAGTACTATAGGTATATAGATAATACTATTTAATTAAGTAAATTCTATACTAAATATAATTTAGGCTTCTTTTATAGATTTAATCTTTAGTAAGAGTATAAGCTTTATTAGAGCTTTAACTTACTATATACCTACTATTAAGTATTTTAAGGCACTTATATTAAATAAAATACCTTTAAATGCTTTATTAAAATATCTTTCTAGTAATATATATATTATATTTTTAGTAGCTTCTTGTCTATATAAATTATATTATAGATAAGTATATTTAATAGCTTTATTATTCAAAATATTATAAATTATTTAATTATTAGATTAAAGACTAATTATAAAGAAGTTAGTAATAGTATTAGTCTTTTTATTATAGGTACTATTATTACTATTATTATTATTAGTAGTATTATTATCTTAAAGGTAAGTCTTAGAAGCTTTCTATACTTCTATAGTATAATTATTATTATTATTACTATTTTTACCTTTATATATAGTAAGAAATACTTAGAATTTTCTTTTATTAAGTAGTTAAATATATTTCTTATTTTTTACTAATAGTTCTTTGATTATTATCTTTTTTTATTAGAATAGTTTATTAACTAATATTTTAATTTATTATAAATATAATATTTACTATATTTTCTTTATAATTTTTATTTTCTTAAGCTTTTAGTATAAGAATTATAGTTATAATAGTAGTCTATATATATTATTTTACTTATATAATATTAACTAGTAGTCTTTCTTCTAGCTTTATATAAGCTTATAAACTTATAAAAGTTTCTAGCTAGTTCTTTAAAGCTAGATATATAACTATAGGTAGCTTACTTATATTTAAAGATACCTATAATTATAATTAAAGTCTATTAATATAACTTTTAATTTACTATTAAAGTAAAAAATAGTTTTTAATATACTTATTTAAAAGTTTTAAGTAAGATTTTAAAGTACTAGAGCTTTATTTTTTTAAAGTTTTTTTTAATAATACTTTTTATAGAAGTAGTATTCTATTTTTATTAGTAAAACTATAAATTACTTTCTATTTTATATTGCTAGTAGATTTTAAATATTATTTAATTATATATAAGATTTCTTTTAAATATATAATTAAAATAATATTATTTAGTATTACTAGTAAGTATAATAGGTAAAGCCTTATAATAAAAGTTCTTATATAGTTTAATTCTATTATACTTATTTTAAAATAAATTTAATTTTAATAGAAAGAAATTATATAGCTTTATAGTAAATCTATTAGTATTTTTATATAGCTTTATAAAATTAGCTATTTTTTTAACTATTTAATTATTATATAGTAATAAAGTTTATAAAGTTATAGAACTTAATTTATAATATAATAGTTCTAGAGTATTTTCTAGCTTTAAATAAAAGGTTTAAAGTAGTAAAAAAAAGCTTATTAATTTTAAGCTTAATATTTTTATATAAAAAGTTAATTAATATAAAAGATATAACTTATTTTAATATAAATTAAATTTACTAAAAGATATTTATTAGTTAATTTCTTTTAAAGTCTAAGAAATTAGTATTTTCTTATAGAGTATTTCTAGAAAAGTAGTTATAATATACTTGTTATAATTTCTAATACTATAAATACTATTTTCTTATAAATAGTTTTAAAGGTCTTATATAAAGTTTTAGTTAACTTAGTTAAAGCTTTTTTTATTTTAATTTCTAAAATTATTTTAAAAGTTCTTCTATAACTAAAGATCTCTCTATTATTTATTATTATAATAAATAATATACTTAGTAATTTAATTATTTAATTACTAATCTTTAATATTTTCTTTCTAGAAATTAATATTTCTAATATATAGCTACTTTTTAATTATACTAGTATTATATTTCTAAAGTTTTAAAGAAAAATTTATATTAATAAATATATAAAAGAGATAAAATATAAAGATTTTAACTAGAAAATTATTTAATTATAATATTTTATATAAGTAAATATTAAAAAGTAGTTATTATTAATAAAAATTAAAGAGTTAAAGTATTTAAATAGCTAGTTTAAGTTTATTAACTTTCTAGTATAAAATAAAGTATTTAAGTATTTATATAAGTTTAAATTTATTATAATATATATAATATAAAAATAATAACTAGTTAATAGCCTTTTAGTTTAATATATTATTTATTATTTTCTAGAGAGTCTTTTAAGTAGCTTTAAATAATTATCTTTCTTTAGTATAATTCTAGTCTTATAATAGAAATTTATCTCTTTTAATAAGTAAGCTTTATTAATCTATAGTTTTAACTAAGTAATAGTTTCTACTATTAATTAGTATAAGTATTACTTAAAGTAATATAATATTATAATTAAATTATAAAGTATAATAAAGAGTATTTAAAGAAATTATATTTAAGTCTTTTCTTTTTCTATTATAGACTATAATATTAAGCTAGCTTTTTATAGTATTAAAGCTAGACTTACTTTTTCTATTTAATACCTTACTTTTATAATATATATCTAATTATATTATAGTATATTATACTTATATAATAGGCTAATTAAAATAATAGAAAATAGGCTACTATAGGTCTCTAGCTACTTGGCGTAACCTATAAGGTTAGCGATATTAATAATATTAATAATATTAGTAATATTAACAATATTAATAGAAGTAATAATACTAATAAGACTACTCTTTCTTTTATTAATAGAATTCTTTCTATTACTTTCTATTTATATACTTAATTTTTATAAAGGTATTATTATATAGTTAACTTTAATATATAACTGCCTATTATACTAACTATCAAACGAAATCTAGGTTATCTAGGTTGGCTAGAGATACTAGAAGGCAATAAACTAACTAACTAACTAAAGAGGCAACTAATAGAGCCCTTACTAACTTAGCTTTTAACAAGCCTAACTTAATATTTAACAACTTATAACTAGTATAACTAGAATATTCTAGTATAACTAGTATAAAAGGTATAAAACTAGTTATTCTAATATATAAAGACAAGAGTTTAATTTATATTAGATAAAAGTAGAGACTTAGAAAAGGGGAATTTAACCTACTATAAATAGTAGTAAAATTCCTGCCTAGATTAGAAGAAGAAGTAAAATAATATATATATAGTTATTACTACCTTCTGCCTTCTTCCTCCTTCCTTCTTCTATATCTTTAATATCCTACTATACCTCCTTTATTAAGTCTTTTTATCCTTAATAACTAGGCTTAATAGTTATAAGCCTAGTTTACACTTAAGATATCTAAAAGATATATATCTCTTATTTCTATATCTAATAATATAAATCTTTTATTACTTAATCTTTAAGCTTACTAAGTAATAATTATTTAATTAAGCTAGACTTAATATAATAATACTATAATAAATGCTAAAAATTAAGCTATACTTAAAATAAATAAGCTTTAATAAATATACTAGTTACTATAACTATAAAGATAATATACTAGATCTATTATAGCTAGATATTATATTAGATCTAATATAGCTAGATAATATATTAGACTTATTATAGCTAGTATATATATTAGACTTAATTAGTCTAGACTACTCTATAAAAGAGTCTACTTTTATAAGAAAAATTTAAATAAAAGCAAGAATAAGTCTATAAAAACTCTATAATTTCTTATATTTATAAAAACCTTATTATTATAATAATAGAATTAATTAATAAAGCCTTCCAGAAAACTAGTCTATTAGACTAGTCTAACTAGTATAAGTAAATATTAATAATTAAGAAATTTACTATAATATAAGATATATAGGACTTTATTAACCTAGATATTAACTATAATAATAAATATACTCTTTTAATAAAGTCTATTAAGTCTAGTATAAAAAGTATAAATACTATAACTTTTTATATTATAGATTTAAATAAAATAGATCTTAAAAAGCTATAAATAGAAAGAGCTAACTATTAATTAAAAATATAACTATTTCTAGCTTAATAGAAGTTCTTATATAATATTTAAAGCTTTATAATAAGTTCTATAAAAAACTATTATAATACTATATTTAATAAATTAAATATAGCTAAGTAATTAAAGCTATTAAAGAATTAAATTAAGCTAATAAGTTAGAACTATAAAAGAGAGATTTTAAAGACTTATAGAAGTATTTTAAAGGCTTTTAATTATATAAAGCTATAAGCTTAAATTATAAGTTATTAGAAAGCACTTATAGAAATTATTTAACTTTAGCTTCTAGATATAATAGAACTATAACTAACTTTAGACTTTATAGCTACTATAAGTACTATAAATTCTATCTTTTCTAACTATTAGTCTAATAAAATATAAGATAAAGCCTAGAAAAACAAGGAAAATTAGAAATCTTTAATACTAGATAGATATAAAATATCTAATCTATTTAAATAAAGTTAGTAAAATTAATAGTAATAAAAGCCTCTAGAAAAAAGCTTTATTAGTTTTTAAAATTAATAAAATACTTTAAATACTATTTTTAATTATATTTATAGATATTAATACTATTATAGCAAGTGTTTTTATTTAAATCTAGAAGCTAGGCCCTCTAACTAGAAGCTTAAGAAAGATATAGGCGCTAAAATTACTAAAAAGCTTAAATATAATCTTAAACTAAAGAATAAGATTAATAAAGCTATATTTTAGAAAATTAACCTTAATAAAGTTAAAGAATAAAAATTCTACTATAAAAATAGCTTTTATAACTAAAATACCTAACTAAATAAAAGAGAAAGTTATATTAGCTACTTTATCTATAGAAAATTAACTAAATTATTCTCTTTAAGACTTATTTATATTAGATAGTAGCTTTACTATTTATATATATAATAATAAAGACTAATTCCTTAATTATAAGCCTCTAGAAAAGTCTAACTTAGCCTTTTTAGGCATAAAGTATCTAGAAATTTAAGAATATAGATAAGTTTAAATAAAAACCTTAAATAGTATATTTAAGTTATAAAAAACAGCCTATATACCTAATTTCTATATAAATATTACTAGTCTAGATCTTCTAGTCTAAGCTAGATATAATTAGAATCTAGCTAGTAGAAAAGTTACAATTAAAATAGCTTTTCTATTTAAAACTAGCCAAATATTTTAATAACTAGTTATTAAATATAATAAGATTATAACTTAAGTAGTAAATATAGTAGCTTAACCTATAAAAATAGAAGCTAATATTATATTATTCTCTAGCTTTTATAATTTTAAGTTAAAAGTAAAAGCTATAAATACTATAGAACTATAGTACTAATACCTAGGTTATTTAAATCTAAAAGCTCTAGAATATATTCTAGAAGCTACTATAGGCTCTAAAATTAAAGAACCTATAATAATAGAATGTAAAATATACTCTTTATCTAAGGTAAAAAGGGTTATATTTTAGAAATTATCTTTATCTAGCCTTAGGCCTTTTTATAAGCTTTATATTAATATTTTCTAACTAGAAAAAGCTTATAATAGAAATATAGTAGCTTTAATTACTAAAGATAGCTATATAGCGCTTATTTTTATATATTTACTATGATTAATAGATTAAAATACTATAATTAGTTACTTAAAGGTACTAAAAGCTTCTATAAAGACTTAATTTTAATAATAAATCTATGTCTTTTATTATAATAATAATCTAGCCTTAAAAGATAATTATAGGGCTTAGTTATTAAATATAAGTATTAAAGAGAAAGTTATAGTACCTTATATACTAGCTTAAAATAGCCTAGCTAAAAGATTAAAAAGTATTATAGCTATAAAAGCTAGAGCCTTAAAGCTATCTTTAAATTTACCTTTTAACTTATAGCTTAAATACTAGAAAACTACTATTTTTTTATATAATAGAACCTTAAGAAAATATAATTTATCTAAAAACAAAGATATTAATAAAAATAAAGATATTAATAAAAGTAATATATAGTTAATACTATTTAAAAAGTTATATAGCTAGCTAGCTTTAAATAAGCTAGATACTAGTTATATTAACAAGTTAAAGCTAGATATTAGCTTTTTAAAGGCTTATAGCTATAAAGCTTATTTACTTACTACTAAAGCCCTTTAAAATACTTAAAAACAAGCTTTAAAACTAGAAGCCTACGTAGAAATAGGCTATCTAGTTAGCTATAATTCTACTAATATTTATTAAATTTAGATTCTAACTAGCTAAGAGATTAAAAGAATTAGAGATATTAGCTTTAATAAGCTAATATTCTATAAGTTAAATAATCCTCTACCTATAAAAACTTAACTAGAAATTTAACTACTAGCTTATATTAATAATAAGAAAGATTACTAGAACTTTACAATAATCAAAGAACTTATACTAGATAATATTAATAATAATATATCTAATAATTCTATATCTAAAGATTCTATAGAAGAACTAAAAGATAATAAAGAAAATTATAGATATTTAAGTCTTAAGTTAATAAATTTAATAGCTAAGAGGCTATTTAAGCAAGCTTATATAAGTAGCTTCTTCCTAGGTTCTAAGGAATCCCTTTATTATTGAAATTTACCTCTTAAACTAACTAGATAGTTAGATCTAGAAAAATATTAATTTAAAAGAGAATTTAAGGAAGCTATAAACCTAGAATTCTAAATAAACTAGAATAGAAGTACCTTTTATTCTATCTAGCAGATTCTAGTAAAATATAAAGCCCTAGATACTACTTAGGTCTTTAAATATAAGCTAGATAAGCACAAATATTTTAGAAAATTTAAAGCTAGATTATATATTTAAGAAGACTAATAACTATATTTAAATAAGAATACCTATACTATAACTTTAGCTACTAGATTCTTTAGGCTTATTATAGCTATTCTAGCTAAATTTAACCTAGAAGCTAGGCAGCTAGACGCTATAAATGCCTTTATAAATAGCTCTCTAGATAAAATAGTCTATATTAAATATTCTAAGAGTTTTAATAAGCCTAGATAGATATTATAGCTTAAAAAAGCCTTATATAGGCTAAGACAGTTACTATTATTATAGTAACTAGACCTAATAAAAACTCTATTAAAACTAGAGCTTATATAACTAAAAGAAAATTCTTATATCTTTATAAGGTTATAAATAACTATATTTATCTATATTAATAATATAGTATTTGTTTACTCTAAATCCTTAGAAGAAAAGGCACTATTTATTATAGAAGGCTTAAAGAAAACCTATAAAATAAAGAATCTAGGAGACTTAAAATAGTTTCTAGGTACTAGAATTCTAAGGGATTAACTAAATTAAAGGTTATAGCTATACTAAGACTTTTATATTAATAAAATTGCAGCTAAATTCCTTGATTTAAAAGCTAAATTAAGCTATAAGCTAGTTAAAAGCCCTATATAAGAGCAAACTCTAGAGCTATATAAAGGCCTAGCTAGCCTAAAGGATATATATTAATATTAAAGTCTTATTAAGTCTATTAACTACCCTTTAGTTAATACTTAACTTAATATAGCTTATACAAGCTTAAAATTATTAGAGTATCTCTTTAATTTAAGCTTAAATTACATTAAAATAGCTATTAAAGTTATTTAGTATTTATATTATACTAAAAACCTAGCTATTAAATTTAATAGCACTAAAGACTTACTTAAACTAGCTATATTATTAGATATAGCTTTTACAAATAATAAAGCTACTAGAAAATCCAATTAAGGCTTACTAATTTAACTATTTAAAGCCCCTATTATATAGTTAGCTATTAAACAAGCTACTATAACTATATTATTTACTAAAGCTAAATTATTAGCTTTATTATCTATTAGAAAAGAGACTATAGCTTTTTATAGGCTTATAAGTTAACTAGATTTAAAGCTAGATACTAAAAAACCTACTATCCTTTGTAATAACCTTTAAACTATAAGGCTAGCTACCCTAGACCTTCTATAAGTTAAAATAGCTCTTAAACACATAAATATATATAATACCTAGATTTAATAGGCCTATTAAAATAATAAATTTAATATTAACTATATTAAAACCTTAAAAATACTAGTAAATAGCCTTATAAAGCCTCTAATAGAGTAGAAATTTTAGAAATTTAAGTTTCTATTAGGCCTAGTTAATATTAAAAGCCTTATAAAGACTTAATCTATAATAACTAACTAAGATTCTATTAAATTATAGCTATAACTAGCTTATAATTAGCTCTCTATAGCTAAGGGGGTATATTAAACGAAATCTAGGTTATTTAGATTAGCTAGAGATACTAGAAGGCAATAAACTAACTAACTAACTAAAGAGACAACTAATAGAGCCCCTACTAACTTAGCTTTTAATAAGCTTAACTTAATATTTAACAATTTATAACTAGTATAACTAGAATATTCTAGTATAACTAGTATAAAAGGTATAAAACTAGTTATTCTAATATATAAAAATAAGAGTTTAATTTATATTAAATAAAAGTAGAGACTTAGAAAAGGGGAATTTAACTTACTATAAATAGTAGTAAAATTCCCGCCTAGATTAAAAGAAGAAGTAGAATAATACACATATAGTTATTACTACTTTCTGCCTTCTTTCTCCTTTCTTCTTCTATATCTTTAATATCCCACTGTGCCTCCTTTATTAAGCCTTTTTATCCTTAATAACTAGGCTTGATACTAACTAGAGTATTATATATAATCTTCTAGTTTTTTTTAACTATAATAAAAATATATTACTTCTCTACTATTATAAGCTTTAATAGTCTACTACTTCTTTTTTTATTTTCTATTAATTAAGTAGTTTTCTAGTATTTAAAGATTTTATAGATAGTTAAAAGTATAATATTAAATAAAGCTACTACTATATAATATATTTTACTTATAGATAACTTGCCTACTATTACTACTTTTTAAACTAGAGAAAATTTATAATACTTAGATTAGTTTATTAATAGCTTTATACTAAAGGTATGTATTTTAGGCATTATATTATAAAGATATTTATAATTAAAGGTGTGTCGCGACAGGCACGCGTGCCGCTGTTTTGTTCGCAGACTTTTGGCACCCCACTTTAGTAACGGCTCCAACGCCCACGCCCGATGATGATGATGGGCTTTCAGACCTTGGGGATGTTGAGGCTGAAGATGGTTCTAGTGATAATGAGCTGGAGGATGACTGGGGGAAAGACGAAGACGAAGACGAAGAGAATGAGTGATGGGATAAATGCAAGCCTTTTGCTGCTACGAGCCCTTATACCCCTTTTCTAATAGACTAGGTCACGTGACAGACAAGATCACGTGATAGGCACGTGCCTCGCTTCCTGCAGCTAGCCGGATTGACTGCGAAGCTTACTGCTAGAAAAAAAAGCAACACAATATTATCTTTGACCCTTTGACTTTTGCTTTGTGGGATGATTTCCTCCCACAAACTAGCTGCAGGGAGTAATACGCGTGCCCCTCACGTGAACCTAGCCTGCTAGAAAGGGGTAATAAGAGCTAGCTATAGAGATCTAGACTTTCAATCTAAGCCTTTGCTTGTATCAGCTTTTATAGTAAAGTCTTTGCATATACAACTTCTGCAGCTACCTGTAGCAGGTGCAGTTATATCACTCTAATCTATAGATGTGATTAATCTTTACCTCTCATCTTTGCTTTGGCCTCTACTTTATTAGATTATTTCCTCACATGAGATATTTATATCAAAAAGTACCAATTTATATAGTTATATCTAATTTACTATTGGGTAATTAATAGGTAAACTAGCAGTAAAAAAGAATAAAAGTAGAGAGCAGCTATCCTAGTACTTTAAAGATATCCTAGAACTTTGTGACTAACCAAGTAGCTAGTCTACTTAGTCACTAACAAGTAGTATAATTCTTTGATTCCTACTAGTAGCCCTTTGTAAAGTTATCCGCAAATGCCTTAGCAACCTTTGCTTCCTGCTGCGAGTGCGTCTGGCCGCTTGCCAATTTATCCGCAAATGCCTTAGCAACCTTTGCTTCCTGCTGCGAGTGTGTCTGGCCGCTTGCCAATTTATCCGCAAATGCCTTAGCAACCTTTGCTTCCTGCTGCGAGTGTGTCTGGCCGCTTGCCAATTTATCCGCAAATGCCTTAGCAACCTTTGCTTCCTGCTGCGAGTGTGTCTGGCCGCTTGCCAATTTATCCGCAAATGCCTTAGCAACCTTTGCTTCCTGCTGCGAGTGTGTCTGGCCGCTTGCCAATTTATCCGCAAATGCCTTAGCAACCTTTGCTTCCTGCTGCGAGTGTGTCTGGCCGCTTGCCAATTTATCCGCAAATGCCTTAGCAACCTTTGCTTCCTGCTGCGAGTGTGTCTGGCTGCCTGGAAATTTATCCGCAAATGCCTTAGAATGACTTTTTGATCCCTGCTGACAATTTATTCGGCCGCCTGTGAATTTGTCCGCAACTTCCTTAGCGACGTCTTCTGCTCTCTTAATCTCGTCATGTTTTGCATATGGGAGGCCCTCGACAAGGCTGCCAAGGAGCACGGCTATAGCGGTTGATTGGGCAAACTTCATGATGTAGGCAGGGACTTAAGCTTACAACAAGCGTATATGGATTCAAGGTTGGGAAAAGGTTGGGAAAGAATAGATAAAGTATTAATTGAGGTTCTAGAGAAGTTGTAGAATTCCAAGAAAAGCGAGGGTGTTTTTATACAAACGACAAGAAAGCTAGTGGTAGAGGCACCCTAAGGTTTACGTAATGAAAGTAACGCGAGGCTGACTGAATGAATGCATTAGCATAGTATATATACCGATTGAGCCTTACAGTAATATTTGAGGCTTGGCACTTATCCCTGCATCTTTTTATCTCGTATTAAAGCGGACCTTTCGGGCACATTTCATGCTGCTAGTAAATGTTATTTATCGGTCGTCTAGTCAAGGCGATAATTACTAGCATCGCTATATCTTTACGGACTGTAGGCATGGGACTTGAAACTAACTGTAGATATTCAATCTCTTAAACTGCTCGTGCCACGCCCTACCTATAATAGCTATCTCTAGTACAATTGAAACTGGTTGTTAGTTGATACTACCACGCTGACTCGGCCTATAAATGCTAAACAAAAGATGGTGCCATATTACCAAGTAGTCATCTAAATTCCTCTATAGAAGGACATCCATTAATTGACTCGTACGAAGACGTCTATTTACTGACTCGTAGATCTTATGTGCTATACGAGAACAGCCAACAACTGACTCGTGATCGAAGGAGGTTCTAAAGGACTAGCCTCGATTGGGCTACCACAGGTGCCAACTGCAGGTGCCAAGGGCAGTCATCCCGGTCGCCTGGCTAGCGGCAAATGAGTATAGGTAAACTTGCTCACACACAATTTACAAAGGATGGTCTTACAAGCCCAGACTATAACAACAACAGACTGTATTACTTACATGACTCTCTCTGTATGGCAATCTTGTGTTATTATTCTATGTTGTGGTAAATCACTCATTCCAGGACCAGGTACTAAATTATACCTGACGGCCCTTCCGTAGCGAGACGGGTAAGTATTGCACTACTTAACTGGGGCTAACGCGTTTGGGCTTTCTACTTTAAGAAGAAGGAGTGAAACACGCTGTCAGCCACAATCAATGGTTGAAAACCTGCCACATGGGCTATTCAGGCATTCTCCTTCGCTCAGGAACACCACCTTTAGACCAACGTGCGTAGACTATTCCTTTTGGTCAAGATTAAGCTCTAGCATAACTAGAGCCACTCAAACTAGACAGCTTGATACGTAGTGGTTAATTCAGGATTAATGTAAGAAGTGAATTTATTTGAAAGAGGGTATATGTAGAAGATATTTGGTATTTTCGAAATCTCGAGTCTCTGCATCATGATCTTTATACGATCCAGGTAGCCAAAACCACACAAATTTCAGCATCCATACAAATATAACAACTACTTCTTGAGATAGACACCGTCAAACAGGCCCATGGTCCAAGGGGCTGAAAGAAGTATGCAACCACTTTCTACGCGTCCTTGATTTCGTCGACCCTTTCTTCCCTCTCAATGAGTGGAGGGGGACGAGGGACTTTTTGAAAGAGGACGTATCTCTTGATAAACCACGGAAGCCATACGGTTGCCTCGTAGTGGATGAATTTCCGCGTCGGGACCGAAAACACCTCTGAGAAACTTGTTAATCTCGTGTCCGCCTCCAATAGTAGCGAAAGATTACTTACGGTCCAACTCCTCCAGCGTGAGCTGTTTCGTTTCTCGGACGAAGCAGAAGATCATGAGCCAAGCAACAAGGTTGAGACCAGCGTAGAAACCGACTGCGAAAGAAAAAGGGCACCTGTTAGCCACAGCATTCGGTGTGGGAACGTGTCAGTGCCCACTTACAAGCACCGGTTGAAGTCATGACCGTCTTCATGCGTGGGAAAGTCAAGCCGAGGATACCAGCTATTTGTGGAAGGGAGCACTTGTTAGCCAGAATCACTCGCCGGCAGCGCTTTTGTCAGAGGTCGTCTTTCACTCACCAAAAGTGTTGTTGATGCAGACGGCCCAGGCCATTCCTTGCTCACGCTGAATTGTGGGAAAGACCTCGGCGGAGTATTGAAAGGCAACAGGTCCCTCACCCAAGGAATAGCAAATAGTAAACAAGTAGACAAAACTAGAGATCGGGGCCCAGTCAGATTCAGTGCTAGCACCGCGCAACAACGAGTCAATAGTGGAGAGTACTTACAGCACGACAGGTCCGATCCTGGCCCCGCGAGATCTGTCGTCGTGGGCAGGGTTCTGGTCCAGATCGTGGGCGGAAATATGATGAGCGCCATTGGGGAGCAGCGAGAGACCAGCGGCCAAGAGGAAGATGCACATAAGAGGAAAGGTCTGAAGATGAAATGTGAGTTTGGAGTATGATGCCTTCACTGCGCAGTTTATGAGGGACGTACAATCATGGTCAAGGTTCTTCGGCCCTTTGTATCAATGAGAAAAAGCGTAGGAATGGTGGACACGACCTGAACAGCTCCGTATCCGAGTGATGCGTACAACGCCTCAGTGGCCGAGTAGCCGACGCTCTCGAAGATGGATGAGCTGTAGAAAGAAATGACTAAACAGACATTTTAAGCTTCCATGCTGGATACCATAAAGGCTGCAGAATCGACCAGACAGGGAGGCTTACTGTTAATGCCACACATTTGCTGAGCAATCATGACTGTCGAGGCACCATAATTTGCGCGTCTGATTCTCGGCACGGAAAAGCAGTCCCACAAACGAGCAAAATAGCCGGCGCCGCGAGCTTCTTTCTTCTCCTCCTCATAGATGACGTGCGAGTAGTAGAAGTCCCTTGCCGCAATGATGGGATGGGCACGGAGACGCAGCATCGAGTTGAACCCCTTGCTGTGCTTGTTGTGCTTCATGAGCCATCTCGGAGACTCTGGGCAGAAAAAGATGCCGAGCATGAGCAGAAGAGACGGAATGAACGCCGAGCCGAACTGAAGACGCCAGGCAATATCGCCGGTATCCTTGACGATGACGTTGGCGGCAAACCCCAAGAATATCCCTGAAAACGAGTAGGGTCAGCAGCAAACTTTGTAAGATACATGTCACGGCCAGAGACCAGCGGCACATACCGGCGACAACCCAGAGCTGCCAGAACATGACGAGGGCACCCCGAATCCTAGCCGGAGCCATTTCTGCCGAGTAAATAGGCACCGTGGCGTTCTTGGCGCCAATACCAATGCCCATGACGAACCTCGCGGCAAAGAGCCCCTGCCAAGACTGGGCAAACGCAGATCCGATCGGGGTAGCAGTGAGACAGGCGGCCGTGAGGAAGATCTCGCCTCTCCGGCCGAGATAGTGGTTCAGCGGATCCACGATGAAGGCGCCGCTGTGAGACGGGACCGAGTTGTCACTTGTAAGCTTATGGGACGGACGAGGATCGAGATGACTCAGGCGAGGCTATACACAGCACTTACATGAGGCCGGCCGTGAGGAAGATGATGGAGTTGACGAGGCCAACGATCCATTCGTCTCTGCCTTGACCAGCAATGCCGAATTCCTGAGGGAAGCTGAGATTCGCACCGTTGGCGCCGGTCTGATCCCAGCCTTGGGTCGCGGCTCCCACGGCACAGAGACTAATGGAGTACCACAGCATGAATGGGCCATGCCACTTGTGGTCTCTCTCGTACACCAGTGCACTGCGCTCTTCCTCGTGAAGCTCCGAGACCATCTCAAACCTCTGCGGGTCCCGTGCTACCAGAGCGGCGCGACCAAAGAGCTCGGCGTGCTCAGGCATGTCGTGTGACTCGGCAAAGATCTTTGCATCGCGGACGTTGTCCTCTTCTGTTTTGCGCTATGCGTTTGGAAGTAGCCGTCGTGTCAGTCGGACGCCGGGGCTTGAAGGTGTCGGAGAAGACGTCGAGTCAGACGTGCGCTGCTTACCTTGAGGGGATTCACGATGATGTTGAGGGCGACAGACCTTCGACGGCCCTGCTGCTCGTCGTGCTGTAAGACGGGCTCAGAGTCTCCCGGCGGATCAATAGACACTTTCTTCTCCATGATGAACGTGCTCAGGGGTTTCCGAGAAGTCAATTATATCGATTATGAGAAACATCCGTAGTCCTCGAGAAGGGGGTGGGCTCGAAGTTGAAGGAGTTGTGGTGAGTTGAATTCAACTACTTCAGACTATGACTTTTCTCTCCGGCCCTCCCTCCCCTTGGTACGACTAACGTTACTAATAAGTTAACACAAAAGTACAGAGTAGCCAACACATGTCGACCATACAGTACGTGACGTCAGCTTATTAGAAAGAGCACGTTTGCTGCCGTTTAGCACTGACCAGGCTTGTCAGCACCATTTGAAGGAGGTGGAGTTTATTAGTTGATTTCGTATCCACAGGTCAGCACAAGAAGTTGTGAGTTGATTGCTTGATTCCTCCACACAACTTACGGACTACATGGTCCATTGACCACTTGCAACCCGCTCCTGTAGATCTTCGCAGATTCGAGTTTGAGACGACCCGCTGTTCTACAGCCTCGTGGTGCAAGGATAGTAGTTAAATGGGGGGTGACATTGTCCTTGGCCTGCTCTTGTTCTTGTTGTTGCCGTCGGCGTTGTCATAGTCGTTGGCGCGCGAGGACCTGAGAGGCAGGTTACACTCATGCCGACCGGGGAGTTGGCGGTCAAGCGTTGTTTTCATCGTCGGCCTGTCTTGGGCCAATTCGCCTCTCACGACTGGTCTTCTTTTAACAGCCTCTCGAGGTTTGGCAGGGCCGGATCTCTCACGTGGCCGCACCGCCATGGGGTCATCCATGCCAGGACAAGATCAGCACCAAGACCAACCCAACACCGAAGACCAAGACACACCGACTATCGGCTGCCGGAGGTAGGCAGCAACATTTCCTACGACGTGAGTGGCTCCGCTGCGGCCCGCCTCCTCAACTCCATGGGGATGATATCCTGATGGCGGGCGTCGGCGTGGGTTAGTCCTTGTCAAGCCACTGACCCGGTCACTCCGGAGAAGCAACTAACTAACCTTTGTCCCAGGCGAGACAGTGTTTCACAGCAGTAACCAAGCTAAGTCGATCGACTTGTTGCCCACTGTCGCAAGTGAGGAAAGACCATAAGAGGCCACCAGGCTAAGTAGGAATAGGAAGATTGGTGCACAGCGGCCAAATACCAAACTTGAAAGGAGGTTGCGCCATTTGCTTCAGGCTGAACGCTGGCAATTGGATAAGGCTGCAAACGGTCAACTATTCCAGTGTCGTTGCCAGATCGACCATGTGGAATCATCCAGTCGAACTGCTGTCTAGTCAGCAGATGGAACCCAACCAGGGAACTGTTACGTAGGCAATTATATTGGTTGAATCCCTGTTCTCCAAACGCCCCTTACGAAGTCGGACTTCAAAGGAGGAATCATGGACCAGCTGCTGGATTTCGACTGAGAAGAGACGTGAAGCAAGGCGATGATGGCACCAGCCCTCGATAGCACGCGTGTGAACTCAATCTTTGCCACCGACGACTGATTGGCAATGAGAATGCTTATGAGGGATCTCGGCGTCAATGTAAACGTTATCGTGACGCTGCGGCGGCGCAACACTTCTGAACGCCACCAGTAGCCCTTGCATGACAGAGCGCTCTCGTCTGTATTTGGGAAAACGTCCCGCCAGCAATTGGTTCATTGATAGACTGGACAAAGCAAAGCGTGCCGACGGTGCCATTGTGGCGCTTAAGCCTTAGATGAGGACGTGGTGACGGAGAGATCTAATTGCATCATCGCAGGCGCATCTGCCAAGGGAGCGAACGGTTGAAGGGATAACTTACTTGATGGCAAGGAAGAGGAAAAAAGAAGAGAAACCAACGCGGCAACAGCAGCAGTGACTGAATCAGGCATCATCATTCTTCAACCGCCACCAAATCGATGCGAGCACGTAATTATCACAATCTTCTCCGCCAACCGGAGAAATTGACATTGGCAATTCAGCTAGTCCTTTGATTCTGGGTTGATCGTCCCAAACAAGATACGAAGAGCGCCCCGAGTCTCCAATAGATACGTGCTTGGCCGTCGGCAGTAAATGATGACAGCCGCCTCGCCATGGTGCGATACGAGGCGAGCGCCGTCACGTTGACATTTGTGATGCCCGCTTCGGGCTGCTGCTTAACTATTTTTCTTTCCTAAAATAGAATGTGTCTATAGCCTGAAACAACAAGACGATGCCGATCCTGCTAAATCAGGCCGCTCGTTTCAAGCTCCCAAGAGAACACTGCCTATTTCGGCCTCCGAAACGAGACGTGTCAGCGACGGCAAAGTCCCATACTGGCAACAAGCTTCATCTTACAAGTCTTTGGAATCTGCCGAGTGTTTTTTTTTAACTGCGCTCTGTCGATCATGCCATATCGAAAGACGAAGTTGGTCGAGGGTGGGTGCCCAATCTTGATCATGGCCTTGCGAAGGGCCGAAATGCTTCGTATAAGCTGACCGGGTGGACCGGTAACTCACCATGACAAAGAACAGCATACTAGATGCTTAATTCCATGGTCAATAGAGGCTTTTTGTGAAGTGGTATCTTCGCTTCGTGTGAAAGCAAACCCATATATAAGACGAAAGAGCTCATCTCATTGTCTCATCATCACCATCACAACATCAATTCGACAGGCCCAAACCACAACAATAGTAACTTATTCATCAACTTTCCAACGACCCGCAACAAAGCAAAGTTCGTCGAGATGAAGGCCGCCCAGACCATTCTTGCCACTCTCCTCGCCGCCTCCTCTGTCATTGCAGCTCCCGCTCGCATCGTTCAGTCGGCAGATGTTGTCGAGACACAGACCGAATTCCAGGCTCAGTTCAACCCAGCTCCCGTTCCCAAATGGACCATTGAAGGAGTTCGCCGCCTCTGCGCCGGGGACGATAGCTCTTGCACCTGGCACTTCCGCATCAATACCCACGTTGCCAGCAAGACCGATGTCAACTTCGTCGTCAACGGACCCGGAGCCTCTCACAACAACGGCGGCCCTGCCAACTTTGGCGACTTGACCATCACCTCCGGCTATGATCATACTGGTTTCACCACTTTCGCCGCCGTCGACAACAAGGACGGCCACATTGCCTTTCCCGCTTACAACGACGCCGAGATTGCCAATGGCAAAGTTCCTGCTGACCGCGCCTACGACGTATACTACGTGAGATCCTAGGTTTTTTTGGATTGCCGACCGGAGTTCTTGTGTGTCTGCATCTATGTGATGTGTTCGGGTATTTTCATCGTTCCCTTGCGAGCCTAGTGTAAGGGCTGTTCGGTATAAAGTCGATATAACGACATTCCTGTCTCTCATTCAACTGTCTAGAATAGTCGTCACTCCCTTTACATATAGAATCCCTTTGACCAGGACTTGGAATGATGAATGATCAATAAACTCATCTTGCCGTCATGCACACCCACCCTGTACGCTACACCATTTGTCAGTGTGCTGGAAGAGCACTTGCCTGGAATATCCTGCAAGGGCTGTGTCAGCTTTATCTTTATGCCCTCCACCTGAACTCCGGGTGTTTCCAATCTAGATCCTCAACTTGTTGCAAAGTGAGCCCGCTCAATTCCGCCTCGACACGCCGCGAGTCTCGTTTCCTGTTGTCCCGGTTCATCCACGCCCACATCAGCACGCTGACGACAAGCGTCATGCTGGCTGTGGCCAGATTGAGCCCATTGCCGATATGATAGTTTGGCGCGTCCCAAGGGAGAAACGCCCACGCGGCAATCAGGCCGCCCGTGTTGCCACACATGACATTCATGCCTATGGCCGCACTTCGCGCCGTGTCGCTGACCACGTTTGCAGAAACATGAGCGTTGGAGAAGGGACCGAGTATGAAGGCTGACGACGTGATGAGAAACGTCGCCGCGTATCGAGCCGTGGCGACTTCGGTGCCGAGAAACATGCAGTAACCGATCATGACGAGAGGCGCAGACATGACGAAGAAGATCAACCGCCGATCAATGCGCCAACTGATGAGAGGGAGCAGGACGGTGAAGAATGCGCCGACAACGTACGGGGGCACCGTATATAGCTGCTGGTGAACGACGGTCTCGCCCTTGTAGATGGTTTGAACGATGGTTGGTGCGAAGAAGGCAAGGCTTTGCACCGTCACATTGTTAAGAAGGAAGACGAAGGACGTTGCGAGAGTGACAGGGCAGGCGATGCCTCTAATGAGTTTGGCTTTGCCCACCCTGTCTAATATTTCCACTCCCATACGCTCCGATTCAATACGTGCGACGGCGAGCGCCTTTTCTTCCTGCGATAGCCATCTGGCAGATAACGGGCTGTTAGTAAGAGTAGCAAAGGATATCAGGCCAAGGCCAATAGTGATGATTCCTTCAATGGCAAATATCATCCGCCAGGAACGAAGTCCACCAAAGTGATCAAGAGTCAATATGGCCGAAGCCAAGAGACCCCCAAAGGCCCCAGCCAGCGGAGCCATGACGATGTATAGAGAGAGCCTAAAGGCCAGCTCTGCCCGGCGATACCAGCGCGAAAGATAGTATGCAATGCCCGGCAACAAGCTTGCTTCGAATATACCTAGCAGGAAGCGAACACCCATGGCCTGGGGAACGGTATGGACAAAGGCGGTGCATACGGATGCGATGCCAAACAGAAGCACACTCAATGGCAGAAACCAGCCGGGGCCCATCCATTTGCAGCACAGAGTGCCAGGTATCTCGAACAGAATATATGAGATGTAGAATACGGTGATGATGAGGTTGTAATCGTAGCCAAGCATGCCAAGGTCCCTGTCCAGGCCCGCGATTTTGGCATTTCCTGATGGAAAACCCCCGTTGTCAGTGATAGAGCTCGACAGATGGTGGAGTTGCTGGCGTTTACCAACCCAAGTTCGCGCGGTCGATGAAGCAAAAGAGGTACAGTAATGACACGGTCGGTACGATAAAGAGGTCGATTTTGAGCCGCAGTCTGCCTTCGGCAACGGGATCCAGCATCACAGAATCCGGTGCAGAGCTGAGGACAAGAGTTAGCTTGGGCTGACAGGCACATGTTTTCAAGAATACCGAGGGCCAGCATAGAACTGAGAGCAAGGCGTTGACGAGCTTGCGGCCTACCTGGCTGTCCCTTTCAACTCTTCAGTGTGAGATGAGAATCTCGAGTGCTCCTTTGTCACCCGTTCGACCATGGCCACTCTCCCCTGGCCACTTGGAGGCAGCATCTCAACCTGCGCCTCGACAAGACGGTCCTGGTTGGACATTTGAGTGCAAGGAATAACTATGTCTCGGACCAGCTTGGACGCAGTATAGTCCCCCAAAATGGTGTTGCTAGAGACAGACCAATGGTCAAAAAGAGCGGCGGCGGAAGTTGCCTCTGTTTATGAGAATGAACCGGCCAATGTCACCTCAGCTCTATGCCAAGTCGAATCGACCAGATTGCTACCCCGGGTTTCGATCGCCGTCTAAACCGTCACGGCATTTCCATTTGCTACGATTATATCGCCAGGGTTGTGGCTCCTTGGCGTGGGGGCGATCCTCTTAAAGGATTCGCAAAAGTTCTCCGAAATGACATGTGCGCATTTGCAGAGGCTCTCGAATGTGAAATTGACCACTTTTACTGACGGTAGATATTACCTGACCCGGTGGAAACCTGCGTAATCCTGCGCAGATGCTGCGCAGCTTGGTACTACTGTATCTCGACCACCGCCGACGACAGCCGATGCCTTGGTTCCCCGTCGGATCTGGCAAACGATTTCCCCGCCAATGATGGGTTTTTTTTATGGTTGTATCTTGCTATGGCTCCCAGTCTTGGTCAGTATACCGCTAGCTGCGAAAAGGACGCGTTGCCATAAGCCGCGTCCGTCTTTTGGGTTGCTTACATGGGCGAGGCGAGAAATCACCGCACACGAGGTAGTGGCAGCGATCGTCGAAATCCCAGCGTCGGATTGTTCAAATCTGCAACACTGCTACTTGTCTCCGTCTTCAGCCAAACCATACTCCTTAAGCCAGTGCCTGGGTTTCACATTCATGTATTCATCGAATATGTCTTAGGTCGCGAGAAACCGAGCCAAGGGGCGGGAAGAGAATGCGTTCGACCTTTTTGGACGAGTGCTGCCGAGACAAGGGCGGACGACTATGTTCTGGCTCTTCAAATGCACCCCGTGAGTTTCCATAGTCTCATGCCTCTTCTGTGGCTCGCCTACCCGAGGACTGTTACTAAACTCACCAAAGAAGAACAATACATTCAGTCCGAACAACTGAGAGGAGATATCAGGTGGTGTCATATGATTTAAGGGACGTCTCATGCCTCGTAGCGTACGGACAGAAGTAGATGAGATGGTCACATTGCCCCTAGAAAGCGGCGCAACGTGAGCACCGAGAAGCGTGGCGTATTGCCGGCCGTTGAATTGCTGCGCGAGTAATGACCCGAAGTTTCATACATGTCCGTTGCCGCCGAGGAGCTCTACCTCTGACCAGTCGTCGGAGAACCAACCGAGTTGCTCCTTGGTGTCCTTGGAAATCCATCTTTGAGTTGCTCGGGCAGTTTCTCCCACCCGACCGTCTCGATCCCGTTTGAACTTAAGTTGCCTTCCTTTCCGATTAGGTACTTTCCGACTGCACTTGCCAAATCAATGGGGTTTCGCAAGATGGAGTTGATGGTTTTGAACTTGACAGCATGGGATGGTCCGAAGAAGATGTGATCCCACATGTTCTGGCCGACTCCGGCCGGGCAACGATGCAACCTCGGGGATTCCATATTTTATCAGAGTTTCTTCGGGGCCTACCCCTGAAAGCATTAGAAGTTGTGGTGATTTATACGCTCCAGAGCTAAACATGATCCCTCGCTTCGCCTTGATTGTATACTCGGAGCCAACCGAGGAGAGCACCTTGACACTTGTTGCTTTCTTGCTGCTATCAAATTCGATTCTTGTTGCTTGAGTTCTAATATAGAGTTTAAGATTGCGCATCTTTTTTTTTTTTATCAGCAGCGTAGATGTGCTCGGCAGACGAGCTACGGGTTGCGTCGGACTGTCGTATCGTCGTCTCGGTGTATTGATATCTTATCAGATCACCGCAATCAAACCCACTAGTCCTTTCCATTCCGACCGCTTGCAGGCCTTTCTAGAGCCATTTCGGCCAGTCAGGGACAAAATTGGTGTCACTAACTTGAACTGGGCCGCCTTGACCCGGAGCATCGAGATCAGCCACACCCGAGATGAAAAGGAGCAAGGTAACATCCAGACTGACGATCACAAGTAAGGTTCATTGTCTTCGAATGCATTATTTAGCATAAATCGACTTACGAAGGGTTTTTCAGGAGAGAGTCCAATTTTTTTCACATCAACCGGAATTACTATTATTGACGAATTTACGGCTAGCTTGGGCTGTGTGCATTTCTTGGCTAAGGAACGACCCAACGCAGGCAATATTAGGGCTGGAAAAATCTTCCAGCTCGGTTAGGACTTTAACTAACCCCTTTGCGAACGAAAACCACACAGAAATAGAGCAAATGGCTTCTTGGAAAGATTAGAATGACTCTAAAAAACCATATGCCCAATGCCTTCTTTCCACCGCGTCTTGCCTCGCTGAGGAATAGATGCACCAACTCTTGCTTGTCTGCCCTTATCTGCCGTCTTTACAAGAGGGAGTGACAATAATGTGAAACGAGATTCTCATAACCATCTCCTAAGTTGTGCAATTTTCAACACTCTGTCATGTTCTGGTTCTTGGGGTAGCCTTTCGCAGTCGCCCTGCGCCTTACTTCATATTTTGAAGAAGATACTTGATTCCAGCAAACGCTTCCTCGCCACTGGGGATAATCTGGTCCGGCGGCAATACGAATCCGTACTCTCCCGTATCTCGCAACTCAGCTGCGAATGTGTAATCAGCTTGGACAACGTCGGCCACGTAGTCCACGCTGTTGCCGCTGGCTTGATAGACAGTCGTACATATCGGGCCATATTCGAACCTGACGTTGTGAACAGAATAGATGGCATCGGTAGCTCCCTTTGCTAGTGACTGCAGCTCGTCATCATTAGATCTTTTTGCGTCGCAAGAGTAGCCGTATGCTACATATGGTCAGACGATTAGCTCTATGGGAGATACTTGAGGGGCAGTTCTGGCCCTGTCTTACGTGTCATGAAAAGCTGTGAGTATGAATGAATATCAATGTACAATTTCAGTCCTTGGGCATTCTTCACATCCTGTAGAAACTTGGAGAGAGCCCTAGTCTCGGGTGCGTCTCCCTCACTTGAGCCCCTAAAGGTCTCTCCGCAAGGATTGGTAGACGAGCCCGGTTGATCCCACATATAGGGCCAGTTTCGATTGATGTCGAGGCCGAGGCAGTTGCTTCCGGTCGTCGTTTGACGATTCTTACGCCACATTCGGTCGGTCGTCTGACTGAATTTGAAGCCTAGAAACTGATTAGCATGAAGTAAAACAAGCGGAATTTCTCTCAAGCCAGTTTGCTTACCATCGACGTTGACAATTGGAAACAAATAGAAGTCGTACTTGTCAACAAATGATGTAATTTCGTTGTCGGAACCATATTTCGTGGTGAGCTCATTTATCATATATTCAATCACCTGTTGTCTGTCAGTGGCGCTGCGCGATGTAGTCAAGGAACTGAGCGTCTTCAAACCATCGACGCAATCCACTCCCGAGCATGCACGGTCCCGTGAAGGACGATAGCGGGCTTCTTGCCGCCACCCGAAGTTCCGAAGATGTGCAAACCAGTAATGGGGTTGCCCTCCAACGAGTTTCCGGATGTCACAACCATGGCGTTCTTGGAGTACCGATTCTCCAAGTCGTACAGCCACCGCAGGTGGTCTTTGTAGGAGTGATAAGACTCGAACCATGTGCCATTCGCAGATCCAGCTAGATGCGAGAGTCAAAATGTGTTACTTCTTCAGCAAGCGTTCACGTAGGTAGGCACTCAAAAGTCGCCTGCCCACACGCTTTCTGTCTACTTTACTTCAAAGACTCCCTGGCGACTTCCGACGTACCGGCATAGACTTTATATGTGCCTTCTTCTAAGATGGATTTTCCAAGGTCCTCGTGCATAGTAATTAGCTGGTGGCCTTCCATGGCCTTTCGAAAATCCTCCAACTGGCTTGGTGCGACCTGAACATCGGCAAAGGCACCCTTTCGTGTAGGGGGCTGCCAGATGTTAACTTTGAGCTTGTCAATGACGGATTGAATATGCGAGCCATCATCCGTAACAGGCACGCGGAAAACCTGGTGGCCATAGTAGGAAACTGCAGACTCGACAGCCAGGGCTGCGACGGGTACCAGAAATGGGAACAGATGAGTCAATGACTTCATGATGGCGACTCTCAAATCGAAAGATGAGAGTTTCAAAAGGCAATAACTCTGTGGTGATGTAAAGCAAATACCACGGTTTGATAAGAGCAGCCGGTCACGCCCAACACATTGAAAAGGCAGCCGAGCCGAACCTTATATGGGCGGAGGATTCACCCTCATGACAGTTTTGACCAGATAGAATCAGCCGTCATAAACTTGGGATTTAAATGCCCTAAGTCTTTGGTTTCGCAAGTGTCCAATCTAACCCAAACAGTCCGTGCTGCGGACTTTCTTGCTTAACGCGAGCTACTGCCATGTTGAGCAGGTCCCCAAACCACGGCAACCTTCTCCTTCGGGTAAATCCAGTGACACTGGGCATCAGAGACTGAGGCCATCAAATATAGTAACCTGATCCCACAGGATCACACAACGCTAAGCAGTTCCCTGGGCGACCCCCAGCGGCAGTGTAAACTTTGCGGTGCTACCAATCAACCCACACTCGATCAAACTGCCTCTTCCGCTCAGCCATTTCTCACTCTACATGGAGTAAAAAGAGATCGACGGCAAAACGCTTCCGGGTAACAAAGAAACATAGAGAACATAAAGAATGCCGCCAAGTTGCCACTCGGCCGTGAAACGGCCGATCAATATGCGTCAAAACGGGGGCCTTTACAATGTACCTGCCTAATCTGGAAAGAATCTGTCAGATGTCCTAGAGCCTGTTCATCGCGGAGGCCAAGTTGCGGGGTTTGTTTCCGGAAACAAAAGTACAACCGAGATACAGTCTGAACCTTTGCTACAGCACTTCATTGTCACTGATCCACAAGCTGCCGCGATACAATGACCTTACCTGTCACAAGTCAAAGCCGGGAATGCCCCGTTCGAATCTGTGTTGTTGTTCATGTATGGGGATTGACTGTTTATGCGAAACCAACAAGGTTGCCAAGAGCGGCCGAGGACAGCGACGACAAGACATTGTACCGCAAAAGAGACACTGCCGTGCGGCATCTAGTTCAGATATTCCAGACATGTAGCACTGCAAAGCGTTACAAGCTTGCCATCAAGCTCTATTACTACCCCACGTCCCTTTCTGCAGAGTCATAGGGTCCTGTGACTTGAAGTTCCAATCCTGGTATCCGGTCGTGATTTCCTCTAGGCTCTTGCCAGACTTCAAGTCCTCCAAGCAAATCCTTGCTCTATCGACGTTCACGAACAAAAAGGCTGTGTCCAGAGACACCTTGTCGAGCTGGCCGGCAATTCCCCTCTTGTCCTCCTCATCTGCAATGGCCCGAGTAAGCTGCCTCATAACCTGCCATCCCGCCAACACCTGTTCACGTATCGTCTCTTCCTGCGTCGCATCCATTGCCTGGACGTCACGTTGACCCTGAACAACGCGAGCGCGTCTTACGAATTTCTGCGGGCTGCGCTGGCGTTGCACCTGTTTCAAAACACCTTGCATGCTGTAGCCGACTGGCCCAACGACAGCCGATACTGACTTCAATACGAAGCCGCCGATGCCCATTCCGGTTCCTTTGAGAAAGCCGACTGCACCCTCATTCCTTGCGCCCTGAACGGGGAGTCGAACGATGCCGGTGACACCATCATATAGACCATACACAAACTCTCTACGCGATGCAACTAGTCCGGAGCGGATGCCGGAGACTCGTGTCGGGCGTCGAACGGTGTCGTCGCCGTACAATCTAGGAGCATTGTGAAAGCCTTGTGCAAGAGCAAGAGCTAGGCTCGTCGGAGCCCTGGCAATGGCCAAGGCTGTCTGACCGACGCTCTTGGATAGGTCGGCGACATATTGATCTGGCCCCGGCACTGGTGTAAGTGACGGCCTGCGGCTTCTGGCCTCGTCCCTCTTCTCCTCCGTCGGCGTTGTTTGGGGAGACTCCCCGTTAAGCTGCTCGCCCGTGTCTTCGTCGCTGGCCTTGCTCTTCTTAACCTCCTTCGTCCTCAGACGGTGACTCACTCGCCGCTTTGCTGTCCTACCAAGGCGAATCGGAGCGCTTCCAATGCCGCCAAAGATGTCTCGCAGGGAATTCTTCAGCGACTCAGCAACGGCCGTCACGGGCTCCCCGGGACCTTCAAAGTCATTCCATTCTGTGTGACGAAGCAGCCGCAGTTTCTTCCAGCTCAATTGTCCGGTCTTGACGAGCAGCTGGGCAGCCACCACACCAAGTCTAACATGTGTACCTTTGACCTCCCAGACGGCCACGTGTTTCGTGAGTATAGAGCAACTGAGGGTGGGAGGGCCGTACAGTCGCAGGTGTCTATCAAACGAAGCAACCGTATTGATTGCACCATCTCCCTCGCGAATGATTGACTCTGCAATCTTGCCTGCGGCGGACTTTGCTTCATCAGTGAGAAGGTACTTTATGCCCTCGGCCAGCTTGTCGGACGACAAGTGCTTGTATGGAACGGGTTCAGGACCAGCGCCGGACTTGCTAACCATGCTTCCCCAGAAGTACTGATCGCCAAAAAAGGGCACAATCATGGTAGGGAGCCCGCATTTCAGACCAATGGCTGTTGTACCGGCACCGCCGTGGTGAATGCAAGCCTTGACCTTTGGGAACAGCCAGTCGTGGGGTGTGTTATCAAGCATGAATATATTATCGGGAGCTTCGTCACGGCCAAACCCACCCCATCCTCTTGACACCAGGGCTCGCACGCCGGCCATTTCTATTGCATCGAAGATGAGCTCTGTAAACCGCTCTGCGTCGTCCACAACGATTGAGCCGAAGCCGATGTAGATGGGAGGCTCTCCCGCATCAAGAAAGTCGACGAGTGCTTGTGGGGGTTGGTATGCGGAGGCGAGGTCGAGAAAGACGAAGCCAGACACGTCGATCTCCTCCCCCCAATCCTCCGGCTTCGGTACTAGACCGGGCGACCATAAATACGTAAACGGGACATGCATACGGTATGTCGCACATGGCGCCCACAAGGTAGATACGGGATCCAAAGCAAGTGTATTCACACGAAAGCTATTGACAAGATCACCCAAGCCCTGCCAAGTCATGATATCCACAAGTGGATAGGAGATGAAGTTTGTGTACCCCTGATCGACGTTGGACTTCTTGATACTGGCCAGAGGATGCGGGAAGGCCTGCGTTGGCGTGTAGGGGAACGTGAAGACCAAGTGAAGAGGAAGACCCAAAGCCTCGGCGCAGTGGATGTGAGCGAAGCTAGGCGGGTTAGCAATGATGGCATCTGCAATGAACAAGTCTGCCCCATCTGTTGGCCTGGTGTTGTTATCCGTCGCCTCATCTTCCGTGGCGTGGATGCACGCCCTCCAAAAACCGTCAAACATTTCGGCCATTACAGCTCGTCGTTTTCCAATTTCACCCGCCTTGACGGTCTCGAGAGTCGGGATCATGCCTGGGTTCTTCACCATGAACGCCATCAGCTCCGAAGGGTCTCCACCGACGGAGAAAAACTCGAGGCCAGAGTCCTTCTCGATGAGGTCTCGGAAGGTTGGATGCGTGGCGATGCGGACGCGATGTCCAAACTCGTCCTTGAGGTATTTGCCAATTCGCAGGAAGGGCTGAACATCGCCGCGAGAGCCGACGACCATGATAACAATATTGAGGTGCGGTTGAGTCGCGGGAGCCGGGGGGATGACTCTCGACGGAAGGCCAGTCTTTTTCCTCCGAGGCTGCATGCTGTGGGCAACGGCTCCAAGGGCGTTTGCCATGTAGCCGGTATGTGCTGTCTCGTGGACGGTGATGCGTAATCGACCGTCCCTCCCTGCGCGCCCGGTGCTCTTGCAATGCTCGTTCATCATGAGGATTTTCCTCATCAGGCTTTTCCCTGCTGTCCCTGCGCCTGTGCTGCCTACGCCCTTGACACCGGCCGGGGACTTTGGTCGTTCGTCGTCAGTCGCGCCATCATCGAGAGAGCCCGTGTCGGACGAGGAGTCCGACTCCTCTCCATCTCCCGCAAGTTCGCCCATTAACGGTATCCATGCTCTGCTGGGTACGGATTCGGCCCTCTCCCTTCTGTCCGTGTACGTGGTTGTTTGCCACCTCTCCAACACTGAGGGCCTTCGAGCTGATGAGCCATAGCCGGTTGGAAATGGTGCAGACTTTTTCCTCAGCCCGCTGCCGGCTGCAGGGCGCAACGGGATGTCTCGCTTGCCTGAAATGCTTTCGGCCGGTAACACCGCCCTAGGATCATCGAGTCGAGCCTCGTCGCCTGTCGTGATTGTCACGCTCTGCTCGTCTGGCAATTCGAGATGCGGCAATGCGTCGTTGTGCTTGGAGACATTGGACTTTGGGTCTATGCCTTTCATTGTGCGTAGCAAGCTGATCACCAAGGAGAGAGGAACCTACGCGAAGTCCGTAGATCTCGCCTTTATTTTTCTTGCCCCCTTTTCTTCCCGTCTTTTTTCTTCAGCGACGTCACGAGGCAGATGGCTCGGAGACAAAAGGTGTTTGATTTCCAGTCTGGTCGGCCCAAGAGTGGGGCAAGTGGGGTTCTGCCATGGTCAGCCAAGTCAACCCCAAGTCGTCTCAACTTGGGCTTTGGCCTTATCAACGTTGATTTGACAGCATTTGTGTCTCGGCAGTTTGCCGGCATGCTCCAGCGATCCTGCCTGGGCCGTATGGTTCCGTCAGTCATTTCGCGGTAGTTAGAGGCAGAGGCACACACTCATCCACATCCAACAACGCACAAGGCCTTTTGCGGCTTGAACTTGACACGACTTGGCGAAATGATGGCACGATTGAGCAACCGGTTCGTTCCGTTTGACGGCTGGAAGCAGTCTGAGCCGATAAAACTTCGGGTGTTGCTGTCCATCCCCATGGTGACTGTGGAGAGCACGCTCATGATGGGCAAGAATCAAGATATTGCCTAAGCTCAATTGTCCGTCGTGAGACTTCTGTCGGTCTTGGGCGATGCGACGCTCATGTACGAACTGGTCAAGTTGTTCATCGACATCCGTGGCACGTGATCCCAAGAAGCCCCGGCGTTCAGTATCAGGGGTGCCAACTCGCGACATGGCGTCGTATGCTCGAGTTGTTGATATTAGTAGCATTCGTGAAAGCCTGCTCCGAATCCTCAACGCTCCATGTCTCAGGAGTCATGTAGGCAAATGAGCCCGCGAAGGCTTGCATCAGCACGAGCGAGACATGCGTTTCTGAGGTAGCTTCTAATAGGGTTTCTTTTCTGGCATTTGCTCTGCTACATTTTTCAAATGCGCTCGGAAATCCGTGCCCTGCAGTGACTCGCCGCCAGCTTGTTTGCTCGTATTGCTATGGAACCTTGTATTCGCTGTCGCTATTCTTTTGCTGCCATCTGTATTCTCTCGCAATGCCTTGCCGGCTTTGTGCTGTATCACACAACTTGTTGTTTCCACATTCACACGTACCCCCTTCCCGCAACCACCTATACGTGATGCTCCAGCGATCCTGCCTAGGCCGTATGGTTCCGTCAGTCATTGTGTCTGTTTTGCGTGCTCTTATGCCATGTGTCCAGTGCAATCTCGAATCTCCGCCGAGCTGCAGCATGCTCCTTGGTGGCAAGTCCACGTCCATCTTGTTCCCGGTCTCGCCATGGCGAAATTGCATGCATACTGGGGAGCCCAGTGATAAAGAATAGAGTTGATCATATGTGCTGTGAGTGTCGACATGAGGGGGAATACCAGCGCCTGGCGGGTAGTGCTGCAAGCATACCTGGTCGGGGTGCCTGTCCTCGTCTTTCGGCAGGAGAGGGACCATCCAGTCAGGGAATTCTTTGAAGGGGATGTCATGATCTATTCCGAATGTCTTGTAGCTGAACGTGTATCCATAGTGAAGTGAACGGCGACCGGGCAATGAAGGCCAGTTGAGGTTTGCGAAAACCTTCAACAGTTCACGCTCGGTTTCAGGCGAGATAAAGTCTCTCTCAATCAAGAGACCTGGCGGCGTCAACATGAGCCCTTCCATCGTGAGAGTTGAAGAAATAGGGACGAATGCCTCCCATTCGTACAGGTTAATCGTACAGGTTAATAGGTCTCGTCGTCGGTAAGTCGGTCGAAGTGGCTCCAGGGTGGTGGAAAATTCCGGCAGTCCCCATCATTACATAATCATGAAATGGGTTGAGAGTCGTGTTTAGATTTCTTCCGCAGCTAGTCTCTGTAACAAGATTGACTTCGTCTAGACCACAAGGCTCTTCAGAGTCCATTCACCATGCACGTTCGGCTAGTGTCGAGTAATATACGACGGGCAGCTGTCTGTCTCAAGAGCATGCTGGAATGAACCGGTGTTCTTGATTCGGCCGAGCCACTTGGAGCTTCTACCGACTTGGCATCTTTCAAGAGTTTGCCAAAGTCCAACATGCGGGACGAGAACCTCGTCCTATGCTAGCTATTATGCACATTCCTAGCTTGGTGGCATTACGCCTCGTTTCCTTGATAGCGAGAGACCACGGACTTCAAACCTCTCCCAATCATCTTCCACTTGCCGAATAAGACCCCTGATTTCCCAAAGGCCCCTACATCCTTGTGCCTGACAATCACGACGATCGCGCGAACTCAAGTATCCACCCAAATTATACGGCAGAGAAGCGCCGCTGGTCCCGGCAGCTCACCAGGCGACAAGGAGCTGTACAAACCATCGACTCTTTCACGCACCTCTGTTTCTGGTTGCTTTCACGAGCGTCAAGGGTGTCTAAGTTGTCAATCTTGCAACGATGCGGTATCACCTCAGGTGTTGGGGACTGTGAGGAGCCGAGCAATGTAACCTGGACTGTTCGCAAAGTGAAGGGATCGACACAGTCGTGCGAGGACAAATCATACGAGCTCCGGCTGTCGGTCAAGAATGGGTGCCTTTAGAATGCAACCATTGCTCCACTCCTGTCACGAACCACCCAGTCCAATGCGAATATAACCAAAGGGTGTCGCCCGTAGTTGATATTGGGATGATGCTGGCTGCTGGGCGTCCTTGCAACCTAGTCCGCTGACATTAATCCACGACGAGAATGGCTTACTTCTACTTTTTCCCCGTCATATTTCACGTTGTCTTGTGCTCCATCACCAGTGCAATATCTGATAACACGCACTTCGATGTTTTGGACTACGTCGACCCGCTCATAGGGACTGCCAATGGAGGTAAGGCTACGGAGTAGTACGGTTTGAATCCCAAGCTTTTGGCTGATCGTGAATCAGGGCACGTTTTCCCCGGGGCTAGCTTGCCGTACGGAATGGCAAAGGCAGTTGCAGACGTGAACAAGGAATTGCAAGGTGGATTTGCCTCTAATGATGGTGAAAGTAAGAGCAGGGGAATGAGCTTCGCGGCACAGCAGTTTCAAGTACTCTACTCACCAGCCGACACTTAGTCACCGGCTTCTCGCATATGCATGACAGTGGAACGGGCGGTGTATGTTGCAATGCCTTCCAACGATGTTGTACTCCCGCATCTGTTTACTAACTGTGAACAGGGTGCGTCTCTAGGCAACTTCCCACTGTTCCCTCAGACAGGGTGTGATGGAGACATCATAAACAACTGCTACTTCCCAAAGGCAACACGGGCTTCCCAGAGAATCAATGGGACGGTACAAGCGAGACCAGGCTATTTCGCAGTCTCGATGAACACCTCGGTGCATGCGGAGATGACCGTCACCAGCCACACGGCACTGTACAGATTTACGTTCCCAGATGATGGCACTCCCACAAAACGCAACAGAAATGGAACGCGTTCGAAGATGCCATACAGTCCTCTTATTCTCGTTGACTTGACAGACCTGGCAGACTCAAGAAGTAATGGAAGTATTGCGGTAGACGCCAAGTCTGGGAGAATTACTGGGTTTGGAACGTTTAGTCCTTCGTTTGGCATCGGCACCTACAACTCATACGTTTGTGCCGATTTCAACGGTGGGAAAGTACGCAACACGGGAAGTTTTGTGAACAACCGTGCCGGCACTGAGCCTAAATCTCTCCAATTACCCAAAGATGGGAATACGGTTCCAGGTGGTGCCTGGGTCCAATTTCATCCCCCAGAGGTGAACCAGATTCAAGCCCGAGTTGGCTTGTCCTTTATTAGCACAGAACAGGCATGTGAGAATGCAGAGCGGGAAATACCTGATTTCGAGTTCGAAAAGGTGAGAGTTGCGGCCGAAAGAGAATGGCGAATGAAATTAGATGTACTGAAAATAAACAACACGGGTGTGTCGGAACTGTTGCAAAAGACGTTTTGGAGCGGAGTCTATCGTACCATGTTATCCCCTCAAAACTACACAGGTACGTTCTTGCGCCGGCACGGAAACCGACTTGTATCTGATAAGAGATTAGGTGAAAATCCTCTTTGGCACAGCGAGGAACCTTACTTTGACTCGTACTATTGCATCTGGGATAGCTTTAGAAGCACTCATCCGTTGCTGACTTTGATTGACCCGCATGCTCAAGCGCTCATGATTCGTGCTCTGATTGACGTATATCGTCATGAGGGCAAGCTTCCTGATTGCCGGATGTCGCTCTGCAAAGGCTATACTCAAGGCGGGAGTAATGCCGATAACGTGCTCGCGGATTCGTATCTCAAGGGACTCAGGAACGGGATAGACTGGGAAACTGGCTATGAGGCTGTAGTCTCAGATGCAGAAGGTGAGGGCGTCTGAACATAGAGCCATGACTTCGTCTTTGTTGACCGTGTGCCTCAGATGAGCCTGCTATTTGGACGGTTGAAGGTCGTGGCGGACTGCACAGTTGGAAAACGCTCGGATATATTCCCACTGATGATTTCGATCCATACGGGGTGGGAATCTTCACCCGATCTATTTCTCGAACTATTGAATACTCATACAACGACTTCTGCATCGCCGAGATGGCCCGTGGGATGAATAAGACTGGCGATGCTGAGAAATATCTGGAGCGTTCCGCGAATTGGCAAAACATGTTCGACTCTACCTCGCGCTCAAAACTCAACATAACAGGCAGCCGGAATACGGCAGATCTTGTGGACAGCGGATTTCAGGGCTTCCTGCAGCCCCGATACCTAAATGGCAGTTTTGGGTATCAGGATCCCGCTATTTGTACAGACTTGTTCAATTTCACCTCGTGTTATCTCAACCCGGACGGGCATGAAACGTATGAGGGCGGATCTTGGCTTTACACGTTCTACGTTCCTCACGATCAGGCCACTCTTGTAACCAGACTGGGCGGCCCAAGCGAGTTTCTTCGTCGGCTGGAATTCCTGCATAATACCCCGGGGCTGTTCTACATCGGAGATGAACAGTCATATCTTCTACTATACTTGTTTCACTTCATCGGGCAGCCAGGCCTTTCCTCACAGTACGCTCACAAATATATACCCAGTGCTTTCAATGATAGCTTGGCCGGTATTCCTGGAAACGACGACTCAGGTGCCATGGGGAGCTTCACGGCATTATCCATGATGGGCTTCTTCCCAATGAGTGGCCAAAATGTGTACCTTATTATCCCGCCATTTTTCCCAGAAGTCAGGATTGAAAATCCCGAGACTGGTAAGTTGGCTACGATTAGGAACTTAAACTTTGATCCAGGGTACAAGAACATGTACATTCAGAGTGCAACGCTGAATGGCAAGGCATATACGAAATCGTGGATTACTCATGACTTTTTCTCCAGTGGTGGCGTACTGGAGTTGACATTGGGTGCATCGCATAGTACCTGGGGATCCGGGAAGGATGATATTCCGCCAAGTGCATCTAAAGATTTTTGGCTGCAAGGGCGAACTATTTAATGCTGGGATAATATAGACCGAATCAAGAATGTCGAATTAGGTACTTCGGCGACTTAAACTACATGTGATACCCTTCGGTATCTATCGTGCGATGGTTTACGTAGTATGTTTACGTTACGAAAATTATGGCTAGTATTAACATGTGTAGCCTGAGTACAGCTGAACTAGATAGATAGTTATCGGCTTTGTCAGCGAAGATCACTTTTGTCTTGCTATCTGATGACTATAAAAGAATGCGAAATGTTCGGAGTGCACATCTGTGTTGCTTGTCGACGTCACTGTTACTGACAAGTTCATGACAATGCCATGGTGACATAATAATCTAGTTGATGGACAAGATCTTCGCGTATCTTTTTATATTGAACCTCTAGTTTCATTTTTGATCCACTGTAGCCAGTCTCCATTGTGCAGGATCGACCGCACTCTGGCCTGCAGCCATTTTGTATTTCCCCAGAAGCCCCAAGATGCTTGGAATCTACACCAGTCAACCAAGGCCGTCTCCCAGTGTCGACGGAATTCTCTCCAGTCATATAGAGGCACGTTCGTCATGCTACCGCCGTTGAGCAGTTCTCGGCGATATTGATCCAGAAGATATCGTTCCTGCTCACTCATATTTAGCTCATCAGGCTCACCTGTCGACGCTTGAAGCATCTGTAAAGGAACTGAACAGGTGAAGAGCTTTGCGAGGTCGCAAACCCCGAGTCCTAAGCCAGTATACTGAAAATCGAAGAAGGCGACCTGATGGCCACTCTCTGTAGAGAACAAGTTCTCCGACTTGACATCTCCATGCAGAAAGGTCTCAAAGGCACGCCCAGTAGGCGTTAGGAATGACGCGGCAAGTTCTGCAACTGATACTGAGGTGCCATCGACCGGCTGACAGAATGTTTGAGACCATTCCGAGCTGGAGTCTTCCAACAGCGCGTTATACTCGCTAAGACGGGTCGCAAGATACGTATACCCTCCGTTTAGCCACAGCCCTCTTCTATTGGAGCTCTTTGACTTGGTTCTCTGTTGAATCTCTTGGAGTGGCGGTTGAATCAGATCGCACAAATCAGGCTTTGGCGAAGTCCAATAACTCCCGTGGAACCGAGCCAGCCAGCTGAGGGCCGAGTGAACTTGTTCCGAGCTTAGAACTGCTCGCTTTTCTCCTGCTACTGGGTATCGCGGTCTCAAATCCGTCAACACGGAGGCAGTCAGATTTTCCAACCCCGCAGCAGCAGCTTTCAGTGGAAACTTCGATGTCGATACTACGCATTTCGCTAGCGGTAATCCTTCGAGCGTTGGCGCCACTTCATCATAGAAATGCTGTTCGACCTCGTAGCTGAAGACTTTTCGCAGATGGCTCTCGTCATGAAGGCCATGGGGTGGTGCCACTATTTTCAAGATGAGAGCTTGACTTTTATGTACCGTGCCTTGTCGCTTGGTCCTCTGGGCATCTTCCTCGGATAGCAGCGGGCGGGCGTCAATGGCACAGATTTGTCCGTATCCCGCCCAAAGAGTCTGGAGCTCTTTGCAGGAGACGACTTCCAAGCCAATCCATGACAGCAGCTCCTTGGCCACAACTTGGGGGCTTGCGTGTCGACTCATTATGTTGATCCGGCGCTGTCTGTGGTTTGCGTGGCAGGACTATGGTGCAAAAAGTAATTCATCTTTGTGTGGATCACACCACGGCTGTAATCGATAGAAGCATATGGCTAGGGTCAGGTGGATAAAAGTTTGAAGCCCTACAGTCTTCGATGCAAGTCCCAAGGCTAGTCGTATAGTACGATGGAAAGATGAGAGATCACCACATGCGAGCGAATATTCCACTCTGACACCAGGCGCTTAGGTAGCGATTGAGTCGGTTCAAAAGATGTTTTGACGCGGAATGATTGATCTAGATCCTGAGTAGCTAATCTTGCATCGTAAAAAATTTTTGAAGTTCCTAGTGCAATGAACTAGCACTGCTCTTGACTTCCCGAGTCTCAAGCCGGATGATGCACACGGGCTGTTACGAAAAAATGAATTATTTAATCACATTTAATATAATAGGGGAAGCTACAATGGCCTTTCTTTCTCTCAAAATACTAAACAGCAGACCTAATAATAAGTAACCTGCCAGAGGAGCTATTGTTCCCTTTGTCAGCAAGGACCATAAATGTTATTGTCTGCGTCTCAGATGTCTAGCTACTATTCCAGTTCCTGGAGTAGCTGGGCCTAGCACTAAATTCATGTTCTACCAAAAGTGACGCATAAAACTGTTTCTCCAGTTTTTGAAGGTTGTACTTGATCTTAACAAGTGTTTGTTTTGTTTGGGGAGAAAAGGAGCTGTTCTTGCTTCTATAAGAGCGTGGTTGTACTGCTGCAGTATTATCGAGTCTGGCTTTGAGCGAAACAACAGGGGAGAGAAATTGTTATACTATGATTCTAGAGGCAGAAGCAGCGAACGCCGTATCTTGGCAACAGTAATAGTACATGTTAAAAATACAAGATAAGAACACAATACAGTCGAGAATGACGGGGTTCTAATACTCTACTCCTGCTGGCGGCGTTCTGCCTTCATCAAATTGTCTTCCTCTTCCGTACTAGGTACCTTGATAAGGTTGCTAGTAATAGAAGCACTAAGTTTACGTAAAACCTGCGAATGCGTTAGTATTCAATAACGTCACTCAACAATCGAACGGTCTCGCCAAAACGGCTGCCACCAAGCCATCCCATAGAGGATAGCACACATCTTCCCTGCTATTAATCCATACAATGAAGGAAAAAAAAAGCTCACCTCGCTAACCGAATTGTTGGGCAGCTTATCGTTCCAGCGATCCTCTACCGCGTCAATCCGGCCATCCAAGGCGAGGTTAATGCGAACGACACTGTGAATGAGCTGCTCCTTTTTGATACCCTTGAGAACGTACTTGTTGGACAGCTCTAGAAAGATAGGGTTGCCGCCGTCGGTGACCTTGTGCGACTGAATGGCAATGTGATCAAATAACGCGGGAAGGCCGTACCACTGGGCAGCGAAGCGGTCGTAGCCCTCAGCTAAGGCGATGGGATCCTGAAAGGTGCCCTTTGGATTCCAGAGAGCTAGATGTTTAAGTGAGGGATGGCCTTCGAAGAGCTATGAGAACGTGTCAGATCATGCATTGTTATGACAAGGGAAGTTGATTTACATCGAGGACGGAGCCGACGGCGAGCTTCTGGCGTGCATTAAGGGAGACGCCGGCGGCTTCGTTGATGTCTTTATTCTTGACGTCAACTAAGTCCCAGATGGATTGATTTTGAGCGGCCATTGTTGCGTCGGAATGTAGATTGGCAGCTGGCAACACTGTCTTGGCAGAGATGTTGTGTTTGTTGAGTTTAAAGGCTGCGCTTGAACGGATCAGTTGACTAGTTGCGGGGATGAAAAGGCATGAAGAAAGATTCATAACTGTAAAGGAGAATCTTAGACGTCGCGAACAAACAGAAGGAAGAGAAGAAAAGAAGTCTCTTTGCTAATAGATAACACTTCGTGCGGTTATTGCCGCATCGTACTCAAATCACATTGACGTCACGACTCTTGAAACGCGAGTCCATGCCAGCATATGTGAAGGTGAAAGAAAACCCTAAATAAACCCCACATCTGTTAATATTGAGTTAACTGTGAGTTCCCAGCTGTTCTATTACATACGTGGCGCGGGAACTCACTCCGATTTGCTCGAATCGCACCCGGTGACGGCTGTGTGATGATTATCGTGGTTCGACTCGGTGGACAGCGTTATGACATTGACCGAAGGGACCGTGGGCATAGCATCACTCCCTTATACGCATGCAAGAGGGTTGAAAGCCAAGTACCATCATGTTGTATTCGTATTCAAACCATACCCACCGCTATATCTGCTTCGCTCTCCCGTCTTGTGTCGCTAGCAGCATCCGGCCTTTGGATGAATGCGAAGAACTCGATGATCCTGGTCGCCAACCCTTATACGCCTGGGGCAGACTGGTGGGATTACACTGTCCTCTCAGTTGTATAAGGACTCCTAATTCGATTGTGTTTTATGGGCCTTGCTGCGTATTAATCCAAGGTTATCTGGTCCATCAGCGCACTATCCATACTAATGCCGCTTTTGCGGTTGTGACGACACAACCAAACAATCCCGCAGATGCGTCTTCGGAACCTGGCATTATCACCAGCCCATGCAATCGCAGGCCAAGTGATGCCATGCACTGCGTATCTGTCTCAGTAAAGACGCAGATACCAAATCAATACACACCATCTCTAATGAACAATATCTGGATTCTCCTAACTGAACCATCTGGGAGCTGCCATTCTCATTCGCGTCGATGTGTTATTTGGTTGTGCAATGTTGTTCGGCCCCAACGACACGTACGAGCTGTTAGAGACCACAATACGTCTATGGTGTAAGAATGGGCAATTGAGTGCTGAGCAGTGAAATCGACTTTCACATTGGTATCGGACTAGAACGACGGAGTTCAAGCTGATGGAGTGCTTCTTGTAATCTCGTACACGTACAGTCATGACCTTGAGGCCTTCTCTATGTCCCTGTCTGGCTATGCGCTTGCCCCGGCTGGGCATACCGTATTTTCGCATTGCCTACGAGGACATTGCGCGAAAAAATTGTGGCGATATGAATAAAAATGGATTTGAAGCCATATTGAGAGAGTGTCTGCAGGGGTTTCATTGTGTCATTTGTGCAAAGACAATACGGAGTAAGGGATGTCTTCTTCGCATAAGAATGGTCTCTTCACTGGCACCCACAGGATCCGAATATTCTGTACGATCCAATCATTAAAGCACTTAACGATACTAAAATGACAAATTTTGCCTGCTTGGCTTGGTTACAGTGTGATCGGCGGCTTCGGTCAATGATACAGATCTCATGACAATGTTCAACGTCCTAATCGTCAAATATCGGGGCGTCCAACCACACGCGGATCTTCTCCATAGCGAACAAATCATGGCGCTTGTCTGACGTATGATAATCCTTCATCTCTCCATCGATCCATCCCTTGGTCCCCCGGCTGGTTCGAGGGCCTAGAAGACATGATATTAGGTCGAGGTGCCTATCCGATACTAGCTCCACTTTTTCTTCTTAGCTAAGACTAACTCCACTTTTATTTGATTAGTTTTAAATTAATGCACAAGAAATTATACTACCTCTATTTTTTTTCTTTCTTCTAATAATATTTACTTTTCTAATATATAATTAATTATATAATTAATTATATAATTAATTTATAATTAATTATTAATATACTATAAGTCTTAAATACTAATCTTACTAGCTATACTAAGTATATAGCTTATATTATAAGTAAGCCTAATAAATATAGAAAGGTAACTAGAAAGCGCTAGATAAAGTCTAATTCTTTTAAATTTCTTATAAGTTTTTTTATTAATTAATTCTTAATTAATTATTAATTAATTATCTTATAAAGTATAAGTAAAGTAATTATTTTACCTAGTAAAGTATTTTATTATATACTAGAATCTAGTAAAAACTTATATTAATTAGTATATATTTTTTTACTTTTAATTAATAATTAATTATTAATTAATTTATAGAATATAGCTTTTTTAAACTACTTTAATCTTAAAGTATATATTTAAAGTTAATATAATAAGGTATTAATTTAATAATTAATTATCTAGTAGTTATATTATTTATATAAGTAGTTTATAAAAAAAGTACTAGTTAATAAAGCTTTTTAAAAAAAATAGAGCTAGTCTTAGACTAGGTATTTTAGTAAAGCTAGTTTTATATAAATAGCCTAAGCTACTATTACTTTATCTATAGCTATATTTAAAAGCCTAGAAGATATAATATTAGGTTAAGGTGCCTATTTAATACTAGCTTTACTTTTTCTACTTAGCTAAGACTAGCTTTACTTTTATTTAATTAGTTTTAAATTAATATATAAGAAATTATACTACCTCTATTTTTTTTTCTTTCTTTTAATAATATTTACTCTTCTAATATATAATTAATTATATAATTAATTATATAATTAATTTATAATTAATTATTAATATACTATAAGTCTTAGATACTAATCTTACTAGCTATACTAAGCATATAGCTTATATTATAAGTAAGCCTAATAAATATAAAAAAGTAACTAGAAAGTGCTAGGTAAAGTCTAATTCTTTTAAATTTCTTATAAGTTTTTTTATTAATTAATTCTTAATTAATTATTAATTAATTATTCTATAAAATATAAGTAAAGTAATTATTCTATCTAGTAAAGTATTTTACTATATACTAGAATCTAGTAAAAACTTATATTAATTAGTATATACTTCTTTACTTTTAATTAATAATTAATTATTAATTAATTTATAGAATATAGCTTTTTTAAATTACTTTAATCTTAAGGTATATATTTAAAGTTAATATAATAAAGTATTAATTTAATAATTAATTATCTAGTAGTTATATTATTTATATAGGTAGTTTATAAAAAAAGTACTAGTTAATAAGGCTTTTTAAAAAAAATAGAGCTAGTCTTAGACTAGGTATTTTAGTAGAGCTAGTCTTGCATGAACAGCCTAAGCTACTATTACTTTATCTACAGCTACAGCTAGTTTCTAGTTTAGCACCTATCTCATAGGGTGTCTGTAGATAATATTATATTAGCTAAGGCTATTTATACGAGACTAGCTCTACTAAAATAGTTAGTCTAAGACTAGCTCTACTTTTTTAAAAGGCCTTATTAGCTAGTGCTTTTTTTATAAACTACCTATATAAATAATATAACTACTAGATAATTAATTATTAATATATTAATATTTTACCTAAAAATTACATATGACACGCGCGATAAATAAACCCTACACTTGACGCGAATTATATATATAGGATTATATATACTTATAAGACTATTATATAATTTATTATTAATTAATTAATAATTAATTAATAATTAATTAATAATAAATCGCGTATTAATTATTAATTAATTGATAATAAATCGCGTAATAGTTGTATAAATATAGTAAAAATAATATAAAAAATCTTCTTATAATAACTAATTATAATTAAGTTATAAAACTATAAAATTAAAGTAATATCTAGTAAATAAATCTAAATAAAATCACTTTTTCTCTTTAATAAATAATTAATTACTTATTAATCTTTTATAATATCTAAATTTAATTTATTTTATTCTAATATATCTAATTCTAATATAATAGAATATAATAATATTAATTTAAATAATTTAAAAGAATTTAAAGACTTAGATAATTTATTACTACTTGAAAAAAACTTATAAGAATAAGATATAAAATATATAAATTCTTTTAAAGTAAGTAATTATTAATACTTATATAATTCTTTATATTTTATTAATTTATTATTAATTTATTATTAATTTATTATTAATTTATTAATCTTTAGAATAAAAATAGAGAGTTACCTAAGAATAACCTTTTAATTATATTATTAGTATATTTAATAGAGTTAAATTAACACTTAATATAAAAAAGTATAGTAATAGTAATATAAATTAATTATTTGCCTCTTATACTTTATTAGCTAATAACCTTACTAATAGATTATACTTATTTAGTTTATACTAAAAGTCTTAAGCAAGATAATTGTAAAAAGCCTTAGCAAATAGTAAGTTACTTATTAAATTATTAATTTATTAATAACTAATTATTAATTAATTAAAATAGATTTAATATTGCTTAAGGCAACTTTAACTACCTTATATAATAATATTTATTATTTTAAATAAACTAGTTAAAAATTATAAATACTAATGCTTAGGTATTAAAGCTTGCTAATATTTAAATCTAATATTATAAAATTAGACTTATTCTAAGGTTACACTAGAATATTAGCTTAAATAGCAAGAAGCTTATAATAAATATATAATTTCTTCTATAAGAAGAGTAGTAATAATATAAGTTTATTTAATTTATTAATAATTAATTATTAATTTATTTTTAGATAGGCTTATACTATTAAAAATTAATTTTTAAAAGGCTTAACTTATAAAAAGGCTAGCCTAGAAAGTATATTATAGCCTTACTAGCTAGTATATTAAACCTTAGATTATAATATAAGTATTAAATTTTTAATTAATTTTTAAAATAATATAAGCTAATATATATAATAGTTATTAGTTTTATTTAATAACTCTTATATTACTTATATTAATATAACTAGAATATATAATAGGTATTATTTTATAATAATTCTAGTTAATTTACAATTGTTTATTAGTTATATACTATAAATTATTTCTAGAGAAAAAATTAAAGTTAAAGAGCCTAAAACCTGCTTTTTTACTTTAAAGACTATAAGATAATAAAAGACTTATAGTAAGTAATTATTAATTAATTGTTAATTAATTGGTAATTAATTATTTAAAAATACTAATTAATTAATTATTAGATATTATTTATAATTTACTAGATTATAGTAGTATAAAACATTTAAAATATAAAGTTATTTTTAACTTTTTAATACTAAAAGTTAATAAATTTAGTTATTTTATTATTAACTCTAAGAGTATTTATAATTACCCTTCTCTAGCCTCTAAAAAAACACTAAAAGAGATTATAAATCAATTATATACTGTGTTGCTTGTTATTTTACTCTCATACTAGCAGGAAGCTTCGCAGTAGGAAGCTTCGTAGTCAATCCAGCTAGCTGCAGGAAGCAGGGCAGGAAGCAGGGCCTGTGCCTATCACGTGACCTAGCTAGTCACATGACCTAGCTAGTCACATGACCTAGCTAGTCACATGACCTAGCTAGTCACATGACCTAGTTAGAAAAGGGGTATAAGAGCTCGCAGCAGCAACCCTCTCTAGATAATTCAATCCAAGCCTTCACATCCAAGTGCTTCCGCAGCCACCTGCGGCTGTCCCCGCGGCCACCCGCGGCAGCCACCTGCGGCATGACTCTAGTCAGTTACTAGGTCGCAGATTATTGATATATTGACTCTTTTCCTTGGCTTATGGGAGCCTTTCTTCCTACAAAAATAGTGGTTTCGCCCGGGCCAGCTATCTATCAGGCTGGAAGACCCACGACCTTAGCTGGCCCCGTCGAGATAACCCCCTTTACGAATTATGACCAACTAGACCAAACCACACGAACCACCCGAACCACCCGATTGAACACGCAATACACAAGCTAGCTATAGCTGCAGCTATTAGGCCTAGCAGCAGCTTCCAAAGCTACCAATCCTCTAGCTATCAATCTATCAAAGCCTCCAGCAGCAGGCTCGCAAGCTTCCAAGAGCTTCCAAGCCCGACTGGCTCGATAGATTGAAGCTTCCAATCCAGTCATACCAATTGATCAAGGTCATCTATCGAAGATGACTACAATCAATGATCGTTATCATTAGTTGGGGACGCCAGATATCCCTACAACCTATCGCAGCCTCTAGCAGCCGGCTTGCAAGCTTTGAAGCCCAAGCCTGACTGGCTCGATAGATTGAAGCTTCCAATCCAGTCATACCAATTGATCAAGGTCATCTATCAATGGTGACTTCAATCAATGATCCTTATCATCAATTGGAACAACAGATATCACTCCAACCTATCGGTGCCTCCAGCAGCCGGCTTGCAAGCTTTGAAGCCCAAGCCCGACTGGCCCGATAGATTGAAGCTTGGTCTTCCAGGTCAGACCAAGCCGTACCAATCGATCAAGGTCATCTATTAAAGATGACTATAGTCAACTATTATCATCAATTGGGGACGACAGTCAAGCTATCAAAGCCTCCAGCAGCCGGCTTGCAAGCTCCAAAGCCTAAGCCTGACTGGCATAATAGATTGAAGTCGCCCAACGATAGATATTCCTATAACCTATCGCAGCCTCTAGCAGCTGGCTCGCAAGCTTCCAAGAGCTTCCAAGCCCGACTGGCTCGATAGATTGAAGCTTCCAACCCAGTCATACCAATTGATCAAGGTCATCTATCGAAGGTGACTACAATCAATGATCACTATCATCATCAGTTGGGGACGACTGATATCCCTACAACCTATCGGTGCCTCCAGCAGCCGGCTTGCAAGCTCCAAAGCCCAAGCCCGACTAGCCCGATAGATTGAAGCTTGGTCTTCCAGGTCAGACCAAGCCGTACCAATTAATCAAGGTCATCTATCGAAGATGACTATAGTCAACTATCATCATTAGTTGGGGACGACTAATATTCCTACAACCTATTGGTGCCTCTAGCAGCTAGCTTGCAAGCTTTGAAGCCCAAGCCCGACTGGCCCAATAGATCGAAGCTTCTAGGTTATACTAATTGATCAAGGTTATCTATCGAAGATAACTAGTTAACTATTATCAATTGGGGACGATAAATATCCCTATAATCTATTAATGCCTCTAGTAGCTTATAAGCCTAGGCTTTTAAGCTTAACTAGCTTGACTAACTTATAGATTAAAGCTATTTTATATATTCTATAAAGGAGCTTAGAAATATAAAATAGTAATAATCTATAAGTAGTCTAAGGTTACCTAGCTTTTTTTAAGCTTAACTAAGCTTATAGATTAAAGCTATCTTATATATATCCTATAAAGGAGCTTAGGTATATAAAGATAGTAATAATCTATAAGTAGTTAAAAGTTACCTAGGTTTTTAAGCTTTACTAGCTTAATAAATTAAAGCTACTTGCTAAGACTAGTACTTACTAGTTATTAGCTAGCTAGAGAATCTTTTTCTTCTATTTCTAGTCGGCCTAAGACTAGTTATCTATAGCTATATTAGCCTTTTATTATAGGCTTTTATTAGTATCTTTTCTATCTAATACCTTCTATATAAGCTGCGCGCGGTATATACCTGCGACCTTATTAGAAGAGCTATTATAGAAACTACTATAAAAGACTTAGTATAAGAGCTTTTTAGCTTGATTTTCTACTAGCTTTATAAGCTAGAGCTTTTAGCTAGTTATCTAGCTAGCTTTTAAGCTAGCTATTTAGCTAGTTAGAGCGATTTTACGTTTTTTTTTTTAACACGAAAATTAGGCTTCTTTTTTTTTGGTAGCAACTTTAGCTTGTACCGCTAAAGTTGCTGGGGACGATTTGTGTTGCTTGTTATTTTACTCTCATACTAGCAGGAAGCTTCGCAGTAGGAAGCTTCGTAGTCAATCCAGCTAGCTGCAGGAAGCAGGGCAGGAAGCAGGGCCTGTGCCTATCACGTGACCTAGCTAGTCACATGACCTAGCTAGTCACATGACCTAGCTAGTCACATGACCTAGTTAGAAAAGGGGTATAAGAGCTCGCAGCAGCAACCCTCTCTAGATAATTCAATCCAAGCCTTCACATCCAAGTGCTTCCGCAGCCACCTGCGGCTGTCCCCGCGGCCACCCGCGGCAGCCACCTGCGGCATGACTCTAGTCAGTTACTAGGTCGCAGATTATTGATATATTGACTCTTTTCCTTGGCTTGTGGGAGCCTTTCTTCCTACAAAATACTATATTATTAAATTCTAAAAAAGTACCTAATACTTTAAGTAAGTTTTTTAATATAAAGTTATTAAATTTATTTATTATTAATTATTTTTAGCTACTTAGATAAATTCACTTAAATTTAAGCAATTATTAGCTAATTCTAAGGCAAAAACTATATTAGATTTATATCTAAGCCTAGCTAATAATAGCTAGCTTAAATATTTATTTTAAAATTATAAAGCTATTTATTTTCCTTTAGGCTCTTTAAGATTAGAAGCTTATTATAAATATTATACTAAGTATAAAGATAATTCTAATATAGTAAGTATAAAATTATTTTTATTTTTAATTAAATTATTAATCTATTAATAATAAATTATTAATTTATTATTAATTATTTACTAATTTATTATTAATTATTTACTAATTTATTATAATTATTCTAGTATATATAACTTTTATATAGTAATAGTAATAATTTAATAATTATTACCTTTTTAAAAGAGCAAGCTTAGCTTTTTAAAAGCAATAACTTTAAAACCTTCTAGGTTAATATAAATTATAAGCACTTAAAAAACCTTTAGTTTAAAGAGATTATTTAGAGTACTTATAATAAGAAAGCTAAATTAAGTATATTAATTCTAAATTTCTATTAATTAATTACTAATTAATTATTAATATATTATAGTTATTTCTCTTATTTATATAATAATAAGTTATAAGTATACTAGAGCTTATTTCTTAATATTTATAAAGGTTTTTAAGCTTTTAAAAACTAAATTTAATATTAAAATAAAATAGTATTATATTTCTAGTTTAGAAATATATAGTATTACTATTAATTAAGATTAGGCTTTAATAAATAGTAAGTTATTTATTAATTACTTATAAATTAATTTATAACTAATTATTTTACTTATAATAGGATTTTTAGCTTATTTAAGCTCTATTAATCTAGAAAAATAAGATATAAAATAGTATAGCCTTTAAAGTATTTGATTTTATAAGGTTTATTTTATTTAAGGTATTAGTAAGTTAATTTATAAATTATAATTAATAAGTTAATAAAATAATTACTAATTAATTATAGAAAAAACTTATAAATCTCTTAGAGATTTTAATAAATCTAGTTTATTACTTTATTTTATAATACTACAGCTATTAAATTATATATTTAAAATAGAATATTATATTATTTATAATATATTAATATAAGATAAGCTTTTTATAATTAATTATAAATAAATTACTAATAAATTATAGAATATCTATATATTAAAGACTAGGTTTTATATAAAAAATACCTAATTATTTCTATAGGCTTAGCTAAAGGCTGCTTAAGAATAGAAAATATTTAGTAGGAATTATATATGCCTTATAGTAATTATATTAAGCAATTATATATTATAGCTTATAATATTAGTAGCTAACAAGCTATAATATTAAAGGTTTTACAATTATAAGTAATAAATTATTTATCTATTTTTATAATATTACTAATAATATATATTTAGAAATAAGTATTATAATAAAAATATTCTAGCTTGGTTATAAACTACTACTATATATAGGGTTTAAACTACTTATAAGGATACCTTGCTATCTAGAAGATTAGCTAAATATTTTTAATAAAATAGTAAGTAAATTAAAGAATTAATTATTAATTAATTATTAACTAATTAATAATATTTTAGGAAATAAGCGTTATAAATAACACTATAATACAAATAACTCTATTATATCTACTATTAAAGATAAGGGTCAAAGTACTAGACCTAGTTTATTAGCTAGATCTAGCTTATTAGCTAGACCTAGCCTATTATCTAGATCTAGCTCTATAGCTAGATCTAATTTTAGCCCTAATATCTTTAATTAATTACTAGAGACAATAGATTTAATAGCTAGCTCTAGTAGAGCTAGCTTAGTTTTATTATCTAGAGTAATAAAGTATATTAATTTATTAATAATATCTTTTTTTAGTTATTTACTCATTTATTTAATAATAAAACACCTAAAAAAACTATAAATAATGCATTATGATTAAAAGAAAAAGAGTTAGAAATTTTAAAAGCGTAAATTAAGTTAGAAAATACTAAGATTAAAAGACTAGAATTAGAGAAAAGCTTAAAATAAATTATTACTATTATTATTATTTTAAATCTTAGTTTATTTAGTAGTATTTATATTAATTTATTAATAATTAATTAATAGAAGTTAAAAATTTAAATTACTAAGTCTCTAGTAATTAATTAATAATTAATTAATAGTTTTATTTAGTAGTATTTATATTAATTTATTAATAATTAATTAATAGAAGTTAAAAATTTAAATTACTAAGTCTCTAGTAATTAATTAATAATTAATTAATAGTTTTATTACTAAATAAAAAATAAAAATAATAAAGTAACTTATTTAATTTTACTATAAATTTATAAAGCTAAGCTAGGGTATTATTATTACTTATATCTATTATTTTATTAATTAATTAATAATTAATTCTTAATATCCTTTAAATCTAAGTCTTTTAAGTTAGAGCTATTACTAGAAATACTTTAAACTTACTATATTTCTTTAGCTTGCCTTTTTTACTTTATAGCTTGCTTTCTTTCTTTTTTAGCTTGCTATTTCTTCTTCTCTTTAGCTTTTATTTACTTTACTATATTAATATAATAAAGCTATATAATATAATTTTCTATAGGCTTATTAGAAGAATAATCCATTAATTAATTAATAATTAACTAATAATCTATTAATAGAATTAAAACTTACTCTTAGCTAAGTTGCAAATATAAAGACTATATTTTCTATCTCTATAAAGGCCTGCTTTAGAGTGTATCTTCTTAGTATTAGGCTAAATTAATTATTAATTAATTATTAATTAAATATTAATTAATTATATAAATACCTCGCTAGACTTATAGTCTTTAGTATGCAATTTATATAGTAGAACGCTAGCTTTAAGTAAGGCTTTAATATTCTAATCTTTAAGTTTAGGTTTTTTATCCTTTTTTTTCAAGGGAGTTATTAGTTTAGTAGCCTTAGTAAATATAGTACTAGCTAACTTAGTATATCTAGTTATAAAGCTAAGCAAACGTTAATAATACTCTAAGAAATTGTTAATTAATTATTAATGAATTATTAATTAATTATATAAACTAACTAATCTCTTATTCTTACTTATACTTCTAGTGCCTTTATATATTAGACAAGTAGCCTTATTATATTAACTATAAATATATACTTTAAGATTAGAGTAGTTTAAAAAAGTTATATTCTATAAATTAATTAATAATTAATTATTAATTAAAAGTAAAAAAGTATATACTAATTAATATAAGTTTTTACTAGATTCTAGTATATAATAAAATACTTTACTAGATAGAATAATTACTTTATTTATACTTTATAGAATAATTAATTAATAATTAATTAAGAATTAATTAATAAAAAAACTTATAAGAAATTTAAAAGATTTAAACTTTACCTAGTGCTTTCTAGTTACTTTTTTATATTTATTAGGCTTACCTATAATATAAGCTATATACTTAGTATAATTAGTAAGATTAGTATTTAAGACTTATAGTATATTAATAATTAATTATAAATTAATTATATAATTAATTATATAATTAATTATATATTAAAAGAGTAAATATTATTAGAAGAAAGAAAAAAAAATAGAGGTAGTATAATTTCTTATATATTAATTTAGAACTAATTAAAAAAAAAGTAGAGCTAGTCTTGGCTAAGCAGGAAAAGTGGGGCTAGTATCGGATTAGGACCTCGACCTAATATCATGTCTTCTAGGTCCTCTCTCACGGGCGGACCCGAAGTCGATTAGGACTGGCATCTCTTCATTATCGACCAGGATGTTGCGCGGGTTAAGGTCGTTGTGGGCCCAGTCGAGAGAGTGGAGGTGGTAGATGGCCGACGTGAGGGCCTGCATGAACGGTTCCTTGTCCACGGACCCAACCTTGTTTTTAAGATAGTCGTTCAACGTGTTGGAGTGGCGGTCGAGGACGAGACCGGTGATGCGGCCACGGCGGACTCTGCACCCATGGTAGTGGATGATGTTGGGGTGGGGGTGTTGGGAGATGATCTCCATCGCTTTGGCTTCCTCGAGCAGACCTTTAGAAATAAGGTTGAGGACGTTATGCTCTTGGAAGATTTCGTAGAAGGCAAGATTTGGGTGTTTAACGTAGGTGTTGGGTGGGAGTGTATCCGGAGCCTTGGTGAGTTCCACATTATAGAGCGCCCATTCTGGAAAGAGGGCATTGTCGGAGATAGGAGCGAGAGCAAATGAAAGTTGCAAAAAAGAGATGTTGCTTTTGGTTTCATTCAACTTGCCAAAGTAGGCATTGTCATCTGCATCAAACGCTGCAAAGCTTGTGTGTCTGAATTGGCCAGTTTCGTCGTCAACTTCCTCATCGAAGAAGGCTAGGTCTTCCCACTCTGTAATTCGGAGTGCCATGATGACGGGGAAGCTCTCCTGGGAGTGAAGGCGTTTTAATTATTTGTGAGTTATCTCCTGCGCAGCTTTTTTGCATAGCCACAATATAACACAATACCTTTTCGTACCTAAACATCCAACACTTGTTGGAGCGTAGTACCATGGAAATGAGCGAATAGGAATGATACGTCCGTGCAAAGTCTTTGAAAATCCACGCTGAAATTAGTCTCTCGTTCAGCAAAGAAGGTCCTTGGGCAGCTTCTCACCACGGCGAACCCCTTTCTTGGCCGATTAATTCGCACGCACACATCTAAAGTGGGACACAGAAGAACGACCTCAAAACGGTGGCCCTTTATGGAACATGTATTTCGGTATTTTGGCACCCACTAATGTATGTACGCTATCTCCTGGCTACTAACGGTGCTCGGTTGGTAGCCATGGCGATGTGAAAATTCCGACGAACGACGATGCAGTTATTTATGAAAGCTGATGAGCCAGCCGTCACACGTGTGAGTGGACAGGTGGGATAGTTACCCTGTCTGGCCCAAAGCACAATCCATGCCAAGGCTCTCGCAATTGTACGCAGAATACCCCGCAGCTAGTGGCTCGACATTGCCGCTCGGGCGGTTAAGCGCCTGCACCATGCATCAATATTCTATGCAATGCAATCAATTTGTTGGTTTCCAGACACCCTTCTGGCTTAATGAAGTGTCACGGTCCAAGCGAGTATATTGACAGCTGGCTTGGGCATTCCTACAAATATCCAAAGCTGAAGAAGAAAGAAACCTGAACAAGAAAAAGAGTAGCTCGAGGAGCTCGACGCAACTTCTCTCGCTTGCTGGTGGGTTCCGGCTCGGCAGGCCGGGACGGAAGGCGAGAGCGCAAGCCGAGCCACGACGCATTTCGACTTCAACCCGGATAGCAGGCGCCGTGACTTTTCACACTCTTTTGTGGACACAGAGGTAGATGTCAATGAAGTGGATGGACCAATCGTATGTCTGAAGAGAAGTGTAAAAAAACGAACGCTGTACGTGCATATTCGTGCGACCGTGTGTGAGCCATCCGCACAGTTGTTCACGATGGGTCGAGTTTGACTGATCACACGACTGGCATCACCTTGAGAACCGAAAATAGTTATGGAGAAAAGAGCTGAATGGGGTGTGTCATGAGTGGGGATTCGGGGCGAGTACGTACGGTCGCATCCCTCCACAGCCCCACGCACCGATCTTCGCAGTTGGCAATCGTGTTTCTCAATCATTACCCTGTGTGGAAGTTTGTCAGCTTTGCCGTATTCAATTCCTACCATCATTTCTGCTGTATTTAGGGGCATATTGCCATTTTCTGGTGATGCCGGGTATTTTTTCCCTAAGATAACAGACTTGCGGTCTCGCCTTTTTTGAGAATTCGAACAAGCCCCCTAAAATCGCCAAGTGTTAGAGAGCTGCCGTTCCTTTAACTATAAGAGAAAGTATCCTTCATTTCCGATGCCAAGCTGTCCAGGAGAACGTCGGCCACGGTCAAGTGCCTACTGCACTTCCTTCGGAACACCGCCGTTATTATCGAGCTAACAACGGCCTCCTATTCAGCCGCATACCATCTCAGTTGCGGGGCGCTATCTGGTTCGTAGTCTTTTCATGTAGGAATACTTCTGAAGAGCTCAGGTTGAGGCTCCAGTGATGGCATTTTCTGCAGACTACATACAGCTAAGTGGCAAGCCACGCCTCCAGATACCCCCATGACAACACTCCATCGGACATCAATGTCTCTGAAGGTGAGCCATCCGCGTTACGTCGGAAAGCGTAGCGCAGAATGGCACCAATCTTGGCCGCCCGCTCAGCCATACTGCGAACTTGGTATTGCCGCACATTGTCCCTGACTTCGGAGGCAGACCAGAACTCGGTCCAAAAAGCCTCATGCAACCGCGAGCGGCATGCATAGTTGTGCCAGCCATCGCGATCCATGTATCCCGTCGTCAAAAACAGGCAGTCCAAGTCCATGCCGAAGGGCAGTATTGACGCAAGAGACCAATCGACGATACCCGTGATTTCGTAGGTGTCCTCATCAACCAAGATGTTAGTACTAGAAAGATCGCCATGCGTAAGAGCTTGTGGATAGTCCCGTCCAAAGAGAAGAGGAAGAGTGCGCTCTAATTCCAACAATACCGGGGTTCCGAGAGTGGACAATGACGATGATCGTACTAAAGCGAGTCTGCGTTGAATTCCATCAAGAGTCTCTGCTTGTGCTTTTGTGGTCGTACGCTGCGGCTTGGAAAAACATCGAGCAAAATACCTGACAAATATGAGCAATCGTGGTAGTAGGTACTTCAGCCCCTAGCAAACGGGCATCGCTGTTCTCCCTACCTGGCAAGGTGCCGAATAAAGCAAATGTGTCTGGCTTCTGCTAATTCACCCATCTCCACTGAGCAAGTGAGAGCATCAAGACATGAGATTCCCCGCAAGTATGGCATGGTGTAGATTGTGAGTGGCGGATCTGCACCATCGACTATGCCATTGTGAGATATCTCGGGCACAAGGTCGCCGTGGATGTCCTGTGCTAACTGGCATGTGCCTTGGTAAAGATGGGCTTCTGGCTCTCGGAAGGATACCACAATGTCCGGTTTCCCTGCGTGACGACCTGTGCAGATAACAGTGTAGCTCATCGAGCCTGGAGTGTTAACAGCATCCATATCTGAAGCGCCTGAAATGGATTTTGCTATTTGATCGCACTCGAACCGGGTGGGGGAGCGCCCTTGAAAAAATCGGCTGACGGCCTGTTGAGCCCAGGGTATTCCAGCCATGGCTAGTGATCCAAAGCACTGCTCTTTAGGATGATTCCGTTCTTGCGAATCGGAATATCTTGCCCAGAGTCATGACTGAGGCGGTCGTGTCGTGGTGAACTTTTCGCGGGTCACCAGCCACATCCCTTGCACTTGATTGGCTATTGTCACCGACGGGTTGTCGGTAGGTGGAGCACCTACGGGCAACGCAGCAAAATTGGCCGAAGGCTTACGATTGCAATTAAAATGTTCTTTCGGTAAATAGGGTTCATCTGAGCTGGTAGGTATCCCACTCGAGGAAATTGGCGCGTTATGTGTGAGCATTCAATCCGCTCCACGAGCTGTAGGCTAAGCAACCCCATGTTCACCTAGTTAACGCTGCTTGGCTCTTGGTCGAATTGCCAAGACGTCCACTTCTGCGTCGAAACCTCGATATATTGCCTCAAACTCACAAAGCATCTGCTCGTCTAAAATATTCCTCCTAGGGCACCTAATGAATAGTACCACCAAACCACTTTACTAGGAATGTGTGTTTCCCCCAACGCGCTAGCAAGCAATCCATGCGACTGGTCCGCTTAAGTATGCCCTCGGTGCACAACTTACGTTAGTTACCTTGTTGCGGCCCTCAGTTTCAGACGCTGAACTTTCTTCGCTGACCTACGGGGCCTTCTTGCCGGCTGTTCTTGAGAGGCATGTAGTCCACATGAAGTGGCCTAAGTGAAGTGTAGCCGGAATGCCGCTTTGCCGTTATCTTGAACGCATTAGAGCGCGGCATTAGAAAGTGGCCATTCCTTGTCCAACAAAATACTTCTTCACCAAGCGAGGACGGAGTTTGTACACATAGCCACCGACTGCTTGTCGGCGACGCTAGGGAGGTGAGGAAATTTGTACCATCTACGGCGCAGTGCTGCTGTATGGCATCGTGGTGCTTGATCAAACGCTGGGAAACTTGGTCCTCTGGACATGTTGGTGGCAGTCTCGAAGGCGCTGCCCAAGACGTTGACACTGTGTGAACACGTGCCTTTCAGATGGCTGCTATCCGTATCAGTGTTGTGTGAATAAGAACACTGATTCGGGGGGCCGCCTTCAGAGATCACTTTTGTGAAGGACGTAGGAATTTGACTAACTCTGCTGTATTTCATTGTATAGGAGTGAGAGGTACTGACTGTATGGAAGATTGTGGAGATGGCATTGAACTTGTAGAAATATTTGGTGCTGCACTGGACAGACGGACAGCAGCTGGAACCTAAGCCTAAGCAGCTTCAGGCCCTTTCTAATTCTTATTACCGAATAAAGTGCCTGACGACATAGAAATTGCACAAGCTTAGATTGATATGCTTGGTTCGAATACATAATTGATAAACTTCTTATAAGTAGAAGTCATATACCTTGCAATCTCGCGCACTACTGCCACAACAATATAGGCCCCAATGAGGCTCTTATTATCTCCAACAGACATATCCCCCACCACATCCAAACAATTCCCGCGATCACAAGCATAATAAATCTTCCACTCTTGTTCCAAGACTAGAAGCTGTGGCAGCGTGGCGATTGAGCGTCTATCTTCCTCTGGAAAAACAGTACTTTGCCTCGAGGAAAGCCCCTATGCGTTGATGCCACGCAGCTGTAGATACGCAAAGTTGAATTATACCCTCCTCAGCAGAACCTGTTACCTTCGTCTCGATCATGCTGCCTATCGGCCGGAATTGAACGGGTTGATACTGCGTCTGGTTGACGACGCTAATCTCCGGCAATAACACCTATCCCTCTCAAGCTGGACTACCTGAACTTGCCAAGACACTTGTCCAAATTAAATTGCAATATTGAGTTTATATGCGGCGATGCATAGCCGGCGTCTTGGTTCCTGGCGTACAGGGATTTATCAGCTATGTTATATAAATACTCCGTACGGAGTACATGTATGGAAAATAACGTTTGTCACCACCCTGCCTCGCGTCTTCTTTCAGACCCAGAGTCCCACGACTACAACTTGCAGACACATGCAAATTTTGTTAGCCTGCCCATTTGTTATCCATATCCTCTCAAAAATGCCGCAACTCGACTTTCTGGCAAATATGTATATGGACGATACTTGGGTCAAAGAACCGCCTGAAGATAGTTGGCTGATTGTTATCGTTGAGTGCATGCGAGAAAGGTGGAAAATAGACAAAGTCACCTCTTTGCTCAAACACTTGCCGTATATTTCATGGACTCACAAATCCGAGCGCCCTGAAGCCGTTCCGCATTGCGCCTTTGTTGACTGGTCGAGAATGGCTAGAGTATACCCCTCCGGTCATAAACTAAAGACAGCCAAAGCCGCCCTTACTGAGGGCATGTTTGATCACGTACCACGTGGTTGGCCTAGTTTTCGACGACGATGAGCGGGCGATATTCCTTCTCGATACAAAGCTAGGAATTGTGCACTGTGTTGAGTGTGAGCCTGAAACAATATTTAGAGTCGCGAAATATTATCGACGACGACGCATAGGACTGCATTAGAGGAAGAAGCCGACTCCTTCCGCCGAAGCGCAGGAACATGGGCTATTGCAGACTTTTTTGAGGTGCTCAAGAGCTTATATCGGCAGCTTAATTTCCTTCCTATAACCTCTAGGAGAGTACATAGCGTGTGTTCAAACTCCCAAAATGCAGACCTACGCGACATGCTCCAACGCATTTATCAAGAGCATGGATGGCCGGATATAGATCGCTATCTGAAGTAAGATTGTATGGATGCTATACGGGAAGCATTGGATCAGCACTACCCTGATGAGATATACTAGTTGTAGGGTGTAGTAGATCTAGAAAGAATTTCTCTATCTTGATACGACTTCTGGTGACAACTGAGAAGGCTCAGTCTATACATCATCCAGTGCAACCACCAGGCGAGGAGAATTTCTGCTTCGTTGCCTGAATAAAATCCGACCATGAAGGGAAAATACTTCTGCAGAAGGAAGAGACTCGCTCGACGGAGTCAACAGATAGTATAGTAGGTAAGGGGGATTAAGTCAGACGATATGTGTCGCACGAATAATCGCTCAACAAAGCTTCCACGGATAGACAAAGGTATCACGACGTAAATGCACAAAGGAAGCACTGCCTCACATCGTGACACTGGTCAAAGCCCGAGGCCTTATGTATATACAGACTCGCTGGGTCAGGTTAATCAAGGACCTCTGGCACCATGCACAATTTTTATGATCTGAAGCTCATTCCAAGCTGTCATAAATGACCCCTTCTTAGTATGCCATAGCCAAGGCTCGTCGCTTTGTCACTTTTAGCACTATCGATTACCAGTTTTTGCTCCATTCTCAGACAGGAATTGGTTAACCCACATGGCGTAACTGATATTGTCTGACCCTATGGACCCATTTCAGTTATTGGACGACGTGGACCCTTCAACTTGATGCCTCGCATGTGATAGGCTTTGGTATGCCACCGAAATTGGCTGAAGAGACTTTTCCAACCCATCCTGCAAAATGAGTCATACATTGTCTCTTAGTATCAATAGATTGTTTGCTAACTATGGGCCGCCATAGTTTCTACAAGGCTGCTAGCTAATAGAATTACAAGCTAACCTCTCGTCTGACCCGTGTATTCACAGCCGGTCAGCCTCCCCATGTCTGATAGCTAGCTATTTTGAACAGTAATACCTTTGGCAACCACGGCCCAAAGTTGGTTTTGCAATACTATTTCAATTGCTGTCTAGTTTCAAATGCCTCCCTTTGGCATAGAGTTGCGTCAAAGTCAGTAAATAGTCTACAAGTGGTCCCTAGTGCCTGCTACTATAGTGCCTGCTACTATAGTGCTACGTAGAAACTCGCGCAAAACATCGTCATGCTCGTCATCCACGTCTAGCAACCTTTAAAGCCTCCATACTTGGTAAGAACTGTGCCTGCTCCTCCCATGTCTCTATCCAGGACGCCGTCTGCACCAACCCCCTTTCTACAAGGTCCAAACCCACCTCTGGGGCCATAATCATCAAAAATTCTTTTACTCCTACTACCTGCGGCTTCCCGTCTTGACCGCCACTATCGGATTGCACAGAGGCATAACTACTCCATCCACTGACTATCTTCGGGCAAGTTTTCACGGCTTCCGCACATATTGTCCTCGGCAACGAGGTAGTTTGTCAAGGTGCGCTTGGATACAAGGACAGTTCAAACTCTGGCGAGAATTGTATCTGCCGCTTCTAAAAGTTGTTATGGTTGAGCACAGCCCCCAATGGGCCGAGGACGGACGTCGAGTTGAGACAAGTCCCCCAGCGTGTCTGGTCAACATGCCATGCCGGCCATGTGGAGGTCAGGAGGACGCAGCCAGCTGAGAAATCTGGCCACAAAGGACTCTGGGCCAAGAAGCATATGGTCCATCCTTAAATACCCGAAACAATATGTTGCCGGGTCGTAGGAGTTGAGCTGTGTGCGGTAGAAGACGTTTCTAATGGGGAAGCGGTTGTATGACGATTGATATTGCTGTTGCTCTGAGGACCATGATGTCTTCCATATTGGGAATTTCTAAATACTATAATCTGTACTATAATAGCTAGTAAAGGTAGTAATTTATCAAGCTTTCTTTATAATATTATATAATCTCCGTGTCACGGCCTTCCCCGCCGGGTTTGGCGGCACCCGCCAGACTCCACTTTTCGCCTCGCAGCTTTTGACCACGCCTATAACTTAAGACCCTCCCTCGCCCGCCTCTTCTCGTCCTCCGCAACACAACTTCTTCCAACATTCACCCCCTCCTCCCTGCCATTTGGCATCCTGCTCGCGCCGTTTCCTTCCATTTTACCGCACGGCCAACAAGGCGAGTTGACGGACATTACAGAGACCCCTTCTCCAGCGCATATACCAACCTCTGTGTTCCTTTGCTACCCTGCTTCAGTCCGACTGCCAATCCACCATTTCGCTGGATCCTCCACGACGACGTGGTATATACTTCATCGGTACCAACTCTAGCCCAGATCTTCAAGGGAGCGCACTCCTCACTCACCTCATACCATTACATTACAACTCTTGACGGCACCCAAACAGAGAACACAAAGTGGCATCAGTCTCTGTCTTGGCCACAGCCCTCAACAGTAACGAAACATGGACGAATTACCACCAGAGGTCAGCTTGCTTATCTTCCAAGTTGTACCCAAAAGCGACCTTAAATCCCTCCGATTAGTCTCAAAAAAGATCAACATGCTTGCAACCAAGTTCCTGTTCACCCGGGTGTACGCCTCCCTCCACCATGAAGACCTCGATGTGCTTCATGCGATTGCCAGACACCCAACGTTGAGTACACTTGTTAAAGAAATCGTCTACTCTGGAGTTTATTTTCACATGTACGAAATCGGACCGGAGGATGAATTCTTGCAGCACAAAGACGACCCAGGTCGTCAATACTATCTTGCGCATGTAGAACAACAGGAGGAGATGCTAAAACAGAGACACCACGACGAAGTCATTATATTCATTGCTCTGTCATTGATGCCAAATATTCGAAGGGTTACACTCACGAATCATTGGTGTCCAACAAGAGACCTCCTCGGCACCGGCTACTCCATCCCTGGGTATGCTAAGCCTCCTAGAGATGTGAAAGTTGGCGGGCCACTTTCCAGAGCGTACCCTCCCTCTGCGAAGGAGCCTTCCGGCCTTCCGTTACAACGCGGACTCCGAAAGCATTGTCGTATGAACATAGACTATGGCTTCAGGGTTATGTATAGAGCAATGAACCTTGCTCGCCCATCCATCCAGGAGCTTTCTGTAGATTACTATGACGACCCGTGTCGATCTGATCGACTGCTGACGAGGGGCATCTCCCCGCGTTCGCTTCTGTTTTCGCCACTCGATTTAAAAAATTGCTGCACAGCATTCAGTCAACTCCGCAAGATTGCATTTAGTCTCTGCCCGGCCTCAACAGATGACGAGTGGGACATATTGATGGAAGGGAACCTTGCCGCAGTTCTCGCCGCAGCCACCGAGCTAGAAGAGTTAACTTTCGACTTCACCTGCAGCTCAAATGACGTGCCGCTGGAGAAATGCCTGGGAACTCATGTTTGGCCGCAACTCCGCTCCATTAGACTCCTCCATAAGGAGATGAGCTCGGATGAGCTCGTGGCATTATTGAAGCGGCACTGCAAGACACTCAAGGTGTTGTGTCTGGATTCGTGCCACTTGTATGATGGGACCTGGGCAAGTGCTGCTGAAGAAATGTGTCAGTGGCTTGCTCTCGAGTCCGCTACGTTCCACTACTTGATCGAACGCGATGGACTGTATCGCCAATTGATTCTCTGCGACCAGCTTGAAAAGTACGTGCTTAGCAGGGAGTGGCACTCGATCTACGATGAGAACTATCGTCCGCAGACGCCAACAACCTAGTTGAGCGGGTTGAAGCCAGCCCATCCCCAACTCTTTCTCTTGCGAACCGTAACACCACAAGCATTTTGTCTGTTATGATGAAGCCATAGCGACATGCGCTGTCAGCAGCGTATGTGCTGACTTGAGACAAAGGCAATGTCCACTGCCGTCGCTCGGTCGCCTTGGGCGATTGTTCCATGTCTGGCCTCCATTTAGCTGAGAGCTTCGTATCTCCCGGGAGCAAGTTCCAGAATCTCCCCTCGAATTTCCTCAGACTCGACACCAAGGACCAGTCTGGCGAACGTTTGCCATGGCACCAGCTTCCTGTGCCGAGATAAAACGCTTCCCTTCCCCATTCAAGGATGCTGTTGGCTTCCCTGAGTGCCGCATTCACATAGGGCCACGTGTACTTGACTAAGAAGAAGTCCAAACTTTTCTCATCACCGATTTGTGAATCGAAACCAGCTGCCATTTCAACAGTTGGTGGAGGGGCTCTCCAGGTTGAATGAAGCGACTGCCGGAAGATGGACAACAAATTGTCATAAGTGAAATCCACCCATGGTTGCCAGTTCGTCACTCGTATCCAATCGTGGCCAAACGTGTTCGGACCAGCAGGAACAGAGCACGAGTCCAGGTCAGGATTCGCCCTCACCAGAACGTCGAGAATAGTTTGAGGCATCGCGGGGTTAGCCTTTAGTCATAGACATAACCACACAACTACGTCAATATGGCTCTTATCGCGTGCTTTTACGACACTTGTATTTATACATTTTCTATCCTGACTCAAATGGTCCCCAAGTCACCTACGTCTAAAGCCAACCCACTGGTGGTGCTTGACCCCTTTACTCAGGTGGACGTGACTCCGGCCCTCGAGCCATTGTGTTATGTTGCACGGCATTTGCAGCAAAGTGTTGTGGTGCTTGCTCCCTACACGCTTGGGATTGTTTTAAAGAACAATGCCGGTGGTGTCGGCTGATCTATTTTCTCGTTTCCCATGTTCCACGTTCAGGCGACCACTCATCAAACTTGTCGGGTATCTTCATGTCCGACGTCATGGCGCTGTCCCAGTTGTCTCAACGAAACAAACGCTCATTTGATCGCAGGAGCCGCAGAAGCTAAGGCCGCTGCTGGACACCCAGTTCATACTAGAATAACTCGCTCGACGCATGTGTCCTCGGCCACTGGCTCAGATACAGAGAGAACGCCGGCCGTATCAAATGCTTGGGACGTGGGAGCCGAGAGGCAAGTCGACGAGTGTTCATAGTCCAGGTATGGTCCAGAGGTTCGCAGGTCCCTTATCATAGGGGATCGCACCTGCATAACCTGCGTACTACGAAGGGATTGAGGTCCGTGTATGAGGTCCAACCTTCGAAACTGGACCGCGTCGGGTGTGAACCAGACCATAAGAGCTTTCCAGATAGGGGTTTGTAGGTCACCCCAGGTACAGGCGAAATTGCTCACGCTAACAAAGTAAAGAGTGATGATGGCCGACGCCCGGTTAACATTCGAGATCAAGAGTGTATATACGATCACATTCCTATTTGCGACGGAGGAGGCAGTGGCGAGATGGCCCGAGATAACATATCCGCATTCCGCGGCGCTTGCAGAGAAGGTGGCGGCTATTAAAAGAAAGAGCGCACAAAGAAGGTTGAACTTCAAGTTTCAGGTAGGCAGACGCATCGGTCCCTGAAATCGCGCGACCGCGCTGTGCCTACACTTCCCACTGGCCAACAAGCAGCGGGACTCCGCTCATGATTTGCATCAGCGGCACATCTCTAAAGCGTTAATCTGATCAGTTGGGTTGGGTTCCTCAATGCTTTTTGCTGGTCTGGCACGATGTATAGATTTGTTGCATGTGTTTTGTTGTGTTGCCTGCGGGCGCGGCAAATGTGGCAAGCATCTCTGCCGAGCGAGCCCATTTCGCTTCGTCTTGTATTGCCTACAAAGTGCTATTGTAGACAAACAAGACTTTCTGTTATCTCTTCTGCCTGTGGTCGCCTGTATAGCGATGAGAACCATCCAGCTTGCCAGGGACATATGAGATCCGCCAGGTCTAATAAGATTCCAGGTCCCTTCCAGTTCTCCGAACGCAGCGGGACCAGGCAGAATCCACTGAGCCAAAAGAAGTCTAACTGAGATTGCAGCACATCTTTAGCGAGACCACAGGAGTTGTCGGGTAGAAATTCGTAAAGGATAGCGTAATATGACTCGGTTGGTGAGATAGCTCGTGCAAGGCCGTCCATGTTCGCTTCGGGGGGCCGCACATCTGAGGGCAAGGCGCTGAGGTCCTCGCCCCTGACGTTCATCCATCCAAAGCATTTCCTCGTACGTGGAGTACTGGCATAATTGACAGTGCCTGGCACGTCTCGAAACTGTTTTCGCTCACGGCCCTCGTCAGAAAACGCGTGTAGATTTTGTACGGCATCGGAAAATGTTCTCGGGTTCGGATTGAGCCAGATTGAGTCGGGGAAGTGCTCGGTTGCGAAGTGTATCATCTGAAGGAGAGATGCATTCTGACACTCCCGTTGCATCGCCCAATATCGGGTGTCTGCCGGAGCCTCGGTGTCCCAGAACTACCCAACTTCAGCCCACGGTTGTGATTAAGAGCAGTGGTGAACTTACGACTTTCAAAGCCGCGATACGATTGTCGATTTCCACTTTCCACACGATACCATCCAGCCCATAGCCGACTCGATCGATGAAGTTCAGTTTGCCTTGTAGATGACAGCGCCTCAGCGTAGGGCGTCTGAAGTCTTGCCAGGTGCAAGTGGTTTGGTGCTCGTCCATCAAGCTCTCGTCCAGGAATCGCTGCTGTTTCGCCTTTCGACATCTTTTCTCAAAGGCTGACACTAATGGGCTTTTTGCGGGGGGGCGCCAACGTATACGTTCCGATAACGACATGACATGAATCGAGGTCGCTGTCGAGGGGAGGTTGGCTCTAACAATTCCATGTTCCTTGACGAGGTGACACATCGGCTAATCGTGCCACGCCCCACTTTTGGTTGGTCTCGCGATGCCTCGACGACCAAAGGTTGCTGACCACTAAGGCGGTCATAACGATATTCTTAGTCGATTTATCCGTAGGTCTCTTGTTGCAGCTATAGAGTTGATCTAAATAAAACGCGACCAGACAGGGATCAAACACAAAACTGTCGATCGCCTTTTAAGACTGGACGTTGAGCGAGGATTCCTCCAATTCTCGGCATCCAACCATACGAGATGATTTTTTTAAATACAGAATAGTCAGGCGTGTCCTTTCTGAGGTTCAAATGCTCGTGGCACTCCTTAAGTTAGCTTAGCTGATATATATGCCTAGAAAAAAAGAGCCTTCAAACTCTAAAGCCGCCGCTAGCCCTCCGTCAGCACGTCGAAAGGGTGATGCAGCAGAGCCAAGGACTCTACAAACTTTGGGCAGAAAAGACGGTTCCTCCGAGCAAGGCCAGCCCTCTCAATCAGGCACTCAAAGACACTCATTTCCGCCCCTGGGGTGCAGCTGTCTGGCACGAGATAGCCTCAATATGTGTAGCCCACAGGAACGGCTAGTAGCCTCCAGCTGTCTGACGTCGTCTGCTGTCCGAAACCTGCTGTCTGAAATTCCATGGCTAATTAAGCGCTGAGAGTATTGATAGGATGGACATCCATGTTTAGGCCGTGATCCTAATCGCGGCGGCTAAATGTAAGCCGACTGACAAAGGGACTTACCTCACCAAATTACAGTAGAGATTTTCCCTCATACTATCTCCACTAATTCCTTGGTTAAACTATGCCAAATTTAGCAATATTTTTTACTGCCTTTATAGTATTTTTTTTATTAGTAAGATTAGGCAAATTATTAGTAGCTATAATATAATAACTTAATTAATATAACTATAGCTATTAGTAGGCGTTTTTTATTGTCTTTATAATACTAGTAATTATATTTATCTTTTTATTATCTTTAATTATTTATTATACCTTAGAATATATGATTAATACTATATTTCCTAGAGTTATTACTTAATATCTAGTAGAATAACCTTCTTTTAAGTATAAAAAAAATAGTATTTTAAGAGGTCTATAAATTATTAGTAAAAGATATAAAGAAGAAGTTCTTTAATAAAAATTAGACTATAAAGATACTTAAGAATAAATATAACTATTTATATAGCTTCTAGAAAGTATTTTATAATACTACTAAGTAGTCTAGTATAATATATAATACTAAAATAAAGAAGCTATATATAAGCAAGTAAAATATTAATTTATTTTAGTTAATGTTAGTATTATTACTTCTATTAATACTATTAATATTACTAATATTATCGATATTATTAATATTAACGATCTTGTAGGGTTAGGGTTAGGGTTAGGGTTAGGGTTAGGGTTAGGGTTAGGGTTAGGGTTAGGGTTAGGGTTAGGGTTAGGGTTAGGGTTAGGGTTAGGGTTAGGGTTAGGGTTAGGGTTAGGGTTAGGGTTAGGGTTAGGGTTAGGGTTAGGGTTAGGGA